>OZ030021.1:26350000-27550000 GCA_964023405.1 Apodemus agrarius | reverse complement strand
ATCTCTGAGTTCAAGACAAGCCTGGTCTACATGGTGAGTTCCAGGATAGCCTGAACTGTATATATAGTAAGATCCTGTCTCAAAACAAAATCAAAAATACTTATAAGGTAATTTTTTTCTCTGTCTCTTTGTTCCCTCTCCTTGCTAGGTGGATATGAACCTAAATGAGGAGAAACAGCAGCCTTTGCGAGAGAAGGACATCATCATCAAGAGGGAGATGGTGTCCCAGTATCTGCACACTTCCAAGGCTGTAAGCTCTAGGGCAGACGCTCACAGACAGCTGCATCCTTACCGTGGGCCTGTTTATTTTACTGAGTTTGTAGACTGTGCTGTGTCTCTGTCAGTTCTGCTCTACCCTGTTCTGTAAGTCCTCCTCGACTGACCTCATAGGAGTTGCCACCTGCTGCTTTTCTTGACTTACACTTAGGTTTCTGGACTGTGTTTGAGTTGTCAATTAGATTGTCAGTTTGGTAGTTTGTGTAATGGATATCTGGGTGGTGCATTTTAAACTCATGAGTGGGCCCAGGGATCACTCACCTCTCTATATGCCTCTTTCTAGGGCATGAACCAGAAAGAGAGCTCTAGGTCTGCCATGATGTACATTCAGGAGCTGAGGTCAGGCTTGCGGGATATGCACCTGCTTAGCTGCCTGGAGTCCCTGCGAGTCTCTCTCAACAACAACCCTGTCAGGTGAGAAGTCTGAGAAAACTACCAGACACCAGTGCGTAGTTCACTGGTGGTGACGATCAGAGGAGGTAGGGAAATAGGAGAAAGGCCTGGAGTGTGAGTAAAGAGCTTCTGGGAGAGCTTGGGCAAATAGCTTCTATAATTTAAGTTGATATTTGCCTTTGATCTATTCCTTACAGTTGGGTGCAGACATTTGGTGCTGAGGGCCTAGCCTCCTTGTTGGACATCCTCAAACGGCTACATGACGAGAAAGAGGAGACTTCTGGGTAAGGAATTTTGGGTCTTTATATTTTCTAGGTTGAGGGTCAGAGGGGGCTTGGTGTGGATAAGCTGTTGGATTAAAGAAAATTTTATTGTAGAGATTAGAGGATGAGATTATAGAGGGAGGAAGATGTAGATCAGTAAGATTATTAGTCTCCAGTTATTTTTCTGTCTGGAAAGAGGATCTGATTTCATTTTCAGCTATACTGTCATCTGGCCTGGGCCATATCACACTTGGAGATTTTTCTTGGCCATATACTTGATTGGTTTAGGTTTAGCTTTATAGCAGTCTTCAGGGTGGGGATAAAGTCTGTGAATACCAGAAACCATTTTAGTCTGCCATGGTGCCCACTACTTCTGGAATCTTTTCTGAGACAAAATACGGTGATTGCGTCTGTGTATACTTTCTCAGATGTAAAGCCTTTCAGGTAGCAGGCAAGGCGTAATAGATGGGATAGAATCTTAACAGAATTTAGTACCTAGCTGCCTAGAGAGCATTAAGGGATAAGAGTTTAGTTTGCACATTTAACACACTTTTTAGTATTGTTGGGGTTCAAACTCAGAGCTTGCATTTGCTGGGCAAGCATTGCACAACTCATTTATGCCCTATCCCCAAACTGGCAGGTTTTCACTTTAACACTAAATTCTCAGATTACAATGGTATTAGCCATTACTTTTATTAGTGTTTTATTAGCTGATTACTTTCTTAGTGTTTCTGGGCCAAGTGCTTTGTATTGTAGGGCTGGATAACCTTTGACATCACAGTGCAGTGTCATCTTTGAGTATGTTGGGCTGCATTCGTAACTGCCCGTTAGAGACTACTCAGCTACTAGTTGAAGGCATTTCTGATGTCCTTTTTTGCAAGATTGAACAATCATAAGGAAAGATGCATTGTAACATAAAGGGACTTCGCTGATCCTGTTCTCTGTGTGCAGAAACTACGACAGCCGGAACCAGCATGAGATTATCCGCTGTTTGAAAGCTTTCATGAACAACAAGGTGAGACTTTCCCCGTTTCTGACTCCAGCTCTCATCTAGATCCTCATTATTTCTCCTGTGTTGGCAATTCCTCGGAAGGAGAAGAAACTAAGGTTTAAGACTTTGGCTCTCCCTTTCACACTGTAACGTACTTACTGACTGCCACATACATGAGCTTCCGTGGAATTCCTTTCCCTCGTTCTGACTTCTGACTCAGAGTAGGTTAAGTGTCCTTTTATTTAGAGTGTTAGTTGTTCAACCTGTAGTTGTCGTTAGGGATGTTTGCTTTGTCCCCTTCCCTAGTCTCTACATTAAATCTGTCCCAGCCCAGTTTCCCTTGAGCTTGTTTTCCCTCTAGTTGTCCCGCCTCCATCTCCCCGGGCTGGGGTGGCAGGTGTGTGCTGCTGTGCTGGTACTTCAGAACGTCCCTCCCAGCTTCAGCATCACACTGCACAGTCCTGGCTGTATTAGAACTTCCCATGCAGACCAGGCTAGCTCTAAGCTCACAGAGTCCTCTGCCTCTGCCTCACACGTGCTGAGATTAAAGGTGTCCACCACCACTCCCAGTTGAGGATTCTTTTTCTCATTCATTTTGCTTTTAGACCCAGGGAGCCTGCAGTTACTGTTTGAGTAGAATTCTACTTTCTTTTCTATTTTATTTTGCTATAACTAGGCTTCTCCTTAGGATGGGGAGGAACAATAAAAAAAAAAAAATCAAAGGATTTTAATCTATGAAGATGTGAAATTCTTATATGAGTCTTAAAATTTTTACTTTGTTGTAATCATTTCTGTTTAGCTATTATTGGGAAAGCATTCTCCTATGCTAATTTGGACTCCACAACGTGGATATCTTACACAACACAAATGTAATTTCCCAGTTGTGAAGGATGGAAGTCCAAGATCCCATGTTAGCCAGAGCTTGGTGGGATAATGTGTTCTGGGCTCCTCTCCTTTCTGGGAACTGGCTGGGTCTGGCTTAGAGATGCAGCATTCTCAGGAATGCGCCATGTTCTCCTGACTTACTCTGGGTGTGTGTGTGTTTGAACCAGGCATACTGGTTTAACATACTGGCTTAAGAACCTACCTTACTTCACTGTCATTAGTTAATCTTATCTGCAACCACTCTATCCCAAGGCTTATATTCTAAGGCTCTAGGGGTTAACATTCGTACATGTATTAAGGAGATGACATTCCACTCATAAAAAGTCCTAAACGTGTCCTTCTGTATCTGTGTTGGTTGCTGTTAAGCCTGCCTCCTTTCTTCTTGTCTTTCCAGTTTGGAATCAAAACCATGTTGGAGACGGAAGAAGGAATCCTACTGCTGGTCAGAGCCATGGATCCTGCTGTTCCCAATATGATGATTGATGCAGCTAAGCTGCTGTCTGCCCTCTGTATCCTGCCGCAGCCAGAGGACATGTATGTGCCCGCAGCTGCTAGCGTTCTCATTTTACCATCTTCCTTTAGCATCGAGGAAAGCTGAGTTATGTAGATGTCCACTTGGTCTTAGACACCAAGTCATAAGGCCAAATTTCTTCTCAGTAGTGAATGTTAGAATCTTATAGGTAGATTTATCTGATTATCCAAAATGCTCCAAACAGAAACATTTTTGATATTATCGTGATACTCCAAGTAGAAAATTCCATACCATGAAATGGTTATATGTGCAGTATTGTTAGCAATACTGTATAAAATTACTGTCAGGCTATAAGGTATTTGAAACATACGTGAATTTCATGTTTAGATTTGAATATCATCCTCAAGTTAATTCATTTTGTATATGCAAATATTCCAAAATCTCTTTGTAAAAAAATGAATTATAAAACATGATTTAAAGCATTTTGAACAAAAGATAGTAGCTGGCAAGATGACTCTGGGGAAAGGCACTGGATTCAAAGCCTTGACTATCTCTGTTTGATCTTTCAGGACCTACATAGTAGGAAAGAATGGACCCCAGTAATTCTGACCTCTATGCACACACCATGACTCACATCACAACATGTAATCTGTTAATTAAAAAAAGAAAAGGCTAGTGAAATGGCTCAGAGGGTAAAGGCAATTGCTACAAAGCCTAATGCTCTAAGGGACCAGCATAGCAATAGGGAAAACTGATTCTCACAAGTTGTCCTCTAATTTATGCACATGTATGTACATATCTATGTGCACACAGATGTCTGTACACACACATACACACACACAAATCCATGTGAATTAAAACAGTTTTAAGCTTCTTAAATGCTGATAATTGATGTGACCACTGAAGTCCAATAGGGAGACAGAGGTGGCTCAGAGGATAAGAAGACCACTGGCTACTCTTCTAGGGGGCCCAGGTTCTGTCCCCAGCACCCATAGTTTGTTACTTCAATCCAGAGAATCTAGAGCTCACTTCTCATAGCTGGGTGTGCCCCCATATCAAGCTTCAGTTCGGTTATTTTTATTTGCAGATTTTAGACATCATTCATTTTTATTGGCACTTAGTTGCTTATTATTTTTGGTGGCTATGCAAAATTTTATATGTAAGTATATAAAATACCACAAGCCGATTCTGCCTTCCATTTCATTAATTTAACATTTATTTTATTTCTAGACTTTAGGTATACTGAAGCAGATTCTGGCCTTACTGTGGATGATAAGAATTCTTACCATTACTAATGATGTCATAATAAAGATCTCTATACATATTTTCTGTTACATTTATGCATTTATGTTGACTAGCTTCCTAGAAGTGGACCACATGTAATGTGCACTAGATATTGATGCTACTATTAATATCAGATAGTCCTTAAAAAGTCATAGTAACTTATATTTCATAGCTCAAAGATTTTAATTTTGTATCCATGAGTAGGAGTCTAGGAATGGGTTTTAGGAAACTATTCTCTCAAAAGATAGTCAATTGCTTTTATCAGATTCCAGTATCAGTTGGGGTTAGGAAAAGAACTTGAGAAATCTGAAGCACTGGTGATGTCTTGTCTCCTAATTGGTTTGCTTCCTGTCACATCTCTCCATGTCTGTGTCAGTGCACCTGGGCAATTCTCTTTCTGTTTCCTGGGCAGGAATGAACGAGTTCTAGAGGCAATGACAGAGAGAGCTGAAATGGATGAGGTCGAACGCTTCCAGCCACTTCTGGACGGATTAAAAAGCGGGACGTCTATTGCCCTCAAAGTATGTATACGCCATTAACATCGCTCCAACACTAGAATAGCATAGAATTCAAAGTGGAAAGACCAGAGTTGTTCTGTCCTTTATTTCCCTGTGGTATAGGAAATTGAACCTAGGGCTTTGCTTATGCTGAATAACTATACTAAACTACCACTGGACAAGGAACTGGGGAGCCCTTTTTATTTTTATTTATTTATTTTTTTTGGTTTTTTGAGTCAGGGTTTCTCTGAATAGCTCTGGCTGTCCTGGAACTCACTTTGTAGACCAGGCTAGCCTAGAACTCAGAGATCCACCTACCTCTGCCTCCCAAGTGCTGGGATTAAAGGCATATGCCACTACTGCCCGGCGCCCTTTTTAATTTTTATTTCAGGATATTTTTATTTTGTAGTGTGAACTGGCCTCAAACTCATTACATGGTCCAGGCTAGACATATCTGATCCTCTTGTCCTAGCCTCCCAAGTTCTAGAATTACATGTATGGTAATTGTTCAGGCTAGTCTTGGTGATCTTCGCTCTCCTGAGGCACACAGGTCTACACCACCAGGTCTAGTGTCATTTGGCTTTGTAATGGATTATGTGGAAGCTGGAGAGTGGGCTCATCAGTTAAGAGCATATACTGCTCTTCCAGAGCACTAAGTTCCCTTCACAGCACCCATGTCAGACAGCTGGCTATAACTTAGCTCCAGGGGTATTTGTTCCTTCTGGCCTCTTTGAGCACTGGCATGCATGTGTGCATACATGCGCACATGCACTCACACACACACACACACACACACACACACACAAAATTGAAAATAATACAAATTTTAAGTTTTTAATAAACTATATAGAGTGCTTCTCCGTGATACTTTTTATATTTTAGGGTTTTTTTTCTAAAGGAAAAAAATTTTTTTCACTAAAAAACAAAGAACTACTTTTCTCCTTGAGGTATTGGTGGGATAAACCAGCTATTTATTAGTACCTTAGGAAAATTGAGGTTCTATAGTAACATATTTTATCCTTATATAGTATACTCATTTAAATGCCTAAGTTCTCCAGAGTTGTGCTCAACAAGATTTCGTTGCTTGTATAAGCTTCCTCTCTCTGGCTTTTATTCTGTATCTTCTGGAGCTCTGGGTTGTATATGAACAGTGGAATCCTTATCTGTGAGGCTGACTGCTGACGTAGCCTCTGGATTTGCTTGTTACAGGTAGGATGCCTACAGCTGATCAACGCTCTCATCACTCCAGCCGAGGAACTTGACTTCCGAGTTCACATCCGAAGTGAGCTGATGCGCTTGGGGCTGCATCAGGCGCTGCAGGTAAGACGGAGCCTTTCCTTAGAGAGGCTGGACTGGCCCTCCCGCTCTTACAGCCCTGGTCCTCTCTGAGGTGATTAAACACCAGGTTGAAAGGCTTGCATTTGGGTTCTCTCACTACTTCTCTCATTGGCAGGAGCTTCGAGAGATTGATAATGAAGACATGAAAGTACAGCTGAACGTGTTCGATGAACAAGGGGATGAAGATTTCTTTGATCTGAAGGGACGGCTGGATGATATCCGCATGGAGATGGAATATCCTTTTATGACTGATTGAGTTCAAGACAGATGGTGCATTTACTTACAGACTGAATGTGTGGAATAGTGTGGAGAGTGACGACTTAGTAGGGCATCAGGCTGGGAGTGGTGGCCCATGCCTTGAATTTGTCTCCTAGTGCTCAGGGGGCAAAGGCAGGATCTCTTTTGAATTTAAGGCCAGCCTGGTTTGCATAGTGAACTCCAGGCCAACTACGGCTACACAGTCTCAAAAATATATACATTTATTTTTAATAAATGAAGCTGGTGTTTTCATATTGCTCTTGGCTTTATTTACTTCAGCATAGACCAGAAAAGCAAGTAAAGGTGATCTTTTTTAACATAAAGGCAGCCATCACCCTGGCAGTCATTGAAGTGCTAGAGTAACAGATGTTATAGCCAGATTGCCCTCACATCCAAAAGCATCGCCCAGATCTCCGTACGCCATCTACAGTGCGATGACTTCCTGAGACGTAGGGTGCACGTGGAGCTCTTTGGGCTGACAAGTGATAATACTGTTACACAGTTGCCTGCCTGCCACAAGTGACTTTGAGGTGGCTCAATTTTTAGTTTCTTCTAGCTATATGCAAGGAATCCTGTGTCTATGGACAATGCCACTCTTGGTTGAAGGCACTAGTGGTATTTTAGGAGCAGCTATTACAGTAGAAGTGGTGTCTTGATGCTTTCTTTTCGCTTCTGTTGGTTGAGCAAGCAACCTGTCTAACAGCCTCTAAGTACTTGATTTCCTTAACTTGTCCGTCTTTCTACTGACTTTGGTGAAGTTTTCCAGATTATTTTAAACACAGTGAAAGATTCAAAGGCAGAGCCACACTTCCTATCTATCTTGCAGCATCTCCTATTGGTCCGAAATGATTATGAAGCTAGGTAAGCTGATAAAGCGTGTGGGAAAGCAGCATTCTTAAATTCAAAGATTGTTCTAGAAAGGTAAAAAGAAACGAAAAAAGACTGTGAATTAGGTTCATTAGTTACAGAGCTAAAGGAAATTGTCAACAGTTTGACATAACATGTCAACTGCTTTAATTCAGTTAAAAGGTACCTCTTTGGATAGGTAATTGTGTAGAAAGAAAAATGTCCTTAGAAGGTAGCGCGTAAGTAGGTTGATGATGTCGACAAAGAGAGATGGGAGTGTAATGTTCTTTCTGCTTGCTTGGAAGGAGAGATTGGCTGTAGCACAACAAGAAGGATCGTAAACCTGGAATCAAGCCTGGGCATTGGGAGGCAGATGTTAAGAGTATCTTGGTGGATGGAGAGATGGCTCAGTAGTTACGCATTCATACTGCTCTTGCATAGGACCCAGCAGTTCCTAGCTCGCACATTAGCCCCCCAGGCCACCTGTCATTCCATGTGACACTCGTGATCTCCATGGCACTTTTATACATGTATATATGCACAGATCATACACAAAGAAAAAAGGTGAAGCGTGTGCGTGCACACACTTTTATGTGCTTGGGGTTGAATTAATCATTTTTCCACATACTGGGTACATGTTTACCACTGAGCTACAGCCCTTACCTGTAAGAGCTTTTGAGTATCTAAAGTAGAAAGAATGAAAGCTGATCTACAAGTGGCGAATTTGCTAACACAGCAGTAAAGCTTCTGTTAGCTTCATCAAAGCTCTTCTTGGAGTGCTTATCCTTAGTTCTTTTTATTGTCGAAGCGCTTAACTCTTCTTAATCCAGAGTACTTCTGGAAGATACATTTTTTAACTTCTCTTTGGTAAATCTGTTTTGTTTCTTTCATAGGCCACAGTACTATAAATTGATTGAAGAATGTGTTTCTCAGATAGTTCTACACAAAAATGGAACTGATCCTGACTTCAAGTGCCGGCACCTGCAGATTGACATTGAGGGATTGGTTGGTGAGGGTGCCTTTCTGCCTGCTCCTCAGGACACTCCCCACGTCCGTCTTTTGCTTTCATCTTTCAGTGACATTTTCAGAGAAATTATTCTAGTCTCTGTTTTAGTTCTTTCTCAGTATACCCCCTTTGTTGGGATTATTTGGTCTCCTTAGTTTATTTCTTCAGAGGGAAAAATTTTAGCCTTTCTTTTACAATTTTTTGCAGGGGCTTCGGTGTTTTCTGACCCTGCTGGTCTTAGAATCGTAAATGTCACACAAAGGCATCCTTCATGTATTGCCTCCTTGCGTTGCACTTGGCAATCCTAGGTTAAGGGCCAGCAAGGTGGCAGTAAGTAGATGCGCTTGCACGCGGGCCTGCGGACCTGAGTTTGTGCTCCAGATTCCCTATGTGACAAGGAAGACCCACTCTTGATAGTTGTCATCTGATATACACATGCCTATGCTCAGCACATATACACTCATGTATACCACATACACACAAAATATGAAAGAGCTATATGGATAAAACTTAGAGGAAATTGTAAATTGTAGTTAACGGAAACTCACATTTCTTGGTCTAGTGCAGACCATTAACAGTAGCATTAGCAACCCAAGGACAGACTAGTGCCCTGGAGGTAGTTGAGGCTTAGGAGCAAAGATGTCACTGAGACTTGACTTACTGTGTTTTCAGATCAAATTTCTTTTTCTTTTCAGATCAAATGATTGATAAAACAAAGGTGGAGAAATCTGAGGCCAAAGCCACAGAGCTGGAAAAAAAGGTGTGTATGAGGGGATAGGGCAGGAGGGCTTCCTTGTGTGACACTTGGGTTCACTCTCTAGCATTATCCACAAATATACAATACACACAAGTAAATTTGGAGTATATCTTTTTTTCTTTGAAGATAGTTAGGTTTTTTATATTTGAGAACAATATTGTCTATGATATTTTGAAAGCATTCAGAATCTAAAGATTTCTAGAGAAAAATCTTTTTGTTAGCGGAAAAGGGCGTGTGATGTAAAATGAAAAGCTAGAGGTGATTTCATATAGTTCTTGGGCCATCAGATAAGACAGCAAAGACATGCTGTTCTGTGTAAGTGTGCAGCTCAAGTTCCTTTCATCTCTGTAGTACTTAAGGGCTCCTTTGGTAGCTGGAATCGTGCACTGCAGCTGCCCTGGTTTATGTTAGTTAGGGTTACTATTGCTGTGATAAGACGCCATGACCAAAGGCTTTTTGTTCATCATCGAATGCAGTGAAGTCAAGAACTCAAGCAGGTCAGGATCCTGGAGGCAGGAGCTGATACAGAGGCCATAGAGGGGTGCTGCTTACTGGCTTGCTCCCCATGGTTTCCTCAGCTTGCTTTCTTAATAGAACTCAGGACCACAGCCCATGAATGGCCCCACCCACAGTGGGCTGCCCCTTCCCACGTCGATCAATAATTAAGAAAATGCCTTATAGCTGAATCTTATGGAGGCATTTTCTCAATTGAGGCACCCAACTCTCTGATGACTCTAGCTTGTATCAAGTTGATATAAAACTAACAAGGATGTGGTTAAAGGTCTTTCACATCTTGAGTTAGTTGGCTTGGTTTTGAGCTATAAAAGTAGGAAAACTGAAAATGATGTCTCCTTCTCTTCTCCTTTAACTTTGGTGTGAAGGCCAACATTGTGCTGTTCTGCTCTTTTCAAAGCATTACTTGGGAGGTGGTCAGTACGATCTATAGAGTAGGTATTGGGACAAAATCATAAATTACAGAGACTAGCCCTTATGCTCTTTACTGGGATGAAGAGTATCCTAGCTTGCCTTGTGTTGCTGTGATCAACACCAGGACCTCAAGTGACTTGCAGAGAGGAAAGATTTAGATCATTTTATACTTGACAGTCTCTCATCAAGGGAAGCCAAGGCTGGAGCTTGAAGCAGAAACTAGAGGAATGCTGCTTACTGTCCTTTCCCGTTGGCTTGATCAGCTACCTTTGGACATATCCCAGGTCTACCTGCCTAGCTAGGGCTGGCACAGCTCATGGTGGACTGAACCCTCCTGCACCAGTTAGCAGTTAGGAAGAACCTGCCACACAAACAGGAACCACAGGCCAATCTGATTTGAGCAATGATTTATTTGAGGTTCCCTCTTCCCAGGTAACTCTAGGTTTGTGTTGATAACTGAGGCTAAGACAGAAAGCTTGCTGGGAGCCTGAGTTGGTTTTTTTCTCTTTAGTTGGACTCAGAATTAACAGCCCGACATGAGTTACAAGTAGAAATGAAAAAGATGGAAAATGACTTTGAGCAGAAACTTCAGGATCTTCAAGGGGAAAAGGATGCTTTGGATTCTGAAAAGCAGCAGATCACTACACAGAAACAAGACCTGGAAGCAGAGGTGTCCAAGCTGACAGAAGAGGTAATGTCTGCACAGGGATGGCAGCGAGCCTGCAGCTGCCCTCTGCAGCTCAGCTCTGCTGGCCCTGGGGCTGCACGGTTCCCCATGTTAGGGAAGAGCATTCATTTAGTAGATGGGCATGGTTTAAACAGTTATTTACTGTTTTTACTCTTGTTTTGGGAGCAAATAATAATAATACCTTACAGAGGTATCCAGAAATAATGACTGCATTTCGGGGTAAACACTAAAATGTTGGCTTGCGTCCTGTCCCACTTAGTTTCTGCTTCTGACAACTTGGCTCTCTCCTCTGCAGATCCAGATGCTCAGGTAACCTGCAGTCCCGCGGACCCGCTTGCAGGGCTGTGGGGCTGCCTGCAGAGCACATTCTTCAGTGTATACTGAGGAACTCAAAGCACACTTCAAATCAGAACACAAAGACTTGAGTTCTAGTTTTGTGACTTTGAGAACGGTCGTGTGATCTTGTGACCACTTAGTCCATCTATAGTTAAACAGAAATTTGTGTTAAGTGATTTCTTAGGTCCTTTCCAGCTCCAGTCGTCCTTGCAGTGGGGTCAGAAGTGCTTACTTGTGTGTTGTTTCTTTAGGTTGCCAAGCTGTCAAAAGAACTAGAAGATGCCAAGAAGGAAATGGCTTCCCTCTCTGCTGTGGCCGTTGCACCTTCTGTTTCTGGCAGTGCTGCTGTTCCTCCTGCCCCTCCTCTGCCTGCTGACTCTGGCACTGTTATTCCACCTCCCCCACCCCCGCCCCCTCTTCCTGGAGGTCCCTTCCCACCACCCCCTCCTCCTCTGGGTACTGGTATCCCTCCCCCTCCTCCTTTACCTGGACCTCCTTGTATACCTCCTCCCCCCCAATTGCCTGGCAATGCTGCCATCCCCCCACCTCCCCCTTTGCCTGGGGTCACTGCCATCCCCCCACCTCCCCCTTTGCCTGGGGCTACTGCCATCCCCCCACCTCCTCCTTTGCCTGGATGTCCAAATATGCCACCACCTCCTCCTCCTCTCCCTGGATGTGTTGGCGTTCCCCCACCTCCTCCCTTGCCTGGAGGATCAGGACTGCCACCTCCCCCTCCCCCTTTTCCTGGAGTACCTGGCATTCCCCCACCTCCACCTGGTATGGGTGTGCCTCCACCTCCCCCCTTTGGATTTGGGGTTCCTGCAGCCCCAGTTCTACCATTTGGATTAACCCCCAAAAAAGTTTATAAGCCAGAGGTGCAGCTCCGGAGGCCAAACTGGTCCAAGGTAAGTTTTCCTCCATTAGTAGATTTTAAACAACTTTACTTGCCTTACGTTTTGTGCATGGGTAGCTACCCAGTGTTAGGCTCATATCTGTCTATTTTCAGATTCTACTTGTGTTTATGTTTATTTAACATCTATATTTCAGATGTTACCACAGAAAGATCTGTGGACCCTGCATAAATATGTCTGTCTTAGTCAGGGTTTCTATTCCTGCATAAACATCGTGACCAAGAAACAAGTTAGGGAGAAAAGGGTTTATTCGGCTTACATTTTCACGTTGCTGTTCATCACCAAAGGAAGTGAGGACTGGAACTCAAGCAGGTCAGGAAGCAGGAGCTGATGCAGAGGGCACGGACGGATGTTCCTTACTGGCTTGCTTCCCCTGGCTTGCCCAGCCTGCTCTCTTATAGAACCCAAGAATACCAGCCCAGGGATGGCACCACCCACAAGGGGCTCTCCCTCCTTGATCGCTAATTGAGAAAATGCCCCACAGCTGGATCTCATGGAGGCACTTCCCCAGCTGAAGCTCCTTTCTCTGTGATAACTCCAGCCTGTCAAGTTGATACATAAAGCCAGCCAGTACAATATCAATTTAACCTCACTTAATACATTTTGTCCGTTCTCTGATAATATGAGCACCAATGGTAATTTAACAGTTATCATTTTATTAGGATGCAATTGACTGAAATTGTGCTCGTGTTAACTCTGTGGTTGGCTCCGTCTTTTGCCTCTAGAAACTAAGTAAAGCATAGCCAGATTGCTGTGGAGCTGTAGATCAAGGAACATTGGAAATAAGACTTTAATGCTTTTGAAACTAGAAGATCAGCATAACTGTTCTTGATTCTTGACTAATATTACCAGTAAACAGACCAGAAACATTATCTCAGAACCCCCATGAAGGGCACAGCCAATGTCCAATTCTCAGTTTGTCCCAGGCTAGTCAATACTGTTGTGAATTCGAGTCGCTTTTGTTGGATCTTAGTCACTTTTCTAGCAGAGTGTTTAGAGGTGAGCCCAATAGCTCTCTCCCATGTCTGTCTGTGCAGTTTGTGGCTGAGGACCTTTCCCAGGACTGTTTCTGGACAAAGGTGAAGGAGGACCGCTTTGAGAACAATGAACTGTTTGCCAAACTTACCCTTGCCTTCTCTGCCCAGACCAAGAGTGAGTACCCTCCTTTTAAGTTCTAGACATGGAGAGCTTAGCATTTCCCTTAAGTGGATTGCCCTTGCTTTTCCCTTCAAGGGTAAGGGTAGAAAAGGGGAGTATTAGGATGAAAAGACATTGCTTTTTCCATTCCAAGGAAAAGAAAATGTTCTTGTATTATGGGGTTCCTGGGGCTAGGAAAAGAGAATTGTTACTTGTAAGTATTTTGTGTCCATATAACTAACAGGGATATAAAAGCTCAGGTTGGACCCATTTTGATAGTTAATATTGAATGGATTATGCTTCTGTCTTAAAGTGTCATGTCCAGACAGAGTATTTAATTAGGGGTCAGTGAGTGAGGTTGGGTGGCTAAGCTATGAACTGTTGACAATAACCAAGAACCATGTGTAATTCCTGTTCTATTTCTTTCCAATATCTGGTGCTTTTTCTCCTGGCCCTTGGTTTCTGCAGCTTCTAAAGGTAAGAATGCAAAAGAGCCTTTTAGTTGGGTCAGTTGAGTACTAGAGAAAAGGATTAAAAGTGTAAAGGAATTTCTCTTTAGAAGATGGAAACTAGAGATTGAAGATTAGTGGAAGATGGAAACTAGAGATTGAAGATTGGTCGATTTGCTAGTTTTTCCCCTTTCCTCCCTAGAACCCCAAAAGACCAAGTGCTACCAGGGGAAAGCTGGCTCAAGTGGCTGCTTCATAAACTGCCTGCATGTTTGACTCACAGTGGAGTCCTAGGAACAGTAGACTGTGTATCTTCTGTACAAGTATAGACTGAATAGTTAGAGAGCTTTTCTAAGGTTACATTAACCAGATTTAATAATAATAATAATAATAATAATAATAATAGCAGCAACAACAATAATAATATTCCTTTTCACCCGCTTCCTTCTCCTTGTCCTCATCCTCCTCCTCTTCTAAAACTTTCAGTGTGCTTGCCTTTATTTTAGAACTTTAGAAGGAAGGGATTTGAGCTCTTAAAATTTGAGAAGAAGGACCGAGACGTCTATAGTATAACAGCAAGGTTTACTTTATTGTCAGTGATATGAACTGCACAAGGACATCAGTAAAGAATCTCTGTCCTTAATCTTTTCAGAAGTAGTTTTGAGTACTAAACTAAATACTGAGCCAGTTCACTGGGTTGTTTTGGAGAAGTTTTGGTGCTGGAATCAAACCCAGAGTTATGTGCAAAGTACTCTCCACTGAGCTACAGTTCCAGCCCCTAGTTTCGTCTCAGTACTGAAACAAATCTCTGTCTTAACACTGATGGTACAATCTCAGCTCGTAAGTGACATGGAGATATGGGTTAAATAGCATTCTAAACCACTCAGTAATTTCAAATTTATGACTTTGCAGTTTCGTTCTAGATCTTTGCTTCACAGAAGTCTATGCTTTCCTGGGAACCTTGGAAAGCTTAGAAACCTACTGAGACTGTAGCTGCTTTAGCATTGCTTTGTTTAGGCACAGACATCCCTTTGTTGCAGTGATGTCTTGTGAGGGCAGACAGAAACATTAGATTAGGGGAAGCCAACTAGGTACTGCATGCATGCGTAGGATTAGAGAAGAGGAGCTATCTTCTGATTGTAACTTATCCAACTCTAGCTAACCTAGCCAAGGTGGGGAAATAATCCGTGCTTATCTAGTGTGATAAGGCCCTGATAAAGTGTTTTCAGCACAGTAGCTGGCCAGTATTGAAAAGGAATGCTGTAGACAATAGGTTTTCTTTATATTACATTATTCCTTTACGTTCTCAACCTGATTTACTTTTCGCTATTTATTAAATGTGTCTGTATCCCCTATATGTTGTACTGATACATAAAATTTCTTTTATACCTATTACCTTCTCTACATGCCTCTGCGGAGACTTCGGGCATACACCTATAATCCCAGTTTCTGAGGAGGATGAAGCAGGAGAACTGCAGTTCATGCCTAGTAGGCAGCTTAAGGGCAGGCATGTTTAAGTGGTAGAACACTTGCCCTAGGTTCACTCCTTCCTACCACAAAGAAAGGGAAGGGGGGAGGGAAGAGAAACAGAGAATGTGTGCATCTATTACTAAAAGACAGAAACAGATCCTAAGATGGATGTGGCTGGTTCTCTTTCAGATTTAGTTTCTTGTTTCTGAGCTCTTCCTTTAAATCAGGAATTTACCAGATTCATCCCTTGCTAGGAATGTATAGAACTGGGATTTGATGGGCACCTCCCTGTCACTTTCTCACTTTGTTGTGATCAGCAAGGAGTCTTTTATTCTGGACTCTGCTGATCCTACCTTTTAACTCCTTGGGAACATATCCAGTACTTAAATCTCAACTTTCATCGTTATTAAAAGAAGCAGTATTCCAGTTAGGTTTAGATCAAATCCAGCTCCACTTTGTGGCTTGTTGCTGTTGCTCTAGAGCTCAGTGCAGGTAGGCTGGCCTGGCTGTTGCCCCAGCCCTGCTTAGTTTTGGCTGTAGGCTTTGGTCGGCCTGTTGAGGGGGCAGTAATCCTCCCCAGCAAGAACCGAGGGTATTTACTATTCCCCTGTGACTCTCCTGCCCACTAGGTGGCACTCACACGATTGTATCTTTATTAGTGTTTACACATTTTTTTTCCTGGTTCTGTCTTTGAGACAGGGTCTTATTACTGGCTGGCCTGGAAGTCGCAGGGAACTTGTGCACCTCTGGGTCCTGAGTGCTGGGATTGCCCATGTTGAACACTATGCCCAGCTAGTGTTAGGGAATTTCATAGCTTCTGCTGGTTAAACCTCCAGAAACAAGATTGTAACCGCTTACCCTACTTTCCCTGGTCAGTGAGTCTCTTGGCAGGAAGATGTCTGTTCTGTCCATTTTTAAATGTGTATTAGAAGCAGAAGTACTGTGCACATACCCATTTGGGGCTTTTCCTTATTAGCTTGCCATGGATTTTGAGTAGGGCAAGGCTGTTGGCACAAAGCATTTGGGAAGTTCCTTATGATCTAAAACCAAAATTATCCCTGTTATCTGGGTCTTAAGGGATCCGGTTTATGCTGGATAATGTATTTACATGTATTTTGTGTTGTTGCTTCTCACCTGTGGTGTAAAAATGAGCCTGTAAGTATCCTTTCTTATACTCTGACATATATTGAGGATCTACAGAATTCCATATTGTGCCAAGTTTTTGTTTCCAGGAAGCTCCATATGATCTCCTTTCTCCATCTCTCATATTTCAGTCTAAGATCCTGTATATTTTTAATTGTCTTCCACCTAACATCTCAGCTATTTTGCTGTGCTCCTTAGACTTCCCCGCTGTAGCAATGGTTTGGGGTGAAGCACTGCTTTCCCTCTTGTCCTCTTGTCTCGTCTTCTGTCATCTTCACCTCAGTGGAACCAGAAATCGGGTGCTGTCTGCTTTCTTCTCTGACGTCTCTGTCAGACACTGTAGAGTCCCACAGTTTGGAATCTGATATCAGTTTGTATCACCCACGTCTCTTGTATTCATATCTGTTGACTCTGTATTACCCTTGAGATCTCAACAAGCTAGATTCCAGCCATTCTTCATTCTTCAGTGCTACTTCTGGTTTAACTTTCTACAATATCATTCTTAAAAATGTACGTAGTGGGTCCAGGATGTATGCAGGCTACAGTGCACATGTGGAGGTCACAGGACAACTTTCAGGAGGTACCTTCTCAGACTCAGACGGGCAGCCTTGGTGGCACATGCTCTGCCCTTTGGGCCTCTCTCAGCCCTGAATTCCCCCAGTTCCTGTATAAAGGGTCCTGATTCTGTCTCTGTTTTTCTGGTCTTAACTTCTACCCTTCCTGACTGTCCTCTCCCATGCTCATTATAAATAACTGCAGTCTTTCCAGTAGCTCGCTGGTTTGCCACCTGTGCTGGTCCTGTATGCTTCCCCATGCCCCGTTTACAGTACTGGAGGGTAACTCTGGGCCTCACATGCCAGTCAAGTGTTTCCCACTGACACCCCGTCCTAGCCCGTTCTCTTCTCTCTTTAGTGTTGTGACCTCAGCAGTGCTCTGGGCACACTGGAACTCTGAGCTGTCTCTCACCTTGATGGCGTCACTCCTCACCTGAAACTTTATGGCTAAGCATAATCATTATTTCTTTGGTATTTTTTTTTCCATTGAGGGCCTCTCTGATTTCATCGTACTTGATTGGCAAAACCACGGATTCTTGTGATTTCTAGCTTGTCTGCACTGGATCTGTAGCTGTGTGTTTCTGAATATTCCTGGAAGAGGCCACACACACCTTCCTGGGCACGCTTTCTTTTCTTAGTAAGTGTTCTTCTTTTGATCTCTTTGTCTCTCCTTGCTCCTCATTTTCCTCTGCTCAGTCTGCTCTATTGTGTGGCCTTTGATACAATTGTGTTTTAAATATTTTTATGTTTGTTTTTTGTTGTTGTTTGATTTAGTTAGTTTTGATACAAGGTCTCATGATTCCCATGCTGACCTTGAGCTCCATACCACAGTCCAGTCTAGCCTCACACTGTGCAGCCCCGGTCGGCTTCAAACTTGGCCTTTTGCCCTTCTCCAAGCTGGAGCATGCTGTCACACTGACCTTTAAGCAGTCCTGGGTTTTTGTTTGTTTGTTTTTTCAGTGTTTATTCTTTTATTAGACTTATTTAGTGTGGGTAGAGGTGCAACACACAAGTGCCATGGTGCAGTTGTGGAAGGCAGAGGATGACCTGTACTAACAGGTGGGTCTGGGAGAGTCACACGCAGGTCACCAGGCCCCTTTACCCACTGAGCCATCTCACCAGCTCCCTTTAAGCACTTTTAATCTCAGTTTCATACTTTTCATAATTACTGACTTTACTTCTTTTCTCTGAAAGGCCCAGCACTTCATAGAGAAAATTGAAGCAATCAGGATGTGAACTTTCCAAAGCTTATACCACTATGTTTCCCATTTCCTGTCTTTTCTGTTCCTGAACGACTAACCATCATTGCCACACATATGCAGAATACCCTGAAAATATCCGAGTCTCCCTTCTTCCCTGTGGTGACCATGGTTAACCATCCCTCTTATGCACATGTAAATTACATAATTAATTCAGATTTAGTTGATATGAAAAAAATCAAGGAAAACTTCAAACAAAACCTTATTGGAAAATTAAGGAGCAATTATAGTAATTGTGTAAACATACTTTTTAGTACAGCAAAATGATTCCATATGGTAAATACTGTTCTGTATTTTGTATAACATCTGTTAGCATCTCTTAATGTCACATATAAATTTGTCTTGTTTTTTAAAAGTTTCATATTGTCATTAGATTATTTCAAATGGACAGTTGTATTCTGTCATGAATAAGACAAGTTTTATATATAACTGAACCCTCCTTATTGAGCATTTTAAGTATTTTTACAAATCCTGTTGGTCTTTGTATACTTTATATTTCTGCATAGTGGTTTCTGGAAGGTAGTTTGTACCCATTCTTACTCCCACTGAAGGTAAGAAATGATCAGAAGTTTGGATGAGAGAAAATATTTGTTTTAATCTCTTTACTCATGAGGTCGCACCAAGGCTTTTCCCTCATCCACTGGCTCTTTCCTTGTGTGTACATTGACATTGGTGAAAACAAAGGCGACTTCAGTCCTGTACTTCTGCTTCTGTAACTTTTCTCCACTTTCTTTGCAATCACTTTCTTTGAAATCTCTGTCCTTGCACAGTCAATCATAATCTCTGATCCTTGTTTCAACAACTTTCTATGGGCTTTTGTTGCTCTTTTTGGTTGAGTTAGGTTTTTTCCTCTTTATTTTAGGTACCAAGGGTCAGATAAGAGAACCTGCTGCTTTCTTACATCTAGTCTTGGGAGATTAAGAGCTAAAACTAGGTGGAAAGTTTGTAATTTTTGCTTGAAGGCTGCTGATGTAGTTCCTGGTCACACTTACTAATGGAGATTTAAGGGAAGGTGTCATTGGATTAAGATAATTTAACTTGAATTCCTTCTAAACTTCAGGGATCTGAGAATCTCTCAGCAGCAGTGCTGTTCTCCCTTTCGCCACCAGATGGCACATGGAGCTCTCTTATTTTTGATGTGTCATTGTTACGCAGGGTTGTGACGCAGTCACGTTAGAGAGCAGCCAGTCACGTTAGAGAGCAGCCTCCTGCGGCTGTTGCGAGATACAGACTGCTACAACATCGCCCTCTGCTGGCCAGGAGGTTTACTTGCAGGCCGTTCAGTAAAATTAGAGCAAGATGCTGCCTGTCAGATTTTACTCTTTTACAGAGAGATCTTGTCTCCGGGTGTAATTAGAATCTTGCTTCCTGAGGTTGAATAGTGTTTGCTTTTTAGTCTGATAGCCTCATGAAATCTTAGTCTTCCCTTTAGAGGGCTTAAAGGAGGGAGGCTTATTTTAGTGAATTTGTAGCTATATATATATATATACATATATATATATATATATATATATATGACACACACACACATATATACACACACATATATCTATCATAAAATATATGTATGACTATTTTAATATATTCATAATTGATTTCTGTCTCAGTTTTCACTGAAAAGCTACTTCAAACATTAGCACTTACCTACTGCTTATATGTTTTTAAAAACTTTACTGTCTCAACATAATTACAATTTTACAGCTGATAAACTGTTATTTGTCTATCTTGCACTATTAGAGATAGGCACAAGTTAAAACTATTGTTCAAACCCAGGTTATCATCTAACATTATAGACTGTTTTTGTTTTATTTTTTTTTACATTGGAGTTCTGTCTCCATGGACGTCTGTGTGAGGGTATCGTATCTTCTGGAACTGAAATTACAGACAATTGCGAGTTGCCATGTGGGTCCTGGGATTTGAACCTGGGTCCTTTAGAAGAGCAGGCGGTGCTCTTAACCACTGGGCTATTTCTCCAGCCCCATTTTTTTTAAAAGGCTTTTTCAGTGTATTTATGGATACTTTGATCATCTAGTCTGAGGATCAGTATACTAAGCTTCTGCCATCTTGATTCTGTATTTAAAAGTGTCCATTAGTACCGTTCAGTCTCAAGCTTTAATATGCATAAAGGTTTGATGAGGGGCATGTTGAAGTTAGAACTCCTGGCTCTACCTCCAGAGAACAATAAGTTGTGTAGAGCATGCATTCTAGTGCACAAACTAGAATGGTTTGGCTCCATGCTTACTCAGTGTTCATTTTCTTCTCTGTCTTCCCACTATCTGCCAAAAGCTAGAAGCTGCTCTCCACTTTTATTTTAGTAGCATCTTGGTGCCTGTATCAGAATAGCTATACATGGTACCTGGTCCTTAAGGTAGTAGTGTGAAATTAATTAGAAAACAGTTTTTTTCCCCTACTGGCTGCTGACAGGCATTATTTAGGCACTTGTTTTTATACAATTATTTTCTTGCTATTCTTCAGAACTCAGGAGCATCATAGAAGGATGTTTTGAAGTCCCCTGGGGTCATTGAAGAAGTGGAAACTTGCGATTAGAGTGGGTTAGAGAGATGGCTGTCATCACCTCTGTGCAACAAAGTAGTCGTAGAAACAGGAGGACATCAGGCTGGGAGAGTCTGGGGCCCTGCAGGCATAGCTCCTGAGCAAGTGTGGCTCTACTCTTGCTGTGGAGACCTGAAGTAGGAGAGCAGAGATGTTGTCTCCAGGAAGCATGGTAGAGGAGCTAGGCTGTGCTACATATTGGAGCACTCTTGCTATCTAGTGGAACCCAAAGCTGCCACCTTGGGAAAACACACGGACCTGAAGGACCCTTGATCTTATGCTCTTTAAGAATTCTTGAGTCTGAATCATCTTGTTTGCTGTTACTGAACAATGATCTGGGAAAGTGTTTCTGCTGAGGAATGTTTCTCTGGGGCTTTTGTCTGTGCTGTGTCTGTCAGCGTGGGCACACAGGTATTTCAGTACTGGGGGCCCGTAAACAGTCTCATTCCTAGTCAGCCTTTTACTCCAGGCTCCCTCCTCACCCTCTAGAAAGAATCTTGGTTCTATTTCTAATTCTGCTTCAGGGTTTTGTTTTTTTTTTAAAAAACAAATGCAATTGTAAGCAAATACAAATATTAATTATTATTCTTCCTATGTTGATCAAAGATAACCAAGGTATGGTATGCCCCATACCTTCATGCTGTTGCTTCAAAATTCTTCATGTAAAAAGCCTTAGTCATTCTTGTGTTACTGTAAACACAAGAATATATCAAAAATAGAGGACTCAGATATTCTTTGCTTTCTGTGATGCTGCTGACCTTACCCCACTTGCTCCAGCTCCAGCTCCAGCTCGAGCGTGTGTACTGGCCTCTTGTTCTCTGTACGCCCCTTACATAGCACACTGTCTTTGGAGTTGCTGCCCACACCCACTGTGTAAATGTATAGCAGCTCATCCCAGGCCTCACAACGATGGCGTGGAAACAAGAGACCAACATTTCCTGGCAGAAGTACTTCCAGATTATGAGCTGGGGGTGACACTGAATCACTGACACAGGGACACTACTATGTGGTGGAGTGTGACAGTCCCAGGGAAGGGGCTAGTGCAGCTCATTGTTGTCTTGCTTTTATCTCAGCTTTTTGTTTCCTTTCTAAAAAAAATATCCTTTCATGATTTCATTACATGTGCTTTGATTATATTCTCCTGCATTGTCCTCTTTTCATTTGTTTGTTTGTTTGTTTATTTTGGTTTTTCAAGACAGGGTTTCTCTGTATAGCCCTACCTGTCCTGGAACTCACTCTGTAGACCAGGCTGGCCTAAAACTCAGAAATTCGCCTGCCTCTGCCTCGCAAGTACTGTGTACCAACCACTGCCTGGCTGCATTGTCCTCTCTTATCCCTCTTCTTCCCTGTCCTGCGTTTATGTCTTTCTGTTTGTGTCTCATTGCATTTCATTACTATTCCCTATGTGACCATTTGCTCTTAAGATAAATTGCTCACAACTTATTATCCTGTGTTTGTACCATATGAAGACTTACCCTTGATTCAGAAGAATGCCTGGCACGAGTTCATGGAAAACCAAGAAGCAGGTTATGGATATCCTCTGTGTTACAGAGGACTGTATAAAAGTAGAAGATACCAGAATATGGGATTTTTTATTAAGCCTTCTAAGTACATTTTCCCTGTAAATTTACAATAATGGAATATTGTTTTTATAATAAGGAAAAAAGAATTTGAAGGAAAAATTGGTTAAATTTAAGATGCTTGAACACGGAGTTCCTAGAAGTGCTTGAGTCCAGTCTGTAGAGCAGAGCTGAGCAAAGCAGGCAGCCACATTTGCTTCATTTTCTATACTGATCCCGGCCTTTAGTGAGCTGCTTTTTGGGAAAAAAAAATCAGATTCCAATATAAAAAGCTTTCTTTTTCTCCAAGATCCCTGGACAAGGGAATCCCATTTCAATGAAGGGCCCCTTTTCTGCAGAGTGGAATGGAACTGCTCTCCTCTCTGGATCTTACTGCAGTTATTACTCTTGTAAGGATCAGTGAGTTTCTTTCTAGATCTTTTAGATTAGAAGTGTGTGTGTGTGTGTGTGTGTGCGCGCGCGTGCATTTTCTATTGTCAAGAAAACATGCAAAAAGCACTTCCAAGAATGTCCTATTTCTAATCTTGCAGTTTTCACTTTGGCCACGGTGTGTGCGCAGTTGAGCCATTTTGGCTCAAGTTCCAGATTGTGAGGTCAGAGCCCAGGGATTGGAGGAGCCGATCAGATGACTTTCCGTAATGCCGACGAGTCCTGCCCCTCATCCCCTCCCCTTCTCCACCCTTTCCTGGCTCCCAGCTCTGAAACAAAGAAGGAAAAAAACAGCAATATGATGAAAACCAGCAGCTGCCGCTGCAGACTCAGGCTGGGGGCTGGGTGTTTACTCCATCT
The DNA here is from genome assembly GCA_964023405.1 of Apodemus agrarius. NCBI lineage: Eukaryota > Metazoa > Chordata > Mammalia > Rodentia > Muridae > Apodemus > Apodemus agrarius. The sequence continues at coordinate 27,526,938 of OZ030021.1, read as the reverse complement.
GTCTCTTTGTTTTGCTACCCTGCTACTTCCCTTCCCCCAAGGCCCGGATAAAGCAGAATATTTCTAGAATCCTTTGTTACAGAGTGATGCAGAAAAGTGCAGTTTGCTCCATATTTAGGTGTGCGTAGGTGAAATGGCAGAGATAAAATTACCCTGGAGCACCTAAAAACCGGCTGCGGCTGCTTGCCCTCCTGTTCTGTTTTAAGCACGACTGCCTGTTAGCTGTCAGTGCACTGAGCCATTCCTGTAACCTGTGTGTGCTAGCCTAGTTTATGCCTAACCACAAAATCAATATGTCCTTTGCTTATTAAAATCTAATAGCAAGTGAATGCTGCACTGTGACCTGAAATCTGTCGGGTTCAGAATCTAGCAGGGAGCAGCGAGGAGGCAGCATGCCCTCTCAGGGACGTTTATGCTGCAGTTTCATGGTCCTTTGAGTTTTTACCAGTGAGCAGGGTCTGGGTTTCTTCACAAATGGCATGTCAAGGGAGAAACAAGATGTAGGACAATATATAGGTTAGAACAGAATTTAGAAATAGGTCAGTCAGTGCTAACTGTTGACCTCACAAATCCTGATTCAAACAGACGCTATAAAATCCTTAACATTTAAATCAAAATTATTATAATGGTAAGTTGGGTATTTTGAAAGCCATAGTCTTTTAGAACTATATACTGAAATATTTACAGATGATATGTGACAGATTTCTAAGTAGACAGGGATATTAATAAAAATGAATTGGAATAGTAATTTATCATTGTTGGAGTAGCTTATTATATTAATCTATTGGGAGATTTTATTTTTTCTCATAATCTTCTGAGAAAGGAAACATTAACACCCTCTCACATGCCCTAGCCTGCTGTCCCCTTGCATTATCCCTGTCCTGTTCCTTCACTGACTTTACTGAATCCTTGTTTAGGGAGGTGCCTGTCCTTCCAGTCTCTACCCACCACACCCAAGCAGAGCTCTTCTCCACACTCCCTGAATCAGGGTTCTGGGTGTGGTGGGAACGGAAGTGAGAACCCCGCAGTGACCGCAGTGTCTGGGAGCCACCACAGGGCTTTGCAGTGCCAGCTCCTAACTCTGCCTTTCTGCTTGTCCTTCATGTGCTCTGACCCCCGCCTTCTGCCCAGCTCTCGGCCTCTGACTGGCTTTATTTTGTCCTTTGAATTCCTCCATTTCTGCTGGATGGCTTTTCGTTTTCACAGCTTGCACTTCTGTGCCCTAGCTACGAGACTTAGCAAAGGAGTGTCTGTTTGGTCAAGAGGTCAGTGAGGATGGTCCGGTTCCCCTTGGGCATGGATAACTGCTGTTCAGTTATCCAGGAAAGCATGCTGTTTTCCCTGCTGTGGTGCATACTTATAAATAGCTTTAAAGTGCTGTGGCTTTTTTCATTTTGTTTTTTTCATATAGCTTTAACTCTAAGAGATATAAACTAAAACTGCTGTACATGGACAATATCTTAGTAACACAAAACTGGACTGACTCTTCATCTTCTCAGAATCAGTTCATGCGGAGTCTAATGGATATGTGGTGGGTGGACTTAGTAGTTCAGTGTCTGTTACTACCATCACAGAAACTTTGTTACTGTTTCTTAGGAATATCATAAAATATTTTTCAGGAATATCATATAAGTTTTTCAAATGTGCCTAGGAAATCATGATTCTTTTACATTTCCTTGAAAGAGATTTTAATGGTGCCAAAGTCTACCTCACCTGTCAGCCTTGAGCTTGGAGTGACCCTTCTGCTTCTGTCTCCTGAGCGCTGGGATTAAAGGTGTATACTCACACATCTGGCTTTCCACCTATGTTTTTATGATTTTTTGCCCCAGTGCTTGCAAAATCCAGTGCCTCAAATATGTTATGCCTCAAACCTCATGCTCAGTTCTGCTTGGCTCTTACCAAATGCTGTGTGGATGTGGTGCTTCTGTGTTCGTCCGCTGTCACCTTCTCATATTAGACAGTGGACAGATGCCATGTGATGGAGAGATACCTTTTCCTCCTCTTATACTTGTTATCTGACTTACTCAAGGGAGGACATTCCCTTTGGAGTAGAAGCTAATGCCTTGTTTGGGCATTCAGAAAGTAGTGTTTCATCCTGAGTAACCGAGAGGATGACTGTTGGGTGGAGTTGCTTTATAACAGCCTGCACCTTCCTGCTGTGTGGATGTAACTGGTTTTTCTCGGAGGTGCTTTCCCAGAGTTGCTTATTCTGTCCCCCTTACTCACGGCCACCTGTGACTCTTACTTAAGAACCTAGTTTCCCAGATGTCAGGCAACTCCCACTCCTCCAGTTCCTGTTTGTAGTCTTCATTGAGAGAAGCCAGTAACAGGAATTCCTGGGGAAGTGATGGCTCTAGCTCTGGGACTCTGGGGGCCATTGGGTCATTGTGAAGTTGGGGGAGAGAGTGCTGTACAAGGATTTCCTTCCTTCCTGTGAGCTCTTAGAAACCGTTTCTAACAACAGCTGAGCAGTAGCTGGGACTCAGGTCTGCTCACTTTTGTACCGTGATTCTGTCTTTAGAGACTGAACAAAATAAAATATTTACCACCTTTGTGCCTCAATTTCTATTCCTTGAACTTTGAATTCAACATAGATACCCAGTGTTATAACAGAAATGACTTGTGGTTGGGATTGTTTTGATGCAAAATAATCAAGAAAGGAAAAAAATTGGAGTCCCTGTGTTAGACACCAGGGGGTGCCCTTTCTCTTCTTGTCACTGCCTGGCACTCCCTACTGCATTCAGCCATTTTAGACTGATTGTTTTTGCCCCCAGCTAGCTCCATTTTGTGTTGGTGACGCAGGAAAATAAAAAAGGTTAGGCAAGGAAGAGTCTGATTGGAGGAGGGGGAAAGCCTGGCTGGAGCGCAGCTCCAGGCAGACCCGTTACTCAGCACTGCTCACCAGGGACACACCTTGCTGCAGGCTGCTGCCTGCATCCTGAGCAATCGATGCTTGCAAGTCCCTGCCAGCTGAGTGAAGAGCGAAGCGGATGCTAGCTAGCAGTAGCAGATCGCTGAGGCAGCAGACAGCAGCCCTCTTCTCCTAGACTCTGAGCTCTGCGTTCACGTGCCTTTTATAGTTACCTGAAAAGAAAGCAGTTATCCTCTTAAATCCAGGAAACATTTTTCATTTAAAAAATGTTCTTAAATGAATGTGCACCTATGTATAAAAAGAGCCATGTAGAACATTCTTGATTATTTAAAAAAAATCAGAAATGTGGGCTAGAGATGGCTCAGCACTTAACGCTTACTTACAGAGGACCCAAATTAATTCCCAGCACCCATGTCAGGTGGCTCACAACTGCCTGTAATTCCAGTTCCGGGGGCATCAGAAGCCTCTGGCCTCTATAGGTACCAGCATTCAAATGTTCAGATTCACACACATAATAAAAAATAACTGAAATTTTAAAGAAGAGGGGGAAAAAAGCACACATATACTTGTGTGTCTATCACCCGGTTTAAATCAGTCTTGTTTTATACACCTGGATCAACCTCCTCTGTGACACTCATTACTAGTAAACATGAGCTGAGCTTATCAATAAACCTTTAGTCGCTCAGAATGTGTGCTAGGAAACGATGCACTTTTCCTATCACATGTGAATTATTCGTTACTAACTGTGGCATTTACATTTCTCAATTATAGTCATTTATCAATTTTCTTATTTTAATCAGAGACAAACAAAAACAAAGCCTACAAACTATAGTTGGTTAGTAGACATACTTTCTTTTCAGCTTTTGGTGCCTTTTAAAATATTGAATATTCAATATATATGGCATTAGATTTCATAAGAATATTTGCATGCAAGAATGTCTTATACCGTCTTTTAATTTTTATCTTATAATTTATTTACAGTATTTTAAAGGAAAGACAGAGGCTGTCTTAGGTTGGGATTGAGAATGTACACAGCTAGACTTCTCTTTCATAGAGTGTAGCCTTTGAACTGAAGAGTATTTTAAGGATCTATTAGAGAGGATTCAGGATACAGCAGAGTAAGTCTCATCTGAGCCTCTTACAACCTAATGCCTTAATACAGATTGCTTTCAACACGGACCACAGCCACAGAAATATGAACCACATCTTTCTTATGAGTTCAAGCAGGCCTTTTAAGCTTTAGGGCCGCGGATGTACGCATTATTACTCACTGTGTCTGTGGGACGGATGATTTCATATCCTTTAGCTTTCCTTCTCAGATGCTGCTTACACTTCTCTGCCTGATAAGACCTAAAGAGTTACCACTGCTTGGTGGGCTGTTTTGCAGTGTACATTGGAATTGTATGTGTTTGTCATGGCTTTTGTTAAAAGCTTTTAGACTGCATTTCCGCTCCACGCCCCTGTGTTCTCTTTAGTGATTTCTGAGACTAATTCAAAGACAGATGAAATGAAGCCTCTTCTTGGCTTTCTGAAATACGTGATTCTAATCTTCTGGAGCCATAGCCAGTAATCTATACCTTTGCTTGAGAGAAGAACACAGCACAGAAGGAGTAGGTTCTAGCTTGCTGGCAGAGCTGGCAGGGCATCTGTAGAGTCTGTTCTTTGGAAATGATTAACCCTGTACGTGGCTTGGAAGCTGTAGGCCCTATTTCACAGAAACATGAAACCAAGGAGTCAGCTGAGTGATAGCAGTCTGTGTGAGTGTATGTGAGTGTGAGTGTGCGCGTGCACGTGCATGTGTGTGACATGCATGCATGTGCTGTTTTTGTGTCACGGTCTTTGCAAAGAAAATTATTCTCCCTCTTTCTGAGCTTGTTGTGGGCATCCATCCTTATTGTAAAGTAGGGCTGGGATCCACAAGTCTCGGCAAGGCTTTATGTTAATACTTGTGTACTCAGTTAATGCTCTATTTTGTTGCAGTGCTTGGAAAATGACAGGCATATGGGAGTGTCCTGTGGGTTCTTCTGCATTGTGACTGTTTACTGCTGGTTGTCAAAGTCTTTTTCAAGTCAGTGTCAAAGCCATACCAGTATGTGATCATGGGAATGATACGTAATGCCAAAAGCCATGTCTTTCTCACAGCATCCTGAAGGATAATGGTTTTAGAATTTTATATAGTGATATCATTCTACAAACTACTTTTATCTGTGTTCCCTTGTAGTTGTAGTCTTTGTCTGTGATGAATATGTAGCATGTTTGGTGAGGTGGGGATCTGTTTTGGTTGAAATGCCCAAATCATGTGTATAGGTCAATAATTTTTTGTTTTGTTTTGTTTTGTTTTGTTTTGTTTTGTTTTGTTTTGTTTTGTTTTGTTTTGTGAGACACCGTTTCTCTGTGTAGCTTTGTAGACCAGGCTGGCCTCGAACTACTGAGATTAAAGGCATATGCCACCACACCCGACCAGTCAGTAAATTTTTAAAACTGAAATTTAATTTTATGTAATCAACTCCTAGATGAAGAAATAGGACATTACCAAGACGTCTCTCTGTGCCCCAGAAGCTCCCTTTGATTGGCAGGTCACCCCCGACCACAGCACCCACCCTCCTTACTGCTAACATCACAGGTTCCTGTTGCTTGGCTCCCACTCCTACAGGGTCTCCTCCTGTGTGTTCACTCTGACAGTATGCATTATCTTCTGAATTCGCTCAGCACCACCTTGAAAGAGCAGATAGCTAACTACAATTCAATACTGCCTGCGCCAGGGCTGCTTGGTTATATTATTTGTCCCGTAGTTCTTAAGTCTCTCTTTATCTGTAGATAGCCAGTCACAGCCTTCACCCTTACCCTCCACCTTAATTTTGTAAATCTCACTTCCAGCCCTTGTCTGTTGTGCATTGATCTTTAAATAATGAGTGAGGCTATTGCCCGTTACTACCAGTCTCCCTCTCCTTCCTCCACACAACCCTTTGATTCTTTCTTTCTTTATTTTTTATACTGCTTTATTAAGGCATGTTTTACATACAATGAAGCAAACATTTTCAAATTATATCACCTTAATTTTTGCCCCTGTAGATGTTCTCATGAGCTCCATCCAGGTCTAGTTAACAGCCCCAGTGTTTTTGCGTGGCCTTCCTTGGTTCCTTCACCATAAGCAGCCTTAGCTTATCCTTAAACTTGATGTAAATGGGCGTCATGCAGCACATACTGTGTTACAAAAGAGAAGCAGCACTACCTGCAATATACTTTTTAACTGAACTCACCTGTTGCTAACGTTGGCTGCTTTCTTTCGATTTCACTTAGGGGGAGGGGATTCAGAACCGTCTGGGCATAGCTTCAGCCTTGGCTCTTTATGCGCATTTTCTTGCGTGTAGTTTCTAAAACTAAGGACCTTTGCCAACATTATCACAACTGTCAAATAACTACATTAAATATGACCAAAATACATTTTTTCTTTTGTCTGTTTAAACTTTGTAAGAGACCAGTGCCTTTCCTTAAGTGTTTTTTCCCCCCCAGAGACGAGTTCAGATCAGGGTCAAGTACTGCATATAATCCCCACATTTCCTTCAGACGTATGTTACTCAGCTTTCCTCCGTGTGGCGAAATGCCCGGGATAGTTAGTTATGAGGAAGATCTGTGTATTTGGCTCACGGTTTCTGAGGTTCCCTTCTGCTTTCACATGGTCCTGTGTAGCAACCATGGCAGACGTGTGGTGAAACAAGCAGCGTTTTCATAGAGGCAGAGAAGGAAGGGGTCAGAGAAGAGCCCCGGGGCCCAGCATCTCCTGCTAGGGTGTGGCTCAGTGATCTGACTTGCTTCTCCTGTACCCACCTCTTACAGTGCCCGTGACCTTCTAATAGCAGCAAGCTGGGAACTGTGCCTTTGACACAGGAGCCTTTAGCAAACATTTAAGTGAGCCATATAGAATATTCTTTCAGCCTCTGTTTAGTTTTCTCTTCCGTACCATATTGTCCTTGTTTTCCTTTTCCTTTTTCTTTTTTTGACATAAATACTTAATAAAACAAGAATAACAAAGTAATAGGTTTCCACATTGCATCCATACAGTTTAAATACTTTTGCTTGTCTTAGAGATATAGTATAAGAATTAAATTTCCTCCACACAAACCACCCTCTTAACTCTCATCAACTTCACCTCTCAGTAAACATTGGTAAATCACTACATGTATGTGAGTAACAAGGGTTTCCCTATAAACTATGTGCTTATTAGATGGCTTTGGCACCTAGTTTTTTTTTTTATTAAGCTAATAAAATTTATTTTAAAATATGCAACTCAGTATTGACACTTTTTTAAGTCATCAAAATAATTTATAATAGTTAAATGCCTCTTAAATATACATGATATCTTCTGAAGCTAAAAGTAATATGTACTCAACCAGTTTTTAAAATCTATTTGGAACATTAAACATGATAGAAGTAGAAAAAACATCTCTTATGAAGTCTTCTATTAAAGGAGATTATGACAGGTTCCTCATTAGACAGAAACCGTTCCATCTCCAAGGGAGAATACACAGCGTGAGTGTGGCTTCATAGAGTGAGCTGGGCAGTGTTCCTGCTGTTTCTATTTTGTGGAATAGTTTGAAGAGTATTGGTATTAGGTTTTCTTTGAAGGTCTGATAGAACCTCTGCACTAAACCCATCCAGCCCTGGCCTTTTTTTGGTTGAGAGACTTTTAATGACTGCTTCTATTTTTTTAGGGGTTATGGAATGGTTTAGATGGTCTCTCTGATCCTTAGGTATTTGGTATCTGTCTAGAAAATTATTCCTTTCATCTAGATTTTCCAGTTTTGTTGAATATAGACTTTTGTAGTAGGATCTGATGTTTTTTTTTTTTTAATTCAGTTTCTGTTGTCATATCTCCCTTTTCATTTCTGATTTTGTTAATTTGGATACTGTTATCTGTGCCCTTTGGTTAGTCTGGCTAAGGATTCATCTATCTTGTTGATTTTCCTCGAAGAACCAGCTCCTGGTTGTGTTGATTCTTTGTATAGCTCTTTTTGTTATGCTTGATTTCAGCCCTGAGTTTATTTCCTGCCATCTACTCCTCTTGGGTATATTTGCTTCTTTTTGTTCTGGAGCTTTCAGGTGTGCTGTTAAGCTGCTAGTTTATGCTCTTTCCTGTTTCTTTTTTGAAACACTCAGAACTGAGTTTTCCTCCTGGCACTGCTTTCATTGTGTCCCATAAGTTTGGGTATGTTGTGCCTTCGTTTTCATTAAATTCTAAAATCTTTAATTTCTTTCTTTCTTTTTTTCCTTGACCAAGTTGTCATTATCATTGAGTGGGGCATTGTTCAGCTTCCATGTGTATGTGGCCTTTCTGTTGTTTTTGTTGCTATTGAAAACCAGCCTTAGTCTGTGATGATCTGGTAGGATGCATGGGATAATTTCAGTCTTCTTGTGTCTGTTGAGGCCTGTTTTGTGACTGATTTTATGGTCAGTTTTGGAGAAGGTACCATGAGGTGCTGAGAAGAAGGTATATATTTTTCTTTTAAGATGAAATGTTTTATAGATATGTTAAATCCATTTGGTCCATAACTTCTGTTAGTTTGACTGTGTCTCTGTTCATTCAGTTTGTGTTTCCATGATCTGTCCATTGATGAGAGTGGGGTATTTTAGTCTCACACTATTATTGTGTGATGTGCAATGTGTGCTTTGAGCTTTAGTAAAGTTTCTTTTATGAATGTGGGTGCCCTTGCATTTGGAGCATAGATGTTCAGAATTAAGAGTTCATTTTGGTAGATTTTTCCTTTGATGAGTATGAAGTGTTCTTCGTTATCTTTTCTGATAACTTTTGGTTGAAAGTTGATTTTATCTGATATTAGAATGGCTGCTCCAGCTTGTTTCTTGGGATCATTTGTTTGGAAAATTGTTTTCCAGTTTTGTACTCTGAGGTAGTGTCTGTCTTTGTCACTGAGGTGCATTTACTGACTGCACCAAATGCTGGGTCCTGTTTATGTATCCAGTCTGTTAGTCTATGACTTTTTATTGGGGAATTGAGTCCATTGATATTAAGAGATATTAAGGAATACTGATTGTTGCTTCCTGTTATTTTTATGTTTGTGTGGCTATCTTCTTTTGGTTTGTTGCAAGAAGATTACTTTCTTGATTTTTTTTAGGGTATAATTTCCCTCCTTGTGTTGGCATTTTCCATTTATCATCCTTTGTAGTACTGGATTTGTGGAAAGATAATGTGTAAATTTGTTTTTGTCATGGAGTATCTTGGTTTCTCCATCTATGGTAATTGAGAATTTTGCTGGGTATAGTAGCCTGGGCTGGCATTTGTGTTCTTAGGGCCTGTATCACATCTGCCCAGGATCTTCTAGCTTTCATAGTCTCTGGTGAGAAGTCTGGTGTAATTCTGATAGGTCTGCCTTTATATGTTACTTGACCTTTTTTCCTTACTGTTTTTAATATTCTTTCTTTGTTTTATACATTTGGTGTTTTGATTATTATGTGACAGGGGGATTTCCTTTCTGGTCTAATCTATTTGAAGTTGTGTAGGCCTCTTGTATGTTTATGGGCATCTCTTTCTTTAGGTTAGGGAAAATTTCTTCTATAATTTTGTTGAAGATATTTACTTGCCTTTTAAGTTGGGAATCTTTACTTTCTTATACTTACTATCCTTAGATTTGGTCTTATTGTGTCCTGTATTTCCTGGATGTTTTGGCTAAGGGGTTTTTGCATTTTGCATTTTCTGACTGTTGTCAATGTTTTCAATGGTATCTTCTGTGCTTAAGATTCTCTCTTGTATTCTGTTGGTGACGCTTGCATCTTTGACTCCTGATCTCTTTCCTAGGTTTTCTATCTCCAGGGTTGTCTCCCTTTGTGATTTCTTTATTGTTTCTATTTTCATTTTTAGACCCTGGATGGTTTTGTTCAATTTCTTCATCTGTTGACTTGTGTTTTCCTGTAATTCTTTAAGGAATTTTTGTGTTTCTTCATTAAGGACTTATAGCTGTTTACCTGTGTTCTCCTGTATTTCTTTAAGTGAGTTATTTATGTCTTTAAAGTCCTCTATCATCACCATGAGATGTGATTTTTAAATCAGAGTCTTGTTTTTCTGGTGTGTTGGAGTAACCAGAGCTTGCTTTGGTGGGAGAACTGGGTTCTGATGATGCCAAGTAGCCTTGGTTTCTGTTGCTTAATGTTCTTGCCCTTGCCCCTTGCCATTTGGTTATCTCTGGTGTTAGCTGGTCTTGCTGTCTCTGACTGTGGCTTGTCCTTCTTACAAGCCTGTGTATCAGTGCTCCTGGGAGACCAGTTCTCTCGGGAGGAATTTGGGTATGGAAAGGTAAGGATCAGGGTCAGCTTTGGGGTGCAGAAGGATCCTGTCCCCAACTGTTCCTTGGTTCCTGTGTCCTGATGTCTCTGGGCAGGTCCCTCTGAGCCAGGAATTTGAGCAGAAGTGTTGGTCTTACTGTGTTCACAGGTGTCACACTCCTGGGAGACTAGCTCTTTCACGAATGTATTTGGGTATGGAGTGCTGTGGCATAGGATCAGCTCTGGGCTCAGACTCTTTGGTTCTTGTAATGCTTAATTTCTTGCTATTAAATATAGCAAAACCACAAAAACTTTACACACAAATCCCACAATCCCATTGAACACTTCAAGTATATAAAGTCATTACAATTACAAATAAAACAATTGCCACATATATATTTAAGTTTAAAAATACCTATTTTGAATAGAGAATTTAATAATAATTCTTGCCACTTTGATGGAAATCACTATGTTTATCATATTTCAAATTATTTTGCATCCATCAAAACTACAGAGAGCAGAACTAAATTTTATATATATATATATATATATTTTTTTTTTTTTTTTTTTGGTGTTTTTCGAGACAGAGTTTCTCTGTGTAGCCCTGGCTGTCCTGGAACTCACTCTGTAGACCAGGCTGGGCTCGAACACAGAAATCCACCTGCCTCTGCCTCCCAAGTGCTGGGATTACAGGCGTGCGCCACCACTGCCTGGCCCAATTATATTCTTTTTAATTCTGCTTCAGATGACTTCCTTCTTTGTAACAAGCATGAGAGCTTATATTTAAATAATTGTCTCCAAATTTTTATGTATGTCCATTACTACACACAATTCAAATTATATATAGTTGCATTATGTAATTATATGTGTAAATATGTTATATATATAATTTGATTCATCACAAAATAATAAGCTCAGAAAGATTCTATTATCTATACTTTACACATATATAAGCATTGCTAGATAATCTTTCCAAAATTTCACAATTGTCACAAGTGGAGAAATGTTTAAGCAATGTTCCTGAGTATAAATTGAAAGACAGTCCCTGTGTTACCACACCCACAGCAATCATTTCCCCTCTAGCTGTTTGCTTGGGATAGTTTTCCTGTCAGACAGAAAACAGGTCACTTAATACAGTGAGGAGCATTATGAACTACAAGTCGGTTACTTTCTGGAGGCCCTTAGAACTGTGATACGTCTTCCCAGGAAAAACAGCTGTCCTGGTTAAGTTTTCATTTATGAACACCATAATTTGCCTGTTCTTCCCCCTTTTTAGCATGTATTAGTTATGGGCATTAGTGGGTTTCATTGTGGCATTTCTATACATATATTGTACATCCATAATATTTACTTGTCCTCACCCCCTCCCCCTTTCCCAGGCCCTAGGAGACCACCTTCTGTTTTCAGGTTATTGCTTTTTTTTTTTTTTTTTTTTTTTTTTTTTCCTTTTTTCCTTGAGAAATACTCTACTTTTGTGTCTGGCTTATTTTGCTCAGTATGTCCTTCAGTTCGGTCTACTTTCTTGAAGATGACAGGATTTCATTCTTCTGTTGGCCTGTGGTTTTCAGTTGTCCCCCTTACTCTGCAGGCTTTCTTCTCAGCATTCATCTGCCAGAAGGTTCTGTCCTCGGATTGTGGAGTTCTTTCCTCTGGGTTTTCTGCTTGTTTTCCAGGATGTGTGCTTTTGTTCCCTGCATCTGCTAAAGATTGTTAATTGGAGCTGAAGAGTTAATCAAATTCAGGCTGCCTTTATTTGGTTGGGTTTTGCCAAGATATCTTGCTAATGGATACTCAGAAGGCACATAATATCTGATTGTCCTTCTGTGTTGCTAGCATTTTCTGGTATACATAGGATTGTATAATAGTGATGATTGCAAATAAAAGGATTTCTTATATATTCTAAATATTAATCTGTTGTCAATTATGCGTGTCCTGGGTTCTTTGGTTTGTGTTTGTGTTGTTTTGTTATCATGTCTTTATATAAACAAATGTTTTTATAAAGAGCTTGGGGTTAGCAGCCTTCACATTTACTATGAATGCATAGTTTAAGAAGTCCAGGGCTTCAGGAAACCTTAAGTGTGCTTCATTGCTTTGGGCCCTTTTTGAGACAGGGTCTCTTGTTCACTGCTACTTACACCAGTCTAACTGGTGTGCAAGCTTGTGGGAATTTTCCTGTCTCCACTTCTGATCTCTCATGGGAGGGCTGGGACTACAGGCATACACTATGATCCTCTTTATGTGGGTTCTGAAGCATGGAGCTTGGGTCCTCATGTTGCATGGACATCTCCATTGTGGTATCTCCTGCCTACTACTCAAATCAACTTGTACAAAATTCTGTTTTAAGTGCTTTGTATTTCTATACTATTTTAATTGTTTCTTTTCTGTTGTAGTTGGCTCCTAATTCATTCATAAATTCTTTTGAGTTTTTCTTTTTTACATTAACAACCTTCTTTAAGTGATAAGAGTATTGTTTCTTTTTTCCCCTGTCTTCATTTACTGCCGCCTTCAGACAGTGTTGTTGGATGCAGCTGGGCATGCTGTCATTTACTATGAAGTGTGCTTACGCCGCCTTCAGTTTTTGGTTGATTCCTTAGTCAGTTGTATAGAATTCCTGTGCATTCCAGGTTTGCTTAGATTATTGTTGTGAATAGGTGTTGAATTTGGTAAACTGTTTTTGTGTTATGAGGATTATATTTATCTCCCATAATCTATGATTGTGGTGAAATGTATTAACTAAATACATTTGAATTACTTAAAAAAGTCTTAAATCCCTAAAATAAAACTAGGGCATGATTTATTATCCTTTTTATTTTATGTGACTGAATTGAGTTTGTTATGTTTTGTTTAGGAATATATTTCTATTAAGGTTTTTGTCAGATTTGCAAAAAGAGTTGAGTATTTTTCTAATTTGTAGAATCTTTTTCCCGTGAAATTAGAGGTAGTCATTATTTATTCTTTAAATAGTTGAAATATAATTAGCTGGTAAAGTCACGTGGGTCAATTAAGAAACATTTTTGTGTGTGTACGAGCGTTTAGCCTGTGTGTATGTCCCTACACAGTGTGTGTGCAGTGCCCGTGGAGGGGAAGTGGGTGTCAGGTCCCCTGAGACTAGAGTGACAATGACTTGTGAGCTGCTATGCAGGTGCTAGGAACTGAATCAAGGTCCTCTAGAAACGCTTCTGACCACTTAGCTTGTCTCTTCAGCCCTAACTAAAAAACAGTCCAAACTTTATTTCATGGTTATAGCTCAATTCTTGTTTTTCTCAGTAAGTTTGATTAAGTTACACTTCTTTAGAAAGTTATTTTTGATCAAAGTTTTTGTATATATTTTACATTAATTTTATCTTAGTACTTGAGGCATACTTAGTTCAATTCTGAATTTTCAGTTCTGGGGAACTATAAACCCTCACACAGGCTAGGCAGCAGCTCTGCTACCGAGCTTAGATGTTGGTGACTTGTACCTAATTTATAGTAACCCCCCACTCATCATTTTCACCAGAGATTGTTGGGTTTATTGGTCTTTTATTTGAGAAAAAAAAAGTAGTTTTTGACTTGGTTAGTCTCTTTGGTAAAATCCATACATTTAAACTTTTTCTTTAGTTGTTAATTTTTTAGTTTACTGTTTTTATTCTAATGTCTTTTTTAAGATTTTTGATTTGTGTGAATGTGAATGAGCACATGTGTACAAAAGTACTGGTGCCCTAGTGGGCTGGAGGCATTGAATCCCCTGGCGCTGAATTTCAGGTGGCTGCCTTGGAACCCTGGTCCTCTAAGAGCAGTTCCTGCTACAGCTGTGGGGCCTCCTCCCCGGCCTCAGTGCTTCATCCCTTAGCTCTAAGGTCCCTCCTCCCGTATGCACTCTTAAGACTGTAAATTTCTGTTTAAATTATTTTCTAGGTGTATCCATTAGTAGAAAATGTCTTAGTTTGCCAAGGCTGCAAAAAGAAGCATAGAATGAGGCATCAGTTGGCTTAAACAAGCAGAAGTTAATTTCTCAAATTTAATTGACTTTGAGGCTTTTTCCCTTGGTTTGCAGATGTCCACCTTCTTACCATGTTCTTGTTTGATTTTTGTTTTCTTCTGTGTACACATTTCTAGTATGTCTGTGTGTCCAGATTTTGGGGAGGGAGGTGTAAGGACACCAGGCGGGTTGGATTAGAAACCATCTGAATGGCCAGTTGAAATTCACCAATGCAGTCACATGCTGATGGTTGGGGTTTACAGTTTCTTTATGCTAATTTTAGGAGAACAAATTCAGTTCATAGGAGGAAGCAATTCTGTCATCATTTGGTCCTGCAAGTTTTCTGATTTCCAGTGCTGTTTCTTTTCAATAGATTATACATGAGTACTTAATTTCCTCATAGAGAATATTTTTGTTTCCTGTTGATCGTTAGGAAAAACAAATGACTACAGATTTAGTGACTTAAACAATACAATTTTTTATATATTTTAAAAGCCCCCCCCCCCAATATAATTATCTTTTAGTTTTGGAGCCTGTAAGTTCCAAAGTGAGGGTGTCGGCAGGGCTGTGCTTTTCCAGCCATCTGTGTTCTCTGAGGACTAATGTTAATCCCAAAGATGTGAGAGGCCCACCACCCCAGTCATCAAGGCCAAATTAAATAAAGCAAGCCTTTTTATTCATTTACATAGGGTGCCTCCCCCTAAGGTGGGATTCAGGAGGTCAGTAGTAGATGTGAGGAAGACAAGGTTTTTATAGTTCAGGGGGAGGGGATTTGGTGGGCAATATGGGGGCGGTCACTGGAGCAGAGCATCAGCACAGCAGCTTAGTCCTAATGACCTCCTGAAACAATGACATGGTTCAAGGTGGGCATAACAAGGTTATAAACAACTTTTTGAAAGAAAGACATGATTGCTGTTCCTGAAATAGGTAGAATAGAACCATTTATAGTTAGGTTACAGATGGTGCATGGCCTGATCCTTGAGAAACAGGTTTAAACATAAAGAGGAATGAGCCTCGTCTTTACTTATAAGGCGGCTTTTAAGCATAAGATGGAGGCAGGCTGGTTCTCCATTCCTCTTCCCTCTTGAAAGACACGGCAAAGAATCTTCAGAGCTCACATACCCCTGCTTCTTCTGTTTTTACCTCTCTGACTCTTGCCCTTCTGGCTTCCTCTTACCCTTTTGATATATTAAACTACCTAGATAGTGCAAAATATATTCTCAAATCTTTATTATTCATGCCTGCACAGTCCCTTTTGCTACACAGGCTTTTTATTCATAGCTTCCAGGGATTAGATTTGAGGATATCTTGCTAATGGAATGGTGGTTGGTGCTCTTGTGATTTTGATCTTTAAGAATTGGTAGCTTTCTTTAGCTTTACAGTGTGATAAGCATTATCAATTTGCTGTGTGTGCATGTTCCTTCAGTTCCTTCCCAGGAAGATCCAGGCCAGCCTAAGCTATGGAGAGAAACTGTGAGAAGGCCAGCAGAGGGTGGGGGTGAATGTGTCTTGAGCAGAAAGCAAGGAAAAGGGACACTCCTAGGCTTTTATTATGGTGAGAGGCACAGCCAGGATGGGAGTTCTTGTACATAGACAAACCTAGCATAGTTTTGCTTCAATTTTGTGCCAAAGGAAAGAGAAAATGTTGGTTGTCACCTGTTCCATTATGTACAACATGGAATGGGAAGAGAGAGGTGAAGCTTTATAGGAGTCCACAGTCAAAAATGGACTCAGCCCTCATTTATATTACCTGGACATAACAGAGTAGATTTGTCTGATGAGTCCTTCTGGTTAGATTGAGGTTATATGCATTTGGTGTTTATGATTCTGATTAGAGATACATTGCTAGGTGCATACAAATTCAAAGTCTTACATCTGAATGAACTATATCATTAAAGAGTTCATATTTCTTCTACTCTGATTTGTTTTAATCATTGTTTAATGTTAATGCAACATTAGCAAGTTCCTTTTAGTTAGAATTTGTCTGCTATAAACCTTATACTTTCTTATTCCTTTGACTTTAGCCTTTCTGTGTATTTAACCTGGATTAATTTCTTTTCAAATTGAGAAAGGGAGAAGGTGTGCACACATGTGTTTGAATGCCATAGCATATGTATGTAGCAGCTAAAGGGGCAGCCTTGGGTGTTGGCCCTTATCTTCTACCTTGTCTGAGCCAGGGTCTCTTATTGTTCAACACTATTTATGCTAGTTTGACTGGCTGCAAACTCCAGGGATTCTCCTGTCCCCATCTCCCAGCTTGCTGTAGAGAACTGGGATTACAGACTCTTGATACCACGTCTGGCTTTACCTGGGTTCTAGGACCCAACTCAGGTCCTCACAACACATGTCAAGTGCTTTATCTACTGAGCCATCTCACTGGCCCTAAATAGATTTTTTTCTTATAAACAAGTCCAACTGACAATCCTGATGTTTATTCATTGAATATGTATTTTGTGCCAGACATTTGACACTAAAGCCTCAACAGTATAAATCAAAATCTTATCTCATAGTCTTATGGGAGGAACCAAGACTATCGTAGTGGTGGGAGGGTTTTGATCCATTGATGACCATATCTGATGTTGGTCTTCTGGTGGTTTGACAGAGTCCCCATGCAGCCATAGTATCACATAGCAAAAGACATGGAATACAGATACATACAGTTGATTTTTTGTTTTTTTGGGGGGCGGGGGGAGGGAGGTTGGATTTCAAGATAGGGTTTCTCTGTATAGCTGTGGCTGGCCTGGAACTCACTCTGCAGATCAAGCTAGCTTCAAACTCAGATCCCCCTGCCTCTGCCTCCTGAGTGTTGGGAGTAAAGGCATGTACCACCACTGCCCAGCAATACCACTTAATTACAATACAGTATATGCTTATATCTAACATACTTATTTGAAATATCTGGGCATAAATTCAACATTGTGTTTTTGTTTTCCATATGTTCCATTGTTCTGTGTCAAGTGTTGATTTCATCCTATTTAAAATATTTTCTAGTGTCTGATTTGATATCCTACATGGCTCTAGAGTTACTTGATTTTTGTTCAATGTTCATATAATTTAGAATTTTCTAGTTAACCTTTACCTGAATTCTGTGGTCAGACGGCCTACTTGTAAAGGTTGCTGTAATTGCTATCCTTTGACATTTGTTCAGGCTTGATATTCATCTGGCACATGGCAGATTTTGTGCTATATATTATGTACACACAAAATAAGTCTTTGTCATTTTGATGCATTATATCACTTGGATCAGGTTTATTAAATGTGTTCCTATTTCATCTGTTTTTTTTTTTTTTTTTTTTTTTTTGTTTATTTGTATACTGGCTAGTTTTATAGTCTCTGAGAGGAAGGAGCCTCAACTGAAAAAATGCCATCATAAGATCTAGCTGTAAGGCATTTTCTTAATGAGTGATCAGTTAGGGCCCAGTCTGTTGTGGGTAGGGCCACCCCTGGGCTGTCCTGACTTCTATAAGAAAGAATGCCAAGCAAGCCATGGGGAGCAAGCCAGTAAGCAGCACCCCTCCACAACCTCTGCATCAGCTTCTGCCTCCAGGTTCCCGCCCTGCTTGAGTTCCTGCCTTCACTGCTTTTGATAGTGAACTGTTAAAATGGAAATGTGAGTGAAACAAAACCTTCTCTCCCCAATCTGCTTTTGGTTGCAGTGTCTCCCCTCATAGTGGTAGTGACCCTAACCTAGACTGTTTTAAAGCCCAGGCTAGCCTTAGTCTCACAATCTTTTTTTTCTTACTCTTTGGAGTGCTCAAATTGCAGGCATGTGCCCGCATTTTCAAATAGTTGCTTGTTTTGGTAATTACTATTCAAAGGATGTGATTTCTTCCACTATCTTTAATTCATCTGGTTGTTCTGTTGGAATTTTACTTATGTGATTCTTCTTAATCCTCAGAGTATAAATTGCCTGATGCTCTGAATAAAGTTGGCCATTGCATGAGACTTTAGTCTCATTTTTATACTCCATTCTCTGAGGTCCCACTGCCTCTTAGAGCAGTAAACAGTTCTTTTTTTATATTTTAAACTGAATTGTTTAATACATTTAATTTAGCATCATTCTGTCCTCCTGTGGCTTTGTCCTGTGTCCTGTAAACTGAGTCTGTTCACAGTAGTTGAAGCAGCCATTCCTGTCAAGATAGCAGTGCAGTGCAGTGGCACCAGCTTTCCTTTTGCATAGTATTTCTTTTATTTATTTATTTTTTTTATAATTTTTCTTTTTTAATTTGGTTTTTTCGAGATAGAGTTTCTCTGTGTAGCCCCGGCTGTCCTGGAACTCACTCTGTAGACCAGGCTGCCCTCGAACTCAGAAATCCGCCTGCCTCTGCCTCCCAAGTGCTGGGATTACAGACGTGCGCCACCCCTGCCCGGCAGTATTTCTTATAATTACCATATCTTCTGCATCTCTTTTACCCTTCCTATGTATTTTTGTCTTTAACATGTGTCTGTTTTAAGAAGGGCATACTTTGTATGTTTGGTAAATTTTCATCTTTTGGAGTTGGTCTGTTCCATATCACTATTTATTTTCTAATTTTTCTGTTTCATGTCCTTTATTTCATTCTTGCCTTCATATGGATTTTCAATTTTAATTACTTTTTATTTCTCTTTTTTGCTATCCTAAAGGATAGCTGAGACAACATGCACATTTACTATCTCTATCTAATAAAGATGATAAATTTTGCCTTTTTTTCTAAAGATGAAATTTGTCTTCCTTGCTTTCTGTTACTATGATAAACACCATGATCAAAAGCAACCTGGGGAGGAAAGCGTTCATTCCATCATTTCATGATTCAGTCCATCAGGAAGGGAAGGCAAGGGCTGAAGCACAGACAACATTCCCGGAGAATGCTGCTTCCTGGCTCCTGTCCTGGCTTGCTCAGCTTGCTCTACCATCCAGGACCACAGCCCACTGGTGACACTGTCCACTGTGGGCTGGGTGCTGGGCCCTCCCACCTCAATCATTAATCAAGGAAATGCCCCTACAGACTTAACCTGCAGACACTGTTGTGGAGCTAATCTCTCAATTAAGGTTCCTTTCATCCAAATAACTCTAGAGTTGTATTAAGTTGACAGAAATTAACCAGCACAATTGACCCCTGTTGTGTTTTATAAAAAAGCAAAGAGGGCCAAGGATATGTCTGTAGAAAGAAGGTATGGTGCGGAGGTTGGGCTATGGAGGGTGCCTCTGCAGGTCCAGGCTGAGGCATCCCTTCCCCCTAAGGTACCGGCCATACAATGGATATAGTATGGAATGGAATTCATTTAGGGCATGGAAAGGGGAGTTTAGGAGGGAGTAGAGACAGAGAAAGGCAGAGAAGACAGGAAAGAGAGAAGAGGAGAGGCTGGCCAGGAACATGTGGAGGTGGGGGAGGAGGATGGGGAGAAGAAGAGTAAGAAAGAGGAAGGCGGGGCAAACAACCCCCTTTATAGTGAGTCAGGCATACCTGGCTGTGGCCAGGTAACTGTGGGGCAGAGCCTAGAAGGAATGCTAACATTCCTCTGTTTTGGTTTAATTAAAAAAGGAAAAACTAGAACGAGGAGATGGTGAAGCAGGAATAAGGTTGTCATGATCTTCTTCCTATAACTTTGGAGCGATGTGTCTCTGGGAGACCTAAGAAAATGGGCATAGGGAGTTGGTCCAGTCTTAGGAGATTTGGCTGTTTTTTGCTGTCCAGGGTCTGTGTGTGTAACCATCTGTGAGTAAGGAGGAGCAGGTACAGTAGACGCATCTGTGTCTGTGAGAGTAGATTGGAGCATCTGTGAGTTGCTTCTCTGGAGCTGTCCTGGATGTAGATTTTGAGTAAATGCCTGGACTTGGCAGGATACTAAAATACACACACGTACACATATATATTAGAGGTAGAGGATAAAGTTAAGTACATTTGGGAGATTTTTTTTTCTCTTAACTGTACATTTGAAATCCTTAGGTCGTGGTGGTTGGGAGTAAGGAGGGAATATAGGTGTGTCTTAGATTAGTTTATTTTGCTGTGTTAAACAGCATGACCACAGAGCACCTTGGGGAGGAAAGGGTTTATTTTATCCTACAGACCTTTATGAAGGGAATTCAGGACAGGTACTCAGGGCAGGAAACTGGAGGCAGGACCTGAAGCAGAGACTATAGAGGGGCACTGCCTACTGGTTTGTTCCTCATGGCTTGCCATCCATAGCTTGCTCAGCCTGTATTCTTGTACAACACAGGACCACCTGCTCAGTGGTCCCACACACTGAGCCAGACACAGAAATTGTGAATCAAGAATGCGCTCTGCACATTGGCTATGGGTGATCTGATAAAGGCATTTTCTCTGTTAAGTCTGTGTCAAGTTGATGAAGCCCAGCCAGCATGGGCATGGGCCCCCACCAGGAATGACGACACAGTATGGCTGTAAATCCTTGCTCCATTATCTGGGTCATATGGTGTAGGCTAACCGGATGTTTTCCCTTTGAATTTGGGTAAATGTCCATGTTTTGGCACGCCATCAGATATTGTACATAGAAAATTGTAGCAACTCCAAATGATGTTAACATTGTTTGGAAAAGATCTTATGGTATTCTCTAGGATGAGGGGGGGTTACCTTAAGGCAATCAGGGTTGAGCTGTGCCAGGGTTTGTTGGGCCTTGTGTACCCCTGGTTTACCATTTCTAGGTTCATACTCTCACCCAAGATGAATCCTTTTGAATTTCCTGCTTACTGAGGAAAGCCACACTATAATCCTTTCTTTGGGTAGAGAGTAGGTTATTCTTTCCCTACAGAGATGTAGGTTTGTATTGAAGTAGTACTCCGTTATGTAGTTCATGACTCCAATCAGTTCGCCACTTCTTAGCAACTGTTCCATGTGTTCACGGTGCCTTTCTGAGCATTAAACCAGCGTTTTTAGATAATTTATTTGTTTTCATTATATTGAAATGTTAATGATATGGGATTAAACCAAACTACCTTTTGCTTTAAACATTGATTATGTGTGATGAAGTGCGTGTGTACCATGGCACACATGTGGAGACCAGAAATGAGCCTGTGAGAATCGATTCTTTTCCTTTCACTATGGGTTCCATCCAGTGCCTTTACCTGTGGAACCATCTCACCAGCCCCAGGCTCTTTTATACCATCTTAACTTCTTGTTATTAGTAGAAAGTTTTTTTAAAAAATAATCTCTTTTTTGAGATTATAATATAATTACATCATTACCCTTCTCTTTTGACTCTCCGTGTACATGCCTTGATCTCTCCCAAATATATGGCCTTTTTCTTTAACTGTTGAAGTGGAGAGTTAGTTGTCCCAGCACAGTGGATTAGATTAGGAATCAGCAATTGTACCAGCCTATCTTATTAATAAAGTTTTATTGAATCATAGCAATCTATTCAAATAGCCAGTCTATTCAAATACCTTCATATTTTACCAGCAAAACTGAGTAGATGTGCTACCCTAAATTATTTATCATCTGCTATAGTTAGGATTTCTGCTGATGTGTTGAAACACCATGACCAAAAGTAACTTGGGAAGGAAAGGACTTATTTTACCTTCCGGCTTGTAAGTCCCTCACTGAGGAGAAGCTTTGAAGGGACACTGCTAGCTCCTCATGGCTTGCTTAGCCTGCTTTCTCCTAGCACTCAGACCCATCAGCCCAAGGATGGTACTGCCCACAGTGTGATGAGCTCTGTCACACTAATCAACAATCAAGAAAATGCACCACAGGCTTGACCATCTGGTAGGGGGGCATTTTCTCAACTGAGGTTTCCTTTTCTGAAATAACTTCTATCTAACGTGTGTCAAGTTGACATAAAACTAACCAGCGTACCATCCAGTATTTTAAGCAAAAGTTAATCAGTCTCAGAATTAGACTATCCTTTTTTTATTGATCTGAGTTGGTTTTAGTACTCTCAATATATCATACCTATTTATGAATTTCTTGTATTTCTTTAGTCATTTGACATGTTCCCACAGAATCACTATTTTAGCTTTATACTACTATAAATTTGTTGACTTTGTAGCACTTACATGGCACATATAACTAATTATGTAGATCACTGCACATAAAATATTAGAAATATAAAATGTAAACCTTTTTTAATATGGGCATGGTGGTATATGCCTTTAATCCCAGCACTCAGGAGGCAGAGGCAGGTGGATCTCTGAGTTTAAGGCCACCTTGGTCTACAGAGTGAGTTCCAGGACCTGTCTCAAAAACAAAAAGGGGGTAGGGGTAGGGGATAAGGAAAAAGAAAAGGAAATCCCTCACAGACAAGCCCAGCTGCTTGGATTTTTGTTGCTTTCCGATGCAGGCAAATTGCCAACCGAGGCTAGCTGACAGGCTCATTCCCGTAACTTCTGATGATCTTTATTCAAATGTCTCTTCAGTCAGCCCTCCCCAGCCACTCACCTAAGGTTTTCATCAACCTCCCTGCCAAACCTCTGGGTCTCTTCCCTGCTTGATTTTCGCAGCACTTATTGTCAGCTAATGTAATATCTCATCTATTAGCAGGCTTAGTTTGTTTCACTTTATTAGAATGAAGACACATTCTTGTCTTAGTTTTGTTAATTTGTCTTATTTCCATTGCCTAACACACCCTGTTACAAGTTAAGCGCCTAGTAAGTTGTTGAAGTAATGAATCTTCATAAGTTTAGCTTTTTCATTTCTTAAACTGGAACTGCTAGGCCAAAGGGATTAGTGGCATTTCCCCTGCGGTGCTGGGTGTTGTGCTCTCCCACTGGCTGCTTATCCAGCCCAAGGGTGACGTTTTAATAGTTTTGTGTGCCTTTTGTCATATAACTTGATTATTGTTTTGATTTTATTATTTTGCCATATATAATATTTTATATGTGGTCTAACTATCAATGATATGAAAATGGCTTACATTATAGCCAGTGTTCATGCTTATAATCACACTATTTGGAAGGCAGGAGGATTGCTAAAAGTTTGAGGCCAATCTGATCTACAGAGTAAGAGTTCTGGGTCAGCCAGTTATTTATTGAAATCTTGTCTCAAAAATGATCAATAAGGGGATTGTGTTCAAAAGCATTCTCCTACTGTTGAGCTCAGGTATCCCATTCCTCTACTCAGAAGCAATTGATTATTTTCAGAGCTATTTTTATATGGCTAAAAACTGATACCACCTTACAGTATGCAGTTATATCTACCCAGTACAGTCTCTTTGCGACAGTATATGATAACATGCAACAGTTATGTCTACACAGTGTGGTGCCTTTTCCCTTTTCTATGCACTGTTCATATCCCTTCAAAGCTGGTCATTTTTAGCAAATTTTGCTGTAGTCAGCTGTTGAAGAAATAGTAATGAAATAGTTTGCCTATATATCCTTGAAGCTCAAAATCAAGATGAGATTTTGAAATGAGAGGAGAAAATCTCCATGCTTAAAGGATTATAGAGTTTTAAAAATCAGCATGACATGCAGATGTCAAGAAACATTGAGAAAATATTGAATAAGATACAGATTACAAATAGAGTGACAATTTTTACCAAAGCAGAGAGTGAGTACATTTACTGGGAAAGACTTAGTGGGAAGAGGTGAATCTACTGCTTTAATAGTGAAGAGGACTGTGACAGGAAAGGAGTTTAGTACACCTTTTTGTTCAAATTCATTGGTGACTAAGAGGTCATAGGAGTTGCAGAGATTACAAACATTTTTATAGGGAGAGCCATGGTCAAGGTGAACTTGTTAGTGGTCACGAAAGGGTAACTAACTGTAGGTGACTCTTAGCATAGGGGTTAGAAAGCTGTATCAGTCACAGAGGGTTTTGAATGAAGTTTTATTGGAACACAGCCATGCCACTTATTTATATACTGGCACACAGCTATATTCATGCTACAGTAGTGGAACTGAAAAATTGAGGCGTGGTGGGTGGCTAGAGAGATGAGTCAGCAGTTAAGAGCACTGGCTGTTCTTCAAGGTGACCTGGGTTCAATTCCCATTCCCACGTGGTAGTTTACTACAACTGTCTGTAACTCCATCTCCAGAGGAGCTGACACTATTTTCTAGCCTCCAGGCAGTGCACACACATGGTGCACAGACAGATGTGTAGGCAAAACGCTAGTACGCATAAAGTAAAAGTAAATCATTTTTTTTAAATTAAGACAGACCATATAGCTTACAATACCTAAAATATTTACTCTGGTTTTTCAGAGAGTTAGCTGCTGCATGTAGGTAGATTCTGTTTAAGGAGGAAAAGCATTACTGACTATTGAAGAAATGAAAAGGAGATATTCCTGTGGGAGCGTTTAGTTATGGAAGAGTGGCTAATGAGATTGCTTTGAGGAGTACAGTTGAGACAGAGAGGATGGAATGGCCATCCTGCCAGGACAGTTGAGATTCAAAATGCGCAAGGTGGCTTGTCCTTAATCATGTTTTCCAATCTCCCTCACTAGCCAAGAAGGATCAAGAAGGTGGAGAAGAAAAGAAATCTGTTCAAAAGAAGAAAGTAAAAGAACTGAAAGTGCTGGATTCCAAGACAGCCCAGAATCTCTGTGAGTAGTTCTCATGGCCCCAGTGGCTAACACCATGAAGCTGTTCCTGTAGGGACTTATGTCCCTGAGTCTAAGGTCCCTCGGGTGTTAGATTCCTGTTCTGTGCCAGGCAGTGCACGGTGAGGGAGGCTCCAGTGTCTCATTGACTCCCTCAGTAGCACAGCAGGGAAACAGGTACCTGCTTTCTGTTGAGCAAGCAGGGGCGTGTCTAGTTTAGAGCTAAGATGAGGCTGTCTTATTAGAGTTCCTTTGTTTTCTTTTACTGAAGACAGAGGGCGGGCAGACATGTGACTTTGCAATGGACTTTGCAATGGACATGTGACTTTGCTGCCCTCGAACTGGCAGTCCTTATGCTGGGGTTGGGCACCACCATGCCTGGCAGACTTCTTTCAAAGTTCTACTTCTTTTGTGTCAGCAGGAAGTCTAGCGCAGGGTTCCAGCCTCAGCCTCAGAAACCTTCTGCTTTCTAATAAGGAATGAGCCGCTGTTGAGGCTTCAGTTAAAACTACAATTACTTTGAATGAGTGGGGTGGATCTTGTCCTTGTCAGATGAGCAGTTCCACAGAGTTAAGCATTTGATGTCATATTTCTTCTCTTCTGGCTTGCCACCTGGACTGAGAACTCTGATTAGTGGAAAATCCTTAGGTTGGAGAGACTTACTTCGCACGCTCACTGTAGCAGCTCATATACTAGAGTGCAGAAATTTCTCCATGAAGATAGTATAGTTACTGTCTGTTTTGTGGTCAAGATCAATGGTTTCTTTCTTCTTGTTGTCCATTTCAACTATGACTCTGCACCTCCTTTATACTGAGTAATACAGATATTAACTTTTTGGTCAACAAATATTTGAGAGTCTGGCATATGACAGGCCCTATTAGATATGTGCTCATCATGTGCTATATAAATGAAAGTTACTATCTTCATTTTTCCACATGAGAAAACTAAAGTTCAAATGTTATGACTTGACCAAAGTCACCCAAGCAAGTACACATAGGCACAGTCAGAGTGATACAGCAAGACCGTAAGTCTTAACATTGTTCTCTCTCCCTCTTCCTCTCCCCCCCCACACCCCCCCTTCCCTCTCTGTCTCTCCTTGCTTTACATTTTTATTTAACTCAGGCATGATGGTGCATATCTTTAATCCCAACTTTCTGTTGTTTTGTTTTTGATTTTTGGTTTTTTTCGAGACAGGGTTTCTCTGTATAGCCCTAGCTGTCCTGGAACTCACGCTGTAGACCAGGCTGGCTTTGAACTCAGAAATCTGCCTGCCTCTGCCTCCTAGAGTGCTGGGATTACAGGCGTGCACCACCACCGCCTGGCTTAATCCCAACATTTGGGAGACAGAGACAGGTGGATCTCTGGTTTATATAGTGAGCTCCAGAATAGCCAGAGCTATGTAGTG
Organism: Apodemus agrarius; assembly: GCA_964023405.1. Taxonomy (NCBI): domain Eukaryota; kingdom Metazoa; phylum Chordata; class Mammalia; order Rodentia; family Muridae; genus Apodemus; species Apodemus agrarius. Next base: position 27,500,952 of record OZ030021.1, on the reverse strand, counting down.
AGACCCTGTCTTGGGAGTTGGGGATTAAAATAAATATATAATATATTTTTATTTTTATTTAAGTTTAGCTTTAGGGTTAACAATTTCACAATAAAAACTAAGTTGTGTGTGTGTCCTTCTTGCACAGGATCATGCCGATTTCTGTATATGTTGTTCCAGCTGTAATATATGTTTCAGAAGCAAGCATAGTTTTTAATTATCCTTGACCATATAAGTTTGATTAATATTCATAGGTATTGGTAGTTAGAAATCTCTTATAGAGACTAAAGAAATGTTAATCTTTGTTCCTAAGAGTGTGTCTAGAACATAACACAAATAATTGTTATTTTAGAAAATGGTAGAAGAGAGACTATAATCCAGTCCATCCTGTTTCCCAATAGAGGAAATGTTTTAGAAAGGAATCGGGGTCATTACTTCTCCCTCATGACTGCTCCCACTCAGGAACGTTCTCACTTTTCCTTAATATATGTTCACTCTGTGTAAAATGAAAGGAAAAAGCCAAGGAGCTGAGGGGTTGGGTGTCACTTAGCAGCAGAGCAGTAGCCTAGCACATCCCAAGCACTGGTTCAGTTCCCTGGAACTAGGTGAGGAGAGCCTAGAATTAGATTGTTTAGGGTAGGTCAGACTAGGAGGCAGACTAGGTGCCTGTTTGATCCTGAGAACACAAAGCCAACCCAGACAGCTCCTGTTCTGCCTTATGTGTCTAGAGAGGACAGAAACGACAGCAAAGCAGCAGCTGAAGGTAGCTGCAGCCATAAGGCTGCGCTGGGGTCCCTCAGCCAGCACTGGCAGTAAGCCTCTGTGTACGCATGCCACATGGGGAGCACTGAAGGGCAACACCAGGAGTGTTCTCAAGAAGATGCCCTTAAAACAGGATTGAAGACCAGTCTAGAAAGAGCTGAGTGAAGGAAAGGACTAGCTCTTTTCAGGAGGGGTCAGCCCATTTGCATTGCTTACTTAATCCAGTCTAGAAACTGCAGATGGCTACAGCCGTGAGTTACTGTGGAGATTTTGGTCAGGAAAGTGACTGTTACAGCCCTGTGTCATGTTTGGAAGCTTGCTTTGGTGCATGATTTTCAGGCTTAGTTTCTTGAGTAGGAGAAGAGTCGGGAGGAAGATGAGCTGTCTTAATGCTTTAAACCAACGAGAGACGATCAGGGCCCTAAGACTAAGGTGATGCAGACGAAAAGCAAGGCACAGGATAGAAAGACAGAATCCTGGGACTTGGTGGTTGAGGAGATAGACAGTGACACTTGAGTGCTGATTGCTCTGCAAGGTGGAACCCAACAAGCTGGGCAAGGCACGCACGCTCACCCAGGCTGAGTGGCAGTGGACCGAGTCACGGATGGCAGGACAGAAAGAACCTTTTATAGCATGCACTCACTGACTGCTGTTTTTCATTGGTTTTTGTGAGCACAGGATAGATGAATGTTCTAATGGTGAGAAGTAGATATCTGTGTTTTCAGAATTCTGGAAAGGGAAGGGAACATTGGGTCAAAGAAGGTTCTTGAGATAGACTTGACTGCATATGCTGAGAGGTAGGATATTAGGGTTACCTTAAGAGCTGGCCATGGTAATGCACACTTGGGAAGCAGATCTCTGGGTTTTGGACAACTTGGTCTGCAGAGCAAGTTCCAGGACAACCAGAGCTACACAGAGTCAGAGAAGCCAGGGTGGATGGTGAAGAGATGACTGAAGGAGAGCTGTTTTATGGAAGATTTGATTTTATGTTTTCCTGCATGTATATGTGCTTACAGCCTGAGGAGGCCTGAGATCCTGCTGGATCTACGGGGAACTGGTGATACAGATGCTTGTGGGCGGTTATGAGCTGCCACGTGGATGCTGGGAAATAACCCAGGCCTTCTACAAGAGTAGCCAATACTCTTAAGTACTGAGCCATCTATCTCTTCAGCTCCAGCAGAGGACTCTTGATAATAGTGAAGAGTCAGATTAGAACATGAGGGAATTGGAAGAACAAGGGTGTGTTTCTTAGAAGCGGAACTTGGCCATTTTAAGAATGAGCAGGTCTGGTTGGGGATTGCCTCACAAACACAAGGCCCTGGGTTGGTCCTCAGCTCTAGTGGGGATAGGGTGGGGTATTAGAGAGTAGGGGTGATAAGAATGAACAAGGCAGTGGTAGCTTTGTGGGAGAGGGGGTCTCCCCAGATGAGTGGTTCTAACATTCCTGTGCGCAGTCATGGTGTTTGTTGAATGTGCTGAGCTCATTCGCGCTGTGTGACGCGGTGTAGTTTGTGTGGACTGGCTGGCAGTGGCTGTGACCTTGGACTCAGATCTCACGTAGCTGGGCAGAGTGGGCTTTCAGGATGCTCTTGAGTGGGGAGGGAGATGAGAAGAAGCTATCTTTGTATCTCATTCTCTGGCAGCAATCTTTTTGGGCTCATTCCGCATGCCCTATCAAGAGATTAAGAACGTTATCCTGGAGGTGAATGAGGCTGTTCTCACGGAGTCTATGATCCAGGTAAGCAGCAAGGAGGTCCTGCTAGATCTTAAAAGACTGAGGAGTCCCCACCTCAAATGCTGCCCCACCCCCACCCTTCTATCAGTGGGCAGAGTGTGGGCCTTACAGTCATAGTCATGATGCTCAGGCTTCTGCCCCACCCTGCACACAGCATTTGCACTCTTTTCCAGAACCTCATTAAACAGATGCCAGAACCAGAGCAGTTAAAAATGCTTTCTGAGCTGAAGGACGAGTATGATGATCTGGCTGAGTCAGAACAGTTTGGCGTGGTGGTGAGTAAGGCCCGGAGAGTCACTATTTCCAACTCCCTGTTCCCTTCCCTCTGGAGACCTGTCTGGTTGCTTGCTCCTTGCCTCTTAACTGGTTTTGAATCTTTTAGTCAATCAGTTCCCACCCCCTCGCTCTGGAGCTCTGATCTCCCAGAAGAGGATCAGTCTGTTACCTTTTTTGATGTCTGTCTTTAGCTCCATAATGGAATTTCTTTTCCTTTTCACTAGATGGGCACAGTGCCCCGTCTTCGGCCTCGCCTCAATGCCATCCTCTTCAAGTTACAGTTCAGTGAGCAAGTTGAGAACATCAAGCCAGAGATCGTGTCCGTCACTGCTGCGTGTGAAGAGCTGCGTAAGAGCGAGAGCTTCTCCAGCCTCCTGGAGCTCACACTGCTCGTTGGAAACTATATGAATGCGGGCTCCAGGAATGCTGGCGCTTTTGGCTTCAATATCAGCTTCCTTTGTAAGGTGAACCATAGGGTTGGACAGGAGGACAAAGGGAAGGCCACTCGAGTCCAGAATTGACCTAAGGTGCTTTGAGGCAAGTCTGGACTAATGGTTTCTCCTCTCCCCACAAGCTTCGAGATACCAAGTCTACAGATCAGAAGATGACTCTGTTGCATTTCTTGGCTGAGTTATGTGAGAATGACCACCCCGATGTCCTCAAGTTTCCTGATGAGCTTGCCCATGTAGAGAAAGCCAGCAGAGGTAAGGCAGTATAGGGCCAAGCTAGAAGGTGGTTCTGGGCCAGCAAGATGGCTGAGGTGGGTAAAAGATGCCTGCTTCCAACCCTTCAGTCCCTGGGACCAACATAGTAGAAGGAGAGAACCAACTCTCAAAAGTTGTACACACACACACACACACACACACACACACACAAATAAATAAATATAACTTGAAATTTTTTCTAAAAAAAAAAAAAGATGGTCCAGAGCCCTAAAAGTCTCTACATGGGGAAAGAAATAAGATACTACATTCAAGACAGGGTTTCTCTGTTTAGCTCTGGCTGTCCTGGAGACCACTTTGTAGACCTGGCTGGCTTCCAACACTCAGAGATCCACCTGCTTCTAGCTCTGTCTTTGTCCCTAGCCCCTGCCCCTGTCCTGCCTCCCAGTGCTGGGATCAAAAGTGTGTACCACCAATGCCTAGCATGGGTCTGATTCTTGGTCTTGGTCCTTTCCTCACTGGTCTTGGTCTAGGTCCACAGCTTTTGTCAACAGTGGCCTCACTACCCGAAACTACACAAAACACCAGGTTAAATTAGGACAGAGCTCTACCCAGCTTCTATGTTCCTACCTATGTCTCTTCTGAAACTCTGTTAACCTGAAATAAATGAGACCAAGATCTCAGGAATCCCATGGGTTCTTTTTAAATTAAATGAAGTCTGCTTCTGTTAATATGATACAATGGGTGAAGGTTGGAAGTTCAGTTAGCAAGTACTCATGCTTTTACTGGGAAGATCAGAACCAGCGTGAGTCAGCAGTGTTCACAGGCTAGTGGGGCATACCTAGAGACGAAAAGCAGGCACCTAAGCAGGGTGGGTGTCTGAGGGTGCGACTAAGAGACTATCTGAGCTGCTCAGTGAGCTCTTCTGTCCATCTCCCAGTTTCTGCTGAGAACTTGCAGAAGAACTTAGATCAGATGAAGAAACAGATTGCTGATGTGGAACGTGATGTTCAGAATTTCCCAGCTGCCACAGATGAAAAGGACAAGTTTGTGGAGAAGATGACTATATCCTTTCTTGGAGGACTTGGGTTTCCAGGGGGATGAGAGTGATGACAGCAGCATTCAGTTTTTACCTCTAATTTTTCTTTCACTAAATACATAGCTTTTAAGCTTATTATAGAAGTAAACCTTGCAGATAAACTACAAGTCTCCGAGTGCCTATTCTGTCCTGTCCCTGTTATAAACACACCTACCTACTCTAAAAGCCCGAGTCCCTACTCTGTACCCCATTGCTATCACAGAGACACCCTTCCACAGAGATAATCACCACCGTTTTCTGATTTACACCTCATTGTTTATTTTACATCAAAACTGCAGTGCATAGCACTTTCTTATTATGTCTCAGCCTTGTTTCTATAGTCATCTGTATAACTTCTATTGTATGGGTAAACCATAACTTATGGGGCTTAATTCTTATTTCTGTGTCACGAACAGGACTCTGTGGTGTGCCCTGTCTAGCCCATTCCATGCCTTTCTCTGACCTAGGCCTGTTTCTTCAGTTTTTGTTTTTGACCTGGGTCTGTTTCTTTTGGGGTTTTGTTGTTGTTGTTGTTTAGTTTGTTTGTTTGTTTTGTTGGTTGGTTGGATTTTCAAGACAGGGTTTCTCTGTGTAGTTCTGGCTGTCCTGGAGCTCTCTGTTAACCACGTTGGCTTTGAGCATTCAGAGAGCTGGGCCTCTGCTGGGATTAAAGGTGTGTGCCATCACCACCACCCCCAGCATGGGGCTGCTGCTTGGTCTTGGTCCTTTACTCCCTGGCTGCACAGTTTTGTAAAGGACGCACAGGAACAGTATAACAAGCTACGGCTGATGCACTCCAACATGGAGGCCCTCTATAAGGAGCTGGGTGACTACTTCGTCTTTGACCCTAAGAAGTTGTCTGTAGAAGAATTCTTTATGGATCTGCACAACTTTAGGAATATGTTTTTGGTGAGCAAGGGTGAACTGCTAATTTTTCATGGAGTTCCTAATAATCCCTGGTAGGTTTACATGTTTTCACCTGTTCTTCATCTGGTCTCCCCTCCCTTCTCCAGCAAGCAGTCAAGGAAAACCAGAAGCGCCGGGAAACAGAAGAAAAGATGCGGAGAGCAAAACTAGCCAAGGAGAAGGCAGAAAAAGAGCGACTAGAGAAGCAACAGAAGCGAGAGCAGCTTATAGACATGAATGCAGGTGAGCAGTGGGCTGGGCGCGGAGGTCTAAATGTAGCTCTGGCAAATGGCTTTCAGCAGCCTTCTGCCTCCAGGCTCCGGGTGCTGGATTTTACGTTTTCCTCTTCCTCTCCTTTGCTGGTGCTTAGATTATGTCCACACCCTTGTGATCGAGAATTGCTGCCACACTTAACTCTTCACTTCTGCCTGTCTGACCTATTCTTATTCCTGCTGCTGAATATTTTGGGTTTCCAAAGTGTTTCTCTGACTCCTCCCATTTTGTAGTAGCTCTCCTTTCCCTGTATTTCACCAATACGCTGTTCCTGTTACCTCATAGAATGTCGTATGTACATCTGAGATCACAAATGATTGAACTTCTAGAAGGGGGTGAAAAGCTGGCCACTCTTTCTCCAGCAGAAACATGTCTTTGTTCGAGCATATGGTCTCAATTACTGGCCCTGTTTCCTGTCTGCTTCTTTCCTGCTGAGGATTCCCTGCCCCCCACTACTCCTTTGGGCAGCGGAAATACAGTAAATGCAGCGTATGTTACACATGGCCCTGAGCTGATCTGTAAGGCCCATAAGCCTCTGAAAGTGAGCAGTTCTTGAATCTATCTTAAAGTCTTAAAAATTTGCTGAGCAGAAACAGTAAAGACTAACATGGTTCGCTCCCAGAAACCTTGAGAGTAGCTTCTTGCCTTTATCTTAGTTGTATTTAAGCCACCAACTTTGTTCCCATAAAACTGTTAAAATTTATACCAAGTGTTCATCATTTCTCTCCCTGTTCTCCCTGAGCCTCCAGGGCTTTACCCTTTCTACATTGTGTAAGAAAGATGTAATGGGGAGCCAGGTGGAGTCCAAATGACATTAGGAATAAGGACTATAACCCAGCCAGCAGGTGGCGTAGTGGGCCTTACCCTATTCTACAGGCCTGGGTCAAGCAAATGAAATTGAATGTAGGTCAGCAGCACTGGTGATGTTCAGACAGCAGATGGCGCTGGCAGTAATGAACCCTAGTCTTCAGCTGGTAGCCAACCAGCTCCTTGGGATTTCAGTTTCAGATTTCACTATCCTGAGCTGTTGCCATGGAAACTGAGCCTGGCTAGAACTGGGATTCTACATTAACTCTTTGCATTCCAGCCTGGCTGCTTTCATCCATCACAGGCCGAGCTATCTTCCGGAAGATGCAAGCACTGGAAGCAGTAGTAACATGACATTCAGTCTTGACTAGTAGGCTCTCTTCCTTTAATCCACCTGAAGGCCAAGCCCCTCAGTTGTTGTTGCAGACTGCAGTGAAACACTAAGATTGGTAATAGTTATAATAGTCTCCCCACCCCCCTCCACACACACATCTCCCTACTTAGCCCAGGCTAGATTCAAACTCCACATCTTCCTGAATCAACCTCCCAGGTACTGGGATTACAAACATGCTGCCTTGCCTGACATTTATAACCATGGTCTCTGCTTACTCTGATCTTGGAGTTGGTGTTAGGAGTCTGTGTGCTGGTCTTGGGTAGTGTGGGTAGACCGATATTGTAACAAACACCTCAGGTTTTACACTAATAGGCAGTGAGTTTTCAGGCAGTTTTTAAACCGACATGAGTAAAGTAAAGGCAAGCACGGGTCTGAGGCTTGAAAGGCTGAAAGGCCTCTCTTGTCTCTTAGGAGCTCTCAGTCAGTGTGCAGGGGTGGGAGAGCCACGGAGCGGCCCTGCATTTCATGTGCACTTTGGCATTCGCTATGCTGGTCTGGCTGAAAAGTTTATATCTCTGTCTTTGTTCCTCACAGAGGGGGATGAGACAGGTGTGATGGACAGTCTTCTAGAAGCTCTGCAGTCAGGGGCAGCATTCCGGCGGAAGAGAGGGCCCCGGCAGGGTAAGTAAACAAATGGAGCCAATTAGTTGGATACTTGGGGGGGGAGGGGTTGCAGGGTCCTGGTCATGCTAGAGGAGGGCCCAAGAAGGAAGTGATGTCCCAGACTTAGGAGCTTCCGGTTTCCGTGCCCTGGGTTGTCTAGGCCTCTTCCTCTCATATCAGAAAGTCCATACTGGGGCCCTTGGGAGGCCTAGACTCATGGCTTCTTTGTATCAGAGAGGAACACCTATAGCAGAAGCATCATTATGACAGAGGTAAAGCCTGCCTCCCATTTCCCATCTGCTGGCAGAGGCTCTGTAGACACTAGATACGAGCTTCACTTGGAAACTGCTGTAGAGAGAAGATGGCTGGATACAGTGGTGTCTCTGGAACCTTTGGTGCCTGACACCCTGGAATGAGGACCTTAGCCAAAGGTGCGGATTTTACAAACCTGTATAAACTCAGTTTCCTAGCCAAATGGCTTGTTATGATTCTCCTGTAATAACTGGCTGCCTCTTTCTACCTGTACTCTAAATACTCAGGAAAATTTCCTTCCAAGAGCTCCCCTTTCTTAAACAAACAAACAAACAAACAATCCCCGGTTACAACTCCATTACATGGCAGTTTTGAGTACAGGGTCTCAACAGGGAGGAGAATTGGGTATGAGTTTTACAGATAGGCCTTTGTATGTGAGCACAGCTAGTGGCACTCCTTTTGTAAAGGCTCTCACAGCACTGTTTCCTACCTGGCGAAAGTACCATGCATCTCACTGTGCTGTCTTCCCTGGCCCTCTTGACTAAGCCTCATCTGCTTCAGACTTTGGTGGGGAATTCCCTTTTAAGCCTCTTCCTGAGGAATTGTGCTAGTGTCCCAGATGCTTCCTGTGCAGGCTGCTGGGGATGCCCCTGTCTCTACTGCTTTCCTAGTGAAAAACCAGACTTAGTAGTAGAGAAAAAAGGATTTTTATCAGAGCTGCCTTTTCAGGAGAGAATATGAATTAGTCAGAGTATTGTCTCCCAGTTATACAATGGAAGGGAACTTTTAGAAAATACTGAAATTAAAAGAAGATGAAAATAAGGATTGCATAGTTTTAAGTCAGCCTCAGTTTATAATCTTTCTGATCTGGTTTGCTAGGCTCAACAAATATCTGGGAGATTATCATTAAAACTTTTCCAGTTACTCTGGAGAGCTTTTTACACTTGGGTTTCATCTCATCTAAAGTCACGTAGCCTCGCATCAGACATAACAGAAAGCTAGGTATCAGCGAGGCATGCCAAGAACTTAGGCTCTTTCCTTAGAAGAGAAAGGCTGCAATTTTGAAGGCCCCATTTCCAAAGTCCAGAGGCTCCAAGGATCGAAAGCTCCCTCCAGGGCTGCTGGGCCCAGCTGTTCCACTCTTTGGCTACGTCTGACTGTTTTCATGGCGAGTGGTTCTCACTATTCCTAATGCTGCAACACTTTAATATAGTTCCTCATGTTGTGCTGACCCCCAACCATAAAATTATTTTTGTTACTACTTGATAACTATAATTTTGCTACTGTTATGAATTATAATGTAAATATCTGATATACAGGATGTCTGGTATGTCACCTCTGAATGGGCCAAGACCCGCAGGTTGAGAACTGCTGCTCATGACCAAGTGCTGAGAGCCAGAGGACCGAAGCACTGGCAGGCTTGTCTGCCTTGCATTCTTTCCCTATCCAGAGGCAGCTGTCTCTATTCAGAGACACTAGCTTTTCCCCTACCATCTCCAGGAATGTTAAAGACTTCCAGGCTCTGGAGAAATGAAGGAGTGACCGATACAAAGATCCATTGAGGAGTTGGAAGAGGAGCGTTCCTATTAGGGCTGTTCATTAAAAGTAACATGTAAATGGCTACAGTCTGCAGACTGTGGAAGAACAATGGCCTGAGTGTCCAGGGGGAAGAATCCATGTGATTGTATTAGAGCTCCATTTCCAGCTGTGATTGAGTCAGCTTGTGGCTTTAATGACTCAGCTTGATGTCCAAGCCTGCATTGCACATAGGCCACTTGCATACTAGAATGAAAGTCAAGAGAGACATCTCTCTCTCAGGAGTCTTCCCTCAGCTCTCTCCCAGCTTCCTTATAAGTTCTACTTACTGCTAATTGAGGTCTGTGGTAGAGCCATGATAAACCTAAAGGCCCTAATATTGATTAGTGTCCACCCTGCTCATAGGTAGGAGGAGTTAAGACCCCACACTTTGTCTAAGCACAGTGATAAAGCCAGAACTGTGTCCTGATTTTGTGAATCCAAATCCAGGGCTCTTTCCACTAACTGCATTGTTGAATGGGAAATTACAATGCCCCTCTATCCGGCCAGAAATCTCTGGCCTAGGACATTACAACGAGTGTTCTGGAGGTGGTGAACTGAACCAGGGAGGTTTTCTGATGAACCCCCTTGTCTGAAAAGAGGGTTCCTTTATCATTATTCTTCCCCAATTCTGTAAAAATAGGACAAGAGGTATAATTAGGGTAGTTTCAGACATGGATAAGTTATTTAGCGTGATAATGGCTATCCCATCTGTCCCAGTTTCCTCTTCCCTGAGGAAGCTTATTAACAAGAACACTTCCTCTTTAGCGGTTGTTCGTATTCATAGCTTGTGTCTCAGGATGCTTTTTTTCTTGAACCATTAACTTTTTCTAACTGAGCTGAGCTCTTAGTGTTACTCAGCAGGGTTTACGTACACATTCCTCCTGCTCACCTATCTTCTAGGATTCCAGCTTTGGCCATTTTCTCAGACTCTGCCTCTACCTCCAGATATGAGGGTCCATTCTCCTAGTTAGTAATTGTTCCAGATCCTACACAGTCAAACACTGACCAGGTTCGTGGCTACTGTAAGTACTCAGTAGTCTTACAGAGGGAGGAAGTCAATTTCCTGATTGTTTAGTCTGCTCAGCAGAGCAGTGACTATGGAGATAGACCAGAAATTGGGGTGCTGGGGTTCCCTTGGTTCTTTTCATCAGTTAGAACAAGGGCTTTTTCATTTTGGTTTCATGTCCATTCCTAGTGTACCTACTTTCAAGCTTAAAGGGGCCTTGTGCTGTTTTCCCTGTGTGCCATATTCCCTGGGTCTTAGGACACAGTAATAAATCAGAGGTCTCATAAGTAGAGATATCCTGAAAGGCTGCTGGATCAGGTACACCAGGAGTCTTAAAGGAAGCAGCAGCTTATGACTTGCTGCCCTGGAACTCTTAACTTCTGTGTTGCTCCAGGGCGGCTGTTGACAGAGTTCTGAGTCAGCAGTTGCTTCCGTTCATTCCCTTGAGCTAGCCGGATGTGCGCATGTGCATGCACACACTTATTAGGCTGTGGTAAAGGGATACTGAGCTGCTGTTTCTCTGGACACGACAGTGGGATCCTGGAAAATGGAGTGCTTTAGAGAAGAGAAGAATGGAAACATGAGGAGAGGTGGAAAAGGAAAGCAGGAAAAGCCCACACATACCCTCTTACCTCAGTCCCTGCGGCAATGGTTTGTTTCCACAGTTCAACATGTAACTTGGTGAAGCCCTGAGAGTGTAGGCCTGCCTGTCTGTCTGTCTGTCTGTCTGTCTGTCTGTCTGTCTGTCTCTCTCTCTCTCTCTCTCTCTCTCGTTCTCTCTCTTTCTCTCTCTCTCTCTCACACACACACACACACACACACACACACACACCCCTCTACCTGTGATCTGTACCTAGACACACCCATATGCTGTTAGCAGGATTTTTTTTTCTGTTCTTTCTCCTCTTGGTAGATAACCCTTTGTGCCCTTGGGAAGAGGAGGAGGAGGAGGAGGAGGAGGAGGAGACCTCTAAATTGGTATCTATGGTCAGATTGTGTGCTCCCTGTGGGTAGCCTCTGCTTGTGTGAGAACTGGAGCTCTGGCTCATGGCTCTGTGCTGAGACTGCTAGCCCTGGAGAAGGCTTGGACTCTCCTACCTGGTTTGGCTTCTGCCTACCTAATGCTTTTTGCTAGCCCACAGCAGTCCACCTCTGGACTCTTCCTGCTCACGAGTCATTAGGGACTAGGCTTGTCCCCGGTTCTTTGAGGCTTAGTCACTGCTTTCTTCACTCCAGCCTTTTCTAGGTCCCAGGAACATTTTTTTTTTTTTTTTTTTTTTTTTTGGTAGTCGTTTTTGTTTTTTGAGATGGTTTCACTTTGTAGCTCTGGCTGTTCTGAAGTCTCGATGTAGATGAGGCTGGCCTGAAACGCAAAGAGGCTGCTTTCAGACTCCAAACGCTGAGACTAACAGTGTGAGCTGCTACCCCCACCCTCACCCCACCCCACCCCAGCTTTTGCTTTTGTTTTTTATAATCCAGTTTGGGGATTGTGCAACTGTCACCATTGTTTTATTTCAGAATATTCATCTCCAAAAGAGACTCCATATCCATTAACAATTACCTTTTTTTGTTTGTTTGTTTGTTTGTTTGTTTGTTTTGGATTTGGTTTTTTCGAGACAGGGTTTCTCTGTATAGCCCTGGCTGTCTTGGAACTCACTCTGTAAACCAGGCTGGCCTTGAACTCAGAAATCTGCCTGCCTCTGCCTCCCAGAGTGCTGGGATTACAGGTGTGCGCCACCACCGCCCAGCTAGCAATTACTTTTTAATGTACATATAAAGTTGTGCCCATTCTTATGGAGTATCTAAGGATGTTTCAGTGCATGTACAAACTGAGATGTAGTAAAGGTAACCCTTTCCTTCTCTGGTAAGGAGCAGGAACTTTGGATTCTCCCCTCTATCAGTCCCTGATAGTAAACTTTTTATTTTTTGTTCCAGGTACTGACACACTTTTTTAAAATTAAAATGCATGTGTGTGTGTGTGTGTGTGTGTGTGTGTGTGTGTGTTCACACTCACATACATGTCCATGGCTTGCCACTGTGCTTGGCGTTCAGTTCTTATTCTCACTGAGCCATCTTACCAGCCTCTGACATGAGCTTTCGTTTTAAATTTAACAACTTTGTAGGAGCAAGAGTTATTTGTTCTCTTTGCCTTTATTTGATTATTTAGCAATTTTGAGACAGGATCTCATAGCTGAGGCTAACTTCTAAGTAATGCTGGCTGGCCTTAAACTAAGAATTCTCTTGCCTCGGCCTCCCAAGTGCTGGGATTACAGGTGTGAACCACCATGCTATTTTTGTCTTGTTCTCTGTGCTTCTGTCTCTGTGCACTTTGCCAAGCTGGGCATTCACAGGAATTGACTTATAGCATATAAGGCATTTTATGTCTAGCTTTGAAAACTCAAGGTTGCTAGGTATATATGCAGTCTCTGCATGCTGCTAGGGGCATGGTGGGCATCACAAGGTGGGCATGGTCCTGAGGATCTAGCTGTCTTCCTGATGATACTGGGGTCTGAAATACAGATTCATAAATGAGCACGAGACACTTTGGCTGAGATTTCTTCCTAGGAGTTTCCTCTTGTGATCCTTGGCTTTCTCTGTCCTGCTGTGTGCTTTTTTTTTTTTTCTCTTTTTACCACTTAGTATGCACATGCACACATATGTTGTACACATACATTGTACACATTGAAGAGGTGGGAAAGAGGCAGGCACGTGGACCTTGGCTGTTGGAGACGCGCATGGGAGTGTGCTGTGTGTGTGGTGACACTCAGTGGCTACGCTCCTCTTTGCAAAAACCCCTCCAAGCCAACTAAAGCTGCCTCCTGCTAGAACAGGCCTTCCTGAGGCAGCCTTATAGTTTTACCTACAATTTTTCTGTAGAGTGCCTGCAAAATAGCAGTACTGTGTGGTAAGCTTTAACATAGTTCATTCCAACAAACCTAAAGGAGAAAGTGGACTTTGAGTACTATTTCTCTTGATACACGGCCAACGCTTAAATCAGCTCTTCTTTTTTAAAGATGTGTTTTTATTTTATATTTATGAGTGTTTTGCATACATTTATGCAGATGCATCCTATGCATTCCAGGTGCCCATTGAGGCTAGAAAAGGACACTGAGTTCCCTGGAACAGAAGTTACAGAGTAGTGAGTTGCCATACAGTGCTGAGAACCAAACCCAGGTCCTCAGCAAGAGCAGCCAGTATTCCTAACTGCTGGGCCATCTCCCCAGCCTGTCAAATCCTGTCCTCCCTAGCCACATCCACCCTTCATACTTACCCCCAAAGGTATATTTTGTGTTGAGTCTCTCTCCCTTCTTCTGATAAGGCCTCTGAACCAGACAAGGCAGCCACAATTGCATGGCTTCTGGCTGAGCACCTGCTTTAGAGTTGGAGAGATTAGAAACCAGGCCTGTGGGTAGAGTCTCATGTCTTCTCTTGCAGTCAACAGGAAGGCTGGGTGTGCAGTCACATCTCTGCTGGCCTCGGAGCTGACCAAGGATGACGCCATGGCTGCTGGTCCTGCTAAGGTGCCCAAGAAAAGTGAAGGAGTCCCCACAATCCTTGAAGAAGCCAAGGAGCTGGTTGGCCGTGCAAGCTAAGCTGGGCTTTGTGGCCATCGCAGCTCCTAAGCGAAGGAAGCCCAGGCTGTCCCTGCAGCATGTGCCTAAATGGACCAGGAGATAGCCCTCTGCAGAGGCCACTCCCCCACCTGACCCTGCCTTTCTGTCTGGCCTGCTGCTCTCTGAACACCACATACAGCTTCAGCTGCCTGGAGGCCAGAAGGAAGGGGCAGTGTAGGGGTGGCCTGAGCCCAGCCCAGCCAACCCTGGCTGCTGTATTACCAAAGCAGGGTCCGTGTTTGCTGCCTTAACCCTGTCTCCTCTGTGTTGCCCAGAGGTCCTGGTCTCAGACAGAACCCAGCCTGCTTTCTCAGCCCACTCTCTAGTGGGCCTCCCACTAGGTCAGTCTTGCTGCATTTGTGCTTTTCTTTTGTGGTTTCTCTGGCCCTGAGAATAGCATGGGACTCGTGAACCTTTGGGCTGGATCTTTTCACTGCTGTCAGCTCCGCTTTTCCTCCTGCAGTTATTTATTACTAGTGCTGTGGCATTGGGAGCTGCTTCTGCAAACGCAGGAAGCAAGTCCCACCTCACCCCAATTTCCTGGGAATGGTCTCCCGGGCAGAGGGTCCCAACCACTCTCCCTGTTCCACTGTGGCCCAGGTCTGAGCCATAGGGCATGATGACAGTGTGGGGCCCGCCCCCTGCCTGCTGCCATGCTTTACGCCCTGGCCTCCCTGGTCCCTCTGCCCCAGCCCCCTCACCTCCACCATGCAGCTGAGCCCCCTCCCCCATGCCTTCCCCGGAGCTTTGGTGCATCTCATTTGGAGTGTGGGCTGTAGTGTGACCATCCCAACACCTCACCCCCTCCATCCAAGGAAATGGGAGGTGGAGCCTCCTGGCTGAGAAATTGTTTTGCAAATGGATCTATTTTTATATGAAAAATTTTTTTAAGAAAAATAACTTTGGTCCCCTTTCCCCTCCATAATAAAAGAGGCTTCAATGGTAGGTTCAAGCATTCCTGGGTCAGTCCTGAACGTGGCCTAAATATTGGCCCCACCCCTCAAGACTAAACCCTGGGGCCAAGGCAGACCCTTCCCTAGCGTCAGTTCTGGGGCAAGAGACATTTCTCTGGGTGGGCTGGGCCACACCATAGGGTAGCAAGAGCTCTCCGATGCTGTGTCTTCATGAATGTATTAAATTATCAAGCCAAATGTGCAGATGCTAAGTGGACGCCAAGAAGTGGCACAGGGTGCCCTGCCCCATATGAGCCGTGAGCCAGCCCGGGTGACCCAGCCCTCAGCAGCTCGGCTTCTCTGGCTTAGGGTCACTGCTTGTCCTCCTCCGAGGCCCCTTGGAGCTTCCCCTCTGAGGCTACAGAGAAGAAATGACACCGACCAGGCTTGACACAGAATTAGAGTTGCCAGAGCATGGAGGAGTTAGGGAACACAGGGCCAGTGCAGGGGCCTCGTGGCCAGGGGGAATTGTTGGGGCTGCTAGAGTTTGTGTCCGGAGGAACAGCAGCAGCCCCTGGGCTGCTTCCTGGGAAGACTGATGTGGGGCTGCTTCTTCCCTGAGCCGCCACCGTGCTCGCTGACATCTGGGGCTTTGACCCTTTTCTTTTTTTAATCACTTTTGCTAAAATGCATTTAATTAAAAAAATTTTTTAAGTAGAGGGGGTAAAATGCAAACCCCTTGCCTCTTGGGCTTTTGGGATGTCATCACCTCCAGTTTGATGGGTTTGTTTCCAACTGTCAATAAAGCATTGAAACAGAACCTCCCTCTAGCCTCCTCTGTAAAATTCTGAACTGGTTCTTTTCATGTTAGTGGTCTAGGCCTGTCTTTGGTGGTTTCCCACTCTGTTGCTGACCTGTCAAGTCAGTCAAAAGCTAAGCAGTCCAGCAGATGAGCTGGGGCATGGCTCAACTCCACTGTGGTTTCTGGGATCCACAGCCTCCCTACAGGGCTGGTTTCCTATTGACCAGCTGCTTCCACACTGTGACCCTTAGGCTTGGGACCCTATTTATAGCTCACCTCCAACTTCCCACTCTCCTGGCTCCTCCAGATGCCACAGTTTTCTGGCCAGTATCTATGTCCTCCATCCCCACCAAGTTAGAGGTGCTTAACCCTGGGACTAGAATCCTGAGCCTGCCCAACCTGGGTCAGAAGTCAGCCCAGACACCAGAGGACTTGGCCACTAAGCTCTGCTTGTTCAAGCAAGTTGTAACCTCAACAAAGACACCATAACAGCGAGCAGACTCATGGGGGGCAGGAAGGGCCCTTGGACAGCCCTATACTAGAAATAAAACCCTTTTATTGTGGCAGCGGCAGAGATGTGGGGGTGGCTACCTGCTTCGAAACCCCAGAGGCTGTCCATTTCCGCCCATCCTTTGGTGCCCACATACCAATTAGGAGACCAGCCCCAGTTGCTCTTTGCCCTACCGTCTGCTTCCTTGCCCGGAATAGAACCCAGGCACTCAGTACCCCGCCCTTCCAACACCAGGCCCTGAGAAAACCCTGCTTTCCTCTCAGCAACCTCACACACCACCACCCTTCCCACGCGAAGTCAAAGTCGCCTGGAAGGTTTGGTTTCCATGGCAACAGACCAGGAGGCGGCAGAGCTGGTAACCAGAATCCGAGGGAGGGAGCTCAGAAACTGATCTTCTGGCTCTTTTGATGGACGCGCCCTCAGTAGCCCTCCGGAAAACCTGTGGGTCTGTGTCTGCCCTCCGGAGCTGCTGGAACCTGGCAGTCAAGTCACGCTGGGAGGGAGACCAAGAAAAAGGAGGAGAGGGGCTGGGTCCCAAGACTTCCTCGTGCCATCCCTTCAATTCGACTTGGTTGCTATAAAAAGAATGTGAAAGCTAGTTCCACTTAGAGAAACTGAGGCCCTGGGGAGGGAACTCGGAATTCAGAAAATTGCCTCCCGGGCATTCATTCCTGCTGTTCCTCGGACCTCTAGGCAGCTGCAAGGGAGGAGGGGCAGGCAAAGGAGAATCCATCGTCCTCTGGATCTGCCCCCTCCCAGAGCTGAAGGGGGAGGTAGCTAGTGGGGAAGGGGCGGGAACTAGGAAAAAGTCCCCAGCGCCCTCCCACCCCCACTCACGCTCTTGCTCCCCGCCCCCGCACCCCGCCCCCCATGCAGGGTCTCCTTTTCTGCCTGGAGACAGCCCTGAGAATAAATCTCTGCTTTCAGTTGCGCACGCATTCAAACTCCCCACCCCCACAATGGACTCTCCAGCGACACCGCCACCGCATACTGATCCACAAGCACCATTACAGTTCATCACATATTATTAGAGACGCCAGGGAATCGGAAACATGCACTCCATATTGGACAGTCAGATGCGCACTGCACAAGCACACGCAATTCAAAAATAGATCGAGACAAAGCCAAGACACAAACAGTTATGACCCCTTGGTTCTATTATTTAAGACAAACCCCTCGACTCCACCCACATGCTCTGTGTTCCATCTCTTAAACAGACGCGGTCACACTTTCAGAAGAAACCATTTTTTATTTTTAATTTTCGAAGAAAAAAGCCATATAAATATTAGAGTATAAAACTTGCGAGAGATATCGGAAGGGGGGATGGGCAGGAGCTACGCGACTATGCGAAGAGAAGCTTTTATAGAGAAGTCAGTACAGGGAGGGGTCGCCGCAGCGTGTGGACACAGCACAAAACACAGCACGGGCCGCGCAGGCAGATTGAGATTAAAAGGACAGACGGCTGCGCACAGCCCACTGCCCGCTGCCCACTCGCCATCACATAAAAGCACACCACACTATATACTATTGGCTATTCTACACCAGCCGGGGGTGGGATGGGGAGGGGGCTTCTACACTACTGTAAGGGCTGGCTGGGGCAGAGGAAGTTCTATGCACAAGGAGGCACTGGGGGGCTTTAACAGGTCTCTGGCCACTAGGGGGCGGCCTGGGAGCCTGGGCAGTGGCCTTCTGAGAAGAAATGGCACCTGGTAAGGTGGAGGCCAGGGGCTTGAGGACTACAGGGGCCCAGTGGAAAAGCCCATCATTGGCTGGGACTTTATGGCCACTTGGTCCCTTTTTCTAGCTACTGGACTAGACCCAGGGTCCAAGAATGACCTTGCTGGGCCTCCCTTCCTGCTAAGACCACTGACGCTCCCACTAAGGGCACCTCCGGAGTACCCAGCACCCACAGAGGCCCTCTTTCCTCTCTGGTCTTAAACTCATTTAGTAAGTCTTCTTGGACTGAAAAGTCCGCTTAAATCCATTGGTCCTGGTGGCTCAGCCCAAGCTGCCCAGGCTGAACCAGGATGGAGGGGTCTGGCCTGGTGTTTGTCTATGGCTAGAATTTGAGGATTGAGCCAGTACCCTGGGTACATACAGAGCCCCTTGCAAGATCCTATTAATAGGCTGTTCTGTCCACTGCCCCACTCCCAGCAGAATACACTCAACCTCCCTTTAGGTTACCACCCCCTACTGTCTCCAGACATGCAAAGGAGTCTCTTCTTTAAGGTGTAGGGAAGTCACAGCATGCAGTGGGAACATCAAACAGTGAGAAACGAAAGACTAGTAGTCCCCCAGGCATTGAAAAGAGGCTTGGTAGCAAAAGGCTTTCCCAAAAAATCCAGCAAGCATCATCAGTACCAGAGGGATGGTGACTCTCCCCCCAAACTTAAGCATTGGTCTCAGGCTCTAGAAAGAAATGAGAAGACTGGTACCCAACCATGCTTTGGGGGAAAAGCTGAACTGAAGGAGAGACCAGACAAAAGATTGTCATACTCTCCCAACCGTTCAGAACTAGGAGCCGGCTTAGCTCACCGGGTCACCCCAACAGCCCAACTACCTTGCTCAAGAGAGAGGGACTGAAGGAGTGGGTGGGGTGGGGGAGAGGGAGGCAGGAGGTGGATGAGCCTGCCTGGGTTGGAAGATGGAGGAGTTCAGCTGTAACTGAGGGAGTGTGGCATGGTTTTTTTTTTTTTTTTTTTTTTTGTGTGTGTGTGTGTGTATGTACACACAAACTCTGCCACCTGTGTGGGTACAATCACTGATTGGATAGGGGGGGTCCCAGCAGAACTCTCTTTGCATATTCAACCCCCTAGGGTACAGAGAGGGGGTGTTGGCTTGGGCACTTGTTTCTGTTTCCCAACGGGGGAGCATGGCCATGGCTTCTACCAGTATCCTGGGGTGAGCCCTGAAATTCTGAGGCCTGGGTACACGGAAGGACAAGCTGGACTGGCTGGGGAGGGAGGCCGTCTTGTGGCTCAGGGCCTGGCCTCCATATTACTTCTTCTCTTTCTTGCCCGACTTCTTCTTGTTGCCGTTACCACCTGCCGGCGCCTTGCCGTCTCGTTTGCCAGCTGCGTTGGTCAGCGTGGCATTGCTGCCAGGGATGTACACGTTCTGGCGGTAGTCGGGCACGTGCTGCAGGGTAAACTGGGGTCCGTATCGAGCGCTCAAACCCATGGTGCCAGCGCCCGCTCCCAGAGTGGAGCTCCCATCGGCCGCTTCTGCAGGGACGGAGGAAGAGCAGATGGTCAGATGGGGTCAGTGACTTCCTTGCACTGCAGTTAAGTGAATGCCTGGACCCAACCACTGGGAACACAGTGGCCACCAGGGCCATCTCTGTGTGCCAAGGAGCTGGGGGAGGGGTCACGAGGGGCCTGCGACCCTCAGCAAGTCTACCCAGCCTCCCTGTACCATCCCTCCGTTTTCAAAATACCTTCACTTCCATACAATGAAGGTAAGCTAGAAAGTATCCATTTTGGGTAAGAAGTAAAAGAGAAACCGCTTTCTAGAGTGCCTAGAGTGGAGCTCAGCCGTGCTCCCTAGCCTTTCTCTGAGGCTTCAGACACTTGTCCCTGCCTTCCACACGAGACCATGATTTGTGCCTCAGCTTCCCCTAACCAAGGCTTGGCACAGCATGTGCGCTCAGCAGCTCTGCGGCTAATTCATATGCAGGGGCGTCCCTCCATTCATGCGCTATCTGTGTGGCCCTGGGAATTGAACTCATGTCCTTGCACATGCTAGGCAAACACTTTCCCAGCTGAGCCCTTGGTTTGGTTTGGTTTGGTTTGGTTTGGTTTGGTTTGGTTTGGTTTTTCGAGACAGGGTTTCTCTGTGTAGCCCTGGCTGTCATGGAAGTCACTCTGTGGACCAGGCTGGCCTCCGAACTCAGAGATCCGCCTGGCTGTGCTGGGATTAAAGATGTGGGCCATTTTTTGTTGTTTAAATTGTTTAAACTATGTAGCACGGAGCTGGCCTGGAACTATTTAGACCAGACCAACCTGAGTGCTGGGTTAAAGGTGTCCTGGCCCAGCCTCACCCGGGCTGGTCTTAGGCTTAGTCTTTACCTCTCTTTGCCTCCCGGGTTCAGGGTTGTAGGTAGATGTTAACATGCCAGCCCAACAGAAACATCCCGGTTTTTTTCTATTCTTTACCCCACACCAAGCAAGTTCCAGCGCTAAGGTTCCAACCACAAGACTTGAACATACTAGCAAGAGGTCTGGCGCTGGGCTACACACTCAGCCCTTGGGTTTTGTTTTTTTAGGTGTGTGTGTGTGTGTGTGTGTGTGTGGTGTGTGTTTGAGACAAGGTCTTGCTAGGTAGCTCAAACTAGCCTTGAGCTTGAAATCCTTCAGCTTCTGTCTCCTGAAGCCTGAGATATAAGCGTTGGCCACACTAGCCCTGGCTGCATCCCGTTCTTGAGGGCACTGGACTGCCGACTCTGTGGCAAGTGCATATACGACCACCGAACCTCAACAGGGACAGCACTCAGTCGGGCTTTCTCATTTTACAGAACAGGGAGGAGCCAAGCCTGAAAGGAGGCCAGAACCAGGCAGTGTGTGCTTTAGTGGGGCTCCAGCCGGAGGTGTCTGAGTGCTGGGAACAGGTTCCTCTACTGCTCCTACCAGCTGGGACCTATTCCTGCTTCGAGAGCAAAGGAGGGCTGCCCCTCATCCTGGGAGATGACGGCCCTTGGAACAGATATCTTAGGTACAGCACAGACCTGGAGCTCAGTGCCTGAAGCAGGTGACTGACTCGGTGCCAAGCAGATGACTGACTTAGGCCAACTTCCTGGAGGAGCTCAGAGTGGCACTCTTGCTTAAAAAGCAGGTTGCTTGTCTGTGCTGCAGGAGAATGGGACCCAGATAGCTAGCGTCCACCCGAGCAGCTGATGCACAGAAATAACCCACCATGGCATTTGACAAGTGCTCGGTACATGTCTACCCTGCTGCCCCCTCAGAACCAGCCCCATCATCCACACGGGGTGATGTCATCCTGTCCACTGTGTTCCTTCTGAATGGAGCTGGTGGTGGGGAGGGAGGTGGGCGTTGGGCTCCCAGATTCCCAGCCGGAGGCTCTGAAGCCCTCTCCCACCCAGAGAGTTGAAGGCCTTGCTCAGCCTAGCCAAAAGCTGGAGCATTTTTCCCCCCTCGCCTGCGCCTCCACCCTCCGCCTCGGAGCTAACAGAGGTCGACTAAAGCTGGAGAGGTTGAGTAATTCTGGGACATCAACCAGGGATTGAGAAATGGAGACAAGAAAGATTTCCAGTTTGGGTATGACGGGAAGAGGGGAGATGTGCCAGGGTCTCTCTACCTTGGCAACCCGGGAGTCAGGGTTTTCACAACCCTTTAGATCCAGTCCCCCAAGTCCTGGAGCAGAAGGCCTTCTGGGAACAGGCCTGGTAGGAGGGAACAGCTGCCCACCCCTCCCACCCCTTTCATTTGCTGACATTTCCCTAATTAACTCCAGGAGGTACCAGTCCTCCTTGGCTAGCCCTTCCCCTCTGACAGCCTCCAGCCTGGTAATGGAAGGTGGAAGGGCCCAGATCTAGTTTCAAAGAGCCAGGATTCCAAAGTGATTTAGGGGATTGAGAAGATAGGCGTGCGTGCATGTGTGTGTGTGTGTGTGTGTGTGTGTGTGTGTGTGTGTGTGTGGTATAGAGCTGCTTCAGCCCCCAAGCACTCAATTAGGAAGGAATGTGGAGGAACCGAGAAAGGAGACTGAGCAAAGAGACAGGAAGTGCTTCACTGAAGGACAAGAAGGCAGGCCCACCCACATGCTACACGATCTCTGTGTAGTGCCCAAGATCTCTGAGAATCATTCAAAATGGCCACTCGGTGGGAGAGAACTTGAGGAGAGCAGGAGGGAGAGAAATTGAAGATGCAGAAAGGACACTGGAATGCTGCTCTGTCAGCTCGGCCAGTTCAGAGACTCCAAAGGCCTTTCTGGTTCTATCCTAACCCCCAAGACTTGGCCTAGGCAAGGACCAGGGGTTGCTCCAGTCTCAGGAAAAAAAAAAAAAAGACATTTAGAAATGCAAAGACACGGGATCTTTTCCAGTGGAGGAAGCGTGCTGGCCTCCCTCCAGCTCCAAACTCATTACCACCTTCCCCTGGTCCCCTTAGTATTACCAGTCCACGTCAGACAAAGACCCCACAATAACAATAGCCAGAGTTAGCCAAGGCCGTGAGCCCAAAACTGGCACAGCTGCAAACCGCAGCCTTCTTTTGGGTGCCCCTCCCCCAAGTGTTTATTTAAGAGCTCCCTCAAGGGTCCCTCCCTTCTCTCCTCTCTAGGCTGGCTGGGCTGGGCTCCAGGAGCCTCTCGAAGCTCTGGGGTTTGGAAGTAGGTGTGAAAGTGAGAGCCCGGCCTGACCCTGCCACCTCAGTCCTGGAGTCTATTCCCCTAAGAGCCCAAGGTTGGGGCCTTGGGTCAGGTCCTTTGTGGGTTGGACGGGTGGAGCCCTGACAGGGGCGCATGTATGCGGCCATGGCACTACTCCAGAGAGACCTTCTGGGAAGGTTTTGGGCCATAAATACTGTTTCCATGTCTGTTTTTAGCATCTGGATTTGGGCTGAAAAGGCTGCTTTCTGGCCTTAGGGCTCAAAGCCACAACAGCTAAAGAGACCTGTTTACTTCCCTCAAGAGCTGAACCTGGCATCTCCCCAGGCCCAGTGTGTACAGCTGGCCTCTCAGGATCCCAGCCCTGTCCGCCCCCTACCCCTCCCCCCACCCCCACCCCCCCGCCTCTGCCCTTTGGCCAGCCATAGGCCAGGCCTCATTCAGTCTCACAGACATCAAGGGTAAGATTACTAAATCATAATAAGTAAAAATACATGGTTTCCAGCTATCTCTGAATTCTGGGTAGACGAGAAATTTTCTTTTACATAGTTTGCCTCATGTAAACAGTTTAAGAAGGATTTATACTAAAACTGTATATAGCCAAGCGGTGGTGGCACACACCTTCCCTCCCAGCGGTGGATCACTGAGGTTAAGGCTAGCCTGGTCTACAGACTGAGTTCTAGGATAGCCAGGGCTATGAAGAGCAACCCTGTCTCGAAAACAAACAAAAAGCATATATTCGTCTGAGATTTATATATATTTAACTAGATTTCATCAGGCAACTCTGATCAGGGAGAATAACGCAGGGGGCACTCGGAGGGATTTAGCCTCTAGGTCCAAAAGGGAAACAAGCCTAGATCTAAAGGTGACTGTGGACGAAGGCACATGGCCCTGGGAGCAAAGCTGAGTTGGAATCGCAGGTAAGCCAGGTCAGTGCTATTTCACAGCCCCTCCCTACCAAGCAGGACCAGAGCTTATAGAGAGAGGGTTGGTTAAAACAAAGCCCTAAAGTTGGGTTGGCACACGTCCTGCCCTGATAGTAGGGCTGCTTCTCCTGGCTTGGCTTTCTATCTTCCAGTCCCCCCAGGTCCACTCAAGAGGAAAGCTATGCATTCCTATGAGTCCCAGCAGGGCTTAAGCTTCTGGAAGTTTCCCATAGACTCCAGTCTCCTGGGCCAGAAGTTAGTCCTTATCAACGGGCGTTAGATGCTCTTTCTTGCAGTTTATTCTATTCTAATGTAATAATTTGGGTTAGAATACAAAGGCATGAGTTTCAGTGAGGCTGCTTCACAGGCGTAATAGGAGCTAGGTTTGGATCCTGGATTGTCCTTGCTCAGCGGGCACAAAGCCCTGGGCTTTGCTCTCCAGCACCTTATAAAGCAGAGTGCCACACAGCTATGACCTCAGCATTCAGGAGGTGGTGGCAGGAGGGTTACCCTGAGATGCATGTGGCGTTGGGAACCAGCCTGGCTACATGAGCCCCTGTCTCAAAAGAAATAAAAGTGCTTCTGTTTTTCTCTTTCCATCCCTGCAGGTCAATAACGTTAATGATCAATCAATTATAGCACCATTACTAGAATCACTCTCTGCCAAGACTATGCTGAGGACCTTATATTTGACGGGTCAAACAGTGGTGGGTGGTGGCGCGTGCCTTTAATCCCAGCACTCAGGAGGAGGCAGAGGCAGGTAGATCTCTGAGTTCAAGGCCAGCCTGGTTTACAGAGTGGGTTCCAGGATAGCCAAGGATGCTATGTCCCCAAGGATTTGAACCCAGCCTAGCCTGCTTCCACAGCCTATGCTCTTGAGTGTCAGCAGAGCCGGGTCTGCTTGCTGTGCAGAGCCCGCTCCGTGACTCCTTCCATAGACCACGGGCAGAGTCACCGCTGCCGCTATGGCTGAGGTCCTTAAGCCTGGTGGTAAAACGGCAGGCCTGGTGCGGAGGCAGGGGATCAGAAATGAACGGCCTGATGGGAGCATGAGCACCCGTTAACAGGATCTAGCATGTGCCTGGCCCAGTGCCACACCCTGTGCCTCTCCTTCAGTCCTCACTAGAACCTGGTGGGGCTGTCCTCCCATTTTCTTGGTGGAGGAAGGAGGGCCTTAAAGAGAACGACGAACTGCTCCATGTCACAAGGTCGGCAAGTGACAGAGTTGTGGTGTGTGTGTGTGTGTGTGTGTGTGTGTGTGTGTGTGTGACCTGCGCTGACCCTTCCCAGGGTCGGACTTGTTTTGGTCGCTTTGAGACAGGGTCTTCTTGCTTTATAACCCAGACTGATCGCAAACTCGTGGAAATCCTCCTGCCTTGGCAGAGGGAATACTGAGGTTACAGGTGTGTGCCTCCATACCCAGCTCACAGTGAGATTTGTAACCACCACTCCACCCCACCCCCGCCCCCGCCCCCGTCCCCGCCCCGCTCCGCTCCCCCCATCCTGGTCGGGTCATATGGGCGGGTCGCACGCGATCACTCTGCTCGGGCATTTTCGGGCCTCTCGGCCCCTTCCTCATCCCTCAACCTGGAGCTATGCCACTGAAGATCACCTGGTCTTCCAGAGAAGCCACACAGACTTAGAGTTCATCCATAGAGTTCGCCGATGGCAGCACCCCTCCCTATCGCACCCATGGGTACTACTTACCGCTGGCAGAGGCCAGGATCATGGCTTGCAGCATCTCTGTATCAAACTGGTTGTTGGGCCAGGTGCCGGTTTCATCACCATTTTGGGATCTGCGGAGACAGTGACAAGGTCAGCCCCCCTGATCATTCCCCCCAGCCTCTTCCCATGGTTCCCAAATCCCCATCCCTGTCTCTTACCTCCACCCCATGCACAAGACCTGCCCCTGAGTGGAGTAGGTGGAGTTTATATAACCCTTCGAACCCTCTCCCCAGACCAGCCGGCTTTATGCTGTCTCAGATGCATTAACCGAATACCATCCCCCTGTCCTTCAGGATAGGATGTGACCTACTGTCACAGCCTGAGACATCAGAGTGTCTTCTGAGGACAGTGAAAGGAGACAGTTTGAGAGAATGTCTCATAACTAGAGGAAGGTCCAGAGACGAGAGAGAAATATTCAGGTAACTCAGGAGGCCCCAAGGTACCCCACAGCAGTGGCCCAAGCTC
The DNA here is from genome assembly GCA_964023405.1 of Apodemus agrarius. Lineage (NCBI taxonomy): Eukaryota > Metazoa > Chordata > Mammalia > Rodentia > Muridae > Apodemus > Apodemus agrarius. The sequence goes on along the minus strand of OZ030021.1, from coordinate 27,475,363 downwards.
AGACTCGCTCAGTGTCTTCCTAAGCCCTCGGTGTAAAGTCTACAGTCGCACCACACTGTCCACCCTGCTTCGCCAGCACATCCTCCCCACTCCCAAACAGTCTGTCACCAAACAGTTCCCCAGGAACTTCCTGTTCTGTTCAGGCTCTCCCCTATTGATCCTCCCTCCCAATGTCAAACCACAGCCTTTGTTCTAGGATGTAAATAAAATGTGCCCCAGGAGATTCTCAAATGTACCAGGGATGGGCTGAGCCCTCCACGGTCCAGGAACTACAGGTGGTGTCCCATCTGCTCCTTCATTATGTGGTGGGGACCATTGTCTGCTCCACTGAAACACTCAGTAGGAATCCTGAGCACCCGAGCTTCGAGGGAAGCACTAAGCATTGAAAACAGGAAGTGACTCAAGTTTTAAATATATTGAGAGTGCTATGGAATTGTAGCTGATTGTGCTCAGGGCTGGCCTTTCCCTTGGTACTAGCTTCCTGGGTGTCTTCTTCCTTTCTCCCTGTTTCTGTCTGTCTCTATTTTTTTGTTTTTGTTTTTGTGACAGTCTCACTCTGTAAGTCAAACTGACCTTCCAACTCATACTCAAACTCACAGTAATTCTCCTGCCTCAGCTTTGTGAGTGCTGGGATTATAGGTATATACAACCATACCTAGCCATCATGTGGATTTTCAAGGATCAAATCACTCTAGTTTGCAGGGGTGAAGGAAGAAACCACACACACACCACTCCACACACATCCTGCCACACACTGGCCCGGTCTGACACAGAGATGTTCCCCCCCAATCAACAGTAGCTGCCTGGCTGGGCCTGGTGGTGCATGCCTATAATCCTAGCACTTGGGAGGCGGAGGCAGGAAGATATTGGAGAGTTTCAGATCAATCTGAGCTATGTAGAGATAAACCTGCCTCAAACAAACAAGTAAATAAACAAAACTTGCTAAGGAGAGGCACTCTCAAGGGAGAGAATTTGGTTCTGATGAAGTAAAACGAATTTGGTTTCAGGGCAGACCCTGAAGAGTGGAAGAGAACGTGTGTGTAGGTGCATGTGTGCACGTCTGCATGTGTGCAATCCTAGCAGTCTGGAGGCTGAGGGAAGAGTGTGTCTTTAAGGCCAGCCTGGGTTATATAGAAAGGCCAAGGCTGAGTCTCAAAAGACCAAGGAACAGCTTGGTGGAGGGGTGCTTGTCTAGCAGGAGGCTTGGGGTTCTATGTCTAGCAGAAGATAAATAAATAAATACTTCATATTTATAAGCTTTATAAGGATGGACTCTGTGATGGACAGCTGTCGTCCCAGCACTATAGGGGCCGAGATGGGGTAATTAGTTGAGCCCCAAAATTAGTGGTCAGCCTGGGCCACACAGAGAGAGCTCAGTCTCAAAAGAGATAAGTACACAAACATGAAAATAACCATAATAAAGAAGTCTGAGGACACAACTTTTACCAAGTGAGCAAACAACAGTTCTGATGACAGGACAAATAGATGTCAAATGCTGGGGACAGGACACACTGGCCGGGAGCGCCAGTGATGTGCTCCCCGGGAAACCCCAAATACCAAGCATGTAATGTTCCGACGGAGACCGCTGAGTTATGCTGAATTTAGCCAAAAGAATCAACAAACCCAGACTGTGAGCAGTTAAAAAACTACTGGTCTGGATGCTTTAAAAAATATCTATTTCATTAATAATAATAATAATAATAATAATAATAAATAATAATAAAAAGGTAGGGAAACTGTTCTGATTAAAGTTGAGGGCAGAGACATGGCAACCAATGCAATTCATGCTCCTTGATCGGATTCTGAATTTAATTTTAAAATTGAGACTAAATTTAAAAAACAACAGATTAAAAGGACACACTGAGAGCATCCGGGAAGGTCTGGTAGTGGACTGTGCATTATTATATTAATATTAAATTCCTCAACAATGATCACGCTTTTCGATTTTGTAGGAGTCCTAGGAGGTATGCATTGTATCAAATGTTCTGATCGATGCCCATGGCTCTTGAAGGACACAGAACCTGTCTGTGCACATGTGTGTGCAAGTGACTAGTGAATTTAGGTTTGTTTGTTTGTTTGTTTGTTTAAAAAAAACTCAATATGCACACTTCACCATACTAGTCTTTTGACTTTTGGATACCTTTGAGACATTTTAAGATAAAACCCTGAGGGCCGGGCGGTGGCGGTGCACGCCTTTAATCCCAGCACATGGGAGGCAGAGGCAGGTGGATTTCTGAGTTCGAGGCCAGCCTGGTCTACAAAGTGAGTTCCAGGACAGCCAAAGCTACACAGAGAAACCCTGTCTCAAAAAACCCAAAAAAACAAAAACAAAAACAAAAACAAAAAAAGCGAGTCACTCTGGGCAGTGGTGGCGCTTCCCTTTACTCCTAATGCTCCAGGGCCAGAGGCAGACGGACCTCTAAGTTCGAGGCTACAGAACAAGTCCCAGGACAGTCAGGGTTAGCCAGGGAAACCCTATCTGGAAAATACAAAACAAAACCAAGTCACCTAGGAGAGAGAGGGTATGGGAGACAGCTCTCAAGGCAGGGGAGGGGCCAGTCCTCAGGAAGTGGGGGGCTTTGGGGGTGTGGGGAATTGGTTGGGGAAGCAAAGAGAACACTAAACATTTTGGCGTCCTCCTCCCTCGGAATTCTGGAGAGCTCCTGAGATGCTCAGAAGCGAGGTTGCCATGGAGAGATTTAATTATGTGAAACTCACTCTTGCCCGCTGACAAGAATGGAGAGTGTGAGGGGTCTTCCCTACCCCGCCCCCAACCCCCAGAGGACAGAAATTCAGACAGTTGTCTCCATGAAAACCAAAGGAACAACCCTCAGTCTAGTGTGACTGAGCTCATGAAGGTGTGGGAGTGCACAGATGGAGACCATTCAGGTCAGGAGGGGGCCCGGGCAGTGGGCAGTGCTGCCAGGGAATAAAGGCCAGTGCAAGGGTAGCCCGGGGCCAGGAGGGCTGGGCAGTCTGCAGAATGCTAGAGGCCAAACAGGTGGGCAGCTTTTCGAAGCTGGTGACAAGTGACAGCGGGGGAGGGGTTCTAAGGCCTGGGGGGCATGGGATCATGTGCTCATCCTCTGGAGAGGGAGTATGATTACCCCTCATTTTCAGCAGAGGAAGGCAGGCCTTGGAGGCCCTTTCAAAGTCACACACAGCTAGTTAAGTGGTACAATTGCAACTCCATCTGGCCTGACGTGACCCTAAGGCCCATGATGATCTCACACAGAGGGACTTGGCTTCAACCAGGCATCCCTGGAGCCCCAGCAGCAGATTCAAGGGGCTCTTCCAAGATTTGGAGACAAAAATAAGCAAGCATAAAGGAAAGGCACTGTGGTTGTCCAGGCACCCACATATATTCTGGCTAACCCCGGGTGTGGAGGTCGGGGAAGAGGAGCAGCTTATGGCTGGGCTGTGACAAAATATTCCCTGTGTTATGCTAAGAAGCGAGAAACCTGGAAAAGCCACACTGAAGACAGCTTGAACTTAATTGTGTTAAAGTGTGTATGCGTGTGTATTTGGTTAGCAAGGCAAGAATCTATTAGCACCTAAAAATATATGTATCTATCCATATGAGGTGCCATTATGCAACATCTAGATGACTTCTGAAGAGTTTTTAACTGACATGGGGGAATTCATCTGACATGTTATAAAGAAAAAAAAAAGGCTACAATATTACTGGAAAGATGGATGACCTCAATTTCTATTAAAAAACAAACCTGGTAATATGGTGAACAAGTTTGCCAGACTTTTTAAAAACAAAGCTTATGCATGCTGTTTGACTGTAGAAATAAAAATGCTTAGAAAGATGCATAATGAGTATGTTAATGAGTCAGTGAATAAACTGCAACGAAAAGACAAAAATGGTAGAAAAGGAACATTTATACTTAAAAGGGATTAAGAGACGTAGGAGACATTAAACCCAAATGCATATTTTAAAAAGTATATATATATATATGTGTGTGTGTGTGTGTGTGTGTGTGTGTGTGTGTGTATGTATATATGTATATGTAATATATATGTGTATATACATTTATTTTCAAGTCACGGTTTCTATGTAAGCCAGCCCGTCCTAGAACTCACTCTGTAGACCAGGCTGGCTTCAAATGTACAGAGATCTGCCTGCATCGGCCTCCAGAGTGCTGTGATTAATATATTCATCACCATACCCATTAACAGGGCCAGGAAATCCCAGGTGAAATTATACAATGTTTGGGAGTTGCTTGGAAATAATCCAAGGGGGCACAAGGGTGGGGATCTCCACGGCGACAGACTGGAGAGGGAGCTGAGGCCGGATGGCAGGACCCTAGAGCTTCAGCCCAGTGTTTTCACATATGTACATCTTTTCTACATCAAAATGTTAGCAGTTCTTTCTAGATTATGGGAGAGTTTCTCTTTTTTCTTCTTCTATCTCTCCTGTTTGAGAAACATAAAGTGCTGGGAACAGAACTCTGGCCTCTGGAAGAGCAGTGAGCACTCTAAGCCTGTGAACAAGAATGCACTGTTCTATGGGGGTGGAGGCAGGGGGTGGGGAGCTGCTATTTATTGAACAACTGCCCGATCTGAGTGGAGGGGGGCGTGGAGAGCAGGAATAATGTCTCAGAGTAAGAATAGAAGGTCACCCAGGTTAGAGAAGAATAACCCAAGAACCACGAAGAACAAGATGGTACCAGAGACTCTGGGAACAGCTGCAGAACAGGACACACAGCAGGGGGGGGGGAGAGAGAGAGAGAGAGAGAGAGAGAGAGAGAGAGAGAGAGAGAGAGAGCACTTGCTGCGCTGCTGGAGGCTTGAAACAGTTGTTGGAATCAGAAGGCAGATGGATGGCCTGAGAAGGCTCGGTGTGGGAAGGAGACACTCACAGCCAGCAGGAACTTTGGACCATGATTCTTTCCACTTTGTTTGGGCAGTGGGACCTACTATTGCCTTGAACTTCGCCCTGGATTGCTTCAACACTGACCCTGCTCTAACCCTGATGTGGCTGGACGGAGGGGCTGGCAGACAGTGGACAGAGCAGCAGTGGGGGGCACTAACCAGTACTACCCTGAGGAAGGGAACTTGCCTCTCTTCATCCCCCTCTCTCCAGTTTGCTCATCAAAATGGCAGCCAAGAGAGAACTCCCTAGGCTTTGGTTCACTGAGAGAGGCCACAGGGCCTTTGCCTAGGTTCTTCCTGCATCTGGAATGTTCTTCCTTGTCTTCTGGTGGCTGACTTTGTAGTCCTGCAGATTTCGCCTGCCTTACTGCCTTCTGATCTCTTTCTGCTCTCTGACTAGGTCAACACTCAACACACTTGCCAACTCCTTGAGACAGGGGACCACCTCTATCCATCCCATAATGTATGGACTGCAGAAGGTCCTCACTACACGAGTGAAGAGGGGAGACTGGCACCTCTGAATCACACCCTGACCTTTGCTTCATCTTAGCCACTTTGGGGCTGAGTCAAGCTCAGCTGTGGAAGGGCGATCTGTCTCCTGAGCCTTTTTCAACTCCCCCGGAGTTCCGCCATGGATTCCAGAGCAGCAAAGCCTCTCGCTGATGAGAAGGGACAGACAGCAAGGGAAGGATGCTCCCCCAGGCGGCACAGGAGAACAACTCTTGGGGCTTCCAAGACTAGCAACCACTGTTGCTTCAGGGTCAGGGTCTTGGCTGGCCAGGGTAGAAGGAACACAGTAGCTCTGTGTGTCTCAACAGCACGGCAGCTCAAATGTCCCCTTCCTGGGAGCTAAATCTCCTTCCTTAATCTCCTCCTCCCTACTCTACTCTTCACAGAACCATGATTTCTAACTTGAGTTTATTGGGATTTTTTTTTTTGAGGGGGTTGTTTGTTTGTGTAGTGTGGTTTACTGTTGTGTTGTTGTTGTTGTTGCTGCTGCTGCTGCTGTTGTTTCCTCCGCCTACCTGGAAACTTCAAGGTTTGGGGATGGAGTCTGCTGCTTGCTCATTCTTACAGATGGGTTAGTGCAGTGCCTGGCTCACAGTAGATACTCAGTAAAAGCTCACTCAATGAACGAATACAAGAACAGCCCACAGAAGGCTGGCAAAGCCCGCGAGGAAAAAGGAAGCGGCTGGGGGTCAAAGAAGGGGCATCGGCAGCCCCAGCCTCTCTGGCCTCTTCGGGGGCCCTCGAGGAAGTGCCTCACATTCCTGCTGCTGGAGACAAGCCTGCGCATGCTCAGGACACACATGCTCAGGACACGCGCCCAGGAGCTGGAATCTGCCTGAACTCGAGGCTTCTGGGTTCACTGTAGCTAGGGGTTTGGTTGGTGAGGAGAAAGCAGAATGGGAGCCCCCAAACTCACCAACTCAGTATCTGGGCACACACAGAAAGGAAGCAAGCCCAAGCCTTGCTCCCCTCCCCGGGAGGGACTTCCCAGCTCCTAGCTTCTGCCTAGCAAGCTGGCCCAGATCCTATCCCACGCCCCTCAGACCAACTGAAGGTCTTTCTGCTGAAGTCTGTCCTCCTCCCCACCCCCACAGGGGGTTCTTGTCTCAGCAGGAATTTATCCTTGATTGAAATGAACAGCTGGGCCAGTCAGGATGGGAGGCTGAGTGGTGGAGAGGGGCCATCAAAGGCTCTATGTGTGAGGGGCAGGAGGGGGAGGCACTGGGGAGCTGGCTTGCCTACAAGTGCCAATAAATGAGACAGACAGGGATTGTGTGTGTGTGTGTGTGTGTGTGTGTGTGTGTGTGTGAGAGAGAGAGAGAGAGAGAGAGAGAGAGAGAGACAGAGACAGAGAGACAGAGAGAGACAGAGACAGAGAGACAGAGTCATACTGAGACTCTGAATGAGAAGCAGGACAGACATGGAGACCAACACAGTAAGCCTTAGAACAAAAAGAGAAGCAGAAAGAGAGGGAGAAAGAGGAGGATGGAGCATGGAGAGAGGGCCACAGTGACACCGGAAATGACTGGACTGGGAGACAAAGAGGCCAAGTAAAGGGACAGGAACAGAGAAGGGGGCGTGGCAGGACAGTCTGGCTTTAGGAAGAGTCAAATATCATACCTCCTCCTTTTATTGAGCACCTGGCCAAGGCAGGCACAGCACAGGAGTGCGTGCAGATGGGGCAAGAGACACGGGTTTAAGGGAAGGGGGTGGGGTGGGGGTGGGGACCAAACCCAGCCAGCAGCCAGGGCAGTGTGTGGAGTCAGCAGACAGCTTGGCAGAGCAGGGTGAGGGAGAGCTCCCTTGGCTCTCCTTAAGGGAAACTTTCTATGTCTTGTGTTGGTATGGGAACAGATCATTTTATAAGCCATGGCATCTCCAGCTTTGTGGTTTCTTTGTCCCACAGCTGGGCTGGTCTCTCTCTCTCTCTCTCTCTCTCTCTCTCTCTCTCTCTCTCTCTCTCTCTCTCTCTTCCTCTCTGCTCCATTTCCCTCCATGGTTCACACAAGGTTTTTTCTGACTGCAGACAGCCTGTTTTCCTCTGGTCCCACTTCCTGTTCTCAAGTCACAGGTCAGGCGTAGCCCAGCTCGAGACTCGAGGAGAATGTAAACAACGGACAGACACAAAAGTCCTCCTCACCCCGCCCCCACCCGACTAGCCTTGGGTCCCACAGAGCCTCAGGAGATCGGAAAATGTGCGTGTGGCTGGGAGAAGGAAGAGGGTGCGTGGGTGAATCTTGCTTCCAAAATAGCTGGAGCAGGCACCTCTTCTTTCTGGGATCGGTATAGCAGCCCCCCAGAACACAAAAGCCTCCTGAAACCATGAAACGGGGAAAGAAGCCATTTGTAGAAAATGCCGAGCCCTCCCCTCGTCTTCTCCCACGTCATCGCTGAGAAAGTGCCGCAGAGAAGAGGGTGTGGTTGGGGAGTCAGTCACCTACCCGCTCGTGCCGGGTCTCTGGGCTTGTGAGAAACGCCAGTCAGTGTTGGGCGGGGCTTGCTGTGGAGGAAACAGAGAGATAGAGGCTTAGTACCCAACAGCTAGACGTTACCAGAGCCCCTGGGAATGGGGGGGGGCAGGGAGTAAAGGAAGGAAATGGGATAAGGTGGGGGAGGGTACACGTGTCTCCAAAGGTGGGGGTGGGGAGAACCAACCCGGAGACTAACAAAATAATTCGTTTGATCACAGTGGACAAGCACAGATTTCTTTGCTGAAGAAATGAATCCCCATTTCTTGTCCCAATCTCAGAACTTCTGAGCCAAAATTCAAGGACCCGAGGCGTCTTTTGTGGACCCGGGGAGAGAGTGCAGAAAAATGCCCCCCTCCCCAAGTGGCAGAGAGGCTTTTAAAAATCCCACCAGTCCAAGGCTAGAACCATTCAGCCCCTCAGCTGGGAACAAAGCCTCAGCTGCAGCAAGATGGCTGCTGCTCTGGGTAACCCTTTTTGTGCCAAGTTGTGCACTTACACAACCGGAGAGACACCTCCTCCGGGCCCTCGCTCTCAAAGACCTCTTCCCACAGCTAAATACATTATTAATTTAGGAGTCGTGCCAGCCTGAGCCTTTATAGGGCATCCAAGCTCCGGGGTGCCACTCACCCCCAGAACTTCATGCCTCACAATGGCCTGTGACTAAGGAGATGGGAACAAGGCAGCTCTGTCCAAGGCGGAGAGAGTGACTGGGATGGAATCCAGTGGGACCACACTCTACAGGCTCCAGACAGAGCCAACTGGTCCGCAGCCTTCTCCCAACCAGCGGAACCGCACAGGGCTCGCCAGCCACCGCTTAATTTCTAACTCCTGTAGGTCCCTTCCAGGAGACGGATCCCACCACACATTCCCCTACAGCCACGACTTCACCCGTTTCTGGGATGTGCTGGTAATTAATTCTCACACCGGCTCCCAGGAGGACAGAGTGTGAGCACCTCGGATTACTCTGGGGAGAAGGAAGACCCAGAACTTGCCAATGACTCATGCTGAGGTTTGAGAGTGACAGCGATGTGGGTGGAACCCAGAAACCTAAGCGTCCTGGTGCATCGGGGTGCCTGGCGCGGCCGCCAAGGAGCGGGCGGGGTGCAGACCCTTAGCCACTGGGCCCTCTGACAGTAGAATGTACGTGAGGACGCGACGCGGGGTGGTGATCTCTGACAGGAAGTGGGGCTGAAACTCTACACCCCTGTGAGAAGGGGGTGACAGGGGAAGGGGAGGGGGAGGGGACAAATTTGTTCAGCGAGTGCTGCAGGGAAAGGAGAGCCCCAAAGACTTTCTTCCATATCCGAGGTCTTGAGGAAAACCCCGCCCCCGTCCTGTATCATCCCAGCAATGTTCATCCCTACAAATCGCAAGTGCCAAGCTGTTCAAAGCACACACCGGGGTTAAACGGACCTGCATCACATGCTCTCAGCAAGTTGCTTGACCTCTGGACGTAACCACTATTAGGCTAAATAACTATCCCGAAACAGGGGTAGGAGAGGCAAAGGGCATCTCCTGGCTCTTTGGTTTGGTTGGTTCGTTCGTTCTGGTTAGTTTTTGTTGTGGTTTTATTTTTGTTTTTTGTTTTGTTTTGTTTTTTAAAGATAGGGTCTGTGTAGCCCTGGCTGTCCTGGAACTCACTAAGTAGAACAGGCTGGCCTCGAACTCAGAGATCTGCCTGCCTCTGCAGAGTGATGCTGGCTTTTTAAGGGGGTGATAGTAGGGATCTTTCAATCAAGCGTATCTGGATATGCCCCAAAATATAAACCCCATACAGCAGAGGCAGGGTGGAGGATGGACAGACGGAATTGAAGCTTCAGAGTTTGTGCTCCCCCCCCCCCGTTTCAGTTTCCTTGCATATGAGGGCTACCTCTGGCATCTGGCAGAAGCTGTGGTTTCCCCATCTGTCAGAGGAGGGAAGATTTGCCAAGTCTCAGATACTCTGAGCATTCTCCCCAAACCCTCCCCAAATTTTTGAGCACATTTACGACGGAGCCAAAGCCTAGCCTAGTTTTGAGTCTCCCAGAGTACGGGGTCTCCAGGCTCCCACTTTGGGGGGCGTCGCTGCTGACACCTGATAGGCATTGGCCAACCAAGGCCCTTTCTTATAAGAGAGGTGCAGGCACTGAGAGAGTGAGGGGCTAGAGAACCCCAGGACCAGCCAGACTAGGAGCTAGCAGGTTCTGCCTGTTCCGAGCCTAGAGGACCAGCGTCACTCCTGAATTTCTGGAAACCAACCCAGCTTAGGACCACGTAACCCTGTTCCCTGGGGAGTTTTGGGCAGATTGGGGAGAAACTCCTGAACCCTTGCACGGTCCTGGGCAGGCGTGGCCTGGGAACCTCAGCAGGTCTCAGCCAACCAGGAGCACCTTCCGGGGCGGCCCAGGGCGTGCATGGGGGAGGGACGGCGCGTGGGTGTGGCCAGTACCGAAGATACCAGCTAGCCCTAGCCAAGCGTCAGTGGTTGGCTGGAGCTGGAGTAAGCAGAGTTGAAACTGTGACCTGACCCTGAGAGCAGAGAGAAAGCCTCACGAGGGGAAGATTGCACTAGAGTCAGAGCCGAGAAGTTGCAGTGTGGGTCTGTGGAGGCCCTCCACGCGGGACCCCCAGCATCTGCCACATCGCTGCGAATTCACCAGCAGCGATGCGGGGCGCCACACTTTGTATATGTGGGTTAGTTGTTGAGCCCACCTCCCCTCGCCCAGAAACATCGCCTCCCTCCTCCCCCCATGCTCAGAACTCCGTCTTTGCCACTTTCAAACGCATCCAGTAGACGTGCCAGCTTGGTACAAAGAGAGATAGGGTACGAGAGCAAAGCCCCTTATATGGACCAGGCAGCTTCTCCATCGCGGGCCCCCCGAGGGTCGCATGGCGGCTCCCAGGCCTCACCTGGCTCCGCTCCCGCAGCGTACTGGAGCGGGAACGCAAGGCCTCGGGCTCCAGCGCCAAGGCTGAGGGTTGCTGAACGCTGAGGGGCCTGAGGAAAGTGAAGTCACTGCCGTCGGAGGCCGGGGAAAAGCACGTCCGGTAGCAATGGCTCTGAGAGTCTGTGGGTCGCAGTGTCACCTCCATGTACTTTAGCGTGCCGTCTGAGCTCACCTGCAGGTTAGGGCTGGACTGCTTATAGAACTCCCTGGAGGGTGAGTCCTGGCCCCTGCAGCAGTGACCCCCACCCCGGTCCCCATCTTCATGCCTCCGCAGACACCTAGCTGTCATGAACGCGAAGGTAACTAAGGATAAGAGACTGACAGCTGCCAAAGCCACAATAAGGTAAAGGGTGAGGTCGGACCGCTCAGGAGGGTGTGTGAGGAAGTCGCTGGATTTGGGCATTTCCTCTGCATCCTCATCCTCCAGCACCAGCAGTACCGTTGCTGTGGAGGATAGTGAAGGGTCACCATTGTCCCTCACCAGGACCACCACCTGTTGGGTGTCAGAGTCATCCTCCAATAAGGCCCGGGCTGTGCGCACCTCACCCGTGTGTGCAGATACAAGGAACAGTCCAGGGGCTGTGGACTGTGGTAACAGAGAGTAAGAGAGCCATGCATTGTGACCAGCGTCAGCATCCACAGCTGTCACCTTGGTGACCAAAGAACCAGGAGGCGCAGATCGGGGGAGACGTTGAGGGGCTGAGAACTCCCTGCCAGGTCGTGGGTGCAGCACAGCTGGGGCATTATCGTTCTGATCAAGGACAAACACATGGAGAGATGTGTTGGCGTGCAGTCGGGGAGAGCCGGAATCTCGGACCCCCACCACAATATGCAGCATCTGCAGTGATTCATAGTCATAGGCCCTCTGGGCAAAGACTCGTCCATCCTCGGGGTTGACATACACAAAAGAGGCGGCTGGGGCTCCCTGAATTTGACTCCCCACAATAGAATAGGTGAGGCGGGCATTATCTCCCTCGTCTGGATCAGAGGCAGCCAAAGTGCAGAGGAGAGAGCCCGGTGGCCGGTTTTCTGGGATATAAGCCGTGTAGAGCTGCTGGGTGAAACGGGGTGCGTTGTCATTAACATCTGAAATGTTCAGCCTGATGGTGAGCTGTGTGTGTAGGGGAGGTGACCCAGCGTCCCTGGCCAGCAGGTCGATGGTGTAATGGGGTGTGGTCTCTCGGTCCAAAGGCTGGCTGGTAAGCAGTGAGTAGTGGTTCTCGGAAGGCTTGATCTGAAATGGCAGGCTTGGAGATGTCTCCAGGCTCACCTCGCCGTTTCGCCCCGAGTCTCGGTCCCGCACGTTAAACAACCCCACAACTGTGCCCACCGGCGTGCTCTCTAGGACAGGGTTGACCAAAGATGCCAGCAGCACCTCAGGGGGATTGTCGTTAGCATCCCCTACATCCACTTGAATCACACAGTGGCCCTCCATGGCTGGCTGGCCCTGGTCTCGAGCTCTTGCATGAATTTCATAGAAATTCGATTCCTCATAATCTACTGGACCCAGCACGTGGATTGCTCCACTGCTAGGATCCAGCCCAAAGAGCTTCTTCACTGCTTCGGATGTATGGTCTCCAAAAGAGTAGTCTAGCTGGCCATTGGTACCCTCGTCTGGGTCCGTGGCATTGAGCTGGAGCAGCAGTGTGCCAGGGGGTGTGTTCTCGGGGAGTCCCACCCGTAGAACTGAGGACTGGAAGGTTGGGGCATTATCATTGACGTCCAGCACAATGACAGAGATAAGGCTGGTCCCTGAGCGGGCTGGGGTGCCCCCATCCACCGCAGTGAGGACCAGCTGATGTCTTGCTCGGGCTTCCCGGTCTAGCTGCTGCTCTAGTACTAGCTCTGGGAAGAGCTTCCCGTCTTTCAGGGTCTTCACATGCAGAGAGAAGTGACTGCTGGGGCTTAGAGTATAAAAGCTCACAGTATTGGTGCCCACGTCTGGGTCTTGGGCACTATCCAGTGGGAACCTGGCTCCAGGTGCCGCTGACTCTGAGATGCGCATCTCTCGCTCAGGAGTGGCGAAGCTAGGCGAGTTGTCATTGAGATCCAGGATCTCTACCTCTACCCGGGTGAGCTCCAGGGGGTGTTCAGTGACCACCTGTACGGGCAGCAGGCAGCTAGTGCTGGCTCCGCACAGGCGCTCTCGGTCAATTTTTAGGTTCACTGCCAAAGCGCCACTCGCCAAGCTCAGGGAGAAATAGCGCCCACTCTCCTCAGAGCCCAATCTCAGCCTGCGGCTCAATAGATCTGTCACCTTTAAGCCCAGATCTTGAGCAACGTTCCCCACCAAAGTCCCCGGCTCAGACTCCTCCACCACTGAATACCGAAGCTGCCCAGATACCCAGCCACAGCAGCACAAGGACAACACAGACAGCACTTGCCATTTCCCAGCGACCTGTGGTGATGCCATAGACCCCATGACCCAGAAGTCCCTTCTTGGAGAGCAACTGTTCTGTCCTGTCTCCAAGGTAAAGACCCAGAGCCTGGAATGCAGAAGCTGAAGTCGCCTATGTCTCCTTCCAGCCTCTTAAAACAAAAAACAAAAAAACTGCTCTGAGGTTTGCCTGCCTGCAGCCTTTCTTAGTCACCAACTGGCGGGGGTGGGTGGGGGAGGGGAGCTAAATGTAAGTGGAGCTAGGGAGCTGGAGGTGGAGAGGCAGGCAGGAAGAGCAGATCCCCCACCTCAGCTCTAAGTTTGATTGGCCAAAAAGTCTGTCTGCTCTCAACCAATTACGAAAGTCTCCTCGGTCCTGGAAACCTTGGGAACAGTCGCTGAAAAATCTGTGTCACACAAGCCTCCCCACTCGTTTGGGCTGCAGGTTGATTCAGCCCCCTTTGGCAGGGAAGTTTGGAGGCTCAGATGGTGCTCAACAGGGAAGATTAAAATGGTACAAAACTCCTTAGTGTTCTGTCCCAGCAACTTCCTGCGTGACTTCTGAGGCTTTTTCCGCTTGAACCAGCAAAAAATGTGATGCAAAGCCCACATGGCATTCCCCCTCCCCTTTCTCCCAAACCTCAGATCCTACCAAATACTAATAAAGCTTTGTCAGGACCTTCTAAAGTCTCGCCCTGCTCTCCAGCAAGGTCAGCCGAGAGCTACAGGACTTGGCTTTTCTGAGGCCCAAGACTCAAAATGGGATTGAACAGCACAGCTTATGGGGAAAGGTAACTGATTCCAGGGCTGATCTAGGCTACTCTGGAGGGACCAGAGGCCACAATGGCCCCTAGGTTTTACAGTTTCACTGAATCCAAAACTCTCCCTAAAGATTCCCAGACTATGGGGGCAGGGGGAGTGAAAATGGGATGTAAAGGTGAATAAAAGAAAAGATTCCCAGAATATCTGTCTCTGTGAGTTGTCAATCAATTTTCTGACACTGAGTGACCACCTACATACTGCTTTCCCATAAAGAGGTAACAGATGCCCCCCCAACCCCAACCCCCCCCCCCGTTCCCAGATCACTGCATCTAGTCCACATCCCAGTGGGGAACACCAGGAGTCCCAGGGGAAGGTCTCCGCTTCCTCTTTGATCTGCACCTCTCAGCCCCATTGCCTCTTTCCTTTTTTGACATTGCTATTCCCCCCCCCAATAAACAGTTCCCTTCACACTGGGCTAGAGAACACCAGACAACATGGGGCAAAAGATTTTTAGTCGACCATCAAACCAGTTGGAGATGGTAAGCCAGGGTCAACCTTCTCCAGAGCACAGCCCTCTCATTCGGAAAGAACAGGGAAAGCGGTCCTGGGTTTGGGTGATGTCCTGGCCCAACCCACACTTATACAAGATAGATTGGATTGATTGATGCCCCTACATTCCATTATCATGCTTCCACAGCAGCTGGGTTCTTGATAACCAGTTATTTTTATGTCTTACTCTAAAAAATAAAGACATTACCCCCCCCCACCCTTTCTGAGTTCTAATCTATGGGCTTTCCTCATCCCCAAGTTCTAACCAACAGTCAATTCAGAAACCACTTGTAGAGCACAGCGTTTACAACATAGTTGCTACTTACAAAAATGGCAGCATCCCTATGGGCTCTAACAGGGAGGTCAGTACCCTCTGGCACTTGGCCCAGCCATACGGCTGGATCGCAACCACCCTCCAGCATTGGCTGAGCCTGCAAAGGTCTCACCTCTAGCCCATAGAGAAGATCAGAGGGTGGACAGCTTGGGCGCACAGGCTCCCCTGCCATGGGTGCACTGGGTGACTTCACCATCATGAAGCTATCACTCCGAGTGGGCGCAGAAGCCAACGGTGTACAGCCGTGAGAGTGGCCTCCCACGTCCACAAACTTGATAGGATCTTCGGACCCTAGCTGGATTCGGAGGATCCCATTGGACGGAGGAAGCCCCTCCCTCCTCCGAGACCTGGTAAGACAGGCACAGGTGCCAGCAGGAAAGCATGTCACTCCACAGGCAGCCCCACGAAGACACTTGGAGAGCAGTGCCACAAAAGAACCAAAGGAGACAAAACAGATCGCCACTAAGGACACGGCCAAGTAGAGGGTTAGGCGGGATTCGCCTTCCCTGGGAGCCGAAGATTCTCGAAGATCGGGGACCACCGGATGAGTGTCTTCCTCTAAGGACACTAGGAGAGTAACCGAGGTAGAGAGTGGTGGGCTACCACTGTCCTTCACCACAATGACCAGCTTCTGCGGCGGGAGGTCCGCCGGGATGGGAACAGCCGTCCGTACTTCCCCAGCGTATCTGGAGACTGCGAACAGGCTGGGATCTGGGGCCTCCAGGAGCTGATAGGAAACCCAAGCGTTGTACCCTGAATCTAAGTCCACAGCCGTCACCTTTGTGACTAGGTGACCGGCGCCAACTGATGGAGGCAACGCTTGGGGACATAAGGAACCAGGCCTGGCCCTGGGGCGTAGCACTGCTGGGGCATTGTCATTGAGGTCTAGAACGAACAGGCGCACCGTCACAGTGCTGCTGAGTGGTGGGCTGCCTCTGTCCCTGGCCTGCACCTCAAACTGCAACGTCTGTGTCTGTTCATAGTCAAATGACCTGGTAGCGTGAACGGCTCCCGTCTGGGGGTTCAGAGAGATGAAGGAAGAAGCGGACACATCTCGGTTTCTGGGCTCTAAGAGAGAATATGAGATTAGCGCGTTTAAGCCAGAGTCTGGGTCAGAGGCTGCGAGGGAGCAAAGCAGGTCCCCTGGGCGATTGTTCTCAGGAACAAACACCTCATGTGACCTCTGAAAGAATGAGGGTGGGTTATCATTCACATCTGAAATATTGAGGAAAATAGTCCTGTGGGTACTCAGGGGAGGGTTCCCGGCATCGGAAGCGGTAACCATGATGTCGTAACTGGATCTGGCCTCTCGGTCCAAGGGGCCTGCTGTCACGAGGGAGAACTGATTCCTGAAGGCAGACTTGAGGGCGAATGGTAAGTGGTCAGGAATACGGAGGCTCACGTCCCCATTTGACCCCGAGTCAGGGTCCTGCACGCTGATTAATGCTACCACAGTGCCAGGCTCTGCGCTCTCTGGTAGAGTTCCAAGCTCAGAGGTCACTGTGATGTGGGGGGCGTTGTCGTTTACGTCTAGAAGATCCACCCTAAGGCTGCAATGCTGCTCCATGGCTGGAGAACCCCCATCACGAGCCCTTACATCAAATTCATAATAACTCTCACTCTCAAAGTCTAGAGGCCCCTGAAGGGTAAGCTTTCCAGTAGTGGGGTGAAGGCTAAAGAGGTTTCTCACGCGGTCAGGGGTGTGACCACTAAAAGAAAAGGTGACGTTACCACTAGGTCCCAGGTCTGGGTCTGAGGCATTGAGCTGGATGAGCACCATGCCCGCTGGCGCGCTCTCCAACACGCTGATCCTGTAACTGGATTGCTGGAAGGCTGGGGCGTTGTCATTCACATCCAGCACCGACACCCGGAGCTCTGCGGTGCCGGATCTAGGGGGGTTCCCTCCATCCACAGCAGTCAGCACCAGGCGGTAGTCGGATTGCTTCTCGCGATCCAACGGCTTCTCCAGAAGCAGCTCTGGGACCAGGCTGCCGTCGCTGCGCTTCTTGACATCCAGGGCAAAGTGCTCATTGGAGCTTAGTCTGTAGCTGCTAATGGAATTGCTCCCAACATCTGCATCCTGAGCCTTTTCCAAGGGGAAACGCTGTCCTGGCGGAGCCGCTTCCCCGATTTCCAAGTCCAACTGCTGCCGCGGAAATCGGGGGGCGTGATCATTCACATCTACGATCTCAACCTCCGCTCGGTACATTTCCAAAGGCCCTTCGGTTACAAACTCCAGGGGCACGATGCAGCTGGCACTGAGCCCACACAGTGCCTCTCGATCGATTGGATTTTTGATGAGCAGGGCTCCGCTGTCCAAATCCACACGGAAGTGTCTTTGGTTCACCTCTCCAGCGACCTGCAGCCTGCGAGCGGATAGACTCTCTGTATCCAGCAGAAAATCTTGGGCGACATTCCCTACAAAAGTCCCTTCCTGTGACTCCTCTGGGACCGGGTAGCGAATCTGCCCATAAACGTAGCCCAGGTGGCAAAAGAGGAACAAAAGGGTAGCCCCCCACCAAATTTCTACCCAGCTTCTCACCGTGCTGGGCATTGCTGCCATCCGCTAATTCCCTACTTGGTCCGGAGACGCCAAAGAAGCTGACCCGCCCCTAACAGCCACAGCAGCTGGAGACACCTATCTCCCTTCCCCGCGCCAGGTCTGGCGCGGCTCCGCCGGCGCTGCAAGGGTTACGCGCCGTTTTTTGCTGGTGGCGGGGTAGATTTGTCTGCCTTTCATTACCCGATTGGCAGGCAGCAACTCCTGGGCTCAGCCAATAGGCTGAGAAGAGAATGTCCCAATAGCAGCAGGGTTAATGCGTCGTAGAATTGGGAGGAAACACACACATACAGCACCCCCCCCCCCAAAACAAACCCCCCAATACAATAAATACCAGCGTTTCTTTCGACCTCCCTTCTGTTCAGTTCGCATTTGTGTCCGTGGATCGTTATCGTTATCATCGTGGAGAGGCAGGATTCATATATGTATCCCCCCCCCCCAACACATCAATTCACCCCGCCCCTTTTCGCGGGGAAAACAGCTACCTTCTGAGCCCTAGCAACCTGCCGCCTAGGAAAGCTAGTGGCTGTTTGAGACTGGTCACTTTGTTCAAGCCAGTGTTGTCATCAACCAATATTCTAAATGAGCTTCCATCTCAGGCTGGTCGTATTAAAGCAACAGCCTATAAGGAGCGCTGCATAGTCTCAAAATTCGGCTCCTCCCCAGATTACCTCTCTTTGCAGAGAAGGCGTACACATTAATGAAGCCAATTAAATGTATACAGCATACATGTTTTTTTGTTTTTTGTTTTTTTATTGTAACAGAAGGCACAGCAGAAACCAAACCTCTTATTCAAATATTTGCTACAACAGGAAGCTACCATTCATTGATCTCAAGGACAGTATGAAGTAGGTGGCGGAAACGGGAATTGGGAGCTGGTCCAAAACTGTGAGAATCCGTATCTGGGCTTTCCTCGGGACTAGCTCTCATTACCGGGCAGAACGCTAGTGTTCACAGACCGAACAGCTTTGCTGAATGAGAGGGATCAGCCTCCTCCAACATTGTGCCTACAAATCCTCTTTATCTGACACCACAGTCTTCAAGATGTGTTGTTAATTACCAACAGAGACCTTTTCAAAAGAACGAGCCTTTTTTGCTTAGCCCCAGGGGACCTCTTGTAGCTGGGGACTTAATCTCGCCCCACCCCCACCGCCATTCAGACCTCTTAGCAGCCTGCCTACTAACTTGCACTAGCGCAGGAACAGCACGCGGGTTGCGCCAGAGGCGCCTGAAAGCTGTACTTCTGACAGCAAACACGCCAGAGGAAGAAAATCTCAGACAGATCTAAGTATGAGACATGTTAACTCATCCAAATCTTTGCCTCGAATACCAATAGCTACCAAAATTGGTAGATCAAGGGTTCCTATCCTTAGGATGTCTTTTACTGTGCTGAGGCCAGCACCCAACATTAAAATCTCATAGGAAGAGATGTGGCGATTCTGTGTTCTTATGTAAAGGCAAAACAAGCTCCTCATATCAAAAACACAAAACCACAAAACGACAAAGCTGCTGTCCCTCCTGCATGGGGACAGTGCTCTACCAGAGTGTTGCTGACAGAACCCATGGTCTCAGCCATGTTGCCTAGGTGTGGGTGGGGAGGTGAGCAGGGAGGAGGAGCAGGAATACCTTGGAGGTATTCCCATCCTTTGTTTCTTAGATCAGCCTGAAGTCTTTATGCAGCCATTTCCTCCCATCTGCACGGCTTGTGCTGGGTCCAGCCTCTCCCATTGACCTCAAGCATTGCTCTAGCTGATAAGTGGTCTCGGTTTCCAACCCCAATGTCTGTCATCCATTTCTCTTATGGCTGCTAGAATAACCACCAAAACAAGAAAAATAATGATGGCATCGCGTGTGTGTGTGTGTGTGTGTGTGTGTGTGTGTGTGGTCTATGTGTGATGTGTGTGCATGCATGTGTGGATTGTATGTGTGTTTGTGGTTTGTGGTGTATGTATATGTGGTGTGTGTTTTGTGTATGCATGTGGAGTCTCTGTGTTTGTGGTGTGTGCATGTGTGTATGTGGTGTGTGTGAACATGTGGAGAGTATGTGTGTTTGTGGTGTGTGTGTGTGTGTGTGTGTGGTATGTGGATATGTGTGGAGTCTGTGTGTGTGTGTGCTGTGTGTGCATATGTGTATGTGGTGTGTGTGAACATGTGGAGAGTATGTGTGTTTGTCTGTGGTATGTGTATATGTGTGGAGTCTGTGTGTGTGTGTGAGGTGTGTGTGCTGTGTGTGTGGTTGTATATATGGGTGGGGGGAGTGTGGTATGTGTATGGTGTGTGTGTGTTTGTGGTGTGTGGTATGTGTGTATTTGTGGTCTATGTGTGATGTGTGTGCATGCATGTGTGGACTGTATGTGTGTTTGTGGTTTGTGGTGTATGTATATGTGGTGTGTGTTTTGTGTACGCATGTGGAGTCTCTGTGTTTGTGGTGTGTGTGTGGTGTGTGCATGTGTGTATGTGGTGTGTGTGAACATGTGGAGAGTATGTGTGTTTGTGGTGTGTGTGTGTGGTATGTGGATATGTGTAGAGTCTGTGTGTGAGTGTGTGAGGTGTGTGTGCTGTGTGTGTGGTTGTATATATGTGTGTGGGGGGAGTGTGGTATGTGTATGGTGTGTGTGTGTATGTGTGTTTGTGGTGTGTGGTATGTGTGTATTTGTGGTCTATGTGTGATGTGTGTGCATGCATGTGTGGACTGAATGTGTGTTTGTGGTTTGTGGTGTATATGTGGTGTGTGTTTTATGTATGCATGTGGAGTCTCTGTGTTTGTGGTGTGTGTGTGGTGTATGCATATGTGTATGTGGTTTGTGTGAACATGTGGAGAGTATGTGTGTTTGTGGTGTGTGTATGTGGTATGTGGATATGTGTGGAGTCTGCGTGTGTGAGTGTGTGAGGTGTGTGTGCTGTGTGTGTGGTTGTATATATGTGTGTGGGGGGGAGTGTGGTATGTGTATGGTGTGTGTGTCTGCGCATGTGCGCGCACCCATGTGGAGTGTGGAGTGTGTATGTGTGGTGTGCATATTTGTCTCTGTGTGCCTGCTGTGAGTGTGTGGTGTATATGTGTCTGTGGGGTGTATGGAGTATGTGTATGTGTGCAGTGGTATTTGTGTGTGTGTGTGTGTGAGTGTGTCAATCTGTGTGGGAGTGTGGTATGTGGTGTGTGTGTGTGTGCACCCATGTGGAAAGTGTGTGTGTTCTGTGCGGTGTGTGTGTGTGTCTTTGTGTGTGTCTGTGCATGTGAATGTGAGATATATGTATGTCTGTGGGGTGCATGTGGTGTGTGTGTAGTGTGTCAGTGTGTCAGTATGTGTGTGTGATGTGTGTGTATGTCTGTGTGTGTGGTGTGTGCATGTGGAGTGGTGTGTGTGTGTGTGGGGGCCTCATTTGAGATCAGCCTTGAATCATTTCATTCTGAAATGATTATTTTATATGGGATTAGAAAATAAAACAACCACTACCAACATTCTGACATGACCCACAGGTCATTCAGGACCTAAAACCTTGACTCTCCAGACAGACTGTTTTACACACACTTCAAGGCCCAGCAATAATGAATTACCTTTATCCCTCTGCATGGAATTCCCTCCCAAGTCCCTCCTTGGCTCCTTTTCCAATTTGGCGATTGAAACTTTAGCTCTTCATTCAAGCCATCACCACCACTGCTATAAAGTTGTCTTCCCCAGTCTGACTTAGGGGTGTCTTCCTCCCCTTTGCCTCCACTGCTTCTTGTAGAAGACAGAACACCATCTGCCTTCCTTCCTCCCTTCTTTCAGACAGGGTGTGTGGTGGACAGTTTTATGTCAACTTGACACAATCTAGAGCCATCTGAGAGGCAGGATCCTCAAATAAGAAAATGCCGCGTTAAGATCAACCTGTAGGCAAGCCTGAAGGGCATTATCTTAATTAGTGATTGATGAAAAAGGGTCAGGCCACTGTGGGTGGTGGCATCCCTGGGCAGGTAGTCCTGGGTTCTATAGGAGAGCAGGCGGAGCCAGCCCACGGGGAGCAAGCCAGTGAGCAGCACCCCAGGACCTCTGCATCAGCTCCTGCCTCCAGGCTCCTGCCCTGCTTAAGCTCCTGCCCTCATTGCTTTTGATGATGAACTGTTATACAGAAATGTGAATGAAATAAACCCTTTTCTCCTCAAGTTGTTTCGGTCATGCTGTTTCATCACAGCAATAATAACTCTAAGACAGGGTTTTACTATGTAGTCCTGGTTGGCCTCGAACTCAGAGATCTGTCTCCCAACAACTGCAACAATTAAAAGTGCATACGAACATGCCTGAATCTGTTATCTTTTTTTTTTTTTTTTGTATGTCTATTGCCTCTGGTATCCTGTGTACCATAAAAGATGATTGTCTTTTCATCCTATATAGCGTCTAGCACATGGGGATACTAATATACCATGAATAACCATATCATTATTTACTTCAACAAATACTGCTTAAAGATTTCCAAGTAGGTATTATATTTATGTCTTGATGAAGGATCTGAAGTTCAGACAGGAAAAAGACTCATTTAAAGCTGAAAGAGCAGCATATGTGGTACTATAGGGTATTGCAAGTTCACATTAAAACAAACACAGTCTGCTTACTAAATTGGTGCATCATAAAACCCTAATTCCACCTGTCCTTGATTCGGTCTTTTATGCCAGGTGTGTGATTCGAGTGACTCTCCTACTTCTAGGTTGTTTGTTTGAGGCAGTTTCACTATGTAGACTCTCCTGGACCTCATGGTGGTCCACGAGGCTTGCTTTGAACTTACAGATGTCTGCCTGCATCTGAATGTCTTCCAAGTGCTGGGATTAAAAGCCTGCACCAACGCCTGTAATCCCAGCACTTGGGAGGCAGAGGCAGGCAGATTTCCGAGTTCGAGGCCAGCCTGGTCTACAGAGTGAGTTCCAGGACAGCCAGGACTACACAGAAAAACCCTGTCTCGAAAAAACAAAAAAACAAACAAACAAACAAAAAAAAGGTTAGCTGATTTTAAAAAAAGCCGGGCGGTGGTGGCGCATGCCTGTAATCCCAGCACTTGGGAGGTAGAGGCAGGCGGATTTCTGAGTTCGAGGCCAGCCTGGTCTACATAGTGAGTTCCAGGACAGCCAGGACTACACAGAGAAACCCTGTCTCAAAAAAAAAAAAAAAAAAAAAAAAAAAAAAAAAAAAAGAAAAGAAAAGAAAAGAAAAGAAAAGAAAAGAAAAAGCGTGCACCACCATGCCTGGTTCTACCACCAGTTTTTGTTTTGTTTTAGTTTAGTTTTTAGAGATCTTATTTATAAGTGTATGTGTATGTGCTTGCATGAGTTAATACACACCACATGCATGCAGGTGCTCAAGGGTGTCAGATGCCTTGGAACTGTACTTACGGGAAGCTGTTAGCTGTCTAATGTGTGAGGGGGGAGTGGAATCCAAACCTGAGTCCTAGGAAAAAGCAGCAAGTGCTCTTAAACCACTGAGCCATTTCTTAGGCCCCTTTATCTCTAGGTTAAAAAAGCTTTACTGAAATATAATTGAAATACGCAATTCACCTATTTGAAGTGTACAGTTTAATGACTTTTTGTATATCCCTCTATACTACCTTGATGAAACTACTGACACAGTTTAATTTTGAAATATATTTGTGTCACCCTAAAGAGCCAGTTCGCATTGCTCAGTTCTACTTTCCAAGACTAAGCCAGGCATAATGCAGCACACCTATGATACCAGACTTGGGAGGTGGAAACAAGAGAATCAGGTCAGTCTGGGCTACTGAAGACAGATAGACAGACAGACAGACCCATGATTGAAAAGAGCAGCCCAGATGCAGCATTAGGAAAATGTCTCTTTGGGTGGCTGAAATGCCACAGTATGCCTTACATCCAATGCCCTTACATACAATACAATTGATCCGCGCAACATTCAAAAATTTAAAGCTGGAAAGCAACCTGATAGCATTTTTGTTTTTAGTGGGGCTTGGTTCAATAAAGTTGGCTTTTGGCTCCTGGTCTTGTGAACATCAGAACGGTAATGGCCCTCTGCTTCATACAACAAATGATGGGCTTGCAGGTTCTAGGGCAAATTTGAGATGCTGTCTGTGCTTCAAACCTTTTGAAAGGCCCCTGGGTGATTTTAAGGGGTACCCAAGTTTAAGAACACTGTCCTAGGCTGACAGAGGAGTAGCTTTTCTGCATGATATCAATCATCCTTCTTCAGCTTCTTCTTTGCCAGGTTAGGCTGTCTTCATATTTCCAAATTGAGTTCAAGCTTTTGGACAAAGAAGTGCTGGTAGCAATTGTAATAGTAATGACTAGTAACGCTGAACCATCATGACAGCCAGGCACATGCTGAGTGACACCAACTGGCCCAACAAAGCCCATGTTGTTTCCTCTTTGCAAGCGAGAGGCTTAGAAAGGAGGCTGAGTAGAATGTGGTCAAAGACTCAGTTGGTAAGTGACAATCCTCATTTGTTTAATTGCCAAACCCAAGAATTGCCAGCAATATCAAGGCAGTGGTGACACATGCCTTTCATCCCAGCAGAGGCAGGTGAATCTCTGAGTTCAAGGCCAGCCTGGTCTATACAGTGAGTTTCAGGACAGCCAGGGCTGCACAGAAAAAAATATCTACCCCCCCCCAAACCAAACCAAAGCAAACCAAAGCAAACCAAAGCAAACCAAAGAACTTCCAACAATAACAAGCTTAGCTACCAGATAATGGAGGTTCTCCTACAATTCAGTTTGTGTGTAGCCTGTCTCAATAGGAAGCCTTCAAAGTCACCAGCATTCCATCACGCATGAATGAATGCTTTACCTTTCTAAGGAAAAGAAAGAATCTCCCTTTCCCTGTAGGTCCACACCCAGCAAGACACAGTACTATAAAAAGATCAGGAACAATAGAAGCTTTTCCACTTGATGTTCTTTTGGGCCATCTAGATTTATTTTCTTTTTCTTCTTTTCTTTCTTTCTTTCTTTCTTTCTTTCTTTCTTTCTCTTTTCTTTTTTTTTTCTTTTTCTTTTTTTTTTTGGTTTTTCGAGACAGGGTTTCTCTTTGTAGTCCTGGCTGTCCTGGAACTCACTCTGTAGACCAGGCTGGCCTCGAACTCAGAAATCCGCCTGCCTCTGCCTCCCAAGTGCTGGGATTACAGGAGTGTGCCACCACGCCCGGCTTAGATTTATTTTCAAAATAAAAATTTACCTTCATAATTGGAATGATTAGCCTTGAGTATTATAGTTAAATTTCTGTCTTTATATTTTTCTGTATTTTCTTCTATGTTTCCTACGACACTCATCATTAATGTTATAAGATATCTGGTAACACGTCCCTTATTTCCAGTACTGGGCTCGAAATAAATTTAAAGAATGCCCAGAGCTTTATAAATTATCTGAGAACGAGGTACAAGATTGTGCAGGCTAATGGAGGTTACTGAAAGAATATTAGTTTTAGAGGCAGGTGGATCTCTGAGTTTGAGGCCAGCCTGGTCTACAGAGTGGGTTCTAGGACAGCCTCAAACAAACAAACAACTCCTAAAACACATTAGTCTTATTATAGAAGCTGTAGCAGGCACTTGAAAGGTGGCTAGACAAGGTAGCTTTCCTACGGCCATTGGTTAGAGGTGTTCAAGAGCTCATTTCCCAAGCAAACCCCACCAAGCTAGGCTCTGAGTGCTGAGATGAAGTGTCCTTAGCGTGACTAGTTAATTGTGATGTCAAAAGGGTTCTGAGGGTGTGAATTGAGCTCACAAACGAGTCAAGCAAGGATCACCATCTTGACATAGGACCACAAAGCACACTCTAGCCAGCCACTTCCCCCTAAAGGCACTGTTTGATCTAGGAAGGATAGGTCGAAGTCTGCAAGCACGCTCAGAAAAACATCACTATCAAAACAACAGCAACAACAAAACAGGTCCATTCCAAACCTCTCTGACCGCGGTACAGGGATCACAAGCATCAAGGCGTTTCAGACGTGACTTGCTAACACTTACCTGTCCAGGGGGGGCGCTCTCTGCACCCAACACCTGTCTATAGAACACGGGATCACAACTTCGCAGCGTGTTCTGGCGGCTGGCCAGAGGGCTGGCCGCACCAGGCTTCTTCAGCAGTGGGTCGCTGCGGCGAGAGTCCGTGGTGAGGTACACCTGATGGTACAGGTGCGGCGGCATTAGGCCTCCTCGCACCGCGTCTGCGTGCAAGGAGGGCCCTGGGGTTCGGTACAGGGAGCTCACTGGGGCTCGGTAGAGGTCCCTAGACCGCTTCCACTTGTAAACTTTGAATATGATCACTCCCAACACGGTAACTGCGAATCCCACAGAGACCAAGATTAGGGAAAGGAGTAGATAAAAGGTGAGATTTTTGTTCTGTTCTCGGGGAGCTGAGCCAGAAGGGAACTCGGCCCGGGCTTCCGGAGACTCCTCTGTTACTGACACAGTCAGGGTGGCGGTGGTGGAGAGCAATGGTTCTCCATTGTCTGAGATCAAGACTGTGAGGATCTGCCTTGGTGAATCTGTGTCTTGGATTGGGCGGGCAGTGCTGATCTGACCCGTGTGAAGCCCCACGGCAAAAAGGCTCTGGTTAGGGGCTCCCAAGAGGCTGTAGGAGAGCCAGGCATTGTGCCCTGCATCTGCGTCCCAGCCTACCACCCGGGAGACCACGTGGCCCGCAGCTGTACCTCGAGGCAGCATCTCCACCGAACTCTGGCCAGGCCGGGGATACAGGACCTGGGGGGCGTTGTCATTGCGGTCAGTAACAAATATGTTCACGGTGATGTTGGTGGCCAAGAGAGGGTTACCTCCGTCGTTTATATGAGCTGTTAGTTGGAACTCTCTCTGATCCTCATAGTCCAGGGGTACTAAGGTAGTCAAGACTCCATTGTCACGATTTATTGTGAAATAGCGACCCACGAGCCCAGTTTCCGCTCCTGGTTCCAAGAGAAAGAAGGAAAGGCGGGCATTGGGCGGGGCGTCTGGGTCCCAGACACTTAGGTTTAATATAGGAACGCCGGGTGGGTTATTTTCCTCAACATAAACGTCGTAGGAGGACTGGGAAGACTGGGGAGGGTTGTCGTTGACGTCGGACACTTGAACCTTAACTGTTGTAATTGCTGAGAGAGAGGGGGTTCCTGAATCGCGAGCTGTGATGCTGAGGTTGTATTCTGGCATGGTCTCGCGATCCAGGGCTGCACTGGTTTTTAAAGTGAAGTAATTCTTGAGGGAAGAAGTCAGGCTGAAGGGGAGACCCGGTGGAACCTCGCAGGTCACCAGCCCGTTCTCTCCAGCATCCAGATCAGTCACACTGAGCAGAGCAATGACAGTCCCCAGAGGAGCATCCTCAGGGACAGGGCTGTATACAGAGGTGACTGTGATCTCCGGGGCATTGTCATTTACGTCCACAACCTCTACCAGTACTTTACAATGCGCTCCTTCGGGATTGGCACCTTTGTCTTTGGCCTGGATGTAAATCTCATGGAGTTTGGTGTCTTCGAAGTCCAGGTGACCCTTGATTGTCAGCACCCCGGTTACGAGGTCTAAAGCGAATAGTTCCCGCACCCCAGCACGATTGTGGCTACCGAAGGAGTAAACGATTTCTCCGTTGAGGCCCTCATCCAGGTCGGTTGCACGAACCTGGGCGACGCGCGTGCCTGGGGGTGCATCCTCCCGGACGCGCGCACGATACAAAGACTGATTGAAAGCAGGCGCATTGTCATTCGCGTCCAGCACTGTGATGCGAATTGGAAGGGTGGCGGAGCGAGGTGGGGTTCCTCCATCCAGCGCGGTCAGTACCAACTGGACACTTGGCTCCCGCTCCCAATCTAGGGCGCGCTCCAGGACCAGCTCCGCGTATTTCGTGCCGTCCTCTCGAGTCTGCACGCGGAGCGCAAAGTACTCGTTGTGGCTCAGCTCATAGGTTTGTAAAGAGTTGCTCCCCACATCGGGATCGTGCGCGCTCTCGAGCGGAAAGCGCGTCCCCGGCGCCATGGCCTCGCTAATCTCCAATTTCATTTCCCCGGTGGGGAAAGAGGGATTGTTGTCGTTGATGTCCTGGACCACCACTTCCGCGCTGAACAGCTCCAGCGGGTTCTCTACCACTAACTCCAGAGTTACAGTGCAGGAGGGCAGCGTCCCACACAGCTCCTCTCGGTCCAGTCGATCGTTGACGAACATCTCTCCAGTCTCCCAGTTCACCTCAAAGAACCTACGGCTAGCTCCGGACACCACCCGGAGTCTGCGGGCCGACAGACTGCCGAGATCCAAACCAAGATCCGTGACCACGTTACCCACGGGGAACCCCCTCTCTCTCTCCTCCAGGATCTCATAGTGAATGATGGTGGAAGCCTCGGTCAAGGCAGCTAGCAGAAGCAAAACTCCCACCGTTCTCCCGGGGCTTACCAGTCCGCTGCTCCGGGCCTCTGCGACCATCTCACTCAAAAGCAGCTCCTCTTGCCGGGGTCCAGGTGGTCCCGGAGGTTTGGCAGAGAAACTTTCAGCGGGTTAGCGCTTGGGCGCTGGGCGCCGAGTCCGACATGGCTTTCTAGGCGCCGCTGATTTGTTCGCCCGCTGTTCAGTCTCTGCCTCATCCCGGGGCGCCGAAAGGGGACGGGCCCGGGCCGGATCTCCAGCGTCTTCATTGGCCGACAGCGGCACACAGAGTCCCAGCCAATAACTGCACGAAGAATGCGCTAGCGCCGGGTTCTTTGAGCAGGACACGCGCTCGCGCCAGGAACTTCACTTTCCTCTGGCCGCTTTCCAGAGTTTCCTGTCCAGGGCTCGGCCAGCGCCAGGGGAGCAAACCCAATCCGCCGGCGGATCGGCCCGCCTCCCACCCCAACCAGGCCCATTAAACACTTTAATCGTTATCTTTGATCACAAGAAAGGGGAGTGATCCAAGCTGAATACAACACAGAGTCGACTGGCAAACCGAGAGCAAATTGGGTCTGTTGGAGGGCAGAGGAAGCATCGGCCTCTGCTTGGGAGGAGGAATGAGTATTTCTGGGGAGATTAATTATCATTTTTATGGGCTGTGAGATATACGTAGCTTACAGGTAGATACGGACTTCGCGTGTCTGTGGGTTTATTCTCCAGAATACGTCCCCCTCCCCCAAACCCCACCGTTTTATCTTTTTCCAAACGGAGGCTAGAATTCCTTACTTTCTCAGTAGAACAAACCAAGAGTACTACTATCTGCTTGTCTTAACTTTGTCTTGAGATTTTAAAAATTTTAGAAATTATATCCTTTAAAACTGGCTGCCATCATTGTTTTCAAGGATGCATTTTAAGGAACAAAAGACAATGTGAAATTCCCCTACCTGTCTTTTTCTTTCTTTTTCCCCAACCGTGTAATCACAATTGGTTAAAACAATCTCAGTTCCAGGATTTATCATTTTCCAAAGGTTCTGAGTTCATGTTGCATTGCTAATAAAGAAATCTCCCTCAGAGAGAGAAAGGGAGGGGCAGGCCCTATGGTACCCAGGATGGTAGCAACACTCTGTAGGCTCACTAGAGAAATACAAAGCGTTTGTCACAGAATAAAAAGTTCTACAGTTAGAATTGTAGACACTAACCCCACCCCCCAAAAACAGTGATTAGAACAAGGAACACAGTTAGCCATGGAATGACGCTGAGTTTGGCTGTGTGTTTCGGATAAGAAACTAACCCAAGGGCTTCTAGAATCCTACCCTGTTCATGAGCAGATAAGAGTGCCTGGTACAAAGCATGCCTCAATTAATGGCGGAAAGCAATCCAGTCGGTGCTGCATGTGGTGTGAAGTGTCAGGAGCCTCACAGTCTTTGTAAATAAATGCCTTGTCCATTCTGACCTGTAAGTCTTAATCACATGCAGTGAGGGAGATACCCCAAAAAGGGATTTTTTTCCCCCTGATGAAATGAAAAGCCACATCCTCATTATTAACCCTATGCTCCACCCCACTCCACTCCAGGGTTTTAAAGTCAGATGAGGTGGCACATGCTTGTGATCCTGAGGCAGGAGGATTGTGATGTACTCCAGACCAGCCTCCCCCCTCAAAAAAAAAAAACCAACCATAAAAACGCCCCCAGTGTTGCATACTTAGATGACAATTGGTTAGACTTGCAAGAACTGTGAAGTGTATTAAGGAGGTGGTTACATCAGAATTTAGATTCTGGACTACAGACCAGCTACTTGCTACTAAGTGTGAGAACCAGTGTGATAGGCAGGCACTGGGGGCTTGTCAGCAGTGAAGAATTTGCACTTTACCAAAATACCTGGCTGGCGAGAAGGCACATTAAAGTTTGATAAGAGCTAAATTTGGTGGATTACTCAGAGATACGCCGATTTAACTTTTTTTTTTTTTTTTTTTGGTCTGTTCACTATCACAAAAGTCACAATTTAGCTCTGAAAGCTTGAAAGCTTTGAGGGAGAGGATTGGGGGCTTGAAGCCAAGGTCTTATGCATGTTAGACAAAACACGTGTTTATTATCTGAGTTACACATTCCCAGACACAGAAAACCAGCTTTAAAAATGTATGCCATTCTCCTTAATAGGAAGGCTCCTTAATAGCTCTGAGACCTCTTCATAAACCAGCAGATATCTCTGAGGTTCATCCTCCACAGTAGGTAGGATAAGCTTCTCCAATATCCAATTAGGTCATATATTTCTCTCAGAGACCCCTTGATAGCACAGCATGGTGTTTCTCTTGATACAACCAGACCTTTGTGTGGAATCCAGACCCTCACTCACCTCCACTCTCCCAGTCTCTACTCCACTACAGTGCTTCCACTGTGGTCACTATCCGAAAGACACTCTGTGCCCTAAGGCCTTCATCATGGCTATTTTCCTCCCAGAAAAGTGTCTTTTCCCTTGGCTTGCTTATATTCCAAACCTTTTATGTCTCAACAAACAAAATACCAACCAGCCAACTGAATTGGGGTTTAGCCTAGAGTATACCAGGCCCTGGGTTTGATACCCAGCACTGAAGAAGTCTGGACACGGTAGTGTGTGTTTGTAATCCTAGCTCCTGGAGAGTGAAAGCAGGCGGGTCAAGGCTTTATCATTGGCTACGAAGAATTTGAAGCCAACCTGAGCGATATGATACTCTATCTCAAGACAAAATACAACAACAATGTAAGATTTCAGCTAAAAGCAGGATCCTTTATTTTAGCCTCTTGGGATACCTACCACAACTTAAGATCTTGTTGATTTTTATTAGTTATACTAATTAAACAAAGTAAGGGACGCTGCTGTGACATTTCTATACATGCAGGTGATGGACATTTATTATGTTTCCCCCCTACTAACCTTTATCTTTCCTCCCATTTCTCCCACCCACCTCCCCAACAATCCTCCCTCCATTTTTATATCTTTTCTCACTCCATCTCCACGTAATACTTGTTTTTACAAAGTTGTTTTATTCTACCTAAGCAGAAATAATAGGAAGAACTGACGAATTAGATTGCATTGTCATTTTCTTAACATGTATACCTCTCCCATACAAAAGAAATGGAAAGGAGAAGAAATCACTAGGACAGGAACCATACCATTTCTGATGATGATATGTATTCTCCCCATGCCCTATCACATAAGTACTGTATGTGTGTGTGCTCTGTGCGTATGTGCATGAGACATTGTGTGTGTGTGTGCATGAAGATTTAAATGGTTCATTTACACACACTAAGCACATACCATGCCAACGAACTACACTGCAATGCTTTCCCCATTATTATTATTATTATTATTATTATTATTAATATATTTTTATTTATGGTGTTAGGAATCAAGCCCAGGAGCCTTGCAGCAGACAAGCACAAACACAGGAATAGTTTAGTAACCTGAGATTCAAGTTGGTTTGGGATGTGCACACAACCATCTTCTAATAATAATGTGCTTGGCAGCCGGAGACCTTTACCTGCATACACTATGCACATACACATATCTCTGAATAATGTATCTAGCAACTTATTCTCAACACAGGACCTCCATCTGCATCGAGTTGCATGCACCCTCCCCCACCATTCTGAACAGTGGAGTAAAACTTTCTTCCTCTTAAAGACTATGAAACTTGGACAGCTTCTCGTCAGTTGTACTCCATGTTTGTCATGGTGCATAAATGGAAAGGTTGATTTCCCCTAAAATGTTTCTAGATGTGTGTGCCATAAGGCAAAACTGTGTTCCTAAGTGAACTTTTAGGGATGCTCCCCTATTTAACACATTACCCATGTGCATAACCAGGCAGGCACATAATTAAAATCAGATACATTATATGAAGGGGCATACACAATAAAAATGGTCACGACCTAATCCATCAATCAAAACAGAGAACCATCCAAACTATGCCCCTTAGCAACCAGCTCCTCCTACCCCATAAAAATAAGCCCCAGGCTTATTTATTTACCTGATGCCCTTGAGTACCTCCATTGTGACAGCCAGCTGTCAATCTTGATAATATAATATTTTCTCATCTGTACTATTCCTTTGCTTTTGAATAAAGTTTCCTGGTTACTTTTGCAGCCTGTGTGGGGTTTGTTTTTGTTTGTGTTTTGTTTTTTGTTTATTCGAGACAGGGTTTCTCTGTGTAGCTCTGGCTGTCCTGGAACTCACTTTGTAGACCAGGCTGGCCTCGAACTCAGAGAACCACCTGCCTCTGCCTCCCAAGTGCTGGGATTAAAGGCGTGCACCACCACCGCCACCCGGCCTTTTTATTCTTAAATAAGAGACAAAAAAACCCTGGAACTCCTCCAGCTCAGACCCTACCTACTGGTAACAATATCAGGACAGGAGCCAATGCTCTGCTTCTGAGTCCACAGTCCCAGGCCCTAAATCTTTAAAAAATACTTATTTTTATTTTATATGCACGAATGCTTTGGACTGCATGTGTGTACACTATGTGTGTGCCTACTGCCGTTAGAGGTCGGAAGAAGACACTGGGTCCTCTGAACTAGAGTCACAGGTGGGTATGAACTGCTATGTAAGTGCTAGGGACCGAGCTCAGGCTCTCTGCAAGAACAGTGGGTGCTCTTAACTTCCCAGCCATCTCTAGAGACCCCCCCATACTTTTAAATGTAATAGCTTTCATATTAACGTCATTGGGACTAACTGTAACATAACCAAGGAGTACAGACCTATACACACACTCATTTGAGTACAGTCATTTTCTCTAGAGAGCCCCTGGCCCCAGTGCTGGAGACTGACACGTCCTCAGAATTTTCTAACCTCTATCTTTTATCATTTCTGCTTTATAATTTCAAGACATCTTGCGACCTATGAGATATAGCAAAAATAATTTAAAAATAGGAAGTACAGATGGCGAGGCTTTGGCATAAAAAAGAATCAGCTTCCAATTCTGAGAGTTACCTTTGTAGTTGCTTAACTATGAAAATTTTATTATTTTTATTTTTAATATATTTTATTCTTGTGGAGCTGGGGATTGACTGTAGGGCTTTGAACATACTAGAGAAACACTGTTCCTCTGAGCTACAAAGACACAAATTTTTATTTTTAACTTCTGTTCTCTTTCTTTGTGAACCAGAAAAAAATAGTGCCTGCTGTATACCTACAGGGACCTGAATCAACTTCAAATCCTTTCAGTAACCATACTTGGTTACTTACATGGTATTTTAGAACTCACACACAGCTCAAGGATTTTTAACGAATTCATTCAACCCACATCTTACTACTCTCACCCTCAAATTTTCCCTCGTACTTGTACAGTTGTTTGCCCTACTTTTAACCTCCAGGAACCCCATATCCACTCTCTGTCTTTGCGGCTTTTGCCTTTTCAAAAGAAAGGAGATTAAATCCAGGGGCCTGCTAGCTAGTGCTCTCTCACTGAACTACACCTTTAGTTCCATGGTTTTGATTTTATAGAATTTCTGTTAAAAAGGAACAGCAGACAGCCATTGCAGGGCATTGACCTCCAGAGAGGAGAGAGAGAGAGAGAGAGAGAGAGAGAGAGAGAGAGAGAGAGAGAGAGAGAGAGAGAGAGAGAGAGAGAGCGCCCTGGAAAATTGGGCTTCACTGAGGACAGAGAAATAGAAGTGGAGCGTTCTGGGCATTGGTGACGTCACAAAGAACCGAGGAGAGGTGGGGCAGAGCCCCGGCGGCTTTATGAAAGGCGGCTGTTTGGCTGAACGGAAATGTGGCACAGGAAAGAAGAAAGCTTCATGCAGAGAAGGGAGCCGTCCCAGACAAAAAATAGCAAGAAAAGGAGGGCAAGGAAGATGAAGGAAAGGGAGATGGATATGATTAAATGTTGTCCCCGCTCCGTTTTTTTGTTTGTTTGTTGTGTACAATGCTACCCCTCCCCCCTCTGCTGGATACAACACCACTTTTTATTTACTTACATTATTATTATTATTATTATTATTATTATTATTATTGAGACAGGGTTTCTCTGTGTATCTCTGGCTATCCTGGAACTCACTTTACAGACCAGGCTGGCTCCAACAAACAGCTCCACATGTGTCTGCCTTCCCACTGCTGGGATTAAAGGTGTGTACACCACTTCCCAGCTAATATCATCTTTTTACAGAAAAGAATCTGAAGTACGAAACTGTGTCAAATATGTTTCTAAACTGAACTCTCCCAGCCTCCTCTTGAGACAAGGTCTCGCGCTGTGCAGTTCTCATTTGGCCTGGAACTCACTATGTAGACCAGGTTGGCCTCAAAGTCACAGAGATGGAGAGGCATGAGCCACTGCGCCAGGCCTCCTGCAGTGTGTGTGTGTGTGTGTGTGTGTGTGTGTGTGTGTGTGTGGTGTCCAATACCTCTATCCTAGGCTTCACAGTAACCACTTATGTTGCCTGCGATTGGGGTTGCAAATGACATAAAAATATAAAGCTGCCAAAATTACATGAGGATGGGACTTTTCAGTGTTCCCTGGTGATGCTCATATAAAGTAATTGTTTTGCTAAGTGATGCTACTTTGTATTTGAAAAAGAAAAAAAAAAACAACTTCGGCATCAGCTGTTTTGTTGATATTCTGAATGTTTCCAGGCAAATTATTTTTTTTAATCGGAAGGAAAGGAAGAATGAAAACACGGACTGTTCTGTATCCAGCTTCCCGAGCAGAATGTCAGCTCCAGTGTTGATTTCACCCTCGATTCTATTCTTCCTCTAAATATTCTCGCCTCGTAAGGGGTACTTCTAGTGGGGTCGGAAATCCAGAAGCCACATCTTAGCATCTTCTGCATCACCACATCTAGTTTATTACCAGTCCATACCAATGCTGCTACCTCCAAAGTGTGGTGCACCTGTGTGTGTGTTTGTGTGTTCCCATGTGTATGTGTTCGTATGTGTGTGTGCTTTGCTTCACAGTCCTAGAAATTGAATTCAAGGCCTTATGCATGCTAAACAATATTCTATAATCAATGGAATGCCAGTCCCAAAAGGCATGTGTGTGCAGTTAAAATATATATATATATATATTATAAATATATATATATATATAAACACATTTGGCTTTCAAAGTATATTTTGTTTTTAAATTTTGACATTTTATTTTATGTGTATGGATATTTGTCTGCATGTTATGTCTGTGTACCCAAGGAGGCCAGGAAAAGATTCCCTGAAACTGCCATTACAATTTGGGAATTGAACCCAGGACCTCTAGAAGAGCAAGCACTGAGTTACCTCTCCAGGCCCCCAAAGTGTATTTTAAAACTACCGATCACCTTCCCTGTCATCTGCAATTATCTCACTCAAAGCCCCTTTAGACGCTAGGATACTTTCCTTTTTGATATCTCTACTCTGTCTTCCATTCTCTTATAAAAACCCGAGACTTCCTCCAGATATGTGCACTGACTATGCACCCTCCTTGCTGAACCATGCTCGACACTAAAACTGACTATATAATTGTCTGTGCTAATGTAAAATAAAATGAAGGAGTTTGTGGAATTCTGACAACAGGGAATTAACCCTGGGCAGCGGCCTTTCAAGTAGAAAGTCCTTCCTAAGGTAGAGCTCCGTGTGACTCAACAGGCCCCACCCACGCCGGCGCCTCTGCCTGAACAGCATGCTAAGGTCAAATGAGGAGATTATTTGAGGAGAATCATAATAAAAATAGATAATCTTCTTATCAAACAAACATGTATCCCAGGTTACACAGGTGGGAGGTTCAAGGATCTGGTGGAAAATATGAATGATTTAACTTTAATATTTACCTCGAGTTTACCTGAATATTTTAGATGTGTTGGTCTGAAAAGATGATCTGCACATTTAAATAAATGTTGTAATATTTCCTTTTGTCTACTCTGAGAACAAAAAGGAATTTCATAAATATTGTGGGGGCAGGAGAGACAGCTCAGAGGTCAGGAGCGTGAGGACAAGGGTCCGGATCCTAGCACCTACGTGGTGGCCATAGCCACTTGCAATGAGCTCCTGGTGATCCATGGCCTCTGGCCCCCATGAGCACCTGCGTTCATGTGTACGTCCTATACATCACATATACATATGCACATGCACACTCACACACACACACACACACACACACACACACTCACACACACACCTAAATAGAAATCTGAAAATATTTTGGAACAACAACAATGGTTATAGAAGTCAAAGGGTCTGTGTTTGCTTGCTTGTTCTGTAGCTGGTTTCATGTGGCCCAGGCAGATCTGGAACTCACTCTATAGCTGCAGATAACCTTGAGTTGTTTTGTATTTTTTTTCAAGACAGGGTTTCTCTGTGTAGCCCTGGCTGTCCTGAAACTTGCTCTGTGGACCAGGCTGGCCTTGAACTCAGAGACCTGCCTACCTCTACTTCCCAAGTGCTGGGATGAAAAGTGTTAACCACCCCTCCAAACCCAACCCCCCCCACAATCCGTCCCCTCCCCCCTCCCCCACTGTTCCACAGACCTTGAGTTCTTGGTCCTCCTCCTTTTTATATCTTCTGAGTAATTCATTTCAGTGCTCATCATTAGCTTAGTACATGAAAGTTGCTATCTTTTTGTTGTTTTTTTGAGACAGGGTTTCTCTGTGTAGCTCTGGCTGTCCTGGAACTCAATCTGAAGACCAGGCTGGCCTCAACCTCAGATATCCTTCTGCCTAGTGCTGGGATTAAAGGAGTGTGCCACCACTGTCTGGCTGAAAGTTGCTATCTTATATTATGTAGTATTATGTAATTTTATTTTACAATCATTTATGCATGGTGTGTGTGTGTGTGTGTGTGTGTGTGTGTGTGTGTGTGTCTTGAGCCCCTGATCTTCTTGCCTCTCCTCTATCTAAGTGCTAGGATTAGAGGTGTGTATCATCATATCTGGCAAGAAAAAAAATTAAATGTATAAATAGACTCAAACATATGAAAAGCTAATTATATTCACATGATGAAATATACTAATTAAAGCCATTTTGAGATGTGTAAATCAGACTAACAGAAATGTACAGTTTGACAACACACTGTGTAGATGAGACTTAGGGATAACAGGCTGTTTAACTTAGTGAAGGGTTGTAAAGTAGTGTGGCCTGAATGGAGCAAAATTGTTACACTGTCTAGCAAGGCTTCACATACATTTGCTCCTTAACCCAGGAATTACGCTAATATAAATTTAACCTGACTATACATCTCAAAAAATGAAAATAAGGGTTGCAGATGCATGCCTTTAATCCCAAACTCTGGAGGCAGAGTCAGGCAGATCTCTGTGAGTTTGAGGCCAGCCTGGTCTACAGTGTGAGTTCCAGTACAGCCAAGGCTACATAGTGAGATCCTGACTCAAAATAAATAAACATTTAAAACCTTAAAAAAAGTAAATCTTAGCTAGACAGTGGTGGCTAATTCCAGCATTCTGGAGGTAGAAGCCAGCAGAACTCTGTGAGTTTGAGGCAAACCTGGTTTACAGAGCAAGTTCCAGGACAGTCAGGACTATATAGAGAAACCTTGTCTCAAAAGACAAAAGAAAATGAAACAACAAAGAATGAGTAAAAGTATATGCATATAAGTGTATCAGATTATTCATTTTAGAATCTTTTTTTTTTTATTTTTTGGTTTTTTGAGACAGGGTTTCTCTATGTAGCCCTGGCTGTCCTGGAACTCACTCTGTAGACCAGGCTGGCTTCGAACTCAGAAATCTGCCTGCCTCTGCCTCCCAAGTGCTGGGATTACAGGCGTGCACCACCACTGCCCGGCTTAGAATCATTTTTAATCACAGAATATTGGAAACTACCTAAACGACAGATTATAGATGGTTGAGACTGAGGTATGTGCATATACAATAGGATTTGTGAAAGTATTTTAAAAATGAAGAACCCTACAGGTTACCATGATTTCTAGGATATATATTTTATGCTTTTGATCATGTGGAACAAGCTACATCATTATAACAACAACAACAACAACTGCAGCAGCAGCAGCAGCAGCAACAACAACAACAACAAAACCAGTAAAAGGAAATGAAAAAATGACTGGCCGTGTGTTGCCTACTGCCTGATAATCGGAAAATCATCCAGGACTAAATGGTGGGATGTAAGAGTCGGCTTATGTAGGTTATCCTCTGAACTTCACAAATACACAACAAACACACACACACACACACACACACACAAACATATGCACACACATGCATGCATGCATGGACACAAGCACAAACACATAAACACACATGTATGCATGCTTGCACACAAATTTAAAATTGTTAAAAAAAAGAATCTAGATAAGGATTGCTTTGAGTCTTTGAACACGCAAATTGATATTCCACTAGAGCTGGACATGGAGATATAAACTGAAGAATTTTGGAGATCTTGGGGGCCTTGGAATGAATGCATAGCTCCCATTCAGGTAGAAAAGAATTCCTTCTCAACACTCACACCAATAAAGCAGGTCAAGATTCAGAAGTAGGGTTAAGTCAGCTCAAAGCAAAGGCCAATCCTAAGAAACCTCATAAGCATGAACCTGACCTGAAGAGAACATGCTTCTCAAAGCTAACTTTACTCCTTCTTAAAGACTTACAGTAAGCCCCGAACCCAACAGTGTAACTAACACTTACGGTACATGTCAGTCACTGACCAGCCAGCATCTGTCACACCTGGCCATCCCTGCCCCTCGCCCTTAAAGGGTAGAATGGAGGTGAGAACAGCAGTGCCAACTCAGCCCCCAGCCCACCCACAACTGTGGCCAGCAAGGAGCACTGGTCTCCGGAAGGAATGCCGAGGGGTGGGAAAAGCATCTGGGAGCCAGGGAAGGGTGCTGCGGGATGAGAGACTGGACCCAGCAGGAGGCGGGGCTGTACTCCTGCTCTGTGCGCTCACCCACCGAGTCCCCGTCTCTTCGTATGTATTCCTCCTTCAGTTCATACCCAGGGCTGCTTTCGTAGGCCATTTCCTTTCTGCTCTGTTCTCGCTTCCATCCCGTTTCTGCCTCTCTTTTGAGACAGGGTCTCACTGTGAGGCCCTGGCAGGCCTGGAACTTACAGAGATCAGCCTGCTTCTGCCTCCCAAATGCTGGGATTAAAGGTGTGCATCGCCACACTCGATGTCTAGTGGGCTGTGTTTATAGGGTCTCTTCTGTCTCAACATTCTTACTGCTGCGACCCTTTATTACAATTCCTCATGTTGTAGTCACCCCAACCATAAGATTATTTCATGGCTACTTCATAACTATAATTTTGCTAATATTATGGATTGTAATGTAAGTATCGGATATGAAGGACATCTGCTATGTAACTCCAAGGGGGTCACAGTCCACAGGTTGAGAACCGCTGTCCTAAGGGTTAGGGCTATTTTAGGTTACCTGGTTACATTTATTTACTTCTCTTTCCATTTTGCTCCTTTCCACTGATAAATACACCTCTTATCATTTAATTCCTAAACTAACTGGCCCTTAAGAAAATTGGTAGTGTTTTTATACTTATTGATGCACATAGGTGTGTGCACAAGCATACATTCCTAAGTGTGTGTACCACTGTGTACAAATTGTGTTCAGAGGAGAGCTTGCAGGTGGGGCCTAGAGACTGAACTCAGGTCATCAGGCTTGGTGGCAGGCTCCTTTACTCACAGAGCCATCTTTCTGGCTTATAAGTGATACTTTAAATTAACTATTGCTATATGCTCATAGTGGGCAGGCCCTTTGAGAGTGACAGGT
Organism: Apodemus agrarius; assembly: GCA_964023405.1. NCBI lineage: Eukaryota > Metazoa > Chordata > Mammalia > Rodentia > Muridae > Apodemus > Apodemus agrarius. The sequence goes on along the minus strand of OZ030021.1, from coordinate 27,435,984 downwards.
TTTTTTCACATGCTATTCTACTCTTAGGAGAGTACTGGGGATCAAGCCTGGTGCCCTGAATGCCACTTTTAGCTGAAAAAAAATGGCACCTCAACACATTGCAATCTAGTCCTTCTTGAACATTGAAAACACTTACAGTAAAAGAATAAGAATGGTATTATTAGGGATTTGAGTTCAATTCCCAGCAACCATAGGGTGGCTCACAACCATCTATAATAGGATCTGATGCCCTCTTCTGTCTGGTGCCTCTTCTGTCATGCAGGCATATGTGCAAACGGAACATCCCTCTACATAAAAGTACATAAGTAAATCTAAATAATACAAGAAACAGGAAAGACCAAGGCAACATGACCTCTTCAAAGGGTACTAAACTCACAGTAATGGCTTCCAATGATAGTCAATTAAATGAAATCTCAGACAAGAAATGTGAATGGCTGATTGTAAGCATGCACAAAGAGAACAAAAATGAACCCCTGTGTGGATTACAAGAGAACACCAATGAAGAGCTGAATGAAATGAGGAAGTCATTATAGGACATGAAGCTGAAATCTCATAATGAAAAATATAGAATAAAAACTAAATGAAAATACTGGAAATGAACAATCAGTAAGTTGGAAAGCTCCCCGGAAAGCCTCCCCAGCAGGAGGGATGAAGGCCGGGGATGGGGGGCTGGAAGACAAGGTGCAAGGTTTGGACATTTGGACGTGAACAGAGACAAAATGGTAGAAAGTGTACATGGGGCACTGAGCTGTAGGTTAGAAATAAAAGGTCAAATCTGTGGATTATAGGCAAAGAAGGAGAAGGATTTCATGCTAAAGACATGGGAAAACATTTTAAATAAAATCATAGCAGAAACATTTTCTAAATCTAGGGGGAAAGATGACCAGTCCGGTGCAGGAGGCATTTAAAACATGAAACAGACAATATAGAAAAGAAACCCCTACATAACAATATAGCTAAGATGCTAAATATGTAGAACAAAGAAAGCATATGGGAAGCTGAGAGAGGAACACCACATCACACATAAAGACAGGCCCAAAAAATAACAGCAGATTTCTCAACAGAAACTCGAAAAAGCTAGGAAGGCTTGAAATGTGTTTTAAGTCCTAAAGGTCAACAACAGCCAACACAGACTATTATGCCAAGCAAAACTGTCATAGTTGAAAGAGAAAGAAAAAAATTTCCATTTCCAAAAAGCCAAAGAAATGATTGAGCATTGAGCAAGCTCTACAGAAGATTCTTGAAGGAACCCTTTGAACTAAGGGAAAGCTAGCCATATCGTGAGGCTACAGGAAAGAATAAACCACTCTAGACCATTAGTTAAACAAAGGAAGAATGTAAAAACACCAAATTATACAAAAATCTGTAAGACAACAGGAGCTGGTACATACCCCTCAGCAAATTTCACTTATAATGGTCTCAATTGACCAATTAAAAGGCACTGGCTAACACTTAACAAGCAGGATTCATCTGTGTGTTGCCTCTGAGAAACACACCTCATTATCAAAGACAGGTGCTGCCATAGGGTGTAAGAATGGAAAAAGATCTTCCAAACAAATGGCACCAGGACATAGACAGATGTTGCTCTTCTTCTATCTGACCAAACAGATTTCAAACCAAGGCTAGTCGGGAGAAATAAAGTTCAGTTCACACCGGTCAAGGGAACGACCAATAAAGAGGACATTATGGTTTTAGACATACACACATAATACGAATATTCCCAATTTCATATAACAAATACTACTAGATATAAAGTCACAGTTTAACTCCAACACAATAGTGGGTAACTTCCGTCGTCTGCTCTCACCAATAGACAGGTTGCTCTGACAGAAACAGAAGCATCTGGGTTAGATGGCATAGATGCCATTAGATCAAATGGACCCCATACCCATCCACATACGTCCCACCCAAACACTGCATAATGAACCTTCTTCTCAAGTGCCCATGGAATTTTCTCTAAGATGGATCATATATTAGGATATAAAGCAGATTTTAACAAATATGGAAATACTGAAATATCTCTTGTATTCTGTCTGACCACAGTGGATAAAACTAAAAATCAAGGGACTAGAGGGATGGCCCAGCCATTAAGACATTTGTTGCCCTTGCAGAGAACCTGAGTTTGGCTCTCAGCACCCACACTAGGGGCTCATAGAGACCTGCTACTCAAGCTTTAGGGAATCCTTGACTCTCAGCACCCACACTAGGGGCTCATAGAGACCTGCTACTCAAGCTTTAGGGAATCCAACTCAATCTGCAAACACATGTGCACACACATCAAGTATAATACAAATCAGCATTAAAAGGAACCATAGAACACACACAAACTCAGAGATCAAACAATATCCCTACTCAAGGACAAATTCGCCATTGAAGAAACCAAGAGAGAAACATTTTCTAGAGTTACCCTGGGCTATGTTAGATTCTGTCTCAAACAAAGAACAAATAATCCTAGATTTGATTGCAAAGAAAATACAACATATCAAAACCTGTGGAATATAATAAAAGCAGTTCTAAGAAGGAAGTTTATAGCTATAAACACTTGCATCAAAAAAACAAAAACAAAAACAAAAACAAAAACAAGGCCAGGCAGTGGTGGTACACTCCTTTAATCCTAGCACTTGGGAGGCAGAAACAGGCGGATTTCTGAGTTCGAGGCCAGCCTAGTCTACAGAGTGAGTTCCAGGACAGGCAGGGCTACACAGAGAAACCCTGTCTTGAAAAATCCAAAAACCAAACCAAACCAAAAGAACACCCCCCCCAAAACCCAAACCCAACCAACCAACCAACCAACCAACCAACCAACCAACCAACCAACCAACCAAACAAACAAACAAACAAAACATAGAGGGACTGGAGAGAAGGCTCAGCAGTTGAAAGCAATTGCTGCCCTTTTGGGGGACCTGAGTTTGGGTCCCAGCCTCTATGTGAGGCAGCTCACCATCATCTTTAACTCAGCTCCAGGGTCCTGGAGCTTCAGGCTTCTCTAGGTAGGCCTGTTCATGTGCACATGCCCCCACACAGAAGCACACATGTCCACCTATGCATAAGTAAAAAGAAAAAAATAAAAAAATAGAAAAATATCAGAGAACCCTCAAACAAGTAATTTAACGACACACCTTTAGGGCCTTGAAAAAAAAAAACAAGAACAACTGAAACCCCAAGTTACTAGATAGACAGAAAGAAATAATAATCAGGGCAGAAATGATAAACATGAGATGGATAAAACACAATGTATCAATGAAGCAGAGTTGGTCATTTGAAAAGTTAAATGAGATAAACAAATCCTTACCTAAACTAACCAACAGAGAGAGGGAGAGGGAGAGGGAGAGGGAGAGGGAGAGGGAGGGAGAGGGAGAGAGAGAGAGAGAGAGAGAGAGAGAGAGAGAGAGAGAGAGAGAGAGAGAGAGAAACTCAAATTATTAAAATCAGTGATGAAAAGAGAGTCATTACAACAGATGACAATGAAATTAAGAAAACCATTAAGAAGTAGAAAATTTTAGAAGGAAATGTAGAAGAAAAATCTTTAGGATTTGGGACATTTGAATAGTTCTCATCAAAAGCATGATCTTCAGGGAAATAGAATCAAAGAGAAACATCATAAATTGGACTTTGTTCAAATTAAAAACGATTCTGCAAAAGTCCTGGTTAAAAGTTATAGATCTCTCTCTCTCTCTCTCTCTCTCTCTCTCTCTCTCTCTCTCTCTCTCTCACACACACACACACACACACACACACACACACGTTTAGTTGTATAGAAACCATAGGACTTTTTTTTACAGAGCTGTACCGTTTTGCATTCCCACCAGCAGTGTTTGATATTCTCATCCACACTTGGACTGTGCACCAGGTTTTAGATAGCCCCGTGCATCTAACTGCGGTTGTAATCTGCATATCCACAGTGGGCGAGTGACACTGAGTATCAGGTTTGTCATCCAGGTGTTTTCTGCAGAGCAGTTTGTCTTCTGACCATTTTTTAATTTGGTTTTATTTTTTATTGGAAAGCCAAGGTAAATGGGTTTATTACGACTTTCCGGGCACACACAGTGCGTTGCCATCATATCAGCCCTGTCTAATTTATAATTAACTGGATCTTGGGAATTTTTATAAGTTTTGAAATTTTAGAGGTCTTTGGATATGCTAGATATGAGTTATCAGATAAGTGTTTTGGAAAGTCTTCAAATTAAGTAAAGGTTTATTTTTATTCTATGTGTATAAGTATTTTGTTTTGTTTTGTGTTTTTTGTTTTTTCGAGACAGGGTTTCTCTGTGTAGTCCTGGCTGTCCTGGAACTCACTCTGTAGACCAGGCTGGCCTCGAACTCAGAAAATCCGCCTGCCTCTGCCTCCCAAGTGCTGGGATTAAAGGCATGCGCCACCACCGCCCGGCTATGTGTATAAGTATTTTACCTGCATGTGTGCTTTCCTGGTGCCTACATAGAGATTGGAGGCCGCATCAGACTCCCTGGGACTGGAGCGAGAGGTGACTGAGAGCCACCATGTGGGTTCTAGGAACTAAATTCGGGTACTCTGCAGGAGCGACAAATGCTCTTAACCACTGAGCCAGCTCTCCAGCCCTCATTGGAAATGTCTTAATTTTTTCCTACTTTTTCATGTGTGTGTAATGTACATGTGTGTGTATGTTTTGCATATGTGTGTGCGCGCATGTGTGTATTTGTTCATATGTGTGTGTGCATGTGTGCATGTGCAGGTCCAGGGGTGATATGGGGATTGTCCTTAGCTGCTCTTTTATCTTATTCATTGAGGCAGGATCTCTCAGTTGAACCCCAAGTTCACTGATATGACTCTGAGGCTCTCCTGTGTCCCCTTTGAAGCTGTACTTATAGGAGGGCCACAATACCTACCCAGTGTATAACAAAGTAAATACAGAAGTATATGAGCAGCCAACACATGTAGAAAAGTATGTACCGGAAGTTAACACTAACTTATTCACGACAAAAACCCCTCAATAAACCAGTGCAACTTCTCAGATCAGCTACAAACTGTCAATGGAACTTTAATGGATAAAAACCAAATGCATTCTCTTAGAAAAGATCAAAAACGAAGAAAGGACACCTATTCACACCATTTCTACTTAATTCTTTCCTAGAATTCTTAGCTAATGCAGTAGGGCAAGAAAAAGAAAGGGGTAACAGAAAAAGGAAGAAATAAAATGACTATTTGTTCTTAAGAGGATGTGTTTGGGTGTTTAGAAAACCCGAGAAATCTACAGTCTTATCACTGTTTTATTGCTGTGAAGAGTTACCATGTCCAGGACAACTCTTATAAAAGAGAGCATTTAACTGGGGGCTTGTTTACAGTTTGAGAGGGTAGTCCATTTCCAGTATGGAAGGAAGCAGACAGGCCTGTTATTGCAGCAGTTGCTGAGACCTGTTGTGTTTTAGCACAACAACAAAAAGTAAATTGAAAAGTAAATTGAGACACAAGGTTTGTGAAAAATTAATTATATGTCTCCTTTTAAGATGTTTATTTTATTATTTCTTTTAGAATTTAATATGTGCATATAATGTATTTTTATCGTATTCACCCCACTCCTTCCTCTAACTCCTTCCATACCTGTCTGTTGTCCCCCCACATCCTCCAAAAGTCATGTTCTCGTTCTCTCTCTCTCTCCCTCTCTTTTGGTGTGGGGTTTGTTTTCTCTGTGTAGCCCAGGCTATCCTGGAACTTGCTCTGAGGACCAGGCTAGCTTTGAATTTAGAGATCTACTTGCCTCTGCTTCCCAAGTGCTTGGATTAAAGGAGTCTGCCTCTCTCTCCTTCTCTTTCTCTCTCTCTCTCTCTCTCTCTCTCTCTCTCTCTCTCTCTCTCTCTCATTTTTGGTTGCATGTTTTTTTTTCCTTCAGAAAAATGATTTTTTATTCTTTCCCATACCTAACATAAACAACTCAAAACTGATCCAAGACCACATTATAAACAATAGAACTTCAAAGCCCCTAGAAGAGGGTACAGACGAAAGCCGTGTTTTCGGTAGGCACAGACTTCTTAAGCAGGACAATACAAACCCAGAGGGGCTGGGAGTGCAGCTCACAGGTTATACATGTCTCTGTCATGAATGAGGCCTCGGGTTGATCCCACCTCTCACTTCATTCATAAAAGAACGTTCGAATAGGTGGGGCTTCATCAAAATTACAGTGTCTCTTCCATGTACTATTAAGGGAATAAAAATACAGGTTTACATCTGGGACAAGAGGTCCACAGGACGCCTGTGCGCAAATGAAGCCACACCCAGGATACATTTTGAAAAGCTTTCATAATTCAGTTTTAAGAAGATGACCAACTGAGTTAAAGGAGAGTGAAAGATTTGAACTGTTAGCTCCAGGAACTATAGCAGGAGAACACACTTAATAACTGTAGTCAATAAGGAAACTCCAATTGGAAACACAGTGAGATAGTACTGTGTATTTACTAGGCTGTGTAAACACAGTGAGATAGCATTGTGTATTTAGTAGAATGTGTAAGACTGTGAGTTTGGCAACAGGACAGGCTGGGGGTGACAGGAAGCAGAACACTGCACATTTTCCGTGGGAATGTAAAGCCATTCTACAGCGTTGGAAATAGTTTTAGTTTCTTATAGAGTGAAGTGCGGACTTCTCATGTTGGCAGGCAACCTGCTTTTGTCATTGTTGCTATTATTTTTAAGCCAGGTTTGGGTAGCACAGGCTAGCCTAGAACTGAGAATAAGCTTCGACCCCAAGGTTCTCCATCCTTCACCTCCCGGGGAGGTGGGGGTGGGGGTGGGGGTGGGGGTGGGGGTGGGGGTGGGGCTGGGATTACCAGCATGTGCTGCCATGCTCAGTTTAAATCCTGCTTTTGAGTGTTTATCAATAAGTAAATACAACAAACAAATAAATAAAACTACCCATATATGACTACTTATATATGCATATGTATGCATGGGGAATCTGCACACAAGTGCCAATATAATTTTAATGTACAATAACGCCAAACTGGGAAGAACTCAGATGTTATTAGCAGTGGAATGGATACACAAGTTGCTGTGTTTCTACATGACAGGAAACTGCAGAGGAATGCAAAGCAGCAAGCTGCCAATACACACACACACACACACACACACACACACACACACACCAGAGACGAATTTCAAAATCACTGAGCCAAGGACGGTGCATGCCAAAGAAGCACACGGTGTGAGACTCCACTTAGAGGAAGTCCCAGAAGAGGCAGAGCCGCTGCTGCATGATGGCCGATCGGTCATTGCCAGGAGCTGGGGATGAGGGGCGTTGACCGCAGAGGGCTGGGAGGGGACTTCTGAAGGTTGCAGAGACAGACTATGTGCTTATTGGGGCAGCGGTTACACAGATGTATAAAATCACACAGCTCAGTGAGCTGTACAATTTTAAGAGGTTAACTTTTAGCGTACGTAAGTTATGCTTCAATAAAGCCAGTGGATTTTAAAGGCACAGTACACAACAGCTCATGCTGGCTGCCCTCACTTTACACAACACCACAGGACTAGAAATATATCTGTGTGAGCTGAAACTGTAGAAATTAACCTTAATAATCAATGGAAAATACATCATCATTTTGTGACTTTGTAACTTTTTTTGTTAAAATATTAAAAATTCTTATTGTTAGTTACACATTTATATGGAAATCAACAGTAAAATGGATATTTAATATGGTATAATATTTTAAAATTAGGAATACTGAAAATTTAAGGACTATTTGTAATAAAGAATGAAAATATTTTATAAAGCAAGCTGCCACATTCTTTCTGCATTTGGATTAATTTCCAAATTTATTCACTTAGATTTCAATGTTGTGAGCTTTCTCTGAGAATCCCTTTAAGGTGAAGGGTTCTGCTGGCGGGACTTCTCTGGGAGAAGCTTTATCCTTCCTATAGCAGCTGCTTCCGCCATTCGTGCTTATATATTCAGCTTTAAGATGTGCGTGCGTGTGAGTGCATGTGTGTGCGTATGCGTGTGCATGTGTGTGTGTGTGTGTGTGTGTGTGTGTGTGTGTGCATGCGCGTGTGGGCATCTGAGCATGCACAGTCTTGGAAGCCAGAGACTGGTGTCTTGTTCTATTACTCAGTCTTCCTCCTTTGAGGTAGACTTTATCACTGAACCCAGCCCTATGCAGTGGCTGGCAAGTCCCAGCAATCCTCCTGCATGGCCTTATCTCTAGCACTAGAATTACAACCACTGGAGTGAACATTCCAGTTACACAGGCACTGGGATCTGAATTCCGGTCCTCACAACTGCCCAGCAAGCTCTTAGCCACAGAGCTGTCTCTGCACCCTGAGATTTTAAAACATGATGGGTCATCTGCTTTATCCCATGTGTCCTCTGCATAACAAACTAATATCCCAGGAGCAGTTGTCATCCAAGCAGTATTCCTAACCAACATTGTGTCTAGAGATACCCAGAGTCAGCATAGAGACATACCCACAGCCAGCTCATCCTCTGTAACTCCCCTCACATTCAGCTCCAGTTTCACTGAGAACGCCGTCACCTTTCTTCATTGACTAACTCCCTTTGTATAGTATTGTAAAAATGCCATGTGAGGCATTCCTGGGGCTGGAGAGATGGCTCAGTGCTTAAGAGCACTGGCTGCTTTTGCAGAGGACAACAGTTTGATTTCCAGCACCCACATGGCAGCTAACACCAGTTCCATGGGGGGTCCAATTCTCTTTTCTGAGTACTGTGGGCAGTGCATGCATATGGTGCACAGACATACATTCAGGTGCACACTCATACACATAAAAATAAATACCCCCCCACCAAAATGTAATACTACGTGAGTTTGTCATCAGGAGGCAAAGGGGCACCACAGTTAGATGCTCTGTTGCCTATGCGCAGAATAATTAACATGCACAGTGACCAATCACTGACAGATGCTGGAAGAAACCATGCAACTGGTCACTACCATTTAGTTCATCTGTTATCTACAAAGTGGTGTGTGCAGTGAAGGGTTATCAACAAGTTAGTGCTTTATGCAGTTTCTCAGGGCTAACCTATCTCTGAACTATTTTTAGGAGGTTGGTGTGATTTAAACTGTAATAAGATTATTTATTTATTTTTATTAGAGGAATTTTTTATCATAAAGGTTCAATGAGAGGAAGCAAAAAATATAAACATAGGTGGGTGTTTTTTTTTTTTTAAAAAGAGAAATACAGGAAGGTAAATCAGAATGGAGTCATCTAAGGCATGTAGTAATATGAGGCAGAGGGGACAAGGGAGGAGTTACAATTTCTTGAGGACTCTTTTTTATTTTTATTGTTATTTTAAGTGTTTGTCTGAATGTATGTCTGTACATTGCATGTGTTCATTGCCCAGGGAGGCCAGAAGAGAGCATCAGATGCCCTGGGAACCTTGTGAGTACTTTGTGGGTGCTGAGAATTGAACTCCTGTCCTCTGGAGGAGCAGCCAATGCTCTTAACCGCTGGGCAGCCATCTTCCCAGCCTCTGTATTCTTATTTTTATGCTTTGACTTTAATTACATTACTATTTTACATATTCAAAAATACAAGTGGGTGTGGTCCACTTGGTAGGGTGCTTATCTAGCACACAGATAATGCCCGATGCGACAGCAAATGTCTGTGATCCCGGCACTCAGGCAGAGCAGAAGGAGGATCAGAAGTTCAGGGTCAACCTTAATTATGAACCAAGACTCAGGACAGTCTAGTCCACAAGAGACCTTGCTTAACAAAACCAAAAGAGATTGACTCAGGGGTTAAGAGCACTTGTTGACCTTCTGGAGGACTTAGGTTCAATTCCCAGCAAACTCATGCACATAATGTACAGACATGTAGACAGAACACCTATTCACATAAAATAAAAATAAAATGTTTAAATAACTTTAAAACCTCACAAAACAATAACAACAACAATAACAACAAAACCTCAAACAGTAGCTGCAACACCATCAACAAAAACAAATCAATAAGGATGTGGAAAAATTCTAAAATTACATATAAACCTAACAGATAAGCTTAACTTACTTCAAATGAACCACAAAAGAATACCACGAGTAATCTTTTAACACAGGACTCTGAATATATCCCCTCAATTACAAGCAAATTTGGAATCTTAGAAGATGATTTTTCTCGTTGGTATGGGTGTGGCCAACTCAGAAACTACTTTCTGTACCTCTAAGACTGAGCACAGAGTGATTATGTGCACAACCTTGGCAGTCATGCTATCACTGTTGGGAAAGAAAATCTGGAGGAAAGGGAGAAGGGCAAGAAGAACCTGAAAGGCATGAGTGTGGTGCCAGAGTCTCGAGGGTGTGTTGTGTGGATGGTTGGAGGCATGGCCCTGCTTTTGTGTGCCCTGGCTCTGCCTGCTGAAAAGGCCTAGAAACTGTGATGGCCACCAGGAGTGAGCGTGCAGCTCCTGGATCTTAAGTCCTAAGTGCTATTCCCTCATAAAAAGAGGCAGGAAGTCCAGATTCAGGTAAGATGGTCTATTTCAGGACCGGAGCAGGCCAAGTATGAGGTGAGCCTTGGATATCTTCTATGTCTGAAAATAAGGAATGGCTCAAGAAAAATGATGTCAGTTGGCATGGCAAAGGGACACAGGGATCAGCTTCAAGACGTGCTTATGGGCAAAAGCTAGAGCAATTATGCCAGACAGTGGTGGTACATGACGTTAATCCCAGCACTCTGGAGGCAGAGGCAGGTGGATCTCCAAGTTCCAGATCAGCCTGATTTACAGAGTGAATTCCACGACAGCCAGGGATACACAGAGAAACCCTGTCTTAAACAAAACAAAACAAAACAAAACAAAACAAAACAAAACAAGCAACGAGAACAGCAGCAGCAGCAACAAACAAAACACCCAAATAAAACAAAAATCTGAGCAATTTGAGATGAAAATAAAATCAAAATAAAAGGGCTGAGAGGGATGACATAATGCATAATATCTTACTGAACAGATATACGATCATCCATTAATAGACAAAAGAAAAGGGAAGTTCCCTCTTACAACACAGAAAACCATTGTAAGTGGACTGAATAGCATCTCTCCTGAGTGTGGGCAGGACCAAATGATTTTGTTTTTAATGATCTGAATATATTTACAGTAACATGTGTTACTTCAAACTGGAGTTCACAAAAGCATTGTGGCGTCTGTCACATTTTCCCCTCTCTGGCTCCCTCCTTTGCTTGTTCTGATAGAATCTAGCTGTCATGATGGAGCTGTTTCACAGACAGTCCATATAACAAGACAGTCCACATAATAGTTCACATAATAGTCCACATAACAGACAGTCCACATAACATAACAGTCCACATAACAGACAGTCCACATAACATAACAGTCCACATAACAGACAGTCCACATAACAGTCCACATAACAGACAGTCCACATAACAGACAGTCCACATAACAGTCCACATAACTGACCGTCCACATAAGACAGTCCACATAACAGACAGTCCACATAACAGACAGTCCACATAACAGTCCACATAACTGACCGTCCACATAAGACAGTCCACATAACAGACAGTCCACTTAACAGATAGTCCACATAACAAAAAAACTAAGTCAGATCTCCAGCTAACAGGCAGCAAACTTGGGGCCTGATTCTAATAAACTAGTAGGAACTAAAGTTTGTCCATAACTATGTAAGAAAATTGCCCAAAGTGGTGCCTTGATTTCAGCCTTGTTAAAACTTGAGGCAGAGGCACCCCAGCGAAGCAAACCTAGGTCCCTGACTCACAAAACTGTTTTAATATGCTGATGTGGTGGTTTGAATAGGAATGGCCCCATTGACTCAGCGGTTTGAATGCTTGGCCCATAGGGAGTGGCCCTATTAGGAGGTGTGGCCTTGTTGGAGGAAGTGTGTCACTGTGGGGGTGGGCTTTGAGGTCGCCTATGCTCCAGCTGTGCCCAGCGTGACATATGGTCTCCTTTTGCTGCTGTGTGTCAAGGGATAGAATTCTCAGTCCCTTCTCCAGCACCATGTCTGCCTGCACGCCGCCATGCTTCCCACCATGATGATAATTGACTGAACCTCTGAAACCATAATCCATCCCCAAATAAATGCGTTCCTTTGTAAGAGTTGCCATGGTCATGGTGTCTCTTGACAGCAATAAAACTCTAACTAAGACAGCTAAGTTTATATAACTTGTGATAGGACAATAGACAATAAATATACTACTGACCCAAATATCACTAGATGCAAAAGCATCTAGTAAAACAAATACCTTAGAGTCTTTAGAAACTTGCTTTCATATAACCAAAGGAAGGCTGAGGAACTGTTTCAGACTACAGTGAACTAAAGACACACAATGACTAAACGCAACATATAATCCTGGATTAAAAAAAAAAACCCACCAGTATAAAAATAACAGGAAGGGGCTGGGAAGATGGCTTGGTGGATAAAGTGCTTTCTTTTAAAATAATTTTTAAAATTTTAATTTAATTTATCTGGCCCCCCCTCTGTGTGTGTTGTGTGTGGGTAGGGTGTGTGTGTGTGTGTGTGTGTGTGTGTGTGTGTGTGTGAGGGGGGTGGTCAGAAGATAACTGTCCCTCTACAATGAGGCAGTCTCTCTTTCCTGCCAGTGCCTACTGTACCCAGATGTAGTCTCCACATCTTGATTTTAATGTGGTTGTTGAGGTTTGAATTTAGTTCATCAGATTTGTGCCACAAGTGCTTTTACCTGCTGAGCCACGCACCCCTCCCCCAGGCTAACTAACCATTCTCTGTGCATCTGGATACCCATCACCCAGGAGGTTTATAACCCTACCCCTCGTGGGCAGAGATAGGAAATGCTGGGGGCTTGCGAGGCATCCATCTTGTCAAACAATGGTGAACTCCAGGTCTCGTGAGAGGCTCTCAAAAAATAAGGTGGAGTGTGACTAAGGAATCCATTCCCCTGACACATGTGAGCAGCCCCCCTACATACAAATATGCCACACCCATACTAAAATAAATAAGTATTGGGCTGGAGAGATGGCTCAGCGGCAAGAGCATGTGTTCCTCTTGCAGAGAACCTATTCCGTTCCCAGCATCCACCTGGCCTCTCACACCTGTCTGTGACTTCAGTTCCAGGGAATCCAGCACCTTTGTCTGACCTCACTGGGCACCAGGCATGCACACGACACACATACATACATTCAGGCAAAACCCACAAAATAAAATAAATCTAAAGAAGTAAAAATGAATGAATGAATGGTAAATTTTCAACATAGAGTGTAGATGAGGTATTCACATTGTATCATTGTCATTTTCTGACTTTATATTTGAATGAGATTATTTTAAAGACTGTTTTTATTCTTTTTTTTAAAGATTTATTGATTTATTATATGTAAGTACACTGTAGCTGTCTTCAGACACACCAGAAGAGGGTGTCATATCTCATTACGGATGGTTGTGAGCCACCATGTGGTTGCTGGGATTTGAACTCAGGACCTGGGGAAGAGCAGTCAGTGCTTTTAACCTCTGAGCCATCTCACCAGCCCGACTGTTTTTATTCTTAAGAAATATATAACAAGATACTTAGGACTAACCAAGCATAACCTATTCTCAAAAGGCTCATAAATTTTATTATATATATATATATATATATATATATATATATACACACACACAAATGCATATGCACATGTATATGTATAGGCAAAGATGCATACATGCAAACATGCTTATATATATATATATGTGTGTGTGTGTGTGTGTGTGTATGTATATATATACACACACACACACACACACACACATCACCTGTATCTATAGTTGGTCATCTGCATACACACACACACACACACACACACACACACACACATCACCTGTATCTATAGTTGGCCATCTGTATCTGTGAAGTTCTCCATATGCAATGTCAATCAACTACAAATCGGAACATTTTTTTTTTTAAATCATGGACTTGCAGATACAGGTCAGTTCAGAGAGTGCTTGCCCAGTGTCTTAGTTTTGTCTCTGTTGCCGAGATAGAACATCGTGACCATGCAAACCAGAGGAAGAAAGGTTCTGTTAGCTCAAATTCTGAGTTCTAGTCCATCGAGGAAGGGGATTCCGGCAGGGGGAATCTTAGGTTCCTGGTCACCTTCCACCCACAGTCAAGGGCTGAGAGGGCTGAGGTAATGCATGAGTCTCTTTATCAGCTCACTATCAGCTCACTATCAGCTCACTATCAGCTCACTATCAGCTCACTATCAGCTCGCTTTCCCCACTCTGTCTTTTTTTCTTTTCTTTTCTTTTTTTTTTTTTTTTTTTTTTTTTGGTTTTTCGAGACAGGGTTTCTCTGTGTAGTCCTGGCTGTCCTGGAACTCACTCTGTAGTCCAGGCTGGCCTCGAACTCAGAAAGCCGCCTGCGTCTGCCTCCCAAGTGCTGGGATTAAAGGCGTGCGCCACCACGCCCGGCACGTTCCCCACTCTTAATACCACTCAGGATCCTCTATCTAGGGAATGTCACCAACCCCAGAGGGTGGGTTCTTATCACCTAAATTGACACAATCAAGATAATTTCCCACAGACATGCCCATGGGCCAGCCTGGTCTAGGCAATGCCTAATTCAGACTCTCTACAACAGTCTACACTTTGTCAACTTGACAACTAAATCCAACCATCCCAGCTAGCACACACACACAGCCCAGGTTAGATCCCAGTAGCACATACCCTAGGCATGGGTAGCCCACACTTCTACTCTCATCAACTGGGAGGCAGAGGCAGGAGGATCAGTCCAATGTGATGAGAGAGAGAGAGAATATGTGAATATTGGGATATAACAACTCAGTGGTTAGCATATTTGAAGTCTTGGGTTCAATCCCCAGCAAAACACACACACACACACACACACACACACACACACACCACATACAAGCACATGCATGTAACATATAGTCTTTCATTTTTACTCAGTTGTTCCCCCCTTTCCATTTGCTTTTGTTTTATTTTTCCCATTAATTAATTTATCTATTCACTTTACATCCTGATCACAGCCCTGCCTCCTCCCAGTCCCCCCTCACACAGCCTGTTCCCATCCATCCCTTTCTCTGAGAAGGGGGAGGTCCTTCTCAAGGCATCTCAAGTCACTGCAGGACCAGGCACATCCTCTCTCACTTATTTTTTGTTTTGAGACAGGGCTTCATTTAGCCCAGGCTTGTCTGCTTAGAGTTTGAGGCCAGGCTGTGGTGCATGGGTCCCTGACTCACAAACAAACAAATAAAATTATATGGGTCAGAAAAATGGCTCAGTGGATAAAAGGGCTTGCCATCTGACCTGATGACCTGAGTTTGATTCCCAGAACCCACACATATTGAAAGGAGAGAACTGACGCATGAAAGATATCAAGATATCCTCTGACCTCCGTACATGTATTGTGGCATGCACATGCATGCATTCATACACAAATGTAAGATTTCTTTAATTACTAAGGATAGGAACAGGGTATACTGCTCAATGAAAAAGAACTTACAGAACATGTACAAGGCCCTGGATTTTATTCCTAGCATTAGTAAATAAACATATCAAGTTGTATGATAGTATATAATATGTGTGATAATATGGTCCCCATTTGAACAAAAACAACATATACACTTGTATACACACAGGACATGTTTCTAGATGTATGTAACTAGATGTTAACACTACTACTCTCTTGAGGGGACTCTGAAGTTTGGAAGTAAAATCTGATGTTTTACTTTCATAGATCCATTTTAAAAATTGAGTTGTAAATTATATACAATCAAAATGCAAGAGTCTTGGATTCAGTTAGTTTTAGAAAATGCCTTTGGTCACTTCTCTATAAAGATATGGAACATTTCTATCTTTTGGGAAAGAAAAGTTATATCATTAATAACTTCTTGAGGTAGGGTCCCTTCCTGTCCCAGATCTCACTACGTAGACCAGGCTGGGTTTGAACTCCTAGAGTTCCTCTTGCTTCTGCTTCCTGAGTGTTGGGACTAAGGGCGTGAGTCACCACACCTGGCCTTATATTACGAGTATTACTGTTATCAACTTTAAAATGCTGGGAGTCTATGCATGCTTAATATTAAAATTCAATGAATTTTGGGTTTTTTGTTTGTTTTTTTGTTTGTTTTTTTTTTGTTTGTTTTCAAGACAGGGTTTCTCTGTGTAGCCCTGGCTGTCCTGGAACTCACTTTGTAGACCAGGATGGCCTCGATTTTTATGTGATTGATAAGCATCCTTTAGTCTATACATTCCTCCTATATTTTACCATTTGTAAGAAAAAAACATGATAAAAACAGATTACAATTTTCCACAAAGAGCTGTAGTTCAGTAGTATTTTCCTGGAACATGCAAAATCATGGATTTGAGTTCAATACCTAATAGAACATGTAGTGCTCTCTCTCTGTGTGTATTCTGCACAAGAAGCAGAATAATCTTTACATTTTGAATCATATTTTGTCACTGTCTTATTTTAAAACCATTTAACAACATCCAAATACAAAAGAGCTTAAAACAAATTGAGAATCTTCAATAAGATATACAAAGCTCTGTCCATCTTGTGTGTTTGTGTGTGTGTGTGTGTGTGTGTGTGTGTGAGAGAGAGAGAGAGAGAGAGAGAGAGAGAGAACAAACAGCAAAAAAATCAAATAAGTTATAGTCTAAGCAGAATATCAGAGGCAAACAAACAATAAACCAACCAACCAACCCACCCTGAACTCCAGGACTAGACTGAAAAGTGGACATCACAACTTAGACACGGTTGGGTACAGAGAGGTACAGGGTGCTTCTTAGGTCTTATAGACCAAGAAGAAAAATAAATCTGAGATAGGTCAGGAACCCCCAAAACATACTAGCATAAGGCTACAAGAAGGCTTGTCTTACTCAGCCTTGTGAGGACCCACCCACCTGAACAGATGATCACAATGGAAGGAATCATTAATTAAGGAAATGGTGACCAAATGTCCATCTACACAATATCTACACTTGACTGTTTCTCAGAATTTCAACCTGGACATACTCTTGATTGCTCTTAAATCCATTCTCTAGACTTTCATGTCTGAGTATATGCTACATTTATCCATCTAATTGGTCAATTTGAAAACCTCATGAGATGTTCAAATGAGAATGGCCCCCATAGGCTCATATAATTGGATGCTTGGTCCCTAGTTAGTGGAATTGTTTGGAAAGGATTGGTAGGTGTGGCCTCATTGGAGGAGGTGTGGCCTCATTGGAGGAGGTGTGGCCTCATTGGAGGAGGTGTGGCCTTCTTGAAGGAGTTGTGTCCTTGGGGGGGTGGGCTTTGAGATTTTAAAAGCCCACACTGGGACCAGTGTGTCCTTCTGCTGGCTGCCTCTGGCAGACCATGATGTAGTAAGCTCTCAGCTACTTCTCCAGCTGCTTCCCCATGCCTGCCTGCCACCATGATCCCTGCCATGGTGATCATATACTGACTCTCTGAAACTGTAAGCAAGCCTCAATTAAATATTTTCTCTTATAAGTTATTTTGGACATGGTATCTTCTCACAGCTACAGAACAGTGACTAAGACACCTGAGAATCACTCTAATCCCCTTTCATTCATTGTGTATATTGAACCAAAAATATTTTATTGAGGATCTACGACTAGCCAGCCAACAATATTTCAGACGTCGAAGAATATAATAATACACAAAACAATCCCTGCCCTTGTGGAGTTCATAACTACCTATTCCAACATGGTTTTATTGGATCTACTCTCTAAACACTATTTTCTAAACATTTTCCCAATACAATCTTTTTTAAAAGTTCTTTATCTGAGACAGGGTTTCTCTGTGTAGCCCTGGCTGTCCTGGAACTCACTCTGTAGACCAGGTTGGGCTGTAACTCAGAGACCCACCAGCCTCTGCCTCCCGAGTGTGGGATTAAAGGTGTGCACCACCGTGCCCAGATCACGCTCACTCATTTATTTTTATGTCTTCTGCACATCCCTTTTCATACCATTCATGTGTGGGGTGCACATGTGTGAGAGTGTGCGTGTGTATGTGTGTGCCTGTGTAGGCGTGTATGTTGCGCATATAACGATAAGAAGACAACTTTTGGAAGTCTCTTCTCACCTTCTGTCTTGTTTAAGCAGGTATCCCTTTTGGTTACTGTGTACTCCAGGCTAGCCCACCCTCAGTCTTTCAGGCCATCCTGCTCTCTCTGCCTCCAGTCTCACTGTGGGAGTGCTGAGATTCCAGGCGCACACTACTAAGTCCGGCCTTTTATGTTAGTTTCAGGGTTTGAACTTGGGTCACCACATTTGGCTATGGCTTTCACTCCTGAGCCACCT
Source organism: Apodemus agrarius (assembly GCA_964023405.1). Lineage (NCBI taxonomy): Eukaryota > Metazoa > Chordata > Mammalia > Rodentia > Muridae > Apodemus > Apodemus agrarius. The sequence continues at coordinate 27,417,753 of OZ030021.1, read as the reverse complement.
CCCTCCCCCCCCAGCACTATCCCTTACTAGTAACATGATTATCATTCTCTATGAGCCTCCCAGAGTCTACTTATGACCCTCATAGGTCACATCTCTACACAAGAAGCAGAATAATCTTTACGTTTTGAATCATATTTTGTCACTGTCTTATTTTAAAACCATGTAACAACATCCAAATACAAAGGAACTTAAGACAAAATTGAGAATCTTCGATAAGATTTACAAAGCTCTGTCCATCTTGTCATTCTCACCTCCTGCTCCATGTCCAGCATCCCTAACTCTTCCCATGGCTGCACCACACACCTCCTCTAGGAACCTGACACAGCTAGTCCTTCTGCCTGGATATTTTTGTTTTCATGCTCCTTGATGCCTCAATGAATCCTACTAATCCCTCAGACCTCACTCTACACCACTCCAGAATCCTTCCCGACCTTGAGAACTGGCCTGGCTTCATGATAGGATTGCTGCTTGTGCATTTCTACCTGACAGCACTTATCACACCTGTTAAGTGTCCTTGTAAAAGAATGGCATCTGGGCTGGAGAGATGGCTCAGCGGTTAAGAGCACCGGCTGCTGTTCCAGGGGTCCTGAGTTCAATTCCCAGCCACCAGTTGGTGTCTCGTAACCATCTCTAATGAGATCTTGGGCCCTCTTCTGGCACGAGGGTGCACATGCAGACACTCATACATTAAATAAAAAAAAAAAAAATCTTAAGAAAAAAAAAAAAAAGAAAAGAAAGAAGAATTAGAACAGCATCCAGTGAGTCAGGAACCATGTTGTCTACCTTCTTGCATCCTTGTCACTTGGGACAAGTGTTTGGGAGTCAATAAATATTTATAATATAAATGAATTAATAAACTCTCCACTGCTAGACTTGGACAGATACCAATGTTTACTGCTTCTGGGTGGGATCTTCCAGCCTGCACACCATAGGGAACAAAGACTAACTTCGTGCAGGGATGGTCTAGGCTTACATAATCTATAGCATGAGGATACAGCACTCTGCACAACGTGTTTGTCCAGCATCTAAGATGTATCAACAGCATTCCCAGGCACTGCAGGATTCCTGCCTGTAACTCCTGAACTTGAGAGGACGGTGCAGAAGAATCCTAACTTCCCCACTTCAGAGCTAGCTTGGTTGGGCTATATAGCAAATTCAAGGGCAACCTGGGCTAGTGAGACCCTGTCTTAAAACATCCATGACAAAATGGCAATTTTCCATAAACTAGAAATCAGAAAAAAGAATATAAATTATAAAACAATACTAATTATGGTAATAAAAACCACATGTTTAGATGGCTTAATGGGAGATATAAGGCACAGAACCTTTCATCTTAGTAAAGAAATGGATACAACATAAGTATTCATATCCATCACCTGATGGATAACAAATATATGGCACATATACTATTCAAACACAAAGAATGAAATCTTGTCATTTGTAAGAACATGGATAGAACCGGAAATAATTGTGTTAAGTGAAATAAGCTATAGGCAAAAAGACAAGCACCACATCATCTTACTGATGTTTGTATCTAAAGTAGTCAACATCATATGGGTTAATAGGAGAATTGTGCCAGGCATGGTGGCTCACACCTTCAATCCCAGTGCTCTGAAAGACGGAGGCAAGGTGATCTCAGTTTATTCAAGGGCAGCCTGGTCTATGCAGCAAGTTCCAGACTAGTCAGGGATACACAGTGAAATCTTGCTTCAAAAAAGGGGTGGGGTTGTATGTACCAGAGACTTGGAAGAGTGGGGGCAAGACAGAGAAATGCTGATCAATAACTAAATTGTAGCGAGATAGCAGCCAGAAGTTTGGTGCTTCTATTCCACAGAAGAGAAACAACAGCTAACAATGTAAAGCATCAAAAAACTAGAAGAAAGGACTGAGTTTGCATTTTATGTACTTTACCTAGTCTAATTCTTTAAAGGTAACTACTTCTTCCCCCCCTTTCTATTACACTTGATTACATCTTTACATCTTTCCAGCTTACAGGTAGTAAAATACTTTTATAACAGGGACGTTTATTTGCAAGTGTTAAGTTTGCCATTTTAAGAGTTTATAAAATACCAGTTCAGTAAAATACCAAGAGAAAAAAATGATTACTGAGAAATTACCAAGAGAAGGAATATTTGAGGAGATAGATACATCGGACTTGATTTGAATATCCTACAATGTGAATATATTGAAAAATCACACATTTCCCTCAATATTGTGTTCAAAATTTATGCTTTAATATATTATTTAAAAATAAAAGTTAAATGGGCTGGAGAAATGTCCTAGTAGTTAAGAGTGCTGGACGCTCCTGGGGGGGGCGGGGCTGGGATTTGGTTCCCAGCATCTACACAGTGGGTTACAACCATCTCTAACTCCAGTCACAGGGGATCTAATGTCCTCTTCCGACCTCCATGGGTAGCAGGCACACACATGTGTGCATACATACATGTAAGTTCTCATGTACACACATAAAAATATAAATATAAATCATTTAAAAGAGTTAAGAAGCCTTCATCAGTCAAAGTTATAAAATAATGCTGAGATAAGCTTTAATTAAACAAAAATGTATACCATGTTCATGGATTAGCAAATCTCAGTAAAGCTAGAGGTGAGTCTCCTACCATCACAGAGGAATTATAGATTCAATATGATTCCATTGGAAAACCCTTCACTTGGAGCTCATAAGATGGCTTTAGTTATTTGGAAATGTAAGACGAAGAATAGTTAAAATAATATTTTCAAGCAATAAAAATGTCAGCAGACCTTACCTATCTGACTTTAACACTTACTATAAAACTATAACAATTCAGAAAATATAGTATTGATAAGGTAATAGAAAAATAGATCAGTTTATGGAAATAGTCACACTTATCAGTGAAATAATTTCAACACATGGTGCCAAAACAACTCACCAGAAATAAAAGAACATTACCAATATATGTTACTGGAAAATATAGGAAAGATCCCTGATCCCTACTTCAGTGAATATCCATCTTATACAACAAGGAAAAATCCATTTTATTGATTTGCTTTGGTTTTTGTTTGTTGAGATGAAGTTTCACACTGTAGCCCAGGCTGGCCTGGAATTCACTATCGGCACCTCAAACTAATGATGATCCTCCTGTCTCAGCCTCCTGAGTGTTGGAATTACAGGCATGGTAAAAAGTAAAATATGTTTAAAATGGAGTAAATAAAAATGGAGCAGTTTAATTAACACTTCACTTTCCTTACTCAATCTCTTTACTAATAAACCACTAGAACACAGTATTACAGCAGCTAAGTTCAGCACATTCAGGCCACACACACTTGTTAATATGCTTGTTCTTTCTTGGTTCCCATTCTTTAGTAGATCCCACAGGTAGGAATTAGCATTCAGGTTAAAGACGCTAAATTATTCAACTTGTTTAATTATCTTTAGAGATCAAAACCCAAGTCACAGTTTATAATGGAATTGACATAACACGGACCTACCCTGGAGCCCATGACAGTAAGGAAACCTGTGATTAGTAATTAGACAATCTTTTATGCATCTCACTACTAATATTTACTTTTGATTTACCAGAATTCTCCTTTTACACTTTCCAGAGACTGTATTTTGCCAACACTCAGGAGCTGTGAGTTTGAGGCCAGACTGGTCGACATAGTGAGTTCCAGGACAGCCAGGGCTATGTAGAAAGACTCTGTCTTGAAAATTAAGCAAGCAAGCAAGCAAGCAAACAAACAACCCAAGCCCCACAAAACCAGAGTTTGCATTTTATGTACTTTACCTACGTTAGTTCTTTAAAGGTAACTATGTTTTCCCCGTCCCTTTCTATTACATTTTAGGTTATATCTTGACATCTTTCCAACTTACAGGTAATAAAATACTTATATAATAGGGAACTTTATTTCCAAGTGTTAAGTCGGTTATTTTTAAGAGTTTGTAAAGTACCAGTTCAGTGAAATACCAAGCTCACACCAGGATCCATTTGTATCAACTTCAAGGAACAGACTTCACTTAAACAATTTGGATTATTCTGATTCCACAAGACTCAAACAGGTAACAGGAAGATAAGATCTTACCAGAGGACAAGGCAACAGACTCGAATAGGAAAGCACAAAGCAGCCAGATTTGTCATCTGTTTCAAAAAGCAACCTGGAATAGCTGTTAGAAGACACTTCCCAAGGGGATGATAATTTTTAAAGTTTGAGTCTACCAACTCCCATGAGCCTTATTCTTAAATTTATTTAAATGATTGACAAACTTTACCATACTGATTCTTTTCCTTATGTGCATTTGTTTGTGTAATTGCCAGTGAGTGCAGGAACTCTTGGAGGCCAAAAGAGGGCGCCAGATCCCCTAGAGCTGTGAGTCAACAAATGTGAGAGCAGGGAAATGATCTCCCGTCCTCTGCAAGCAAAGCATCTGCCCTTAACCACTGCACCATCATCTTGCCAGTCCCAGGCTGTCTTTGTGCACTGAGTTTTCTCAGAAAAGGCCATGTATCATAACAAACACATTATGAGTATGGATCGTTCATGGTTCACTGACTAAGATTTGCCCCCATAGATACATACACCAACACAATCCGAATACCAAGGTAAAGTTGCTAAATATAGCTTTTAAAATATGTAATCAAAATACCATAAACCATCTGTTCCATTCATTCCTGACTGTGACCACTTGTGTTTGCCACGTCAAGTTTCTCACTGCAAGCTTTCAGTCATTTTGCCAGAATTTCTTTCCCCTGAGAATGCTGGAACGAGTCGGCATTTGACTGACTTAAGCTTCACTGAGACGCCTTTGCCCAGAAGGATGAATTCTGCTTCCCAGAAATCAGAATGCTCAGCTGGCCCCTATCTGAACCCAGGGTCCTTCGGTGAGATTTCGACTGAGTCCTGAGGAGCAGAACTTCCAAGAAGAAATTTCTCTTGTCCCTGAGTTCATAGGAGCTGTACATAGCTGATAGGACTGCGGCATTTTAGACCAATAGTCACCCTGAAGTTAAAACCCGGGGCCAAAGTGGGAGAATGGAAGGCATCCTTTTAACACTTCAGAACCAGCACCAACTGTGCAGCCAGGAAAGGTGACATAGAATGGCAAACTGAGACAATTACCAGATAGAAATTAAGATGGTGCCTGGCAGTGGTGGCGCGCGCCTTTAATCCCAGCACTTGGGAGGAAGAAGCAGGCAGATTTCTGAGTTAGAGGCCAGCCAGGTCTATGGAGTGAGTTCCAGGACAGCCAGGGCTACACAGAGAAACCCTGTCTTGAAAAACCAAAAAAAGGAAAAGAAAATTAAGATGGGGTTGGAACAGAATTTTACCTAGTGGTGACTGAGACATGGCAATGCTCACCCAGAATGTTAGCTAAGACAGGGTGTGGCACAGAAGTGGCGAAGGCGACAGCTCTCCACCATCAACAGAGTCTCTCACAGGGTCCTGCTGGAAACTCCTTGAAAGGAGGAGGAGAAGAAGGGAGAGGAGGAGGAGGGGGGAGGAGAACAAGAAAGGTACATATACTACATATCTTGGCAGCCACAGACTGAATTCCAGAGGATCAATAGGAGGTTAGGCAGGCTTGGAATCAGCATCCACCACCATCATCTTGGGGACTGGGTAGACAGACTCAGGAACCCCAACTCTGTGCTCTCACCAATGCACAGGACCTCAGCACTAGGGTCTCCTGGTCGATGGTCAGTAGGAGACATTGCCTTTAGGACCCAAACTGGTCTAAGAGGCTCTGACTTGAGCAAAGGGTTAACCTTAGCCAGGCAGGCCAAATAAGATAGAAAGCAGGCTGCTGTTCTTATCACTGACCCAACGTATTGGTGACATTCCCACTGACAGGGAAGACGCACTACCCTGCTTTTCTTGGTATTAATTGCAGAACACTGCACTTAGTAATTCTATTTTACAGATTAATGTAAACAAAAATTATATGTTATTTAGTATGTATGTATATATGTACTTATTTATTTATTCATTTATTTATTTATTTATTCAGTACTATGGGTTGAAGCTAGCTAGCTAGGGCCTTGTATATAGAAGACAAGAGATTTTGCACTGAGACACACCCTCAGCCCTCTTTGGACTTTTTGTTTTGAGATGGAGTCTCACTAAGACTGACCTTGAACTTGCTATCAGACTACCTGAGCCTCCTGGGTACCTGGGATTAGGATTATAGGCCTCTACTACCAGGCCTGGCTAAAATTAGTTATTTTTTTATACAGGCTCAAATATATTTAAAAAAAAAAAAACCACACGGGTAGAACCACATAATTTCTTCTTCCTCTTCCTCTTCTTCCTCTTCCTCCTCCTCCTCCCCCTCCTCCTCCTTCTCTTCTTCTTTTTCTTCTTCTTCTTCTTCTTTTCTTCTTCTTCTTCTTCTTCTTCCTCTTCCTCTTCCTCCTCCTCCTCCTCCTCCTCCTCCTCCTCCTCCTCCTCCTCTTCTTCTTCTTCTTCTTCTTCTCCTTGTCTTGGTTGTCAAGATGCATAATGTGACATTTGAATCTTGTTTTATTCTGGGGATATTTTGTTTAATTGTTGTGGTTACCTTTCATTCTCTAAGTATCATTAATCTTTTTTATAAATTCAGATTCCAATTATTATGTTTTTTAATAGGCAACACATAAATAGAAAAAGCAAGTTCTAAAGAAACACTTAGGACCTTTACTTTCCAGGGGGGAAAATCTGTTCATAAAAAGAAAATTGTAGTGAAGAAAGAATATACTACTAAGAAATTTCTTCAGAACAAAAAACATATTCAAATCATTTGGATTTTAAAGATATTTCCTCAAGGAATTCTTCACTATGTAAATGGCAAAAGTACCTCATGCTTGTGCTACAGTGGTGAATTCTGGGTATTTTATATATCATTGGTGGAGGTTAAAATGGGCAGAATAAATGTTTGGCTTTATTACTATATACATATTGTATTACTGAAATGTGCAACGGATAAAATACTATCATAGTCCTTCCTCATTGCAACCCAGATTGTATATCTGGGAAAAATTTCAGCCGGGCGGTGGTGGCACACACCCGTAATCCCAGCATTTGGGAGGCAGAGGCAGGTGGATTTCTGAGTTCGAGGCCAGCCTGGTCTACAGAGTGAGTTCCAGGGCAGCCAGGACTACACAGAGAAACCCTGTCTCGAAAAACATATATATATATATATATATATATATATATATATATATATATATAAATAAAATTCAAGTGTGTAAGAAATAAAATTCATCATACTTATAAGCAAACAATTTAAAAACATGAAAGTACAAGCACAGAGCTGAAGAGACGCATCGGAGTTTACACCGCCTGCTGGGAATCATAAGCACTGGGAGTTTGGAGCTCAGCTGCCTTGAAACTGGCTGGGGATCCCACAAAGGACTGTGACCCCCTCCACGGAGGTCAGGGGCAGGAGCGCTTCTTGGGGGGGGGCTTGCTGACCTCCTGGGTTCAGGGGAAAAAACTTTGCCTCAAAGGGATAGGCAGAAAGTGACAGAGAATGCCAAGGTTCCTCATCCTGTGTATGCGTACACACTCGGATACAGGCACACACACCAGACATATGTACAAATAACTTACAAAAGAAAAAATATGCATATATATATTTATATATACATATATATATATATATTTATATATTTATATATATATTTTATATATATATATATATATATATATATATATATATATATCCCTAGTGACCAGAAATAGTATTATTTAAAAGACACTAAATGCATTGTATGGATTTGCTAGCAGAATCAAATGCAACGAAAGGCCACTCTATTGGGTCTGGGGATGTAGCTGAGCATGCATAGATCTTGGTTCAATGCCCAGGAAAGGGATGGGTTAAAAACCTATAGCAACTGTACTTTCCATTAAATTCTGTTTTTTCACTCTAGCGGAATTTGTGTTCCCTCAGGCTCCACTGGGGGTTGAATCCAGGGTCTCTTTTCCATATGTGCTAAGCAGGTGCTCTACCCCTGTACTCCGAGTTACATCCACAACTCCAGCATTCTTAACAGATAAAGTGGTATGCGATAATCAACACCGAAGACGCTTCATGGTCAAAAAGAATTAAAAGTGGAACAAACATTATTGTTGATGAACTAAGCTGCCGAATTATAGGGCACAGAGTAATGTAAAGCAGAAATTGATTCTATATCATGCAAATAGGTGCATATGACAACACGTGTATGCATCTTTTAAACCAAACAAGGTGACTAGGTTGTTGTTGTTGGGTGCCATGTATATACAGAGGTGCTCACAACTGCTTTATCAGTTCTAAATACCCACGAATTATCTATGCTAGGATGATAGTTTGCTCCAAGCTCAGGATAGACTCACCTGAATTAATGCATGATTGTCTTTAGAAAATACCGAATCACCCGATGGCAAAAGAGGCTCGGTTTTCTCGCAGCTCTCCTGGCTGATTAGCGTGTCTGCATAGTTGGGCTGCGGGAAAATCAAGTGACTCTTTCGGGAGCCCGCGGTGAGCGAGACCTCGTGCGAATAGGTTTGCAAGAAAGCTTGCACTCCGTCTACGCCCACAAAGTGAGAGGCTGCAACGTCAGCCAATCCGGGTCCCGCAGCCCGGAGCAGGCGCAGTGAGTGCCAGCGCCGCAGCCTGAGCGCCAGCAGCACCAGAACAAAGACCAGGAAGACGGTGGAGACCGCCGCCACGGCTACTACCAGATAGAGCGTGAGATCTGAGGTTTCGGAGGTGGAAGGAGATTCTAGACTGTCCAGATCCGCCAGGACGTCGGGGATGCTGTCGGCGATCGCCACAGTGAGCGTGACAGTGGCGGAGAGAGGAGGCTGGCCGTGGTCCTGCACAGACACTACGAGGTTCTGCTTGAGAGCATCTCTGTCCAACAGGGCCCGAGCCGTGCTTACCTCACCCGTGTGCAGCCCCACCGAGAAGAGCCCTGGCTCGCTGGCCTTTAGCAGACGGTAGGACAGCCAGGCGTTTTGTCCTGAGTCTCTGTCCACTGCCACTACCTTTGTCACCAGATAGCCAGGCTCTGCTGAGCGGGGTGCTAGTTCCACTCCAGTAGAACCGTCCGTAGGGAGAGTGGGGTACAAGATTTCGGGGGCGTTGTCATTTTGATCCAGCACGAATAGGCTCAGTGACACGTTGCTGCTGAGCGGCGGGTCCCCGCTGTCACGCGCCATCACTTGCAGCTGTAGGTCTGGGAATTGCTCATAGTCAAAGGAGTGCAGTGCGTACAGGACACCAGTGTCCGAGTTGATGGAGACGTAAGAGGAAAGGGGCACGCCCTGGTGGGTGTCCTCAGCTAGGGAGTAAGTGACTTGGGCATTTTTGTCACTGTCGGGGTCGTGGGCGGTCACGGACGCGATAGAGGCCCCTCTAGGGTTATTCTCCGGGATGTAGGCCCAGTATGAAGTCTGAAGGAAAACGGGCGGGTTGTCGTTCGTGTCTGCTACGTTCAGCGAGAGGTGAGTTTCGGTTGTCAGGGGCGGACTTCCCCTGTCGGTGGCGGTCACCGTGATATTGTAACTAGGAACCTGTTCTCGGTCTAGGACTGCATCTGTGACTAAACGATAGTAGTTTCCGTAAGATTTTTCTAACTTAAAGGGCAGATTCTCTTGGATGGCACAGATTACCTGTCCATTTTCTCCAGAATCTTGGTCATTTACATTCAAAAGGGCTATTAGTGTCCCTCGGGGAGAGTTTTCTGGAACAGAGCTGGTGAGGGACGTGATGGCTACTTCAGGGGCGTTGTCGTTCACGTCCAGAACTGTGACCAGGACCTTGGCCCGTGCAGAATATCCCGCGCTATCTGTTGCTTGGACTTCCATCTCGTAGAACCCCGATTCTTCGTGATTCAGCTCCCCTATTGTTGATATTGTCCCCAAATTACTGTCTAGCTTGAAAACTTTCGCTGCCTTGTCGTCCACATACCGGAAGGAATAGATCACTTCCGCATTGGCGCCTTCGTCCGGGTCGGTGGCGTTGACCAGCAGCAGCCGAGTGCCCACGGCCACGTTCTCCCGCACGCTCACGCGGTACTCGGGTCGAGCAAACGCGGGTGCGTTGTCGTTCGCATCTAGGACTGTCACGCGGATGCGCGCGGTGCCAGAGCGAACCGGATCTCCCGCGTCGGAAGCGGTGAGGACTAGGAGGTGAGCGGCCTTTTCCTCCCGGTCCAGCGAGCTCTCCACCACCAATTCTGGGTACTTGTTACCATCAGCTCCGTTCTGCACTTCGAGCGAGAAGTGAGCGTTCGGGCTGAGCTGGTAGCTCTGAAGAGCGTTCTTCCCGATATCTGGATCCCAAGCGTGGGGAAGAGGGAACCGCATCCCAGCGGCGGCGTTTTCGCTCATTTTTATTTCTAATTCACTCTCTCGGAAGTAGGGAGCGTTGTCGTTAATGTCCCTCACTTCTACCTCTACTCCGTATATTTTCCCTATATCTTCCATCAGAATCTCTAGATTTAACTGACACTTGATGGACCCCAGACACAGCTCCTCCCGGTCTATCCTGCCCGCGGTCACCAAGCTGCCGCTTCGCGGGTTTAGAGCGAAAAGTTGAGCCCTACCTCTGGAGACGATGCGGACCCCTCGCTCCGCCAGCTCGCGTGGCTCCAGCCCCAGATCCTTGGAGATGTCGCCCACCCTAGATCCTTTCTCCAGCTCCTCGGGAACTGAATAGCGTATCTGGGTGGATCCGGTTTGCCACAGCATCCCGAGGAGGACTCCCAAGAAGACCAGCCCTTTGCAGTCCTCGGGCCCGGGCCGCCGTTGCATGGGGATCATTGCTAACTGAGGATTGTTTCCAATTCCGACTCTGACCACTTAAACCAGAATCCGCTTTTGAAGCCTCGGAGGACGACAGTTGGGAGGTGGGACTAGCTCCTCCAGGCCAGTTTGCTCCTAGAGGTGTTTTGTCTCAATCTATCCGCATTGTGCTTTAGGCGCGTGCAAAGCGAACATGGCTTCGCTGCCTTTTCCTCCCCGTAGGTGAACAGCGGCGCTCAGAGTCCGAACCGGTTACTGCACAGTCGGGAACTCCGGGAGAGGGTTTTGGGGCTGTGAACCTTAAATAGCTCCACCTACTGTTCTTCCAATGGAGATGGAAACAGAAGACTCAGCAGTATTGTGCAGTTCAGTGAGCATTTTGGTTCCGTAATCCCCTCTTCCCCCAAATTCTCTTCCTTTAATTTTTTTCAGTAGCTGTTTGTGTTTTCCAATATTTTCCAGTAACACAAACATTTCTATAGATTTCTTGAAAATCCCTAAAGGGAAGAACTATTGTAACAAGTTGGAATTTATTACTGAAAAAAACAAATTTCATAATCGTATGGAAACCAAACATGAGAACTGTTATGGTGCACATTATTAGATTCATATGTGAATCTAATCAATCGTTGAAGATTATTAACACCTTTAGAGTAAGTGGAAAGATTCCAACCTGTATTAACGTGCAGTGGAGATATACAGATGTATTGTGTTGCAAAAAAAAAGGACATTTGGTATTGAGAAAGACTTAGGAAAAGAAAACTAGTAATCTGAAGAATACTATGAACTTTCCTTCTCCTGGGTAGTTTTGAAAACCGAGAACTACTGGCCATACATTTAGAAGTACATCAAAATGTAGAAAAGAGTTTAGGAGACGATTGCCTGTACATATTTCATGTGACTAGAAACTGTATTTGAGAGCAAGCCCTTTTAGGTGACAGTGGCCCCTGGCTATCACCAACGCTTAAGTATAAACTCTAATGGAGCTCCCCTCCACTCTCTGGTAGCCATAAAATAAGATTAGAAGAAAACTCGCTTGTAAGACATAAAAGTGAGATTAAAAGAACCCCTGCTATATCTGAATATCACCACCAAGTTATCACATAATTTGAAAACTCTTTATATATATTATTTCTGTTTATAATTAATAAAGAAAAAGATCAAGATATAGATTTCCCAGGAAACTACCACAGAAAGACAAAAGTATAGCTCAGCTAAAATATTTGAGTAGGACCACCGAGAGAGGGCTCAGGCAGTGAAGGGGCTTGCTGCCAAGCCTAACTGAATCTGAGTTCCATTTCTGAGACCCACATAGTATAAACAGAGACCTGACTCCCAATTGTCCTCTGGCCTCCACATGGTACACACACACACACACACACACACACACCAAATTTAAATTGCTTGGATGACAGTGCATCATAACACTATTCTGAGTTTGAGTGCACATAGATAAAATATTTCAAAGTCTTCGAAGCCCGATGGTGCAGTTACTGGCATTAGAGTAAAGCCAGTAAAGAACTGATACTGTTCGTATAACGTGCTTTAAGATATTCTTTTTAGCCGGGCGGTGGTGGCGCACGCCTGTAATCCCAGCACTTGGGAGGCAGAGGCAGGCGGATTTCTGAGTTCGAGGCCAGCCTGGTCTACAGAGTGAGTTCCAGGACAGCCAGGGCTACACAGAGAAACCCTGTCTCGGAAAAAAACAAACAAACAAACAAACAAAAAGATATTCTTTTTAAAGCCGGTCGTGGTAGAGGCAGAGGCAGGAGGATCTCTAAGAGCTTAAGGTCAGCCCGGTCTACATAGTTAGTTCCAGGACAGCTAGTGCTATGTTGAGAAATCCTGCCTCTAGATATATTATAAAGAACAAGTAAACCAACAGACAAATATAAAATAAAATCTTTCCAAAAGATTTTGAAAACGAAACAACGTGCGAATGAAAGGCTAATTGAAACTCACGTGGGTAGAAGCAATAGAATCGGAGACTATCTTGTTATTCTCCTCAGTGACACTCACTGCCACAGAAGCTTCCGTACAAAGGTCTCGCGGAGGGACCATTTCTGGCGTCAAGGTAAGAAATTGAGATGTTTTTTGACAATTGGAGGCAACATAGAGATTGTAGGAATAAGGAAGAGTCCCCTCGCTGTAGTTGAGAGAAACCCCTGGTTTCGTCTTACAGCAGAGGCCTGATTGAAAACAGCCGGAAGCAGGACCCTGGGACTGTCGAAGGCGAAGGGCAAGGGCCAGAATCACAACGAAAAGAAAGAGCACTGAGACCAAAGCCAAGGCCACCACCAGGTAAAACTGCAGCTCACTCTGGGGGTCAGCCGGCAAAGGGTCATCTCTGAGGTCTGGCAGGACCTCCTGCAGGCTGTCAGCGAAGATCAGGTGCAGCGTGGCTGTAGCCGAGAGCGGTGGCTGTCCACCATCACGCACAGCGACCAGAAGGCGCTGGCGCGCTGAGTCCCTGTCTCCCAAGGCACGCGCTGTGCGCACCTCGCCTGTGCGCAGCCCCAGGCTGAAGAGCCCGGGGTCGCTGGCCTGCAGCACGTGGTAGGACAGCCAGGCATTGTGTCCTGAGTCTGCATCCACGGCCACCACCTTGGTGACTAGGTATCCGGGCTCGGCAGCGCGCGGCACCGTGTCGAAGAGCGCAGAGCCATCGGGCTCGAGCGTGGGATACAGCACGCGTGGCGCGTTGTCGTTGCGGTCGCCCACCAGTACGCGCATGCTCACGTTGGCGCTGAGCGCGGGCGATCCGTGATCGCGAGCCTGCAGTGTCAGCTGGAAGGAGCGAAGCTGCTCGTGGTCGAAGGCGCGCTGCGCGAACACCACTCCACTGTCCTGGTTCACCGACACGTAGGACCACAGTGATTTAGGTTCTAGGTCGCTGGCTATGATGGAATAGGAGATGAGACCATTGGATCCCAGATCCGGGTCGGAGGCGCTTACTTGAGCAATGGAAGCTCCAGGAGGGTTATTTTCAGCCACTTGGATCAAATAGGAGGCCTGGTGGAAAACTGGAGCATTGTCGTTGATATCCCCAACACGCAGGGTAATGCTTGTGCTGGAAGAGAGAGGGGGCTTGCCTTTATCAGTGGCGATGATGGTGACATTGTATTCTGGAGTCAGCTCCCGGTCCAAGATCCCATCTGTTACAAGCTTATAGTAATTGCTGGCAGAAGATTCAATTCTAAAAGGAACCGTTTCTTTTACGAAGCAACTCACTCTTCCATTTTCGTCTGAATCTTTATCATATGTTTTGAACAGAGCCACCACTGTCCCCGGTTCTGCATCTTCGGTTATAGAATTGGACACCGACGTAAAAACCACTTCGGGGGCATTGTCGTTCTCATCGAGAATTTCTATTACCACTTTACATTCTGTGGCCATGCCTCCGCCATCCTTGGCCTCTATGTTCATGGTGTAAGTCCTCTTGGTTTCAAAGTCAAGTGGGCCTTTGGATTTAATTTCTCCATTTCGATGATCTAGGACAAAGTTATTTCTAATATCTTCTCCTAGCGATTTGAAGGAGTAGGTGATTTCTGCATTGACACCCTCATCCTGGTCGGTGGCCATCACTGTTAGCGCAGAGGCGCCTGCGGGCATGTTCTCTCGAAGACTGACTTTGTACACACTTTGGCTGAACACTGGGGGGTTATCGTTGGCATCAGTGACTTCGATTTGAATCTGAGCAGTGCCAGTTAGGACTGGTTCTCCGCCATCGACTGCTGTTAGGACCAAGAGCTGGGAGCTCTGCTTTTCCCGGTCCAGAGGCTTCTCCAACACTAATTCCGGGGCATCCTTCCCCTCAGCCTTGTCCTTCGCCACCAGAGAGAAGTGCTCATTCAAACTGAGCTGGTAACTCTGGAGAGAGTTCGGCCCTACATCTGCATCTATGGCAGATTCCAGGCCGAACCTAGTGCCTGGAATCGCAAGTTCATTGATTTGCAAAACAATACTATTTTGAAGAAAACGGGGAGGGTTATCATTTATATCTTCTATAACCACGCTGAGGTGGAAAACGTTTAAGGGGTTTTCTGCCACAACCTCTAAGGGCAGGACACACAGAGGGCTTTGGGAGCAGAGTGACTCCCGATCTATTCTGTCGCTCACAACTAAGTTCCCGTTCTCTGGGTTCACAGTAAGATACGGTTTCTCTGCGATAACTCTAAGGTTTCGTGTCAGTAAATCCTGATCAGGCAGCCCCAGGTCCTCAGCGAGGTTTCCCACGACTGAACCCATGGCCATTTCTTCCGGAATAGAGTACCGGACTTGCTCGGAGAGCCCCGAGCAGAACAAAGGCAGCAAGAAGGGAAAGAGTACTTGCCTCCGCCGGGTCCGGCTCCCTAGCCTCACGCTGCGCTCCATCCCTCTTCGGCACCGGTGTGAAGGGAAGAGGCCTCACGAATTACTTCCACCAGGAAGAAAATCCGAACGCTCCGCGTTTGAGGATATCACAGTCTCTAATCTGATTTGCCAAGCAGAAAATCCAAGTCCCCCCACTCTTTAAGCCTCCAGTGAATGTACACAATTTCAACCCGTAGAGCCTGGAGTCAGCTCTTGCAGCGAATTGGACAGCAGCGGCGCCCAGAGGTCATTTATAAAATTGCAATCAGAACCCTTCTCAGACTCTTTGGGGTTAGGTATATAGTTATGTTGAGATATGGGGAGCAAAGAGATTTCTAAGTTAGAATTTGACTGTTTTCTTGTGTTGCTACCGAACAAAGACCCTCAGAGGTGGGATTTGTAGCATAACTATTAACCCAGTGACGACAGATTAAAAGACTTGTTTTTTCTAAGGAAACAGACACATTGGAAGAACCAGGAAACTCTTTTCTCAAGATCACGTGGAAAAATAGCCCCACCAAGCGGTATAAGAAATCTTGACAGTGGCGAAATGACACCACCCATCATGTGACATGCAGAGGAGAAGCACTCAGAACTATTTAGGGAACATTTGGAATAAAGATGGTCAATGCCATAAATTATTTTCAGTTGTAATATAGACGCATCACAAAGACTGTTAAATGTTCATTCACCGTTAGGAATCTTATGACATCCTGGGAAGGCTTGATGCCGCAGTGTAGGGGAATACCAGGATAGGGATGCATGCGGGAGTGGGTTGATTGGGGAACAGGGGGAGGGGAGATGGGTTAAGGGATTTGGGGGGGGGGACCAGGAAAGGGGACAACATTTGAAATGTAAATAAAGAATATATCTATAAAAAAAGAGAATCTCATGACATGAGATGGGAGGACATTGTCTTTTTATCCTTTTATTTGGACTCTATGTTGCGTCCTAACTGAATCGCCTATGACTTGCGAGTCAACTTTCAGAGCCAACCATTCCCTTTTCTTCTTCAAGAGCTTGGCTGAGAGCCCTCAACTAGTTTAGATTGTGCTTAAAAATACAGACCACCCCCTCCTTACCAATCCAATGCCTCATAGCATTTTGAATAATCCAATTCTAGTTCAAGTGCCTTAAAGTTCTTTTTCTTCCATGTTTGGAATTTTTTATAAGAGTAAAAGCCACACAAAACACTCAAGTACTTTTCTTGCTTCAGGACAAATTTAGGCATCTGTTAGGAAGAATTCTCTTCCCAACAGTTGAAAAAATGTTCCTAATCACCAAATTCATAATGAATTATAGTTAGATCAAATTCCTAAGTGAGAAACATAAACTTGAAGGGAAGTATTAATGTGCAAGACATTGGAATCAGATCTCTAGGAGTGACACAGGATGTGGAGTTTGATTATGAAGGTGATTCCTGTGATCAAGTCGTCACAGGGCTCTTTTCCTTCTTTGTCTTTGCTTCAGATAATATGCACACTATTGGATACATATTGAGGCCTCAACAGCAAGCATTTTCTTTCTAATTACTATTGAATATGCTTAAATAAATGTAGTGTAAAATTAAGGAAAGAAAAAGCATTTAAGCTGCTAGATTGCTGGGGAAGAAGAAGAAGAAGAAGAAGAAGAAGAAGAAGAAGAAGAAGAAGATTGCACGAATAGATGAATACAAGCAGTCAGTCTTTGTCCTTCCCCCTCCCCAAGAAGGACGCTAGAGATTGCACCAAGGGTCTCGCACACGTTAAGCACATGATCAAACACTGAACTATATATCCAAGTCCCTAAATTAGTCATTTATACAACTTAAATACCCATTCTAATCTCCAATCCTTACGAATTTAAATTTGAAACTTTTTGAGAAGCATGGGATAAAAATCATTACCAAATGTGAATTTGTTACATTAAAAAGTATTCAAAAAGGAAAGCAAGAATAAGAAAGAACAAGAAATAAAAAGAGAAAAAAACCCAGGAAAAAGCGTTCTACATAACACTACAGTAAAAGAATAGAAGGAAGCAACAACAGCGAACTAGACTGGTTATTCTTCAGAACAACATAGGGAATTCACAGTAGGGTGGATAGAAAGCATAAGAAAAAATGGTTCTGCATTCCCTCTCCCGACAAAGCCTTGTAATTAAAACCTTGCCAACTTTTGATTGGATGAAGCAGTGATACAAAATTGAAATAGTCAACAGGATCCAAATATTCCATCGGTCATCACAAAGCAAAACAAAACTGATCGGTGCTTCGAAGAAAAGCTCATTACAAGCCAATGAGGAAAAGCTGCAGAGGTCGTGCACGGAGTTGAGTTCAATTTAAACATTAGAAGCAAATTGTGGTAGACTATAGAGACGCTGTGAAATTGAAATGAATTGTGTATCATCAAATTGAATCATAATTGGCTTGCATTGATAGCCACCAATTACGATAGCAATTACGTCACAAACAATAGTGACGCTAACTCACTACGAAGCAAGCGAACATAATTGATATAGCCCTTCAGAATCTAAAGAAAAGACGCAAGTACCAAAAATTGACTTTGACAAAGCTCTTCTGAAAAGAAATGTCGATATGTTGATGATGTAAGTTACACAAACCAATGAGTAGTGTTCTATTGTGTATGGACTAATTACAAGCACCCACGCCTAATTTTCATACCCAGCTCAACAAAAGTTTCTTCAAGACTTGTGGCAAAACAGGAACAATTGGGAGGAAAAGAAATATATATATCTCACCTGAATATCTGTCGGCTCACATTTGCCTAAAACTGTAGTTGAGTCTTCAGTTATCAGGAGAGGCTCGCTTTTCCCACAGCTCTCCTGGCTGATGAGCGTATCTGCATAGTTGGGCTGCGGGAAGATCAGGTGACTCCTCCTTGAGTCGGCAGTAAGCGAAACTTCGTGGGAATAGGTCTGGAGGAAAGCTCGCATCCCGTCCACGCCCACGAAGTGCGAAGGAGGCACGCCAGCCAATCCGCTGGCAGCCTGGAGCAGACGTGATGAGTGCCAGCGCCGAAGCCTCAGAGCCAGCAGTATCATGACAAAGATGAGGAAGATGCAGGAGACTGCAGTGATGGCCACCACTAGGTAGAGAGTGAGGCCTGACTCATCCGTGTTGACGGGAGACTCCAGACTAACCAAGTCCTCCAGAACCTCTGGAATGCTGTCAGCCACCGCCACAGTGAGCCTGACAGTTGCGGAGAGAGGAGGCTGGCCGTGGTCCTGCACAGTTACCACGAGGCTCTGTTTGAGAGCATCTTTATCCATCATGGCTCGGGCCGTGCGTACCTCCCCTGTGTGCAGTCCCACGGAGAAGAGCCCTGGCTCGCTGGCTTTGAGCAGGCGGTAGGACAGCCAGGCGTTCTGCCCGGAGTCTCTGTCTACAGCCACCACCTTGGTCACTAAATAACCCGGTTCTGCGGAGCGAGGTGCCAACTCCACACCAGTGGAGCCATCGGTAGGGGGAGAGGGGTATAAAATCTCTGGAGTGTTGTCATTCTGGTCCAGCACGAAAAGGGTCAGGGAAATATTGCTGCTTAATGGTGGGTCCCCATTGTCACTAGCCGTCACTCCCAGTTGTAGGGTCTGGAACTGTTCATAGTCGAAGGATTGCAGGGCGTACAGCACACCCGTGTCTGAGTTGATAGAGACGTAAGAGGACAGAGGTGTTCCCTGGATGGTATACTCAGCCAGAGAGTACGTGACCTGGGCATTTTCCCTGCTATCCCTATCAATGGCGGTCACCGAGAAGATGGAAGAACCCCTTGGATTGTTTTCAGGAATGTAGGCCGAGTAGGAGGAGTGAGGGAAAACCGGAGGGTTGTCGTTGGCGTCCGCCACTCTCAGCAGGAGGTGCGTTTCCGTGGACAAGGGTGGACTGCCCTGATCTTTGGCGATCAATGTAATATTGTAGCTCTCCACCTGCTCCCGGTCCAGTTCACTATTTGTTATCAATTTATAATAATTTCCATACGTCTTTTCTAACTTAAAAGGAAGACCACTAGGGATGGAGCAAGAGACCTGACCATTCTCTCCAGAATCTTGATCTTGAACGTTTAGAAGAGCAATGACTGTGCCCGAAGGAGAATTTTCCAGCACTGAGTTACTGGAAGAGGTGACAGCTATCTCTGGAGCGTTATCATTCACATCCTCAACCGTGATCAACAACATGGTGGTGCTCAACAGCCCCCCGCCATCCTGGCCTTGAATTTCCATCTCATAGAATCTGTATTTTTCAAAATCCAGAGGCTTTCCGATTAGAACTTCTCCAGTTTGAGAATTCAGTTGAAATGTTTCAGAAGCTTTGCTTTTCTTTTTCCGGAAAGAGTACATCACTTCCCCGTTGATACCCTCATCTGGGTCTGTGGCATTTACCGCGATCACCCGCGTTCCGGGGCTGAGGTTTTCAGGAACACTCACTCTATACACAGACTGCGTAAATTTTGGGATGTGGTCATTTGCGTCGAGGACCACCACGCGAATAGGAACCGTGCCCTTGCGGATGGGATCTCCCCCATCTAAGGCTGTGAGGAGGAGGTGGTGAGACGCCTCTTTCTCGCGGTCCAGACTTTCCTCCAGCACTAGCTCTGGATTCTTGTCCCCGTCAGTCCCGCCTCTCACCTGCAAGGAAAAATAACTGCTTGGGCTGAGCTGGTAGCCCTGGAGGGAGTTCATCCCTGCATCTGGATCCCTAGCCTTAGGAAGCGGAAATCGCGATCCGGGACTAGTATGCTCGCTGACTTTGATCTCTACCTCCTCTTCCTGGAAGCTGGGGGCGTTATCGTTAATGTCCGTTACTTCCACCTCCACTCCGTAAATCTTCAGGGTTTGCTCCACGAGAATTTCCAAATTCAGCAAGCAGGAGGGGAGCGTGTCACACAGCTCCTCGCGGTCTATCCTACCCGCAGTGACCAAGCTGCCGCCTCGCGGATTCAGAGAGAAAAGCTGCGATTTTCCTCTGGAGATGATGCGGACTCCGCGTTCCACGACCTCCCAGGGCTCCAGCCCCAGGTCTTTGGAGATGTTGCCTACGAAGAAGCCTTTATCTGTCTCTTCTGGAACCGAGTATCGGATCTGTCCAGTCCCAAAGGTCATAAAGGTCCCCAGGAAAACGTACAGCGGGACCAGCGCGCGGCGGTCCAGGCGCTGAGGCTGATTCGCCATGGCTGGGTGTGAGCGTTGTTCCGTGAGGGTCTTGCGCCGCTTTATTTTTAATTTATTTTTTCCGAGTCAGCTTTTGTGTCTACGAGGTTCCAGGTATCCCGCATCCAAAACATAATTCAAAGCGAACGGAGGTGTTTTTTATTTCCAGAATTCAGATGCGTGAGTATCCATCCCTTTCTTCGGCTTTGTGTGGTAGAGGTTCCGGAGAAGTACTCAATAGCTTTGTCCTCCCATTCCCCGACTGGTCAACAGCGGCGCCTAGAGCCCGAACTTATTATTGCAACACTAATAAAAACCTGGTTGTCTGTTGCGGAGAAAACTGTCACACTCACCTTTTCCGTGGATCATAACATTTGTGAAGCCGACAACCGCAAACAATAGCTATGTGATGTGATGTAAATTTTACCAAGAGCACTTATGAAAAGGTTAGTTGTTGAATGGACTTGTTTAATTAAAAGCGTTTCAAAATAACAGTGGAACTTAAAATGCACAGGTGAGTGGTGATTCCAGCTGGTTTTTACTAACTGTAGAGACCCGGCATCTGTGGACGTGCAACCTGCATGGTCCAGACGAAATCTTCAGGTAGGATCCATGGCTATTATTCTTACTAGTTTTTATTCAAGTTTTTATTGTATTATTTTAATTATGTGTATGTGTCTTTGTGAGTATGTGCACAGGTGAGTATGGGTTCATGTGAAGTCCAGAAGAAGGTGCAGCTGGAGTTATCATAGCAGTAAGCTGCTGGTTATGGGTGCTGGGAACTGAACTTGGGTCCTCTCAAAAGAGTAATGATGCTCTTAACCACTAAGCCATCTCTCCAGTTCTCACCAATGTTGCTTTTATTTTTAATGAGTTATTATTATTTTTTAATGAGTATAATAACGACGGAATGTTTTATTCAAAATTTGAATAGTATTATGGTTATTATTTAAAAGATAATAAAATATACCTGTATTTCATACTCCAACGGGAAGGCATTTTAATGAAAAATTGACGAGAGGTTTTCATATACTTGTGTGTGTTAGAGGCAGGAGGAAAAGGAGGAGAGAACTGGTAATTGAAGCAGCATCTAGAGTACACTATGTGTTCAAACATAAAAACAAATTAAGAAGCCGGGCGTAGTGGTGCACACCTGTAATCCCAGCACTTGGGAGGCAGAGGCAGGCGGATTTCTGAGTTCGAGGCCAGCCTGGTCTACAGAGTGAGTTCCAGGACAGCCAGGACTACACAGAAAAACCCTGTCTCGAAAAACAAAACAAAACAAAACAAAACAAAAACAAAAAAAAAACAAATTAAGAACTAAATATGATTGGATAGTAGAGTATTTCAGCACCGCAAACCTTTTGTGCATGCTGGATAGAACTGGTTTTGGTACGCTCGAGGTACGTGTTTTGACACTACAGCACACTCCCAACCCCTTCCAAAAACAGTGATACCCCAAGTTCGACCTACGTTTCTCTTAGGAATGTAAAGCTCCCCAAAGAGTCCAACTCGGTGGCCCCGCCCCTTTAATCCCAGTGCTTGGGAAGCAGAGGCAGGAGGATCTCTGAATTCTAGGCCCTCCTGGTCTACACAGCTAATTCCAGAACAACCAGGACTACACAGAGAGACCATGTCTCAAACAAAACAAACCATCCATTAAAATAGCAGCTCTATATAGGAGTACTTTGGCATACCAGAATATAAAAATCATAATATTAAATACCTGGTTAAAGGTCTTCTCGTCTGCTTCGACACTAGGAGTTAAAATACTAGCCAATAGTGCCGAGGAGCTGTCTTTGTTGAGAATATCTTGTGCGGCTGCACAATCTCCAACGGATGTGAGGAAATTGAATTCTGGCTTAAGTTGATCTCCCGGCATGCACAGATTATAGGCATAGGGCAATGTTCCCTCGCTGTAGTTGGGTGGAAGTACTGGTCTAGACTTGGAATCAAGAACCGACCCAAAGCAACCAGTGGATGAAGGGCTGGAAGACTGGCGCAGGCGCAGAGCAATGGCGATGATTACTACGAGAAGGAAAAGCACCGAGATCAGGGCCAAGGCCACCACCAGGTAAAACTGAAGCTCACTCTGAGGGTCGGAGGGAGTGGGGTGATCGGCGAGGTCTGGCAACGCTTCTTGTAGGCTGTCTGCAAAAACTAGGAGCAGTGTTGCGGTAGCAGACAGGGGTGGCTGTCCACCATCACGCACAGCGACTAGAAGGCGCTGACGAGCTGCATCCTTGTCGCCCAAGGCACGCGCTGTGCGCACCTCGCCTGTGCGCAGCCCCAGGCTGAAGAGCCCGGGGTCGCTGGCCTGCAGCACGTGGTAGGACAGCCAGGCATTGTGTCCCGAGTCTGCGTCCACCGCCACCACCTTGGTGACCAGGTATCCGGGCTCAGCAGCGCGCGGCACCATGTCGAAGAGCGCAGAGCCATCGGGCTCGAGCCTGGGGTACAGCACGCGTGGCGCGTTGTCGTTGCGGTCGCCCACCAGCACGCGCATGCTCACGTTGGCGCTGAGCGCGGGCGATCCCTGGTCGCGCGCCTGTAGAGTCAACTGGAAGGAGCGAAGCTGCTCGTGGTCAAAGGCGCGCTGCGCGTACACCACTCCACTGTCCTGGTTCACGGACACAAAGGACGACAGCGTTTTTGGCTCTAGGTCGCTGGCTATGATGGAATAGGAGACGAGGCCATTGGATCCCACATCTGGATCCCATGCTCTGACTTGGGTTATGGAAGTGCCGGGCTGGTTGTTTTCTGGTACGTTTATCAGGTAGGTCTGCTGTTGGAAAACGGGTGCATTGTCGTTGACGTCAGCGACGTTCAGAGTGATGGTTGTGCTGGAGGAAAGGGGCGGCTTGCCCCTATCTGTGGCTGTGATGGTGACATTGTACCCGGGGCTCTGTTCCCGGTCTAGGGCGCTATCTGTGACTAACTTGTAGTAATTGTTGGAAGAAGAATGGATCTTAAATGGATTGTTTCCGCTTAAACTGCACGTGACTTCTGCGTTTTCCCCAGAATCTCCATCCCGGACCTTGAAGAGGGCCACAACCGTTCCAGAAGGGGAATCCTCCAAAATCTGATCCGAGAGAGAAGTGATGATTATTTCTGGGCGGTTGTCGTTCTCATCTAGAACCTCTATAATTACTTTACATTGTGAAGCAAGAGATCCTCGGTCCTTTGCCTCCACACCAATCGTATATCGTTCTACTTCTTCAAAATCCAACGACTGTAGAGTTACAATATCTCCTGTTACGGGATCCAGAGAGAACTTGTGGTGGGCTTTGTTAGCCACACCCAGGAAGGAATACGTGAACTCTGCGTTGACGCCCTCGTCCTGATCTACTGCCTTTAGCCTTAGGACTGTGGATCCTGGAGGCAAGTCTTCTCGAAGGCGGACTCTGTACACTTCTTGGCTGAACACTGGGGGGTTATCATTGGCGTCCACCACTCGGATTCGAAGCTGAGCGGTGCCACTTCGGGGCGGGTCCCCACCGTCTACAGCAGTCAGCACCAGGTGGTGAGTGCTCTCTGCTTCTCGGTCCAGCATCTTTTGCAATTCTAATTCTGGGTATTTGCCACCGTCAGGATTGTCTTTCACCAGTAATGAGAAATATTCGTTAGGACTTAGTTGGTATTTACTAAGAGAATTCACACCAATATCAGGATCATTTGCAGACTCCAGAATTGTTCTCGCCCCTGGGCTGACGGATTCACTTATCTCTAGGTTTATTTCATCTTTTGGAAATTGAGGAGCATGATCATTAACATCCTCAATCTCCACAACGACATGGAAAATATTTAAGGGGTTTTCCAGCACCGCTTCCAACTGCAGCTCACACCTTCTCCTCCCTTTGCATATCTGCTCGCGATCTATGCGGTCCTTCACCAGCAAATCCCCGCTCTCCGAATCCACGCTGAAGTGCAGCTTCTCAGCGCTAACCCGCAGCTTCCGAGCAGACACTTCCAGGACACTGAGCCCTAGATCCTTGGCGAGGTTCCCCACCACCGACCCGCGGTCCAGCTCCTCGGGGATGGAGTAGCGGACCGGCTGGCCCAGCGCGGGGCTGAACAAAGGCAGCAGCAGGGTAAACAATACCTGCGGGCGGCCGGGGCGCTGCCTCTGAGCGCGGCTCCCTCCCATTGCTGGCTCAGGTCCTGTTAGGTCTTCGGATCTTCACAGTAGGAGAGAGAGAGTGCAGCCTACCGGGGTGGTGGTCCGTTTGGCCTCGGACAGCGGGACCCCAGTTTGGTGCTGGAGGAATCCGTGTCTTAGCGTGTGTGAGTGAGAGTTCCCCTTGGTGTGTTTTTTGTTTCAAGCGCAGGAAATTTCAGCTTAGAGACTGAGGGATCTGGGTCCGCGGAGCTTGCTCTGCACTGGCCGACAGCGGCGCCCAGAGGCTCTGAGTGGGATTGCAGTCTGGCGTTTCAGATTTTTGGGGAATCTTTTTTTTTTTTCTATAAGCGCCAAGTTGATAGTCAAAATATTTGAATTTTCTTTCTCATTGATTTTTGTTTCCCTCGTGAACGTTTTATTAATAGATATTGTTTCATATGTAAAAATTTGTACTCGTTTTTGATAGGTTGAAAGTGTATTTCCTTCAAATTAAAAAAAACATGAAAGAAAGCGAAGGCCCACAGGACCAATGGCCCACTGTTACCCAAGTCCGTCATCCACAGGAAATGACTCTCTTTTTGAGGATAATTATCTTTGCTACCAACTCTAGCTCTCGCTAGTTAAAAAGTAAACACCCTTCCACCATATTTAGACACTGGAATGCCACCCTGACTGTAATGCAAACATTTGAGATCTCAGCATTGCTCTCAAAAATTTAATAGTATATTCATAATGTCAGAAGAGAACTAAAATATGCACATAATTATTGCTCTCGTGGGACAAAGATGTAGGACAATGGATTCAACGAATAAATAGTACTATAACTCCAGAGTCTCTACTTACCTTCCATGAAGCTATGGATAGCCAAGTGTTGACACCAAAGTGTCAGGGTCTCAGATGTATTTTGAGATTCTGTAGAGCATTCTTTATTCTAGTAACTTCTGTCATCGAATCAAATACATCACTATTTTTCTTGAAGGAAATGTGCTCATCAATACCTTCACCGATCATTTGTTTAGAAGAGTTTCATGTACATCTTTGCTTAAAATCAGATCTTCTGATGAACTGGCAATTCTTTCTTTGCTCTTAGCTCTTAGTTTATTTTTAAAGCTCTGTCACAGCACTTGAGATTCTACTGGCTGAGTTCTCTTCTACATTAAGGAGAAAATGTCCTCATCACGTGGTTAGCTTTCATTCCTGGGAATGTGAGCAACGTTATCCACCCCAACCCATATTTCCATTTTAGCCTTAGTTGATGGGTTTTATAATTTTGAAGAAAAAAAAAAGACAAAGAGAATAAAAATTCTTAATTTAACCTTGCATAAATTCTTGGAATCATCATTGGGCAAGAAAAGTGAAATTAAAAGGCTGTATCTTTCCTGTAGTAATCATATGCTACATAATCATATGCAGAAGGGAGGCCGCTGGGCTAATGGGCATGATTATGGTTATAAAGATTCTAAGCACACAGTTATGAATTGTTGGTTGAATATTAATTAAAAACTTCAAATATCTAAAGAGTATATTCAGTTATTGTTTGACAAATGTAACCGCAAAGACATAATGTTTTGTCGATAAGGAACACCAACGACTTAGCTTGTGTGTCTAGCCAGGCCAATGCATTTGTTTCTGACATTTACCTAATTTTAACAGACTTGCCTTCAAAAGAGCTCTGGTTTCCTAAAGTAGTAAAGTTCCAGCATGTGGTCAGTGAGGACACATCAACAGACACTTCCACATGAGGTTCCCTTTTAGGGACCGCCCATGTTGTACTCAGCAACAAACACAAAGTAAAACACAAAGGTGACTCACACAACCTTGGGGCAACCTAGGTGATTTTCGCCACCGTTTCCAATACAGGTTTTTTTTTTTTTTTTTTTTTTTTTTTTGGTTTTTGGAGACAGGGTTTCTGTGTAGCCCTGGCTGTCCTGGAGCTCACTCTGTAGACCAGGCTGGCCTCGAACTCAGAAATCCGCCTGCCTCTGCCTCCCAAGTGCTGGGACTACAGGCCCGGTTCCAATACAGTCTTAACGACCAGATTCTACTCTCTAATGTTTTAGCAAGAGGCAAGCGTCGCTGGAACCTGGAACCGAGAGAAGTGGTTTTAAAATAGAGATCTACCATTTCCTGCATTTGGGTTCAAGCCCCCAAAGTAAATCTGATCTTAACTTTGTAAAGAAAAAGTAAAATCAGAACTCACTGGCACCAAAGGAGCATCTTCTACAGGACACTTGGAATCATCTAGCAAAGACAAAGGATCTTTTTTCTCACAGCTCTCCTGGCTGATGAGCGTGTCCGCGTAGTTGGGCTGCGGGAAGATCAGATGGCTCTTCCGCGAATCAGCAGTGAGGGAAACCTCGTGCGAATAGGTCTGCAAGAAAGCTCGCACTCCGTCCACGCCCACATAGTGAGAGGCGGGCACGCCAGCCAATCCGTCTCTCGAAGACTGCAGCACGTGGGACTTGTGCCAGCGCCGAAGTTTGAGTGCCAACAACACAATGACGAAGGCGAGAAAAACGCAAGAAACCGCGGCCACTGCCACTACTAGGTAGAGTGTGAGGTTTGAGGCCTCAGAGTCCTGCGGTGGCTCCAGGTTGCCCAAGTCTGCCAGAACATCAGGGATGCTGTCAGCTATGGCAACAGTCAAAGTGACCGTTGCGGAGAGAGGAGGCTGGCCATGGTCCTGCACAGACACCACTAGGCTCTGCTTGAGAGCATCTCTCTCCATCAGGGCCCGCGCTGTGCGCACCTCACCCGTGTGCAGCCCTACGGTGAAGAGCCCCGGTTCGCTGGCCTTGAGTAGGCGGTAGGACAGCCAGGCGTTCTGTCCTGAGTCTCTATCCACTGCCACCACCTTCGTCACCAGATAGCCCAGCTCTGCTGAGCGGGGCGCAAGCTCTACCCCAGTGGAGCCGTCGGTGGGCATGGTGGGGTACAGGATTTCTGGAGAGTTGTCGTTCTGATCCAGCACAAACAGGGTCAACGACACATTGCTGTGGAGGGGAGGCTTTCCGCTGTCGCTAGCAGTCACCTGCACCTGCAGTTCCCGAAACTGCTCATAGTCAAAGGACCAGAGCGCATACAGGATGCCAGTGTCTGAGTTGATAGATATGTAGGAAGAAAGTGGTGCCCCGTCAATGGTGTCTTCAGCCAGAGAGTAAACGATCTGGGCGTTCTCCTTGCTGTCGGGATCGAGGGCAGTCACTGAGAAGATGGAGGCGCCTCTGGGATTGTTCTCTGGGATGTAGGTAAAGTAGGATGGGTGAGAGAAGGTAGGCGGGTTGTCGTTGATATCTGCCACTTGCAGAGTGAAGTCAGCTTTGGTTGACAAAGGTGGGTTTCCCCCATCAGTGGCGGTTACTGTGATGTTGTAAGAGGGTACCTGTTCCCTATCAAGAGCTCTCTGTGTCACTAGCCGATAGTAACTGTCAATGGACTTTTCTAATTTAAACGGCAGATTTCCTGAGATGGAACAGGTTACTTCTCCGTTCTGCCCAGAGTCTAAATCATGGATGTTTAAAAGGGCTATGACAGTTCCCACCGGCGAATCTTCTGTCACTGGACTGAAGAGCGATGTGATGGTCACCTCCGGACGGTTGTCATTTACATCCTCCACTGTGACCAGCACCTTCGCAGTTGCAAGATAGGCCCCTCCATCTTCAGCTTGGATTTCTATTTCGTAGACGCTCCTTTCTTCATAATCTAGATTTTCAGATATTTTTATTTCCCCGGTATTTCTGTCTAGTTGGAATTTGGACAGTTGTGTGTCCAGTGATTTTCGGAATGCGTATGTCACTTCTCCATTGGCGCCTTCGTCTTTGTCGGTGGCGGTCACCTTAAGCAGCTGAGTGCCCACAGGCAGGTTCTCCGGAACGTTCACGCGGTATTCAGAGGAGGTGAAGATTGGAGCATTGTCGTTTGTATCAAAGACGGTCACAGTGATGAGGACAGTGCCTGATCTGGGAGGGTTTCCTCCGTCAGAGGCCACGAGGACCAGGTGGTGAATCGCCTCTTCCTCACGATCTAGGGCGTGCTCCAGCACTAGCTCCGGGTACTTGATACCCTTAGCACCGCTCTGAACGACTAGGGAGAAGTGCTTACTGGGGCTAAGTTGGTAGTTCTGCAGAGAGTTCACGCCCACATCCGGATCAGTAGCTTCTGGGAGAGGAAAACGCATTCCTGGGGCGACGTTTTCATTAATTTTTACATCTAGAGTTTCTGCTTGGAATTTTGGCGCATTGTCATTGACATCCATCACCTCTATCTCTATCCCGAAGAGTTTCACCCTATCTTCCACAAGGATGTTAAAGCTCACGACACAGGGCGTGCTCTGGGCGCACAGCTCCTCCCGGTCTATCCTGCCAGCGGTGACCAGGCTGCCGCCTCGCGGGTTCAGAGAGAAAAGCTGCGACCTACCTCTGGAGATGATGCGGACCCCGCGCTCCGCCAGCTCGCGGGGCTCCAGCCCCAGGTCCTTGGAGATGTTGCCCACAAAAGAGCCTTTCTCTAGTTCCTCGGGAACCGAGTAGCGGATCTGCCGAGCTGCGGACTCCCAGGGCATCCATAGGAAAAGGAGGACCAGTTTGGTGAGCTCTGAGAGATCTCTTTGAGCGGCCATTGTCCTCTGACTACGGAATTCTCTCAAAGCTCTTCCCGATCCGCCAGGCGCGCGGTGCGTTTCACTTGGTTCTTTTCTTCTTTCTGTGACCCCTGGAGTCTCCCGCAGCAGAAGCACCTTAGATTCCGGGGTGATGTTCGTTGCAGCCCAGGAGCCGGTTTGCCGGAACTGTGAGGCTTTGAGCTCTTGGACCCTGAGAATCCCGACTGAGCTCCGGCGATATTTTGCTCCTGGTAGGTGAACAGCGACGCTCAGAGTCGGAAGAAGTTACTGCACCCACTACAATATTTCAGCAAATGAATTTTTCTGTTGAATTATTTTAATTCACTTTAATTTCCTTTGGTTTCACTGTTAATTTTTTGAAAGTGCGTGAGTTTGAAAGCATGGCTTCACATATACGCAGGCAAGAGCTCCAACAGCGAGCTTCATCCGAGCCCTTCTCAAGTTTCTTATTGGGGAGTATAATAAGCTAAATTGATAATATTTGCATCTTATTTCCAACAGAAGCACACCCACTTAAAACATAGCAATGTTTATTTTGTGTTAAAAAACTTACAGCTTTGGTATTCATTCACACAGAGACATGTATATTTCTTTTAATAAAATTCACTTAGATTATTTTAGTTTTCTTTAATTTGATTGGTGTTTTGATTATAGTCCTGTAAGAGGCTAACAAAATAGTCTACTAATCCTTGACATTTTTGAAAGATGTACTTTTTCTTATATAGGATTGTTTTTGAAATTTTAATTAGGCTATTTAGAAATGGACTCACCAAATAATTAGAAAGTAAAAGGAGCAAATCCTACAATTGCCCACTAAAACGTGTTGTAATTGGAAGACAAACATGTACAAGCATTTCAGGCACAGACCAGAAACAAAACCAAAGGTCCAGTGATGTGAACTTGGTTTTTTTTGTTTGTTTGTTTTTGTTTTTTGTTTTTTTTTTCAGTGTAGGAAATCAAATGATGTAAGGCAAGTGCTCTACACTTGAATTAACCCCAACCCTGGTGTAGAGTTTTGAATAAGCATGTTTTTTTTTATGGCAAGTGTGCATTTCATCAGATATTAACGATACAGATGTTAACAATGTCTTCTCCTAAGCACTTTACCAGGAAGGGTGAAGAAGGCAGACTTTCTTTTGTGTGCATTCGGAGTTTAGCCTGCCCACCCACACCGGGGAGGAGCCACAGGCTTACATTATTTTTCGTATTGAGAAAAGGTTGTTTGGCAGTGTTTCAGTCAGCATGTCACTCTTCAACTATTTTGTTATAGTTGTGAAAGGCAGAGTCTTGCCCCCTGAGCATGAGAATTCTAGGTAAGTACTGGCCAGGCTCAACTATCTATTTTTTCTTTCAAAGATCTTAAATCACAAACATACTGAAAGGAGAAGGGCAAGAGGATCTCCCAGTTTTCATGGAAATCGTTCCTTTCAAGGTAGAGGAAGAGACTGAGAAAAGGCACAAAAGCAGTTCTAAGAAAAAGGAAGGGTAATGGGATGAAAAGGGCAGACACACCAGAAATAGAGGAGAAAACCCCTCGGGGGCAGTTATATTGACTTTTGGGGACCACAGAGCCTTGGAGATATGAACAAAACTTCAAGCCACCTCTCAAGAGAAGCATCTGAAACCGAGCAGAACCTGGTTAGCTGATGGCTGTCCCAGTCACCTCCCCAAGTGCTCGCAGGTGGACAAAAAATGCGAGAGTAAATGAGGTGCCCAAAGGCGGGAGAAATAATTCGCAGCCAATGGTTTTCTGGAACAGTGCCCGTTCTGATTGTTCAGCGTGCTTCAGCATTTTAGACATTGAAACATATAACCTAGATGCAAACATTCATTTAAGTAGGAAGCTTGGCTAGGTTATTCATTTACTTGGTCAGACACCAAGATTACTGCTTTAAAAATTGTTTTATGTGTATGAGCGTTTGCACCTCATATATGTATAGGCACCAGGGAAGAGAGAAGAGGAGTCAGATTTCCCTATCCTCTGGAACACGTAGTAATGGGTGGTTGTGAGCCACTTTGTGGGTGCTGGGAACCGAATCCGAACCCTCTGCAAGAGCAGCAAGCGCCCTTCACCACCCCCCCCACCTCTCCAGCCACAAGACTTTTTTGTTTGTTTGTTTGTTTGTTTTTTGGTTTTTTTTTTCGAGACAGGGTTTCTCTGTGTAGTCCTGGCTGTCCTGGAACTCACTCTGTAGACCAGGCTGGCCTCGAACTCAGAAATCCGCCTGCCTCTGCCTCCTAAGTGTGTGTTTGTTTTTTTGAGACAGGGTTTCTCTGTGTAGTCCTGGCTGTCCTGGAACTCACTCTGTAGACCAGGCTGGCCTCGAACTCAGAAATCCGCCTGCCTCTGCCTCCCAAGTGCTGTGATTACAGGCGTGCGCCACCACGCCCGGCTCGCCACAAGACTTTTTTACTGCTACTGTTTGCCAATCGGAGCCTTACAAGATATCTCCAATTTGTTAACTTTTTTTTTCTTCTGAAGGATATATGAACTTATGAGCGAAATGTCATCCTTTCACCATCGAGAAGATAAGGTGGTAGTTAGCTACTAAATTTTCAAATGTCAACCTAGATATGAAAATGAAGTTACTATACCTGAAATAAGAGAAACTAGGATTATTAAAGAAAAAAAATGAAACTTACCGGTGCTAGAGTCTCAGGATGTGTCGTCAAATCATCCCCAAGGTGAAGCGGAATTAAGGCCCCAGGAGAGCTACCGCAAACGATTTCTTGAGAAGGCAAAGGCGCGCTACTTTTCAGAAAATTTAACTCCGCCTTTCCCGTTTGCCCAACGCACAGATTATAGGAATAGGGTAGAGTGCCTTCGCTATAGTTGAGAGAAACCCCTGGTCTAGTCTTAGAACAAAGACCAGACTGAAAGCAGCCCCAGACGGAGGGGCTGGAGGAGTGCCGCAGTCGAAGGGCAATGGCTAGAATCACAGCCAGGAGGAAAAGCA
This sequence comes from Apodemus agrarius, assembly GCA_964023405.1. Classification (NCBI taxonomy): domain Eukaryota; kingdom Metazoa; phylum Chordata; class Mammalia; order Rodentia; family Muridae; genus Apodemus; species Apodemus agrarius. Next base: position 27,385,817 of record OZ030021.1, on the reverse strand, counting down.
CAGAAATCAAGGCCAAGGCCACCACCAAGTAGAACTGCAGCTCCGCTTGCGGATCAGGGGGCAGTGAGCGGTCGCTGAGGTCCGGCAGGGCCTCCTGCAAGCTGTCAGCGAATACTAGAAGCAGCGTGGCTGTGGCCGAGAGGGGCGGCTGTCCCCCATCGCGAACACCGACCAACAGGCGCTGTCGCGCAGCGTCCTTTTCGCCCAGGGCACGGGCTGTGCGCACCTCGCCTGTGCGCAGCCCTAGGCTGAAGAGCCCTGGGTCGCTGGCCTGCAGCACGTGGTAGGACAGCCAGGCATTGTGTCCTGAGTCTGCGTCCACCGCCACCACCTTGGTGACCAAGTATCCAGGCTCGGCAGCGCGTGGCACCATGTCGAAGAGCGCAGAGCCGTCGGGCTCGAGCGTGGGATACAGCACGCGTGGCGCGTTGTCGTTGCGGTCGCCCACCAGCACGCGCATGCTCACGTTGGCGCTGAGTGCGGGCGATCCGTGATCGCGAGCCTGTAGGGTCAGCTGGAAGGAGCGAAGCTGCTCGTGGTCGAAGGCGCGCTGCGCGAACACCACTCCGCTTTGTGCGTTCACGGTCACGTAGGACCACAGCGATTTAGGCTCCAGGTCGCTGGCTATGATGGAGTAGGAGACGTGACCATTGGATCCCAAATCCGGGTCGGAGGCGCTGACTTGAGCGATGGAGGCTCCAGGAGGATTGTTCTCAGCCACATGGACTACGTATGAAGACTTCTGGAAAGCCGGAGCGTTGTCGTTAACGTCAGTGATCTGCAGAGCGATGGTTGTACTGGAAGAGAGGGCTGGCTTGCCTTTGTCCGTCGCGGTGATGGTGACATTATACTGTGGGTTCTGCTCTCGGTCTATGGCTCCGTCTGTTACTAACTTGTAGTAGTTGCTAGAAGAAGCCTGGATCTTGAAAGGCAGGTCTTTGCCGATATCACACGTGACTTCTCCGTTTCCTCCGAAATCCCGATCTCGCGTTTTGAAGAGGGCAACCACCACTCCCGGAGGAGAATTCTCCAAGATATGATCAGAAAGGGAGGTGATGGTGATTTCTGGACTGTTGTCATTTTCATCTAGGACTTCTATGATGATTTTACACCGTGTAGAGAGACCACCGCCATCCCTCGCTTCCACTTCCATGGTGTACCTCTCTATGTCTTCAAAATCCAACGACTGGTTATTCTTGATCACGCCTGTTTTCTCATCTAGTGAGAACACGTGCCTTGTGCTCTGGGCAGTGCTCCGAAAGTAGTAACGTATCTCAGCATTGACACCCTCATCCTCATCGGTGGCTGTCACTTGCAACACAGACGATCCTGGGGGCAGATTTTCACTAACACTGATCCTATATTCCTCTTTGCTAAACACTGGAGGGTTGTCATTGATGTCCTTTACAGATATTTCTATCTGGGTGGTAGCACTGCGGGGCGGGTCCCCTCCATCCAAGGCAGTCAGTATCAAGCGATGAGACCTCTGTTCTTCCCTATCTAGGAGTTTCTCCAGAGACAACTCTGGGGTTTTGCCACCATCAGGATTAACTATAACCACTAATGAGAAATAAGGGTTGGGGCTTATCTGGTAATCTTTAACTGAATTCAAATTTATGTCGGGGTCAGTGGCAGGCTCAAGGGGTATTCGTGTACCAACCGGCATAGATTCCAAGATTTCTAAACGCGTTTCTTTCTTCTCGAATTGAGGGGCATGATCATTAACATCCTCAATCTCCACAACGACATGGAAAATATTTAAGGGGTTTTCTAGCACCGCTTCCAACTGCAGCTCACACCTTCTCCTCCCTTTGCATATCTGCTCGCGATCTATGCGGTCCTTCACCAGCAAATCCCCGCTCTCCGAATCCACGCTGAAGTGCAGCTTCTCAGCGCTAACCCGCAGCTTCCGAGCAGACACTTCCAGGACACTGAGCCCTAGATCCTTGGCGAGGTTCCCCACCACCGACCCGCGGTCCAGCTCCTCGGGGATGGAGTAGCGGACCGGCTGGCCCAGCGCGGGGCTGAACAAAGGCAGCAGCAGGGTAAACAATACCTGCGGGCGGCCGGGGCGCTGCCTCTGCGCGCGGCTCCCTCCCATTGCTGGCTCAGGTCCTCTGTTGGGTCTTCGGATCTTCACAGTAGGAGAGAGTGCAGCCTACCGGGGTGGTGGTCCGTTTGGTCCCGGACAGCGGGACCCCAGTTTGGTGCAGGAGGAATCCGTGTCTTGGTGTGTTTGAGTGAGAGTTCTCCTTGGTGTGTGTATTCCTTTCTGCCCAGGAAATTGCAGCTTAGAGACTGAGGGATCCCGGGTATCAGAGCTTGCTCTGCACTGGCCGACAGCGGCGCCCAGAGGCTCTGAGTGGAATTGCAGTCTATCTTGTTTAGAAATCCCTTCCCAAAATGTATAACTCTGAACATGGGGTTATGAAATAACCACACATTTTGATCTCACGGTGGGATTACAGAGGATATTTATGTATTTTAAAGAAACTTACACTACACTATGGAACATTATGTATTATGTTGTGAATCTTCACATACAGATTAACCAACTAACTTCAACATAGATGAACGTAAGAGCAATCTTTGCTTACTGTATATTGAATTTTCTGGCTATTCAGAAGAAAACCCAAAACATTTAGCGTAATTTAACGCTTTAAGAAAAACTAGAGAAAATACCAGTCATTTCATTTTTCAGCCCATTTATATTCTAGAATCCGTTATCGACACACACAGTTTAAGAGCAGTGGCACTGATCATTTCCCACACTCTTCTCGGTCGTCAGTGTACTTACCTATGCTGTGTTTTTAAACTAAAGAGCAGTTGGGGGTGAAATCATTTGCCTGCAGGCATGAGACTAGTCTGGGAGACACAATGAGATCCTGAACCAAAAAGCCAACCAAACCAAACCAAACCAAAATATCTTCACTGTGCTTCTGTAAACAATCCTGATAGAAACACAGGAAAGGCATGAAGTGGGAGCAGAGCTAGTTGGGAAGAGTGGGGGAGGGGAGGAGGGGGAGGTGGCAGTGTGAGCGTGAGCGTGACTGAAACACACTCCACACAAGTGTGGAAATGCCACAATTAATATGTTAAAAAGAGAATGGATGGTTTGTGATGACTGTTATCTACTTACCACACCATCGATACACACTCACAAGTATCTATGTTGTTATTCTTTTCCCCCCAAGTTAGCATGCATTTTAAACCCATGATTTAAATACAGATATGATTCCTCAGAAGAGAAATTTAAAAAATTCATGTGTCATCATTAAAAAATAAGACCCCCCAAAGAATTCTTATTTTCTCCCATCAGCTTAAGGGAGAAAGACTCATTTCTTTTGCTTCTTCTCTAAGGTGCTGCAAATTGAGCGCACAGGCACTGTGCACGACTCCTCTACCCACGAGCTACACCTGTAGTACTGAAAGAATGCTTGATGGCATTAGAATATCACGTATCAAGTTATAGATCCAGAATATACCTTAATGTCAACATCTGGACATTTTAAACTCCATATCAAGTACACAATTCGCTACATCCATAGAAGCACCAGCAGCCATTAATGCATCTATGTATGCAACGTAAGTTTACAATAGGAAAAATTTTTTAGACAGGGTCTCTCTACATAGCCCTGGTTGTCCTGGACCCAATTTGTAGAACAGGCTGGCCTCAGACTCAGAGATCTGCCTGTCTCTGCCTCCTGAGTGCTGGGATTAAAGGCGTGCACCACCGCATCAGGCTGTAAATAGAAATTTGCAAGTTTCACCCCTTTCCTCTTCTTTTTCCAGACTCAGGTTGAAGCCAGTGTCTCACTGAGCAACACTGCCCTCTCCAAGGTGCATTTCAAGTGTTCTACATGCCATGATACTTGAACATTGACATTATGTTTAAAATCTAAGTAATAAATTATTTTTCCTAAAATCCAGGGAAATCTTTTTAGAATCTCTTTCCGCATGTCCTGAGACTAATTGGTAACTTACACCCCATGTTCAGGTTCATTTCTACTCCCAGAGATTGGAGAATTGAGCTGGGGCCAAAATTTTGATTTCACGTATTAGCAACTTCTCTTGAGCAAGCCTACCCTTGAAAGAAGAGTGTCACACTATCTTTCATAGCTTGATACTATAGCATTAGGACACCCACGCCTTTCATGCTATTATCATAATGGATGCTACAGTTTTCGCCATTGAAAGAAAAAAGAAAGAAAGCTTTGCCAGGGTTTGGAAATGATAGCTGAAGCTTGACTCCTCAGAAAAGATCTTTCAACACAGTTAGTGCCTACAGACTTGGGACATGGAGAGTGATAGTTGGTTGAGATATTTTCCTGTCATAGAAACAGAAATGTGGAGGCAGAGACTATGGGGTTTCAGTTGCTTCCCTAAGAAAGGGGGGAACTTTCTGGTTCACTCCTACAAAAGTATCACTCTAGAAATTGTCTTAGGAGCAAGAGTTACAATGAGGGGCATTGGGAATAATGATCAATTCATGTTAGAAAGAGAACTGCAGCTATAGAGATTGTAGAGAACGACTGTACCCAACCAAGGCATTCTATCTGAAAAGACCACTCCATGCAGGAGAGTGAGAATTGCCCCCCCCCATCCACAGGAGTGTCATAAGAAAGTGAAAGTCATCTCAGTGATGTCCGACCAATAAACCTAGATGTTGTGGGTGAAGCTTAGACTCAATGAAAACTTGAGTCAATATCAATATGTCAATGTCAACTTGCACAAGACTAAGAGCGAACTATCATTCTTAATAAAGAAAAACAACCGAGAACTCACAGGAACCAGAGGAGTGTCATCAATAGGAAACTTGGGTTCCACTGAACTGCACAGAGGATCACTCTTCCCACAGCTCTCCTGGCTGATGAGCGTGTCTGCGTAGTTGGGCTGGGGGAAGATCAGGTGGCTCTTCCCAGAGTCAGGTGTGAGGGAAAACTCTTGAGAATAGGTTTGTAGGAAAGTCTGAACCCCATGCACACCCACAATATGTGATGTTGGTACCCCAGTGGATCCACCCATTGCATCCTGCAGCAGCTTTGAAGCATGCCAGCGCCGTAGCCTAAGTGCCAGCAGCACCAGTACAAAGAGTAGGAAGACACAGGAGACTACAGCAACTGCCACCACCAGGTAGAGAGTAATGTCAGAATCAGGGTCTGCAGGAGCGTTAATAGTGCCCAAGTCAGCCAGGACGTCGGGGATGCTGTCTGCCACAGCCACTGTGAGCGTGATGGTAGCAGACAGAGGGGGCTGGCCATGGTCCTGGACCGCTACCACGAGGCTTTGCTTGAGTGCATCCCTCTCCAGCAGGGCCCGAGCTGTGCGTACTTCGCCTGAGCGTAGCCCCACTGTGAAAAGTCCTGGCTCACTAGCCTTGAGCAGACGGTAAGACAACCAAGCATTCTGGCCCGAGTCTTTGTCTACTGCCACCACCTTGGTCACTAGATACCCTGCCTCTGCCGAGCGGGGAGCCAGCTCCACCCCGGTGGAGCCATCAGTCGGGAGCGAGGGATACAGGATCTTGGGAGCGTTGTCATTCTGATCCAATAGAAACAACGACAGGGACACATTGCTGCTGAGTGGCGGATGCCCACTGTCCCTTGCCTTCACCTGCATTTGCAGGGTTTGAAACTGCTCATAGTCAAAGGATTGCAGAGCATAGAGCACCCCAGTGTCAGAATTAATGGAGACGTAGGAGGAGAGTGGCGCCCCCTGGATGGTGGTTTCCACCAAGGAGTAAGTAACCCTAGCGTTTTCGTCGTCGTCAGGGTCAAGGGCACTAACTGAGAAGACGGAGGTGCCTCTGGGGTTGTTTTCGGGGAGATAGACTGAGTAGGAGGGTTGAGAGAAGGCAGGCGGGTTGTCATTGATGTCAGCCACATACAGGGTGATGTGAACTTGTGTGGACATGGATCGGGTTCCCCGGTCTGCTGCTGTCACTGTGATGTTATACTCAGAAGCCTTTTCTCGATCAAGAATCTGGGCTGTCAACAACCTATAGTAATCGTCTACTGAGTTTTCTAGCTTAAAAGATGGGTTCTCCTGGATGGAACAGACAACTTGACCATTCTTCCCAGAATCTTGGTCATGAGCATTGAAAAGGACGATTACGGTCCCTGGGGGAGCATCTTCCCTTACTGGGCTAAACAGAGATGTAATGGTCACTTCCGGCCGATTGTCATTTACATCTTCTACCATAACTACCACTTTGGTCCGCCCTTTCAGTCCCCCACCATCTTCAGCCTGTATTTCCATTTCATACAATGAACATTCTTCATAATCCAGATTTTTCGCTACTGTCATTTCCCCCGTGTTTTCATGAAGATGGAATAACAGTGACTGCTTTTCATTAATTTTCCGGAATTTGTATGTCACCTTCCCATTGGCACCTTCATCCGGGTCGCTAGCTCTCACTGTGAGCAGCTGGGTGCCCGGGGCCACGTTCTCAAGGACTTTCACGCGGTAAACGGGTTGGTCGAAAACAGGGGCATTGTCGTTGGTATCCAACACTGTGACCTGGATGAGCGCTGTGCTGGAGCGGCGTGGGTCGCCGCCATCATAGGCGGTGAGGACCAGGTGGTGAGAGGGCTCTTCCTCTCTGTCCAGGGAGCGCTCCAGCACCAGCTCTGGGTTTATAGTTCCGTCGTCTCCAGTTTGCAGGTGGAGAGAGAAGTGCCTGTTGGGGCTGAGCTGGTAACTCTGGAGGGAGTTTATGCCCACATCTGGGTCAACCGCTTCTGGGAGTGGATAGCGTGCTCCAGGGGCAGCGATTTCGCTGATTTTTACAACCAAATTTTTGGCCTCAAATTTTGGCGCGTTGTCATTGATATCAATCACTTCTACTTCCACCCCATAAAGTTTCACTCTGTCCTCAACTAGGACTTTAAAGCTTAGGAGACAAGGCGCGCTCTGAGCGCACAGCTCCTCCCGGTCTATCCTGCCTGCGGTGACCAAGAAACCGCTCCGCGGGCTCAGAGAGAAAAGCTGGATCTTACCTTTGGAGACGATGCGGACTCCGCGCTCTGCCAGCTCGCGGGGCTCCAGCCCCAGGTCCTTAGAGATGTTTCCCACTATATAGCCCTTTTCTGTCTCTTCAGGCACGGAATAGCGGATCTGCTTGGCCCCGGCCTGCCACAGCATCCCCAGCAGTGCACACAGGAGGACCAGTCTTCTGCAGTGCGAGCGTCCGGCCGGGGCAGCCATTGTTGCTTTTGCTACGGAATTTTCTCAGGACGCTCTTTCTGCTCGGTAAACTCCGTGGGCCCTTCTTTTCTTCCTCCAACTGTCATATGATATTTATTTCTCAGGAGAAAGCCAGAGCGTTCCAGGTTAGAAGGTTGAGTTTTGCTGTAGTCAGTTTATAGGATGTGCCGGGCTTTGTGTAGGTGCTGACAGGAAAATCCGGATGGAGCGGGGAGTTTTTTCTTACAGTTGGTGAACAGCGGCGCTCAGAGTCCTAAATCGTTACTACAGCGTCTGAGACATTACACCCCACTCCTTCCCTCTAACCATTTCTCTTCTTTTCTCTATCCCCCCTCTCCCCATCTCCTCCCTTTCGCTTCTTTCCTTCCTTCCTTCTTGCCTTTGTTTCTTTCTTCCTTCACCCCTTTCTCCTCCCCTTTCGCCTTTTGTCCTTTTGAGAAAATATCTTACAAAACTGGAGGCGCTCAGGCTGGTCTCGAAGGCTTGTACTCAAGCAACCCTCCTGCCTCAGTCTCAGAGCACTTGGTTTTCTACTCCTGTGCCCCCCTAAAATATTTGATTACAGATGATTGATAAGGAAACCAGTACTCTCTGCTTATTGTGATTTTAGATTTTCTAAGCATTTTCTTGCATGCCTACTTCAAAAGCAAGCTTCTGATATCTGAGTTGCAAATGATATTTCTGTATTAACTCTCCAAACAGGTTTGGCTTAATTTTAGCCCAGCTCACTTTAAATTTGGGTTTGTATACACACTCTCTCTAGATATACACAAATAATAATAATAATAATTTCATTTTATGGTGCTTTGTTTTTGCATCTATCTTTACAACTTTTATAAATAACTTGGGTGTGAAGGTTATATGACATTCATATTTTATTTATACATTATATTATTTGTTTATATGTGTGTTCATTTTATAATTATATTAATTCCATTTTTTTTTCTTGGCGGGGCCTCATTATGTAGCCTTGGCTGGCCTGGAACTGCTATATAAACCAGACTGGCCTCAAATTCATAGAGATCCTCCTGTCTATGCCTCCAGAGTGCTGGGATTAAAGACATAGACCACCAAGCGTGGCTCATAATGAAACTGCATGAGTAGAAAGATGAGTCATCCACAGAAGACATAAGATCCATCCATTTTAATGATAAAGTCCATGGTTTCTTTGAAACGTTTACGTTATATGCATAATCCTACTTGGACAGTGTTTATACATTTTCTTACCTTAACCTATTAATGTTAAAAATCTCAACAGGATTAGGTTGGTCTCCGTGTATATGTGTGTGTTTAAAGGATGGGCCTCACCGTGTAGCCCTGGCTGTCCTGGAACTCGGAGAGGTCCTGCCTGTCTCTGTCTTCCAAGGGTTGGAACAAAGGAGTGCAGCCGCCATGTCAGGCAGGATTCGGGTTTCACATTTCCACACATGTAACTATTTCACAAAGGTGTTAGCTTTTGACGTGAATGCACGATGCACGTATAAGTGATGGGAAAGTAAAAGTTAATATTCAGAAAAAAAACAAGTCTTCATTTCAATTCTTCAGAGAGAGAGAGAGAGAGAGAGAGGAGAGAGAGAGAGAGAGAGAGAGAGAGAGAGAGAGAGATGGAATCTAGAACTCAGCATTCGAGGCAAGAGCTACATCATCACCCTCGTACAGTTCCAAGGGCAGGGATGTGACTCAGTAGAAAAGAACTTGCCCAGCATGCATGAGATTATGAACTCAATTTCCAGGACAAGAAGAAGAGAAGCAAGAAATCAAGTGATTTTTACAATAGTCATACACTTCTTATTCTAAAGCTCATTTAAACTTAAGTAATAATTTGCAGAAAAGAACACAAAATATAGAATAAGTGTTTACTGCTAAGAGGTAAATGGCAAGTGGTGTTGTGTAAAGAAGAAATCTGTTTGTAAAGATGCCGTTTACTGTATTTTACTGTCAGAGGAAACAAATCTAAGACGTAGTATAAAATGGTAGCTTTGTATGCATACCTGACTAGTAGCTTTTGTCTTATGAGGCTACAACTCAGAATTCCCTACTACAAGGATGGTTGGAAAACCTTCATGGCTCCAAATAATAAGACCAATCCAGTGGTTTCCCCTCATCCTTCCTTCTTCAAAGATTATATGTCAAGAACCAGAGGGTCTGCTGAAGAAATGGCCCAGCAGTTAAGAGACTGGTCTCCCAGAGGACCTGGGTTCAATTTCCAAGCCCCACATGGTGGCTGACATCAGTCTATAACTCCAGTGCCAGGGGACTCAGCACTCTTTCTTTTCTGGACTCTTCGGGCACTGGACATGCAAGTGGTCCAGACATACATTCGAACAAAACACTCACGCACATACAAAAATAAAAGAGAACCAGAACAAAGGAAAGGGAGTGACAGCATCTTCTCTTCTTCCCCTCAGCTTCCCCTTCTGTGCTGGGCACTGAACCCAGGGCCTAGGGCTCTACCACTGTGTCCCAGCCCCAGCCTTCCCTTCCCTTTAGGATTTCACGGTCCTGAAAGCTGATAGGACTCAGAGTCTGAAGAACTCAGCAAGTCTCTTTCATTCCACAAATACACAAGGTAGTTTTCATGTATTTTTAGGACAATCAAAGTCACGAATCTGTTAGGTGACTATAAGAAGCTAACCACAAGGAATACCACAAGAAAGGACTCTGTTAGTGAAATCAGTGAAGAGGCCAATGTGTAGTTTCACACAGGGTTTCTCTGTGCAGCCCCGACTGTCCTGGAACTTGTTCTACCTACCAGGCTGGCTTCCATCTCAGAGGCCTGCCTCTGTCTCCTGAGTGCTGGAATTGAAGGCATGGCCACAGTCACTTGGCAGATTGTGTAATCTAAATTTGATGCTTGCTTATGTATCCCAGACCTGTAATCCAGCATCCAGGAGGCTGAGACAGGAGGATCTCCGGTTCTAGGCTAGCCTCTGCCACACAGTATAAACTTTCAGGCCAGCCTGGGATACCCTGTGACTCTTGTATCAAGGCCACCCTATATACTCCGTAGCAAGACTGTTTCAAAAAAGTGAAAATCAACAGGTAAATTTCAATCACTTTGAAGATATTGTGCACTTGTTTTGTTGCGAAGCTAGCAGCACACACTCTCAGGACTTATGGATATTGCGCTAACTGTAAATCTGTAACCTTTAATTGCTTTCCTGGAACTTATTTTATATCACAGTTCACCCAACTCTATTGAGTAAAGGAAACCGAATTTTCTGAGTCACATTAGCATTGTGAAGAGGACTCACAAGACCTGAAAATGTGTTGTATTGCTATGTAAATATAAACCGTCATGTAGTTCAGGAATAGAGAAAGAAGCAAAGGTTTGAATGGAACTCACCGGTGTTAGAGGTTCCGGGTGGGAAGTCGGCTCACTGGAATCACAAAGTGGAAACAAGGCCCCGGATGACTCAGGGCATAGAAGGCCTTGTCCTGAACTCAATGGCTCACTACATTTTAGGAAATTAGACTCTGTCTTTCCAGCATGTGCACCATACAGATTATAGGAATATGACAAAGTTCCTTCACTATAGTTGGGGTAAACCACTGGTTTAGATTCTGAACAAAATCCAGGCTGAAAGCAATTCCAAACAGAGGGACTGGAGGAGTGCCGCAGTCGAAGGGCAATGGCTAGAATCACAGCCAGGAGGAAAAGCACAGAAATCAAGGCCAAGGCCACCACCAAGTAGAACTGCAGCTCCGCTTGCGGATCAGGGGGCAGTGAGCGGTCACTGAGGTCCGGCAGGGCCTCCTGCAAGCTGTCAGCGAATACTAGAAGCAGCGTGGCTGTGGCCGAGAGGGGCGGCTGTCCCCCATCGCGAACACCGACCAACAGGCGCTGTCGCGCAGCGTCCTTTTCGCCCAGGGCACGCGCTGTGCGCACTTCGCCTGTGCGCAGCCCCAGGCTGAAGAGCCCGGGGTCGCTGGCCTGCAGCACGTGGTAGGACAGCCAGGCATTGTGTCCCGAGTCTGCGTCCACCGCCACCACCTTGGTGACCAGGTATCCGGGCTCGGCAGCGCGCGGCACCATGTCGAAGAGCGCAGAGCCGTCGGGCTCGAGCGTGGGATACAGCACGCGTGGCGCGTTGTCGTTGCGGTCGCCCACCAGCACGCGCATGCTCACGTTGGCGCTGAGCGCGGGCGATCCCTGGTCGCGTGCCTGCAGTGTCAGCTGGAAGGAGCGAAGCTGCTCGTGGTCGAAGGCGCGCTGCGCGAACACCACTCCGCTTTGTGCGTTCACGGTCACGTAGGACCACAGCGATTTAGGCTCCAGGTCGCTGGCTATGATGGAGTAGGAGACGTGGCCATTGGATCCCAAATCCGGGTCGGAGGCGCTGACTTGAGCGATGGAGGCTCCGGGTGGGTTGTTCTCGGCGATGTACACCAAGTAGGAGGCCTGGTGGAAAAGCGGAGCGTTGTCATTGATGTCACCAACATGTAGGGTGACTTTTGTGCTGGAGGAAAGGGGTGGCTTGCCCCTGTCAGTAGCCGTAATGGTCACATTGTATTCTGGAATCAGTTCTCGGTCTAAGGTTCTGTCTGTAACCAATTTATATGAGTTTTTGGAAGAAGAGATAATTTTAAAGGGCACGTTATCGTCTAGTCGACAGTTAACCTCCCCGTTTTCCCCAGAATCTCCGTCGTGTATTTTGATTAAAGAAATTAGTGTTCCTGGTGGTGCGTTTTCTGGAATCGTGTCTAGTAGGGAATCGACTGTAATTTCTGGTCTGTTGTCATTTTCATCTTGAATGTTAATTTCAACTGTACATTGTGCAACCAGGCCTCCACCATCGCGCGCTTCCACTACTATAGAATATTCTTTGATTTCTTCGAAATCCAGTGTCCTCTGTGTTGTAATTTCTCCACTCTTTGAATCTAGACCAAACACTTGCCCAGCTCTGTGGAAGGAATAAGAAATCTCTGAATTCACGCCCTCATCCTTGTCTGTAGCGGTCACACGCAGCACGGTTGTGCCTGGGGGCACGTTCTCCGGGAGCCGGACTCTGTATACTTCCTGGTTGAACACTGGGGGATTATCGTTGGCGTCGGTGACTTGGATCCGAAGCTCAGCGGTGCCGCTTAGGGGAGGATCCCCGCCGTCTAAGGCTGTCAGGACTAATCGGTAGTAATTCTGTTGCTCACGGTCTAAAGTTTTCTCCAATACCAATTCCGGGTATTTACGACCATCTTGTTTTTCTTTATTCACCAGTGAGAAACTAGGGCTAGGAGAGAGTTTATAATTCTGTAGCGAGTTTAAGGCAATATCTTCATCTTCTGCTACTTCTAAAATGAACCGAGTGCCCGGCTGAGCAGACTCACTTATTCGCAGCTCTGAGGAAGTGTGCGCGAATTTCGGCATGTGGTCGTTAATGTCCTCCAGCTCCACGCTCACGTGATAAAAGTTCAGTGGGTTTTCAGCAACAGCCTCAAATTCCAGAGCGCACGCCAGCTTCTTCCCGCAGATCTGCTCCCTGTCCAGCCTGCTGCTCACCAGCAACTCTCCGCTCTCCGAGCTCACACTGAAGTAAGGTTTCTTGGAACTGATACGCAGCTTTCGCGTCGGTAACTCCTGGACGCTGAAGCCCAGGTCCTTGGCGAGGTTCCCCACTACCGAGCCGGTGGGCATTTCCTCGGGGATCTTGTAGCGGATCTGCTCTGAGAGCGCCGGGCAGAACAAAGGCAGCAGGAAGGGCAGGAGCATTGGCCGCCTCTGCCCCCGGCGCCTCTCAGCAGCGCCCTCCCGCATCCTTCTTGCTCCCCTTTGCTTGCTCACCAGCCTGGGGACGCCGGGTGACGAAGAAGCTCCGTGGTGAGGATATTCCGGGCTCTAAACGGACTCTGGTACCAGTTCTAGTCCATGAAAGGATTCTTCCTTTGCTCGGACAGAAGCGCTGTAAAGAAGGCTGAGAAAGGGAGCCTTGGAAAGCGCTCTGCGGCTGCGCGAGAAGTGGAGCTTCAGCCTCTTGAGTCAGGCTAACAGCGACGCCCAGAGTCCGCAAAATGAAACTGCAGCCTCTGCTGTTTAGTACCCCCCCTCAACTCCAATAATACAATAACTGTGCTAAATAAGTGATATTTTAGTATTCACATATTTAGCAACCGAGTTTAAATATCTTTTATATGTTTTTATTCTTTCGAGATGTTTGAAATACCTCTTTTTGAGTTTTTGTAATGCAAACCTACATTGTAATGGTCCACTCTTTGGTCACCATATATACAGTGCGCTTTTACTTATAGCAAAGTGTTCGTTACCCTTTTGAGTGACAATTTAACAACTAACGTGCCATTCGTCTTGCCATCAGAGTCTACCAGATTATCAAGTTCACAAATCATTTCTTTGTTGGCTATGGTATGTTGAAACTACTGTTATTCCTCTTTTACTTATTTTTATTTTTCTAGATAATCAATGATGCTTCATAATGTTTGGAAACATCAGTACTGTTGCAAACTATTTGTTTGTGTTTGGGTAGATTGTCCTATTCCTCAGACATCCTTACTTCTTGGTAATGTTAACATTCCCCTTAGAAAAGAGAATCTTTATTGCTTCTTTAGGAGATACTCATTTGAGAAGATTAGCTCAGTGATGCAGCACAGATACAATGCAGCCTGCTGAATCTCTCCTTTTCTTATTTCCAGATTGTATAGTTTCTATCCTACACTTTATAATACATCAATTTATTCTTAAAACTTACTGGGGGAAATGATTAGCCGTGTGTGACACAATAGACCACATTGTTTCTTTACCCATGCACCACGCCATTATAATGTAATGGCTTTGGAATTGTAGAAATTGGGCTCATTGTAGGCCTATTACACAAAGTTACTGAATATAGTAACATTTGTTCCAAGTTTATACTCCATTAATTAGCTTTTGAAGTGCTGGAAATCAAACCAGAGAACCACACATACTAAGCAAGAGAAAACTTTCCTTACCCACCCTCCAAAAATGTCAAAGTGCTGATGATATAGTTGACTTTTCAGATGATTGTGCATCAAGATGCAACATAGGATGCAATGCTGCATTACTTGAGAAATAGCCATGGGAGGTGGTGGTGCACGCCTGTAATCCCAGCACTTGGGAGGCAGAGGCAGGCGGATTTCTGAGTTCGAGGCCAGCCTGGTCTACAGAGTGAGTTCCAGGACAGCCAGGGCTACACAGAGAAACCCTGTCTCGAAAAGAGAGAGAGAGAGAGAGAGAGAGAGAGAGAGAGAGAGAGAGAGCCTTTCCACAATCACAAAATATTTCTTATCTTCCATTTTGACTGGTGATAAATTAGGAATTAAACTTAATTCAAAGGGTACAAGAAGTACAGACAATGCAATATATAATTTACTCCAAATGATTTTGTGGAGTTGGTCAATGTATTTGGAATTCATTTATCATTCATGAGCCCTCAGCATTTCAGATGTATGTACAGCCTAAAATGCTCTTGGTTAGTCTATGGAAATGGATTCTTCACTAGTTTACAGAAGTTTATTTAAGTTTATATTTTGTTTGGTTTTCTTTGGGGAAGAGACTAATCACTAACTGTTGCTTTAGAGGCAACATTTCCACTGGAATAGACCTCGAGAAGGGTGGCCATTCACACCCACACACAGACCTCGAGGAGGGTGGCCATTCACACCCACACACAGACCTCGAGGAGGGTGGCCATTCACACCCACGCACAGACCTCGAGAAGGGTGGCCATTCACACCCACGCACAGACCTCGAGAAGGGTGGCTATTCACACCCCCACACACAGACCTCGAGGAGGGTGGCCATTCACACCCACACACAGACCTCGAGGAGGGTGGCCATTCACACCCACACACAGACCTTGAGAAAGGTGGCCATTCACACCCACACACAGACCTCGAGGAGGGTGGCCATTCACACCCACACACAGACCTTGAGAAAGGTGGCCATTCACAGACCTCGAAGAGGGTGGCCATTCACACCCACACACAGACCTCGAGGAGGGTGGCCATTCACACCCATGCCCCACATTCATTCCCCAGCTTCACTTTCCACCAAGATCCGCCCTTTTTAAATGTGCTTGTGGCTTGAAGCAGAGTCAGCAGGTATAGTAGGCAGTACTGATGCAGAAGCAGGCTTCAAATGATGCTTTAAGTCAAGAAATCTTGAAGTGCCTACTCGTAGGCTAATATAATTGTGACACATACTTGGTGATTTCTAAGGTAATTACTAAGAGTTTGGAAATCTCAACTGCTTTTCTTTCGTCCTGACTTAGAATACACACATGTGCAAGTAGAAAAATGTACTGTCTGAGGTAGGTAATCTGTTCTTTAAAAAAAAATTTTTTTTTGGTTTTTCAAGACAAGATTTCTCTGTATAGCCTTGACTGTCCTGAAACTCACTCTGTAGAGCAGGCTGGCCTCGAACTCAGAACTCTTCCTGCCTCTGCCTCCCAAGTGCTGGGATTAAAGGTGTGCACCACCACTGCCCTGCAGGAATCAGTTCTTAATTGAATGAGTGATTAAAAACAATAGTATCTTTTAAAAGTTGATCAGTGCCTTGTCTGAGCGTCTTTTTTAAAAAAGATTTATTTATTTTATGTATGTGGTACACTGTTGCAGTCTTCAAACACACCAGAAGAGGGCATCAGATCCCATTACAGATGATTGTGAGCCACCGTGTGGTTGCTGGGAATTGAACTCAGAACCTCTGGAAGAGCAGTCAGTGAGTGCTCTTAACTGCTGAGCCAGCTCTCCAGCCCCATGTTTAAGCTTTTTGAATGAGCCTTTTTTTTTTTTTTGGTGTGTCTTAAGAGTCTCATGTAGTCTAGTTTATGTGTTGTTGGAGATCAAACTCAGGATTTGTGCAAACTAGGCAAGCACTCTAATAACTAACCTACAATCCCCTGGTGTGATGGTTTGTATATGTTTGGGCCAGGGAGTTGCACTATTAGGAGGTGTGGCCTTGTTGGAGTAGGTGTGTCGCTGTGAGCATGAGCTTGAGACCCTCATCCTATCTGTCTGCAGCCTTCAGATGAGGATGCAGAACTCTCAGCTCCTCCTGCACCATGCCTGCCTGGATGCTGCCATACTCATACCTTGATGATACTGGACTGAACCTCTGAACCTGTAAGCCAGCCCCAGTTAAATGCTGTCCTTTATAAGACTTGTCTTGGTCATGGTATCTGTTCACAGCAGTCAAACCCTAAGACATCAGGCCTTATCCAACCCCTTTGAAAACGAACTAAGCGACGGCCCATGACTTTTAAGTGTTCAGTTTTTGCATTACCATCACTTAAATATACAAAAGAGTCCGGCTTATCACAAAATTCCTCAGAGAAGTCATAGAATGGAACTTACCAGAGCACAGGCGCCTTCATCCTTACTCTCATGGAAATCTATGGGTTTTAATAAGGAATCATTTTTCTCACAGCTTTCTTGGTTAATGAGCATGTCTGCATAGTTGGGCTGAGGAAAGATAATGTTGCTTGTCTGGGAGCCTGAAGTGAGTGAGACTTCATGAGAATAGGTTTGTAGAAAAGCTTGTACCCCGTCAATGCCCACAAAATGTGATGGAGGTGCCGGGGCCAATCCACCTCTGGAGCCCTGGAGATGGCGAGACTTCTGCCAGCGCTGAAGTCGGAGAGCTAGGAGGACAATGACAAAGACGAGGAAGACACAGGAGACCACAGCCACTGCCACCACCAGGTGGAGTGTGAGATCAGAATCCTCTGGCACCCCAGGGGTCATGATGCTGCTCAAGTCAGCCAACACTTCAGGGATGCTGTTAGCCACTGCCACGGTGAGAGTCACAGTGGCTGAGAGAGGGGGTTGGCCATGGTCCTGCACAGCCATCACCAGATTCTGTTTGAGAGCATCTCTGTCCAGCAGGGCCCTTGCTGTCCGCACCTCACCGGTGTGAAGCCCTACAGAGAAGAGCCCAGGTTCGCTGGCCTTGAGCAGACGGTAGGACAGCCAAGCATTCTGTCCCGAGTCTTTGTCCACTGCCACCACTTTGGTCACCAGGTATCCAGGCTCTGCAGAACGGGGGGCTAATTCCACGCCAGTGGAGCCATCAGTGGGGAAGCTAGGGTATAGAATCTCAGGGGCATTGTCATTCCGGTCCAACACGAACAGGCTCAGTGACACATTGCTGCTGAGGGGTGGGCTTCCACTGTCAGTGGCAATCACCAACAGCTGCAAGTCTTGTATCTTCTCAAAGTCAAAAGACTGCAATGCATACAGGACGCCAGTGTCGGAATTGATGGAGATGTAAGAGGAGAGAGGCACTCCCTGTATGGTGTCCTCAGACACAGAGTAAGTGATTTGGGCATTTTCCTGGCTGTCAGGGTCATGTGCAGTCAATGAGAAGATGGAGGCACCCCTCAGATTGTTCTCTGGGATATAGGCTGTGTAGGAGGTGTGGGGGAAACGAGGAGGGTTGTCGTTAGTGTCTGCCACAATCAGGGCAATGTAAGTTTCAGTAGACAGAGGCGGGGCTCCTAGATCCGAAGCTATCACCGTGATGTTGTAGGTAGAGACTTTTTCTCGGTCCAAGTACTTCCATGTCACCAATCTATAATAACTATCTATCGACTTTTCTAGTTTGAAAGGTAAGTTGTCATGTGTGTAACAGACAACTTGGCCGTTCTTTCCAGAGTCTCGGTCATGCACATTCAAGAAGGCAATTACTGTTCCGGGAAGAGAATTTTCCAATATCGGGTTAAACAAGGATGTAATGGTCACTTCAGGCCGATTGTCATTTACATCTTCTACCATAATTATCACTTTGCTCCTCCCCAGAAGCGCACCCACATCTTCAGCCTGTATTTCCATTTCATACAATGAACATTCTTCATAATCCAGATTTTTCGCTACTGTCATTTCCCCCGTGTTTTCATGAAGATGGAATAACAGCGATTGTTTGTCATTAATTTTCTGGAATTTATATGTCACCTTCCCATTGGCACCCTCATCCGGGTCGCTAGCTCTCACTGTGAGTAGCAGAGTGCCTGGGGCCACGTTCTCAAAGACTTTCACGCGGTAAACGGGTTGGTCGAAAACAGGGGCATTGTCGTTGGTATCCAACACTGTGACCTGGATGAGCGCTGTGCTGGAGCGGCGTGGGTCGCCGCCATCATAGGCGGTGAGGACCAGGTGGTGAGAGGGCTCTTCCTCTCTGTCCAGGGAGCGCTCCAGCACCAGCTCTGGGTTTATAGCCCCGTGGTCTCCCCCCTGAATGTCCAGAGAGAAGTGGCTATTGGGGCTGAGCTGGTAACTCTGGAGGGAGTTTATGCCCACATCTGGGTCAACGGCTTTTGGAAGTGGATAGCGTGCTCCAGGGGCAGCGATTTCATTAATTTTCACCTCCAGATCTCCAACATGGAACTTCGGATTATTATCGTTAATATCAGTTATTTCAATTTCTACCCCAAAGAGTTTTCCTTTCTCCTCAACTAGGATATTGATATTTACAAGACAGGGCGTGCTCTGAGCGCACAGCTCCTCCCGGTCTATCCTCCCTGCGGTGACCAAGCTGCCGCCCCGCGGATTCAGGGAGAAAAGCTCAGACCTACCTCTGGAGACGATGCGGACCCGGCGCTCCGCCAGCTCGCGGGGCTCCAGCCCCAGGTCCTTGGAGATGTTGCCCACAACAGTGCCTTTGTCTGTCTCTTCTGGCACCGAGTAGCGAATCTGTCCTACCCCGATCTTGCATAGCGTCCCCATCAGCGTACACAGCAGCACCAGCCGGCCAAGCCCGTGTTGATTCTTGGAAGCAGCCATTGTCCATTCGCAAAAGAATCCTCGGTCTTCCCTGGGCATGGGTGGCTGGATTACCTTTGCTTGTGGCGATGGAAATAATCGTATGGAAAGCTGGAGAGCCACACATTTAGGGACAGAATTTCTCCGCAGTTCCGCAGTTGGGCTCCGGAATCTGCCAGTCTGATTTCATCAGCGCTGAGAATTCGATGGCTTTCTGGGTGCATTTCTCTCCCGGCAGGTGAACAGCGGCGCTTAGAGTCTTAAATTGTTACTGCATGTAGATGCAGTTCCTTAAGCCTTGCAAGTGAATTGTTTTTCCATTATTTTAAATTTAAATTTGTTTCTAAATACATATTTCAGAAGAAAGTGCAAACGTGTGTTGGATGAAGTGTGATTATATTAATTATGAGATCCGTAGGCTAGCACTGCATCGAATGTCTGGTTTACATTCACTCCTCTAATTAAACAGGGCAGTTTTACTTCCCATTGTTTCCTAACTTTGGTGAATGGTTTCAACATATACCACCAAATTAAGAATTCTAGTTGTTACGGGAAATTTATTCATTTTTAGAGTAAACAAGAGCCATTGGCGATGACTGTTTGGGGGGTTGTTTTGTCTGTTTTAAACTAACCATCGTAGTAGCTTTCCACAGAGTTGTTGCTTTTATGATTACTTTTTAAATATTATTTTAATTACACCCCAATAAACTTTCATATTAACATTGTGAAATTTGAATACTTTTACAGGATGAATACTTTAACAGTTCATTTTTTTAAAAAAAAGTCAGAGATTCTACTGGCTTGTTATTTTATTTAAATCACTGATCTCTTTCTAATTGAAAAATACTTGGAAGGGACAGATAAAGACACAATTAAAAGCAATACTCCTATCCCCCCCCCTCTCTCTCTCTCTCTATATATATATATATATATATATATATATATATATCCTGTAGAGTCTCTCACTAGGTATATCAGGCTGGTACATCCTGGTGCTGGGATTAAAAGTGTGCACTACCGAGTCTGGCAATAATTGCACTTTAAACCAGATGAGTGTTTAAGGGAGAAACACACCCTCCACACCACACACACACACACACACACACACACACACACGGTTAGCCCTACTACTATAACTTTCATCCAAAGAACAATAAAAAGTGAGGAACATATATAACTATTATAAAAAGACAAAGACTAAGGCCACATGAAAATGCTATCGATAGTCTGAAGTAGTCGGCGGCTGAAGCCCACATGGAGTGACACGTGCAGTATGACCTTTTGTATGAATTAATAATTTTTATTTACACAGAAGATTGGTAAGTTTGTCTAAAAATTTGAAAATTTCAAGACTATTTCTACCTAGAGGTAGTCTAACTTGTAGAAGACCTCTACATATTTTACTTTAGGAGCACAAAGAAAAGATGGGTGCTAGTGTCCATCTGAACGGCTCAGGGGACAGAGACACTTGCTTCCTAAGCCTTGTGACATGAGTATATCCTTGGGAGGAATATAAAAGATGAAAGAAAAAATAAAAACAAACATTCAAAGTCCAGGCTACACCCAAACTCTGAGATCTGCCTACCTTTGGCTCCCAAGCGCTAGGATTAAAGGTGTGAGCCGCCACTGCCCAGACACTACTAATGTTAGAGGTTACATGTTGGAGTGTGTCAGGGAGGAACAGAGGGAAGGCATTTTTCATCTCTTCTTCAATGGTGGAGCCTATTGTCTGAACCGCAGTACAGATAAAGACCCCAAAACCTATGCTTCAAGGAACAACAATCTGCTTTTGACCTTCTGGGCTTTTGGTTATTTGTTTAGAAAGGGTCTCATATGCCTGGGCTGGCCTTGCCTTTATCTCCCAAATGCTCCCATTATACACATGTATTATCAAGCCTTTTGATCTTCTGACGAATACTGAACCTTCTTTTAAGAAACCGATTACACAATATATAGTGTATAAAATTACAAGGGGCCGTGGGCTTAGAACTGAGCTTAAGAGAATCTGGGAGGCTTTGAGGGGAAAGGAAATAATCATAAGAAACAAAAGATGATAGAAGCTGTAACAGCTAAATCAACAGAAAATATCTATTTTTAGTGTGATTTTGGCTTAAACGGTTATTTCAATGACTTTTTTGGTTTTGTTTTTACAGACAGGGTTTCTCTGTGTAGCCCTGGAAGCCATCTTGGAACTCTTTCTGTAGACAAGGCTGGCCTCAAAGTCAGAGATCCACCTGCTTCTGCTTCCTGAGGGTTGGAATTAAAGACGTAAGCCACCACACCCCACACCCAGCTCAGTGACTGCTTTTATATTTATAATATGTCCAAGTTATAACAAGCATTCATGTTTTTAAACATCAGAAAGAAAATTCATGGCAAAATCTCATTACCGTTTAAGGAGCGCCAGCACTGCACGGTCTCACACTGGCTGTGGAATAAGAGCACTAGCTGCGAATCTGAGGTTGTTGTGCTACACCTGTAAGGCAGGCAAGGGCTCTTACTTATCTATTCTGAATTGCGCGCGCGCGTGAGCGCGCGCGGTCACGGTTCAGATTTATTAAACACGTATAGGTGTTTTGTCTGCAAATACTGTGCACTGTGCGTGTCTGTTGCGCTCAGAGGCCAGAAGAGGGCATCAGATACCTTGAAACAGGAGTTACAGACAACTGTCCGCGGTGGGTGCTGGGAATCAAACCTGGGTCTTCTGGAAGAGCAGCCAGTGCTCTTAATTGCTGAGTCTCTCTCCAGCTCCCACAAACACATTTTTTTTTTTACCAACTAAAACTTTTCTTAGGAACTGAATAAACATATTAGGTAGGTGCTCTTAGCCGCTTAGGCACGCTACTGACTTTTCATTGTAACTTAAGAACTGGCTCTATCTGAAACATATTCATTTCCTGAGAATATGAAGAGTTGATAGGAAGGAGTACATTATGCTCGCAGGAAACTTACCTGATGGGAGGTTGACTCATTGGAATTACAAAGTGGAAACAAGGCTCCCGCTGAATCTGCAAATAGGAGATCCTGTCCTGATTTCAACGGATCATTACATGTTAGGGAGTTAAACTCCGCCTTCCCCGTGGCTGCGGCACACAGGTTGTAGGAATAGGGCAGAGTCCCCTCACTGTAGTTGGGGGGGACCACCACTTCCGACTGAAAGCAGCCCCATGCCTTCCTGCTGGAGGAGTGTCGCAGTCGAAGGGCAATGGCTAGAATCACAGCCAGGAGGAAAAGCACAGAAATCAAGGCCAAGGCCACCACCAAATAGAACTGCAGCTCGGATTGAGGGTCCGGGGGCAGAGGGTCATCGTTGAATTCTGGCAGGACCTCCTGCAGGCTGTCAGCGAAGATCAGGTGCAGCGTGGCTGTAGCCGAGAGCGGTGGCTGTCCACCATCACGCACAGCGACCAGAAGGCGCTGCCGAGCTGAGTCCCTGTCTCCCAGGGCACGCGCTGTGCGCACCTCGCCTGTGCGCAGCCCCAGGCTGAAGAGCCCGGGGTCGCTGGCCTGCAGCACGTGGTAGGACAGCCAGGCATTGTGTCCCGAGTCTGCGTCCACCGCCACCACCTTGGTGACCAGGTATCCGGGCTCGGCAGCGCGCGGCACCATGTCGAAGAGCGCAGAGCCGTCGGGCTCGAGCGTGGGATACAGCACGCGTGGCGCGTTGTCGTTGCGGTCGCCCACCAGCACGCGCATGCTCACGTTGGCGCTGAGCGCGGGCGATCCCTGGTCGCGCGCCTGCAGGGTCAGCTGGAA
Organism: Apodemus agrarius; assembly: GCA_964023405.1. NCBI lineage: Eukaryota > Metazoa > Chordata > Mammalia > Rodentia > Muridae > Apodemus > Apodemus agrarius. The sequence goes on along the minus strand of OZ030021.1, from coordinate 27,363,128 downwards.
GGAGCGAAGCTGCTCGTGGTCGAAGGCGCGCTGCGCGAACACCACTCCGCTTTGTGCGTTTATGGTCACATAGGACCACAGCGATTCAGGCTCCAGGTCGCTGGCTATGATGTAATAGGAAACCTGGCCATTCGCTCCCAAATCCGGGTCAGAGGCGCTGACTTGAGCGATGGAGGCTCCAGGCGGATTGTTTTCAGCAACGTGGACCAGGTATGAAACCTTCGCAAAAACTGGAGCATTGTCGTTCACATCGCCTATACGAAAGGTCACACTTGAGCTGGAAGAGAGAGGCGGGTCCCCGTTGTCAGTAGCTCTGATAGTGACGTTGTATTCCGGGTTCTGCTCACGATCTAGAACTCCATCAGTCACTAACTTATATGTGTTTTTTGAAGACGTGAGTAGTTTAAACGGAGCACCACCTTCTAATTTACAGGCAACTTCTCCGTTGCGTCCAGAATCTTTGTCACGGGTTTTAAGCAGAGCGATGTATGTCCCAGGCTCAGCATCCTCCATTACGAGCTCAGGTAGAGACTGGAATAACACTTCAGGGACATTGTCGTTCTCGTCTAGGACTTCTATTTCCACCGTACATTGTGCAATCAGCCCCCCACCATCCTTTGCTTCCAAAACAAGGGAATATTCTTTGACTTCCTCGAAATCTAATGTATCCAGAGTAGTAATTTCTCCGGTGTTAGCATCCAGGTTAAACTGGGTAATCTGGCCAGCTTCGCTGAAAGAGAACGTGATCTCGGAGTTGACACCCTCGTCTTGGTCTGTGGCCACCACCCGAAGCACGGTGGTTCCTGGGTGCACGTTTTCTGGAAGGCTCACCCTGTATATGTCCTTGCTGAACACCGGCGGGTTATCATTGGCATCAGTCACTAGGACCTTTATCTGCGCAGTGCTGTTGAGGGGTGGATGCCCAAAGTCCGAAGCAGTCAGGGTCAAGTGGTAGAATTCCTGCTTTTCCCGGTCTAGAGCTGTCTTTAATACCATTTCTGGGTACTTGCTACCGTCTGATTTCTCTTTATTCACCAGTGAAAAATGTTCATTGGGACTAAGCTGGTAATTTTGCAAAGAATTGGTTCCGATATCTGCATCATGGGCAGATCCTAAGATAAATCGTGCCCCTGGTTTTGAGGACTCACTTATTTGCAATTCAAAGGTTTTGTGCGCGAATTTCGGCACGTGGTCGTTAATGTCCTCCAGCTCCACGCTCACGTGATAAAAGTTCAGTGGGTTTTCAGCAACAGCCTCAAATTCCAGAGTGCACGCCAGCTTCTTCCCGCAGATCTGCTCCCTGTCCAGCCTGCTGCTCACCAGCAACTCTCCGCTCTCCGAGCTCACACTAAAGTAAGGCTTCTCGGAACTGATACGCAGCTTTCGCGTCGGTAACTCCTGGACGCTGAAGCCCAGGTCCTTGGCGAGGTTCCCCACTACCGAGCCGGTGGGCATTTCCTCGGGGATCTTGTAGCGGATCTGCTCTGAGAGCGCCGGGCAGAACAAAGGCAGCAGGAAGGGCAGGAGCATTGGCCGCCTCTGCCCCCGGCGCCTCTCAGCAGCGCCCTCCCGCATCCTTCTTGCTCCCCTTTGCTTGCTCACCAGCCTGGGGACGCCGGGTGACGAAGAAGCTCCGTGGTGAAGATATTCCGGGCTCTAAACGGACTCTGGTACCAGTTCTAGTCCATGAAAAGATTCTTCCTTTGCTCAGAAAGAAGCGCTGTAAAGAAGGCTGAGAAAGGGAGCTTTGGAAAGCGCTCTGCGGCTGCGCGAGAAGAGGCGCTCCAGAATCTCCAGTCTGGCCAACAGCGGCGCCCAGAGTCTACACTAGGAAACTGCAGCCTCTGCTATTTGAGGTTTTTAAATCAGCAATTTCCATATGTTGAATAACGTTCAAAATTGTAGTGTCGTAAATGCTGTTTATCACAAATTTCTAGGATTATGTCGCTAAAGGCATATCTGTTGACATAAGCGTGCTTTAATACACAAGTAATGAGCCAAACACGACTGTAACACATTCTTGGCCAATATAATCTCAGGAAGCAATAACATTGCATATTTATTGAGCATCGATATAGTGATATACTTTTCCTTCTGTTTTATATAATTTTTAGATTCTTCTTCTTCTTCTTCTTCTTCTTCTTCTTCTTCTTCTTCTTCTTCTTCTTCTTCTTCTTCTTTCTTCTCTCTCCTTTTTTTCTCCCCCCCTCTCTCTTTTGAAATAGGGTCTATTACATAGCTTGGCTATCTTAGAAGTATGTAGACCAGGCTGGCCTTGAATCACAGAGCTCCACCTGCCTCTGACTCTCAAGTTCTGGGATTAAAGTTGTGCCCCATCACCTGGGGCACATGTGTTTTTCAAAGGTGCAATTCATACTCATCATCCAAGTCATTTTATTTTCCAAAAATACTCTGAGAACTTGCCTAGCAGTAATATTATCTGATTCTTACTTCTGCTATTACAGGTGAAGAAATGATGCAGGCTGAACAGTTAGACCACCCACTCATTACCCAATACAGCTATTCTCACTATAAACTATATCACCAACACTCAAATTACCAAGGGAATATTATTTGACCTTGCGACACAAAGGGACTAAAGTTTATGGACTGGTCGCTCCCTTTGCACTTGCTTTATACTTCATGATAACCTCGGAATTGGAGGAAATCCTCTCTGGGAGGCGTGCTTTCAATAACTCCTTCAGCTTAGTAAGTATTGATTATGGCAGTTTCTTCTCATTATGTCTAGACACTCTATACTAGTGTGCCTTCCCCCACAAAATTTAATAGTGCCTCTTCTTAAGTGTCTACACATCAGATCACTACAGGAGTAAACATTCTCTCAAGCCACTAAGTGCTTGTCCATTGGCAAACACCACCAACGACGGCATCACACTGTAACAAACCCTTTTAATTGGCGTTTGGAAAGTCCCAGTGGTCATTATCACCTTGTCATATTCTTCTTATAGATCAGTGTCACACTCTGTGAAAGAATGGAGGTAGTCCTTCCACAGACTACGTATTTCTAATCTTCTCCCCTCCCAGAAGAATGGATAAATGAAGTGAATATTGGCCTGGGGTTTGAGACTATGAGGTGGTTATTTCACAGAACCTTCTTTCCAGTATCACCCCCACCCATACCCCGGGAAGACACAGATGTTTCAGCTGGGAATGCCACCAAAAGAACACATCGGAGTTGTGTGTAAAGACATGCAGATGTCCATTTCTCAAATAGGGTTACAACGCTTGAAAAGATACTGAGGGTTGCGATTGAAAAGGCTGGCCCAAAGCTCTCGGTCCAGCACTCTCCGGAGTGTTGTTGCAATAACAAGCAAAACCACCACATCTACCTCGGAAATGTCATATTATTTGACATAGTGACTCTGTTTTGATCAATTAATTTTAGTGTGGTATTAGATACCATTAGATACCATGGCTATATATATATATATATATATCTTATTGACACTTGACACATTCTATTCTTTTGTTTGAAGTGTGTGTGTGTGTGTGTGTGTGTGTGTGTGTGTGTGTGTGTAAGCCAGTGGTAAATATCAGGCACTGTTTGCAAGAGCCACCCACCATATCTTTCTGAGTCAGGGTCTCTCACTGGCACTTGGAGTTTCACCAGTTAAACTAGGCTGTCCAGACTCACCCAAGGAACCTGCGTGTCTCTGCCTCCCCAGCACTAGGATTAAAAACACACCACCATACCTTCATTTTTCTCATGAGTATTGAGACTTGAACTCAGGTATTCATACTTGTGCTGGACACATCTCATCCTTGAAGTATATATCTAATATTCTATGAGTACCCCAACTTTAGATGATGACTATGCTTTAAATAGTTGAGCAACAAATCATGCTTTTAAAGTCCACTAAGCTGAGTTGCATAGAAGCAGAACAGAGAAAGGCTTCAGATCGAAAAGATCACTAAGACTCTTTTTATAGATGTGAATTCTAAGGAGAACCCCAGCACAGTGCTAAGGAGTGCTTCATTTTAATAGAGGGGAAGACCCAATAATTCATTTGCATTTAGAGGATATTTGAGTTAAGAAAAGGAAGTGGAAATTAAGTAGACAGGACAAAATTGTCTTAGCCTATCTATTTACATTCTTGTAAAATTTAACTAAACCACACTGTTCAATTAAAAGATATCACAACCCATGTGCTTCTTGCTAAAGTACAACCACTGAAATAAACTGGTAAACCTTTCTGAATCATTTAAACGTTTTTAAATCTATATTTTTTCCAGTTCTTGTTTTTGCAAAATGATAGAGACATTTCATGAAAAATATAATTCTTGTGGAAATTAAGAGGGGCCTTTGGAGATGGTTCATGGATAAATTGATAGACTGAAAGTGTGAGAGTCACCGTTTGCTTCTACAACACCTGTGTAAGCATCAAGAATGTGTGGTGATCCACCTGTGCTCCCAGAGCACACGAGATGGAGACGGACATCTCGAAGCAAGCTGACTAGCCACATTAGTCAAACCGGCCAGCTCTGGGTTTAAATAAAGGAGCCTCCCAAAACAACAGAAGAAACCTGACATCACGAGAGCACTGCACACACACACAGGCACACAGAAAACGTAAAGAGATGAACTCACCTGTGTATTTGGGGTTTCACCCTTACATTCTTGAAAATCTATGGATGTTAACAAAGAATCACTTTTCTCACAGCTGTCTTGGCTGATAAGTGTATCCACGTAATTGGGCTGAGGGAAGATAATGTGGCTCTTTCGAGAGTCTGCAGTGAGTGAAACCTCGTGGGAATATGTTTGTAGAAAAGCCTGGACCCCGTCCAAACCTACAAAGTGTGAGGCCGGCACATCTTCCAGCCCACCACCTGAAGCCCGTAGCACGTGTGATTTATGCCAACGCCACAGTCTGAGGGCCAATAACACAGTGACAAAGACAAGGAAAACGCAGGAGACAGTGGCCACTGCCACCACCAGGTAGAGGGTGATATCCGAATCATCGGGTTCACTGGGGGTCCTAATGCTGACTAGGTCTGCTAGGACATCAGGAATGCTGTTGGCCACAGCCACAGTGAGTGTCACAGTGGCTGAAAGAGGGGGCTGGCCATGGTCCTGTACAGCCACCACAAGGTTCTGTTTAAGTGCATCTCTGTCCAGAAGGGCCCGAGCTGTGCGCACCTCACCTGTGTGTAGCCCCACCGAGAAAAGCCCTGGCTCACTGGCTTTGAGCAGGCGGTAGGACAGCCAAGCATTTGGGCCTGAGTCTTTGTCCACAGCTACCACCTTGGTCACTAGGTATCCAGGTTCTGCAGAGCGGGGAGCCAGCTCCACCCCTGTGGAACCATCCGTGGGGAGGGCAGGGTACAGGATCTCAGGGGCGTTATCATTCTTGTCCAGCACAAAGAGGTTCAATGTCACATTACTGCTGAGAGGTGGGTCCCCACTGTCACGAGCAGTCACTCGTAGTTGTAGATCCCGAAACTGCTCATAATCGAAGGATCCAAGTGCATATAGGACGCCCGTGTCAGAGTTGATGGAGACATAGGAGGACACGGGTACCCCCTGGATGGTGTCTTCTGCTAAAGCATAGGTGACTTGGGCATTCTTGTCACTGTCAGGGTCTTGTGCAGTCACCGAGAAGATGGAGGCTCCCCTGGGATTGTTCTCAGGGACGTAGATGGAGTAAGAGGCATCGGAAAAGGTGGGTGGGTTGTCGTTGGTGTCTGACACGAGAATGGACATGTGAGTTTTGGTGGACAGGGGAGGGACTCCACCATCTGTGGCCTTCAGAGTGATGTTGTACACAGACGTCTTTTCCCGGTCCAGGTTTTGTGCTGTGACCAGCCTGTAATAATTATCAATTGATCGCTCTAACTTAAAAGGAAGATTTTCTGGCAAAGAGCAGGTCACCTCACCATTCTTCCCGGAATCTTTGTCTTGGAGGTAGAAGAGAGCGATCACTGTCCCGGGTGGCGTGTCTTCAGGGACTGGGCTGCTCACAGATGTGACAGTCACTTCTGGGGCATTGTCATTCACATCCAAAACCGTGATCAGTACTTTTGCCTTGGTCAGACTACCAGCACCATCTTGAGCCTGAACTTCCAGTTCATAGAAGCTGGATTCCTCATAATCCAGACCTTTTAAAGTCGACAGTTCTCCTGTCAGGGAGCTCAGATGGAATATTTGTAGGAGTTCTGGAGTTATTTTCCGAAAAGAATAAGTCACTTCCCCGTAGATTCCCTCATCCAAGTCGATAGCATTTACGGTGAGAAGTCTTGTGCCTACTGGCACGTTCTCAGGGACTGTCGCTTGATACCGGGGCAGAGAGAAGACTGGAGTGTGATCATTCACATCCACCACTGTCACGCGGATGCTGGCGGTGCCAGATCGGAGTGGGTCCCCGCCATCATAGGCTGTGAGGACCAGATGGTGAAGCCCTTCTTCTTCCCGATCAAGAGCCTTCTCCAGCACCAGTTCTGGGTACTTGGTCCCATCATCTCCACTTTGCACAACCAGGGAGAAGTGGTGATTGGGGCTGAGCTGGTATCTCTGGAGGGAGTTCGTGCCTATGTCTGAATCTGTAGCCTCACTAAGTGGAAACCGCATCCCAGGAGCTGCATTCTCCATTATTTTTACGTTTATTTCTTCCGTTAGGAATTTGGGAGCATTGTCATTAACATCCATTATTTCCACCTCTATAGGGTAAAGATTCATTTTGTCTTCTATCAGGATGTTAAAGCTCACGAGACATCGCGGGTTCTGAGCGCACAGCTCCTCCCGGTCTATCCTGCCTGCAGTGACCAAGCTGCCGCTCCGCGGGTTCAGGGAGAAAAGCTGGGTCTTACCTTTGGTGATGATGCGGACTCCGCGCTCCGCCAGCTCCCGAGGCTGCAGTCCCAGATCCTTGGTGATATTTCCCACAAAAGATCCCTTGTCTGTCTCTTCAGACACGGAGTAGAGAATCTGTCCTGCCCAGGCTTCCCACCGGGTCCCCAGGAGAATGAAGAGCAGCACAAATCCTTTGTAGTGCGAGCCCCAGCCCCTCTGCCCAGGCGCCATTGCGGTCCTGCGGATCTTGCTCACACCCTAAGAGGTCTCGGAATGTGCTTCAGAACCCAGTTGTGTCCTCCAGGACCCCAGTGTGCGGAAGGGAAGCCGGGAATCCAGCCATTCGGCTTGAGTTTGATGCTGTTCGGAGGAGGGCTTGTCTCAGTCTGTCCTTTCTTTGTGCTGTGAACTCGGTGGTTCTGCCTGAGCTCAGGCACCACCATCTCACGGTTGGTGAACAGCGGCACGCAGAGTCCTTACTAAGTTACTGCACCATCTCGAAGCAAAATAAACTGATTTTTATAGAAAGCTGTTTAATTCTTCAAAAATTCTGTTTGCTTAAATTTCTTCAACCCAGGCACCACGGATATACTTTAAAGATACATTTTAAGGTATTGACTGGTTGATAAATCCAAATCACATTTTAAAAATATCTTTCAGGAAGCAACGTTGAGGTTATTGTTCTTGAGCACACATTCTTATTTTAATTAGAGAAAATCGAGGCTTGGCAGGCAAACATGTAAATGTTATTTAAATATCTATTGTAAAACTGTACTCCAAATATATCCCTATGTAACATTTTACATCTTCTGTAACATTGTTTGTTGATGTGTATTTGGAGTTCTGATTAGTTTATTTCTTATAAAAAATGTAGGTATTTACACTGACTATCTCTGCAAACGTCTTCTCCCCTTTGACAACTGTCACCGCGATAGCGTTTGATCAGCAGATGATGAGACAGCCAGGCGATCTTGCAGACTTGTTTCCGTGAGGATTCAAAATCCAGTGTATGGTCAAACTCCCTGACAACTTATCTTGGTATTAATTATTGGTAAGGTAAGTTGATCAAAAAAATTTTCCTTTAGTTCATGATTTTTATGTTTAATGGTTGATAAGTTCTATAGGCTTTCTATAGTAAATGTTTCATTCGTTCACATTTATATGGCCACAGGAAACCCATGTGAAAGACTAAAACTAGGCATTTACCCGCGGCACCCAGTTAGCTAGCTTTGGCCATGCTGTGGTATATCAAAGGTGTGGTTTAAAAATCACTCAAAATCGATGATCCACGAGAGCAGCAGATTCTCTCAGAGCTCACAAGTCATATTTGTGTGGGACGCCATTTAATTCGCATGACTAATACGTAGGATATAGGCCGCTTAAAACTAACATTAAAATAAAATCAAAGAATCATCAACACTGTTCAAACTAATCGGATTGGAAAAGTTAGTGTTGGAAATAAACATTTCCCTATAACTACAGAAATATAAATGGCACAATATTGGCTTTGGAAAACATTATTACTCCTATTTAAAGCATCAACTAGTCAGGCATGGTGGTAGTCTAGCACTTGGGAGATGGAGGCAGGAGGATCATGGGTTTAAGTCCAGCCTGGGCTACACGAGGAGTTTCAGACTACACCGTGCTACACAACAAGATCTTCTCTAAAAAAAAAAAAAGAATTTAATAGTCTTGTGTTTCTGCTTTTCTCTTTCCCTTACTTTCTTGTCCATTTTCTTTTCTCTTTCTCTTCCTCTTCTCTCTCCCTCCCTTTCCTTTCCTTTCCTTTCCTTTCCTTTCCTTTCCTTTCCTTTCCTTTCCTTTCCTTTCCTTTCCTTTTCTTTCCTTTCCTTTCCTTTCCTTTCCTTTTCTTTTTCCTTTCCTTTCCCTTCCCTTTCCTTCCCCTTCCTTCCTTCCTTCCTTCCTTCCTTCCTTCCTTCCTTCCTTCCTTCCTTCCTTCATCGTGGTGGTGTTTAAACCAATGACTTCAGATATACAGGGCAAGAGCATTATTATTTGTTTTTGTAGTGTTGAAGACTGACATGGGCTTTGTGCATAGTTGGCAGGTACCATAGAGCTGGGTTTTCATCCTCTTAATTTATATTATTACTATCAACATCAGGTTACAAAGGAGAGACTCATATATTTTCAACATGTATTCTAAATTAGGTTTTTACTACATGAGCATATCAAATTCAGGTGTGTAAATAGTCAGCCCATTCTATTGTCAGATTATTGAATCTTCTAACTCAGGATTGGGAAAAATTCAATTGTTCCACAACTCAGCAAATTATCGAATCTTCATGACCTTATTAATTCCGTGGCTTCTCCCTTTGGCGCACTTGTCATTATGTAGCACAGGCTGGCTTCAGACTTAGGATTCTCTTGCTTCAGTCTTCTACGTTCTGCAGTTAAGATGTGCACTGCCCAGATAAGGGAGAGCCAGAGCTCTGACTAGCTCAGCTACCATCCAGGCATAGATGCAGCCCTTTGAGTTGGTCCATCCCCTAGTATATATCACAAACAGTTGGGATACACGAAAGGGTCTGTCCTGCTTATACAAAGGTGCAGGATCTCCATGGCAACAGGATAACAGGGAGGAGGCCCTAGTGAGGATTCAATATCCATATCACAGAAGATCTCAAACCAGACCAATGACCCATTGCAATGAACATTTGCAAGTGAAGATGTGTGGACCGAGGGACATACTGTGGGACACACTGTGGCATATGACAGATTCCATGATGGGATGTTCTCTGTACTTTAGTTTGCTTGTTTTTTGGGGGAGGGGTTCAAGGGCCAAGGGTGGGTATGAGGGCACAGGGAGATGACGTGCGGTGCTGGGGTACATGATGTGAAACTCACAAAGAATCAACAGAATGTAAAAAGAAGGTGTGCACCACTACACCTACCTAGCTACCACCAGCTTACTTTTGAGAAGACCCAGTTATAGACTCTCCCATGTCATTAGGAGCCCCTTTCTTGTTATTCCTTTGACAATTAAAGATTTCACCATTTTCTGCTTGGTAACCCATAACATTATTTGTATCTTCGGTCATGAAGAGTAAAACCAATTCTTTGAAGTGACAATCCTCATTTCCTTCAAATAATTAAGATTCAGAGTTCCTATGTATTAAATATAGAGATCCTATATGACAGAAACTTATTTTCTTTAAATGCTAAATGATGTAAATTTTCACTTGAACCCCGTTAAACCTTTATCCTCCTATTCACCAGCCATTCTGTACTTTTAGAGCTATTTCTTGTAAGTGATTTTATATTAAAACTCATTTTCATCATTAAATACATTTGGTACTACATAGTACCAAATGAACGTATGCCATTGTAATTCATTTAACAATACAACAATTATAATAATGGTGATGTTATCAAACCTTTGTTCACTATATTACTTCATCGTTGAAAAAAGATTTCACAAACTTGTTTTATTTCATCTTCCTAGAATTGTGTGAGATAGATAAGGCAAGGTTTACAAATTTTAGTATCAATTGGAAGACCATAGAGATTTTCACTGGTTCAAATAAATGACAATTGGTTCTAAGCATACTATTCAGGTTATTTTTGCCGGGCGTGGTGGTGCACGCCTGTAATCCCAGCACTTGGGAGGCAGAGGCAGGCAGATTTCTGAGTTCGAGGCCATCCTGGTTTACAAAGTGAGTTCCAGGACAGCCAGGGCTACACAGAGAAACCCTGTCTTGAAAAACAAAACAAAACAAAACCAAAACAAGTAAAGATTTTTAATAAAAATTTAGACAGTCCCCTTCCATGGGCACCAGTGATTTAAAAATATTAAATCCATAAGAAGTGAAAAGAACTGTTTCACTGCTGTAGTTGGAATGACGTTCAGTCCATTTGTGACCCCTGACCGAAGCAAGAACCATAAAGGGCATTTCAACGCACTTTGGAACGTTTGGAAGGTTATGTATTTTCCTCTTTCTAAAGACCCTAGGCAAATGTGTAATACTGAATTTGTGTCCTTGTGAAAGGATGACACTATAAAGGATGGCCGGTTGGCAAAGCAACCCAGCTTTAAATGTCATCTATCCTGAACATGTACAAGAAGGAAAAAGATAACAGCACAATGGTCCATTGGGCCCTTAGGTCAGCAAGTGGTTTATCACCAAGCCAAGATTAGACAAAGGTCACAAAAAGATTCTGGAATAGAAAGTCAACTCTTAGCAAGTAGGAAAGGAAAAGGCAAATATGAGAAGAAAAAAAAATCAAGATGTGTATATAAAGAAAATGTACATATAACTTTCACTAAGAACTGGAAGAATTGGTACCCAGAATGCACAGAGTCCTTGAGGCAGAGGCAGGAGGATCAAAAATTCAAGGTCACCTAAGTAAAGCCAACTTGGAATATGAGAGAGAGAGAGAGAGAGAGAGAGAGAGAGAGAGAGAGAGAAGAAAATAACTCCCATGTGAATTTTCACCATTTTGGAAGACACCTGCAATTATTATGTAATATTGAGAAAAAATGGAAAACTAAAGTCTTAGTTATGGATAGTAAAGGCTTTAATTCCATTTTTTCACCTTAGAATAGACACTGCCTAACTGTCCTAGAATAGAAAAAAAAATCCCTTGGAAATGAGATGTCCAAAATCAAAGGTACAGAAAAAAAGTGGCTAAACAGCTCTACAGTATGAATTAAGATTTTCCCTATGAAAACCAAGAAAAGAGACCCAGGGATCTGCTGATAAAAAGGAAAACCCCATATGGCTTTAACTGAGTTTTCATTGGTGTGACAAAAACAGTCTTAGACAAATCAACTTGAAAAGGAGAAAGGTTTGTTCTGATTCATGGGTTTAGAGGTTCTGTTCATGGTACCCTGGTTCTGTTGCTGGTAGGTTGCACATCACAGTAGAAACATGGGGCAGGACAAGGTTGTCACCACGTGGCAGCGATAAAGGTCAAGTCCCTGGATAATATATTCCCTTCAAGGTTGTGTTTTCAAGCTGTCAACTTTCTTTTCTACTGACACCCACTTTCATCACTTCCCAATAGCCCATCCAATTATAAACCCATCAATGGATCAATCCTTTGACAAGATCAGGATCCTTGCAATATAATACCTTTCCAAAAGCTCTCCTCACCTCCCCCACCCCCCGAGACAGTTTTTCAGTTTTCCTGTGTACCCCAGGCTATCCTGGAACTCGCTCTGTAGACCAGGCTGGCCTCAAACTTTGAGAGATCTGCCTGCCTCTGCCTCCAGAGTGCTGGGATTAAAGGTGTGCACCACCACTGCCCAGCCTTTGATTACTTTTATTGGAGACCAAGCCTTGGATCTCTGGGTGACATTTCATGTGCAAACAATGGCAACATGATTCATTGCAAAAGAGAAAGTACTTTATAACTGTTTAAAGAGAACATTGAAATTTCCTGCTTTTGTTTAAATAAGAGCAATAACCTTACCTGATCAAGAGAGTCTTCCTCTTTGCATAAAGCTGAGTCTTCCTGTATCAATAAAGGCTCATTTTTCTCACAGCCCTCCTGACTGATGAGCGTGTGGGCATAGTTGGGCTGGGGAAAGATCAGATGGCTCTTCCTTGAGTCTGCTGTGAGGGAGACCTCATGGGAATAGGTCTGTAGAAAGGCCTGCACCCCGTCAATACCCATGAAGTGTGAAGCGCACATGTTTGATACCCCTTTCCTTGTGGCCTTCAGCAATCTTGACTTATGCCAGTGCCACAGCCTGAGCACCAGCAGCCCCGTAACAAAAGCTAAGAAGATGCAGGAAACAGTGGCCACTGCCACCACCAGGTAGATTGTAAGGCTTGAATCATCAGTCTTGTGTGGAGGGTCAAGGCTGCTCAAGTCAGCCAGAATGTCGGGAATGCTGCTGGCCACAGCCACGGTGAGCGTGACAGTAGCTGAGAGAGGAGGCTGGCCATGGTCCTGCACAGCCACCACCAGGCTCTGCTTGAGAGCATCTCTGTCCAGAAGGACCCTTGCTGTGCGTACCTCACCCGTGTGTAGTCCCACCGAGAAGAGCCCTGGCTCGCTGGCCTTGAGCAGGCGGTAGGACAGCCAGGCATTCTGACCTGAGTCTTTGTCCACTGCCACCACTTTGGTCACTAGATATCCAGGCTCTGCAGAACGGGGAGCCAGTTCCACACCAGTGGAACCATCAGTGGGGAGTACAGGGTACAGGATCTCAGGTACATTGTCATTCTGGTCCAGCACAAACAAGTTGAGTGACACATTGCTGCTAAGTGGGGGTTTCCCTCTGTCACTGGCGGTCACCAGTAGGTTCAGTTCTCTAAACTGCTCATAGTCAAAGGAACACAGTGCATACAGGACACCAGTGATGGAGTTGATGGAGAGGGAGGAGGATAGAGGTGTACCCTGAAGGGTTTCTTTGGCCAGAGAGTAGACAATTTCTGCATTCTCTTCACTGTCAGGGTCCACTGCGTTCAAAGAGAAGATGGAGACGCCCTTAGGGTTATTCTCAGGGACATAGACAGAGTAGGATGAGTGGGAGAAAACGGGTGGGTTGTCATTAATGTCTGCCACATCCAAGGAGATAATTCTTTTTGTAGACAGAGGTGGTGTTCCTCTGTCAGTGGCTGTCACAGTGATGTTATATGAAGATACCTGTTCCCGGTCCAGTTCCGTATTTGTCACTAACCGGAAATAATTGTCTAGTGATTCTTCCAATTTAAATGGGAGGCTTTCTGAGATGGAGCACATCACCAGGCCATTCTGTTCAGAGTCTTTATCATAGACTTGAAAAAGAGCAATCACGGTTCCCGGAGGTGCGTTTTCAGCAACTGCCCTGCTACTAGATGTAACAACCACTTCCGGTGCATTGTCATTCATGTCCAAGATGGTTATTAAGACTTTGGCTCGGTCTTGAAGACCTGATTGATCTCGGGCTTCAACATCCAGCTCATAAAACCTTGAATCCTCATAGTCTAGAGTTTCAGAAGTGGAAATTTCCCCAGTTAAAGGCTCCAAGCAGAAAATCCGCGAGATTTCGTCCATGATCCTCACAAAGGAATATGTTATTTCTGCATGGACTCCTTCATCCTGGTCAGTGGCATTAACTGTTAACACTCGTGTACCCACTGGCAGATTTTCAGGGACACTCACACGATAGATAGGCTGAGTAAACACTGGAGCATTGTCGTTCACATCTACGACAGTTACGAGAATTCGTGCCATGCCTGTTCGGACAGGATCACCACCATCCATGGCAACAAGGACCAGATGGTGAACTGCTTCCGCTTCCCTGTCCAGGCTGTGCTCCAACACCAGCTCCGGGTATTTGGGCCCATGGTCTTGGCTTTGCACATGTACTGAGAAGTGACTACTACCGCTGAGCTTGAAGCCCTGAATGGAGTTCACTCCCACATCGGGGTCATAGACACCCATTAGTAGAAAATGAGAGGATGGAGCTGCATTTTCAAGAATCTTCAATTCCATTTCTTCCTTTAAGAATCTGGGAGCATTGTCATTAATGTCCACTATTTCTACTTCCACAGGATAAAGATTTAGTTTATCTTCTACAAGGATGTTAAAGCTCACAACACAGGGAGCGCTCTGGGCGCACAGCTCCTCCCGGTCGACCCTACCCGCAGTGACCAAGCTGCCGCTCCGCTGGTTTAGGGAGAAAAGCTGCGACCTACCTCTGGAGATGATGCGAACCCCGCGCTCCGCCAGCTCACGGGGCTGCAGTCCCAGGTCTTGGGCGATGCTGCCCACAAAGGAGCCTTTCTCCAGTTCCTCGGGAATAGAGTAGCGGATCTGCCCAGCTTCGGAGCTCCACAACCACCCCAGGAGATTGAAAAGCAGGAGCAACCCGCAGCAGGGCGGGAGCCTCTGCAGAGCCGCCATGACTGGCTTGTTAGACACTTCCCAGCGGTTGCTGCTAGGAAGAACAGGCCCAGCCCACTTGGTAAGCCGCGGATTTAGAGGTCAAGGTTCTTAAACGAACAGAGACCAGTTGAGAACCATGTCAGGTTAGAATTGCTTGCATAGGCTTGATATCTTATCAGGACACCACCTTGCTCCCACTGATTTTCTTGCTCTGGTTAGGGAACAGCGACACTTAGAGTCTTAATTTCATACTGCACTCGTTTTGTGAAAACAGTAGAGGATTTTTTTTCTTTAAATTTTTGTTAAATTTATATTTCTCCCAGAGAGTAACTGAAACAAGAGTAATATGTTCGATTTCAAATGGTCTTAAGTGTTCTCCGAAAAATTCTCACTCTTTTTTTTTTTTGTGGAAATATCTCTTAGAATGGTATCACATTTTTCTGGAACTCTTGAATCCTCACCTGCGTTTGCCCATTTTCAGTAATGTCACTGACAGTCACAAACACATTCTGAACGAATCTACTCCAGTGTCAGCAAGCAGAAGAGTTGCCATTTTTACATGTCATTATTGGTTCCTATTAGCATTTAAAGAATGGTAGGAACATCGACTACATTTGTTTATGCTTTTTAAAACCGTTAAAGGAAGTGAGAATGTATAGGGTGCGTACAACTTTTTATTGTAAAGTGAATACATTTTTATTTAAGGCATTCCACGTGTGATTCCTTCACTATCCACCAAGCTCCCCCAAATTTAAGATTTCTGAAAATAGCCCTTTCTCAAAGAAAGATGATTAATCCTCTTGTGATATCAGCCCATAGTGCTTTTTTCTCTTTCCTTGAATTAAAGACACATAATCATCACTACTAAACATTCTCCACCAGAGGATTCTGACTTCTCCTTCTTAGGAACCATTTTAAGGCAGATCTTCCCCTCCTGTGCTGACACTGCACATCTATTATGAACAAATTCAGATCATATTCATTCCTATCACTCTCGGAATATCAGTCTGTATGTAGAATATGCCAGTGCGACATTGAAACCAACACCGACTCACAGGTGTATTCCACTCAGACCTTATGCTCCAGACAGGCCTCACCCTCCACGTCCTCTCCCATCATCCCCCCGAGTTGTTTTGTGTGCCATTTTCCTTTCAGTACGTATCAAAACTCATACTAAACAATGTGTTCTGGGTTGCAAAACAGGACGTATGATTGCATTTATGCTGCATGAAACATTTTTAATACATTTATTTATTGTGTTGTGCACAGGATATTTGTGATTGCACTCAAGGTAAGTGGACCACCTAATTTTGTAGAGTTGTGTTAAATTCAGGAAATAATGTCCATGATTAGGATTTGTGGCGGTTTTGAATAAAAATGACCCACTATAGGTTTATATATTTAATTTCTTAGGGAGTAGCACTATTTGGAAGGACTAAGGAGTGTGCCATTGCTGTAGTAGGTGTGTTGTTGGAGGAAGTGTGTCACTGGAGGTGGGCTTTGGAGTTTCAGAAGCCCAAGCCAGTCCCAGAGCCTGCCTCTTCTTGCTCTCTGAGGAGCAGAGGTAGACTTCTCAGCTACAACTTTAGTATCATGTCTGACTGCATACTGCCATGCTCCCTGCCATGATGACAACAGACTAAACCTAAAATTGTAAAGCAAGCCCCAATTAAATGATTTTCTTCCTAAGAGTTGATATCATCATGATGTCTTTTTATAGCAATAGAACAGTGACCAAGACAGGACTAGAATGTTAGAATGCTTGTTTAGGTGTCAAAAACCTAGGCACTATAAGGAGGTAGATAATGTATTATAATAATAATAGTGTGGCATATTACTTCATTGAAGTGTTTTCAGTTGTATTGCTTTAGAATTAACAAAAAAATTGAGACCATTAGGAGGCTTTCTATAGAATAGTAATTGCAACACAAATATACTTACAAAGGGCATGCTCCATGCTGAGAAAAATTAATAAAATGCAACAGAAACAAGTAGTACTTAGTCTTCAGTGTTTCATCTCTAAGTTAATGAGTTCTCTCCTATTTACACATAGGAAAGATTTTTTTTAAAGGAACCATTTCAAGTTTATTGAGTCAAGGTCATGTTTGGGGTTGTCGTTATGGGCGGATGCTTTCAGCACCGAAGGGCTCAACACAGAGATCTTCTAGTAGAGCATCTTTGGGTTTTGTACTGAGAAAATCAAACTCAGTACCTGAAGAATATTAGGCAGTTCATCCAAGCCATTGGGAGAATATGGCAGAATTCCCTTGTCATAGTTGGGGGAAAAGGAAAACTTCCTACAAAGCCTTGGAGCAGAGATCAACCTCAAAACAGACTCGACTGATGAGCCTTTAGAAGTGTCACAGATGTAGGGGAATAGCTACAACCATGGTAAGGAGAAAGAGCACAAAGATCGAGGTCAAGACTACCATTAGGTAAACCTGGAGCCTGCATAGGGGTCAACGAGGATTGGGTAATCCCCAAGGTCCAGAAGTGCCTCTGGCAAGTCACCTGCAAAGATCACATGCAGTGTAGCAGAGACTGAATGAGGGAGCTGACCTTCATTTTTCATTGCAGTCAGAGGCAGTGATGGACTTCATCTCGTTTCTCAAAGTATGCCCAATGCAACGTTTCCTATGAGCAATCCTAGGCTGTAGACGCCCATACGGCAGGGGAAGGAAGCATTGTCTTCAGAGTCCACATCTATCAGCACTACTTTGATGATTAGATAACCAGGCTCTCTGTGGTTGGCAGTTTTATGTGGAAGAGCTCACTGTTGCGACCCGGCATAGGGTGAAGCATGTGTTGGATGCTGTCACTAAGACATGCCCACCTTGGCATTGAGGCTGGAGAATCCTGAATGTGGGACTTCAGTGTTAGCTTGAAAGAGTGGAGCTTCTTATGGTCGTACAAGCTCCACTTGGGACATAGAGAATAATGTTACCTTAGCTCTAGGTCACTGGCCAACATGCAATAGGCTACATGACTGATAGGCCCCAAATCAGGATCTGAAGGACTCAGTAGGATGGTGGGGGCTCTAGAAGGGGATTGTTCTCATTTCTATGGTCCACATAGGAGGCCTGGTGGAAAACTGAGGGTTGACACTGATGTGTGAGATCTACAGAACAAAGTTTGTGCTGGAAGAATGGGACAGATTGCCTTCGCCCACTGCTGTAATAACGACACTACACTCTGGAATCTGTGCCTGGTCTCAGGCTCCATTTGTTCCCTACTTATATATGTATTTTGAGTCTTGAACTATATTGTAAGTGGAATTTATCTTTTACTCAGCACAAAGTTTCCCCATTATGTTTTGCAATGCACAGCGTGACTTCCTCCATCATTTGCTTGCACCCCAACTATGTTGTTCTCCATTTTTTAAAAAACGGCCAATTATCCATCAGTGGCGAGTTTCCTCCTTACTGTTCACTTGAGCAGTTGTCTAACTGCCTTATCAGCATTGGTAAAGGAATGGCTAATCTTGCCACTGATGATCTCATCTGGGGCATCAGCCATCACTCTTGGGGAAGGCTATCATTCTCATCTTCCGTAATTCCCTGATCGGGGTGATGCATCATCGTCTAGGTGGCACGCCCTTTGTCCACAGTGGTGAAGAGCAGATAATGGCAGGAAAGCCTTTCTCTGACGAGGGGCACTTTCCATACTAGTAACATCTGCCACCTGGGTTCTCCTTTTGAAGGAAGTGAAGTGTGATGTGAGCTGAGGCAGTGTGTGGTGGTTTGAATGAGAATTAACCTCACAGGCTCACGTTTGAATGCTTTGGAGTTGATAGAACTGTTTTGAAAGGATTAGAAGGTGTGGCCTTGTTGGAGGTGTATCACTCGGGGTGGGCTTCAAAAGTCCAGGCCATTCCTAGTTCTCTCTCTCTCTCTCTCTCTCTCTCTCTCTCTCTCTCTCTCTCTCTCTCTCTCTGCCTCATGGTTGTTGTCTTAGCATGTAAGTTCTCAGCTACTGCGCTAGCACCATGCCTGCCTGCCTGTCTCCTGCCATGTTACCCACCATTATGGTCATGGACTTACCCTCTGAAATAGTTTACCCAAATAAACTCATTCCTATGTAAGTTGCCATGGTTGTAGAGTCTCTACAGCAATAGAAAAGTAATTAAGATCATCAGTGCTATTGCAATGGACTGACATCCACATTCATTTAAGGTGGGCCAACTTAGGTCCAGTTTGATGATTTCCAGCATGGCAATATTTCTGATAATGTTAGTGAGTTTTTGTTAGTATTCTTGATCAGCCCACTTATGCATAAAAGTTTAACAGCTTTTCATCAATCATTTTGATTTCCAGGTCAACTTCTGACTATAAGTCTGCTCTTGATCTATAAGGTCACTCACAGGTCACTTCCTTTCTCTCTGTGTTCATGGCTGTGGTGGTCTGAATACGTTTGGCCTCCATAGATTCATGTGTTTCAATGCTTCACCATAGGGGGTGGCACTATTTGGAGGTGTGGCCTTATTGGCATAGGTTTGGCCTTGTTGGAGGAAGTGTGTCACCGTGTAAGTATGTTCTGAGAACTCCTATGCTCAGGCTCTGCCCAGTGGTAAAGAGTCTTCTGGTTGCCTGCAGAGGATAGTCATCTCCTGGATGCTTTTGGATCAAGATGTAGAACTCTCGGTTCCTTCTCCAGCACCATGTCTACCTTCATGCTTCCATGCTTCCTGACATGATGACAAACCTCTGAACCTATAAGTCAGCCCCAATTAAATGTTTGCCTTTATAAGAGTTGCTTTGGTCATGACGACTCTTCACAGGAATAAAACCCAAACTAAGACAACAGCAAAGTATTTTCTTGGTATTAACCTGTTGTTTATGAGTGAGCAAAATCCTGCATGTCAGATCTTTGGTAAGGTCCTTCAGAAGTGAGCCCATGTCTGGCTCTTCCAGAATAAATTACAAAATCTCCAAGAACGTCAGGCAGAAAACAGGCAGTAGAGGAGAAATGTGACGGGCTGGAGCCTGGCTAGGTTTCTGCTGCCCTCCTGGGAGATCCTGGGCTTTGGTGTACTTGCTTTGTCCTATGGCAGGTTCTCTGACAGACATCTTTGTGGGACGCATACAAATTTAGAGTTCTCAGATAATTCCGCTGCGGCTTTATGAGTCAAAACATTGCTCATAACTAGCCAACAAAGGCACTCTGCACACAGAGAAGTTGCAGCAGTGCCATTAATGGCTCCAAATAAGGATCCAGGTAGAATAATATTTCACTGCATATTGACGATGAAAGCAATCTTTGCACGGTCAACATTTTAATACTCCCTATGCAGTATGGCTGCCACTTATTCAAATTGTAATTTTATATGCCTGCAAAGTAATGGCTTTATCACTTTTCAAATAGCAGAGGTTACCTTATGGTAACAATTGTATTGGCATAGTTACAGTTTCCACTTGTATGTTCATAAAATGGCAGTAATGATATCTTCCCTGTTTACCTTAGTAGATCTGAGGGACAAACAATATATTTGAAAAGTATGCAAATGAGTGAAATTGCTGGTGATTGCAGAAGAAATATCACAAATATTCTTTAAATACAAGTTTGGTGGGTGCTGGAAAATTCTACTTTATTCCCCTTTAACTTATAAAAGCTGTAAAGTTTTTTGCTTATTTTTTTATTGTTTCATTTAAGCACACACACACACACACACACACACACACACAGATGTGTGTTGAGAATGAGTCTTACTATATAGTTCAGGCTACTCTGGAACTAGAACTTGATATAGGCTCAAGTTGGCCTAGAACCTGCCATCATCATATTATCTTTCTCCATCTCATCTTCCTCCCAATAAGTAACCAAAAAAGCTTGATAGTTTCCATAAAAATCTATGGTAAGAAGCAAGAGATTCTATTTTCCTGTTTTTAACTATTTATAAGTAAGATTTAAAAATGAATTTACCAAAATTTGAGGGAAGACCCTACTGCTGAAGATACCACATACTTGAGTCACAGGACATGGCAAAATCAAGCCGGTGTCTACCTGGATGTTTCAACCCTACTGGGTAGTTATAAGGTGGAAGTGCCGGAAGGTTCTAGGCACACCACCAAGGGAGAAAAGTCACCAACAGCCTAAAACAGCTATGAACCTTGTGAGCTACAATAACAATGGGCCTGGTGAGATATGATAACTGTTGCAGTAGTGGTGTGACTGTTACAGGAGTAACCAGTCACTTCTGGCTTGGATTTAAAGCCTGTCCACAAAACAGAGCTCATTCCTGGCTCCATGAACTGACCCCAAACTCCATGGCTGGCTAAAATCATTGTCATTAGTACTATTACTCTGCTAATATAGTAGCAGCATATGGTACTGATATAGACATATCAGTAAGGGGCGTAAACTGCCCCTTAACTGCTCATCTATCTATCTATCTATCTATCTATCTATCTATCTATCTATCACTGCATCTTTCATTCTTCATCAGAGAAGTTGCTTTTTTATAGTAGACAGTGAATAACCCAGAAAGCCATAAGTGGTCAACACTCAGAGAATAAGAGACAGTGACCTGTTCAGATAAAAGTGGGACATCTCCACTCCCTTCCTCCAAAGCTCAGTAAAGGGTACAGAAAGATTGTAACAGCCAGAGAGAGTAAATATCTGTAACAAATAAGTATCTGCTGGGCATTACAATGCCATTGCACAAAGGAACTCACAGCAGCTGAGATGGCATGCCCAAGACGGCATGCTCAAGATGTGCACAAGATCAAGCCGACAAAATACTGTTGTGGATGAGAAGCTCAAGAAATATCATCCATATCTGAGGAGCTACTGAAAGAGGATGGTTTTCTACAGGACGTGGGTTTGGGAAGGCTAGCCATTTCCCCAATAGACTACTGTGTATCTATGTGCATCCAGTAATAAATGGACTCAGTGGTGTTATTTTTTTTTTTTAAATCACACAAAGTTATGTGGAAAAAGTGAGGGGATTAAGAGAGGGATTAGAAGGGGGAAGAGTGGGGAATGATAAAACTCATATTCATGTATGAAACTCTCATGCCATAAAACAATTCACAGTGTTGTTTATCACTGCATTACAACTGTCCTCAACTGTATTGTTTTTTCACAAGTAGATTAAAAATGGTAAGTTATCTGAATTTGAGAAGTGAGATATGAATCCTTAAAACCACATATATGAAAGAAAGATATTAATGTTGATTCTTCCTTGGTTCCCAGTTTACTGTATAATCATTTAAACATATTGAGGGATGATGGAGACATAATACTGACTGTCCTGGAACTCACTATGTAGACCAATACCAGGCTGGCCCTGAACTCACAGAGCTCTGCCTGCCTCTGCTTCCTAAGTGCTGGGATTAAAGGTGTGCACTATAATACCCAGCTCATGTAAGCATTTTTAACTGACATTCTTTGCTAGTCAATATACATGTTGATTTCAATATTGTGTATAGGTCATGTAGTGTGTCCTATAGTTTTTGATTTTTTTTGAGACAGGGTTTCTCTGTATAGACCTGACTATCTTGGAACTCTTTGTAGACCAGGCTGGCCTCGAACTCAGAAATCTGCCTGTTTCTGTCTCCCACGTGCTGGTCTTAAAGGTGTGCCCCACTGACCACACTGCCCATTGTGTCTTATGGTTTTAATTACATTCCCAAACTAGAAAACCTACATAAAACCTTTCACTTATATAATACATTATTATTCTAAAAATGTACAGCAGGTGTAGGGCAGCATGGTCTCACTTTATAACACAAAGCATTAAAGCATCTTAAACTGTTCATCATGCCCAGGATTCTACACAGCCATGCACTAGCATTATTATTATTGGTATTATTTTAGTGCATTATGCATAAGCTGGAGGTTGGTGTCAGGTACCTCCTTCTAGCCCTCTCTTATGTTTTGATACAGCGTCTTTCATAGTGCCTGGAGCTCACTGCCTGACGGTCTGACTGAACAGCAGGTCCCAGCGACCCTCTTGTTTCCCCCTCTCTCATTTTCCCTAGTATTGGGGTTGGGACAAACAGTCATCTTTTTTGTTTGTATATAGGTTCTGGGGATAGTTCCTTCTAAAACCTATATTTTATGTGTATAGGTGTATTATCTGCTTGTATATGTACCACATGCATGCATTTGGAACCCGTGGAGGACAGAGGAGGGTGTCAGATCCTTTGAAACTGGAGTTGCAGACAGCTGTGAGCTGCCACACAGGCTTCTGGGAACCCAACTGTAGTCCTTTGGAAGAACAGCAAGTGCTCTGAACTCATGAGCTATCTCTCAAGTGTCAGTGTGTTTACATGGCGGGCACTGTACTGACTGAGCCTTCTCTCCTTCCTGAGCATCTCTGTTTTATCCAAATGTTAAAAATCACAGAAATAAGACTTTAAAAACACATGCAAGCCGGGCTTGGTGGCACACGCCTTTAATCCCAGCACTTGGGAGGCAGAGGCAGGTGGATTTCTGAGTTCGAGGCCAGCCTGGTCTACAGAGTGAGTTCCAGGACAGCCAGGACTACACAGAGAAACCCTGTCTCGAAAAACCAAACCAAACAAACAAACAAACAAAACAAAACAAAACAAAACAAAACAAAACAAAAACAAAAAACCATGCAAGCCAAATGTCTTCCTACTATTAAGAGCACCTCATTTTTATGGGAAAGCTACATTTTCAGAACACACATATAACTGCTCTTTAAAAGAATATAATGTACATATGGTACCTATACTTACAGTGTATGTCACAGGCATTTTATAATGTACAGACTATCAGTTGTTTATAGATATTTAAAGGATGCTTCATCATTGTAGAAAGCTTGTCTCAGTATACATAACTAAATATAAAAATTTTCATTACAAATAATGGAAAAGGGGATGGAGAGATAGCTCAGTCAATGAAGCGTTTGCTTTGCAGGTATGAGGATACGAGTTTGATCTTTATAACCCTTGGTTTTTTTTTAAACTGTTATATTGGCAAGTACTTGTTATTCTAGTATTGGGGAGGCAGAGACAGAAGATCTCTGGGACTCCCTGGCCAGACATAGCCTACCTGCTGAGGTTTGGGCTAATGAGAGATTCTGTCTCAATAATAAGGTGGTTGGTGCCTGAAAAACATTGTCCCTCACCTCCACAAGCAATTGCATACACATAGGCAGGAAAACACAGACAGACAGACAGACAGACAGACAGACACACACACACACACACACACACTGAAATGGCATAGCTCTGTGAAGAAGTGAATGACATGAACATGTCTGCCTGTATGGATTCTCTTCTTAGTGTTTAAATTCATTAGTTCTTTGGCAAGTCTATTGTTTATATTGTTATCGGCTGTATCATGATGCTATGTCTGCTGTTCATACTGTTATCCGAAGAATGTACATAGTATGGTTGTCCTTTAAATGTCCAGAAAATAAAATCAAGTGTTCCTGGGTTTTAAGTGCATTAACAAGCCTTTACATGTCTAGTTATTTCCTTATAAAATCCATGCTCATGAGTTTTGAGACCCACAAACATTTCATTAAGAAAAATCTATTAACCTAGAATAAACTCATTCCTAAGAAATGAATTTTAAAAGGTAAAGCATTCTTAAGTCATGCTGATTTTCTTGAATACAAATCTTATATTCTTGTAACAAAGCAGATTTGCATTTACATATGGGAGAATGTAAACATTCTGAGAGACGCAGATTTTGATAATTGAAGAGGCAGAAACCAGGGGCATGACACATCTATTCTGGTTGAACACAGCAGTACAACTCTTTGGAGACCCTAACATATATCACAGAATAAAATAGAATTCTAAGGTTACGTCTTACTGATTTATTTCCCAGTGAAGACACATACGCAAACATTACATGGGTTAGCCCCGACTTTTTAAATTTTAGAATGTTGTGATCTTCCCACCAATATATACCTAACCTACGTTTCTTTTCTTTTCTTTTCTTTTCTTTTCTTTTCTTTTCTTTTCTTTTCTTTTCTTTTCTTTTCTTTTCTTTCTTTCTTTCTTTCTTTCTTTCTTTCTTTTATTTTTTGAGACAGGGTTTCTCTGTATAGCCCTGGTTGTCCTGGAACTCACTCTGTAGACCAGGCTGGCCTCAAACTCAGAAATCTGCCTGCCTCTGCCTCCCAAGTTGGGATTAAAGGTGTGCACCACCACCGCCCGGCTTCTAACCTACATTTCTGATAGGAATTGAGCAAAAGTTTTTCTTATTGTCTACTGACTTGTGAAAGTATTATAAATTGTTACCTATATGTATACTAAAATAAGAAGAGCATACAATATCTTCTACTATTACTATTTTTGTCTTGGTTACTGTTATATTGCTGTGAAGAGTCACTATGACCAAGGCAATTCATAAAAGAAAACATTTGTTTTGAGACAGGGTTTCTCGCTGTAGCCCTTCTCGCTGTAGCCCTGGTTGTCCTAGAACTCACTAAGCAGACCAGTGCCTCTGCCTCTCAGGTGCTGGGATTAAAGGCATACATCGCCATAGCCTGGCTAAAAGAAAACATTTAATTGGGGGTGGCTTGCTTATCGTTTTGGAGTTTTAGTCGATGATTATCATGGCAGAATGCACAGAGGCATAGTGCTGGAGCAGTAGCTGAGAGAGAGAGAGAGAGAGAGAGAGAGAGAGAGAGAGAGAGAGAGACAGAGAGACAGAGAGAGACAGAGAGACTGCGGCTGGTGTGGGCTTTTGAAATCTCAAAGCCCTTCCCCAGTGACACACCTACTCCAAAAAGCCACACCTCCCAATCCTTCTCAAACCGTTCCCCTCCCCGGTGACTAAGCCCTCAGATAAGTGAGCCTATAAGAGCCATTCCCATTTAAACCACCGCACCTACAAAACATGTCCACTAATGACCTGTAGACAAATATCCCAAAGGGAGCAATACATATAATGATTTGAATTAATACAACTCTTCTAGTAACAGAATATGTATCTTTAAACTAGCAATATTTTTTAAGGAAAAAAAGACTGTTTATCACTTTCTTCTTAAGGTAAGCCTACTGTCAGGCTTTCTTAACTATCCACACATAGAGAAAAGATATTCAGTCCAGATATAATTTAAAAAAGCATCTATTACTGAACAAACTAGAGTTAAACTCTAACACAGCAAATGATGATCCACCCTATAACCATCTGATTTTGGCTCTACCAGAAAAATGAGTGAGAAAACAAATGAAGAAAACGTTCCAGTTCTTAGTGAAAAAGAAGACTGACCTGAGCAGCTCCGGGCTCTTCTTTGTCTGTGTGTATATTATCAGGTATCAGAAGAGGCTCACTCTTCTCACAGCCCTCCTCACTAATGAGCCTGTCAGCGTAATTGGGCTGGGGGAAGATCAGGTGACTCCTTTTGGAGTCTGTAGTGAGAGAGATCTCATGGGAATAGGTCTGCAGGTAAGCCTGTACCCCATCCATGCCCACAAAATGGGAGGCGGGCATGCTGGCCAGTCTGCCTGAGGAAGTCTGAAGCAGGCGTGACATGTGCCAGTGCCTCAGCCTGAGGGCCAACAGCACGGTAACAAATCCCAGAAAGACACAGGAGACCACGGCCACCGATACCACTAGGTAGAGTGTGAGGTCTGAATCCTGGGGCTCTGCTGGTGTGTTGTGGTTGCCTAAGTCAGTCAGTACATCCGGGATGCTATCCCCTACAGCAATAGTGAGTGTGACAGTGGCGGAGAGAGGGGGCTGGCCATGGTCCTGGACAGCCACCACCAGGCTCTGCTTGAGGACATCTCTATCCAATAGGGCCCTTGCTGTGCGTACCTCACCTGTGTGAAGCCCTATTGAGAAGAGTCCCGGTTCACTGGCCTTGAGCAGACGGTAGGACAACCAGGCGTTCTGTCCCGAATCTTTGTCCACTGCCACCACTTTGGTTACCAGGTATCCAGGCTCTGCGGAGCGGGGTGCCAGTTCCACACCCGTGGAGCCATCAGTAGGAATAGCTGGGTACAGGATTTCAGGAATGTTGTCATTCTGGTCCAGCACAAACAAGCTCAGGGACACGTTGCTACTGAGAGGAGGAGTCCCACCGTCCTTAGCTGTCACCAGTAGCTGCAGGTCTCTCAAGTGCTCATAGTCAAAGGATTGCAATGCATACAGGACACCAGTGTCAGAGTTAATGGAGACGTAGGAAGACACAGGGACTTCTTGAAATGTATCTTCAGCCAGGGAGTAAGTGACCCGGGCATTGTCACCACTGTCAGCATCATAGGCATTCACGGAAAAAATGGAGACGCCTCTGGGGTTATTCTCTGAGATGGAAGCGGAATAGAAGGGTCGAGAGAAGGTGGGTGGGTTGTCATTTATGTCGGCTACTTTCAGGGAGATGTGGTTTTCTGTAGACAGCGGAGGAGTTCCATGGTCAACAACGGTTATTGTGATGTTATAATCGGAAGTCTCTTCTCTATCCAGTGCTCTTGTTGTTAGTAGGTGATAGTAATTATTAACTGACTTTTCCAGTTTGAAGGGCAGGTTCTTGGGAATAGAACACGAAATCTCTCCATTCTCCCCAGAATCAGCGTCATGTACACTGAAGAGCGCAATTATGGTTCCGGGTAGACAGTCTTCAGAGACAGAACTGGTGAGGGAGGTGAGTATCACTTCTGGGGCGTTGTCATTCACGTCCTGGACTGTGACCAACACCTTAGCGCTGGCAAGAAGAGCGCCTCCGTCCTGGGCTACCACTTCCATGAGATAGAATCTGGATTCTTCATAGTCCAGGGATTGAATAGTTGAGATTTCCCCCAGATTAGAATCGAGTTGGAAGGTTTCAGAAATTTTATCTTCTTCATTGCGGAAAGAGAAGGTCAGTTTCGCGTTGACTCCTTCGTCGGCATCGGTGGCTGTGAGTGTGAGGAGTCTCGTGCCCACAGGTGTGTTCTCCGGAACACTCACTCTATATTCGCTCTGAGTGAACAGGGGTGCGTTATCGTTTGCGTCAAGGACGGTCACGCTGATATGGACAGTGCTAGAATGTACTGGGTTTCCGCCATCCAAAGCTGTGAGGATCAGGTCGTGAACAGACTCCTTCTCACGGTCCAGGGGCTGCTCCAACACCAACTCTGGATGTTTTTGCCCGTCAGATCCGCTCTTCACGTCCAGAGAGAAGTGCGGGTTGGAGCTGAGCTGGTATCCCTGGAGGGAATTCACACCCACATCCCCGTCTCTCGCGAAGGGGAGCACCAAGCGTGTTCCTGCGGCTGCGTTTTCATTAACTTTTACTTTTAACTCCTCATCGCGGAACCGGGGGAAGTTATCATTAATATCAAGGATTTCTACTTCCACTTCATAAATTTTCATTTTATTCTCAACCAAGATGTTGAAACTGACCACACAGGGAGCGCTCTGAGCGCACAGCTCCTCCCGGTCTATCCTGCCTGCGGTGACCAGGCTGCCGCCTCGCGGGTTCAGAGAGAAAAGCTGCGACCTACCTCTGGAGATGATGCGGACCCCGCGCTCCGCCAGCTCGCGGGGCTCCAGCCCCAGGTCCTTGGAGATGTTGCCCACGAGGGAGCCTTTGTCCAGCTCCTCCCGCACAGAGTAGCGGATTTGCCCCTTTCCTGGCGCGCACAGCGTCCCTAGCAGCATGAAGAACGCCAGCAGGTCGTTGCTGGTCCAGCGCCTCGGTGGGTCCGCCATTGTCTTTTCTTTCTTTGCTTTCCTCTTAGTCCTGGTTCAGCCTGCTGTTTCCTTATTTCTCTAAAGCTGGGGAGAGCCGGATTTAGGATGGTGGCTTTCCCCAGGAGCTTGTCTGGTCTCTGGTGCGGAGGAAGCTGGGAGTTGGTCGCTTCTATGATTGCTTCTTTCCCAGTCTGGTGAACAGCGACGCTTAGAGTCCTAACTAGTTACTACACCAATTCTATTTTTTTAATTCCCTCTTAGTTATTTTCATTTCCAAGGTTGTTTTTTTTTTCTGTGTATTTAATGTATTGTTGTGTAGCGGTGTTTACATTTAATTAAAATTTAATTATGACAATAAGACTCCCACACCCTGAGATCAATATAGTTTTTTCACTTATACAGAAAAGTTGGATTTTTATAGACTATTGAGTCTTTTATGTCTTATCCACATCGAGTTTGTTTAACCGAGAAATTGAAATTCCTACCTTTGTTGACGTCAAGACTTGATTTTTTTGTTTTTTTTTTGTTTTTTGTTTTTTTTTGATTTTTTTTTTTTAAAATCAGGATAGGCTTATGAACATCTACCTAATAGAACATTAGTGCAAACCCTGCTCTCAATGTATCTTTGCAGAGAGACCCATATGTTCTGTCATGTGCAGAGATAGACAGTAGACTTGTGAAGTCTTTGAGAGAGTTTCCTGGCCCCCCAAGTCTATGGCTATGAAATATGCAACTTCCCTGTCTCGGACAGAAAGTCTGAGTTGGGTTACCTATATTATTTATGACTTCCCATTACCATTCAAAACACATGTAGACATTTTTGTGAAGGGATCTCAGTAGCAACCAGAATAGTGAATGAAGGAGACAGGGCTTCATTTATCTCCCATGGAGGAAATCCTAGATATTTAGTTGACAAGTAGTGAGTGACCTATTTGTTTGAGGCAGATATTTAATGTCATCACCCTGGAAGGATAGCACATTAAAAAAAGAGTTATGGTAGAGAAAAAACAGTTCAGAAAGTTTCTCTTTTGAGAAAAGCAGTTACCTGATCAATAGACAAAGATTTTAATTGGATATCTATAATTTTATAATCTAGGACTTAGGGACATGGTTCGGTAGGTCGAGTGCTTGCTGGGTAAGCGTGAGACCCTGGATTTGGTCCCCAGCACCATCAATAAGTAAATCCAAAGTAAACGTGTAAATAATACAAACTACAATTTTAGATAATTTTGTAGAAATTGATATAAGCATAGATTGCAAAACCTTCCTCGATGTGCACCTTTTCTTGACAGCAAGTTATTTAAATGCATGAAGATGATTTTTATTAATAAATTGTATTGATAAAATTGACTCTTCATAATAGACACGGCAGACATCCTATGTTGCTGTCCTTTAACAAGAAGCCTGGAGGCTGTTTGAAAGGTGGCTTACAATTTAACAATGGCTGCTCTTCCTGAGAAACTGGGCGCCATTCCCACAGCACCTACACATTGCCTCACAACCAACTGTAACTCCAGGCCCAGTTGCATTCTTCTAGTCTCTGTGGGTACCAGGACCCCGGTACCCTGCACACTGGTCCACAGACATACATGTAGGCAAAACACTCATACACATAAAATAAAAACCAAAATTAGAAAAAAGCTTCCAGGAACCCCAAGGCATCCTGCTTGAAAGAACCTCACGACGTTTATCAACAAGTCAGTCGAATAATGCCCTACCCATGATGCTTTGTTGGTAATAAGCCACGATCTTGATGTGTTTCTTCCCTAGCCAGTTTTCACTAACTAGTAAGATGAGGACCGTGTTTATGCGGAATCACTGAGTCTAAGAGGAAGTAGAACAAAACTTGAGTATTGGAGACCTGACAGGAAAAGAATCTCTTAAGTTTGCAAAAGGAATAAGCTTTGTGGGCTGGGAAGAATTGTAAGGGAGAAGAAAAACAAGCATCACATACTGTGGACACTTTTAATTATGGGCAAATAAACTTCACACTAGAGACAGAAACCCTTCTTTAAGACATGGTTGGATAAGGTTAACGTACTTAAGGCAGAACATTGTTCAAGACTGGCTTGCAAGACAATGAAATATGCAATGAAAGCACCAAAACCAACTTAGTGATTTATTACGAAACACTGAGACCCCCTCAAGTAGAAAACCAAATTAAATTGAAGCTCACCTTTGAGATAGAATCCGAGACAAATGGAACCTCAGTGTCTCCAAGAGTACCTGGTACCCAAGAATCGTCGCCGCCGCAGAGGAGGTCCTGAGGAGCAACTTCCGGAGTCACATTGAGAAAATTAAACTCTGTCTTAGCTGACTGTGAGGCAACGCACACATTGTAGGAATAAGGCAAAGTCCCCTCACTGTAATTGGGGAGAACTCCAGTCGCAAGGTTAGAGCTGAGGCCCGGCTGAAAGCAGCCCCAGGCAGCTGAGCTGGAGGAGTGTCTCAGACGCAGGGCAATAGCCAGGATCACCGCCAGGAGGAAGAGTACTGAGATCAGGGCCAAGGCCACCACCAGGTAAAACTGCAGCTCATTTTGGGGATCAGATGGTAGAGGATCGTCGCTGAGGTCTGGCAGGACCTCCTGCAGGCTGTCAGCGAAGATCAGGTGCAGCGTGGCTGTAGCCGAGAGTGGTGGCTGTCCACCATCACGCACAGCGACCAGAAGGCGCTGGCGCGCTGAGTCCCTGTCGCCCAAGGCACGCGCTGTGCGCACCTCGCCTGTGCGCAGCCCCAGGCTGAAGAGCCCGGGGTCGCTGGCCTGCAGCACGTGGTAGGACAGCCAGGCATTGTGTCCTGAGTCTGCGTCCACCGCCACCACCTTGGTGACCAGGTATCCGGGCTCGGCAGCGCGTGGCACCATGTCGAAGAGCGCAGAGCCGTCGGGCTCGAGCGTGGGATACAGCACGCGTGGCGCGTTGTCGTTGCGGTCGCCCACCAGCACGCGCATGCTCACGTTGGCGCTGAGCGAGGGCGATCCCTGATCGCGAGCCTGCAGGGTCAGCTGGAAGGATCGAAGGTGCTCGTGGTCGAAGGCGCGCTGTGCGTACACCACTCCACTGTCCTGGTTCACGGACACGAAGGATGACAGCGCCCTTGGCTCTAGGTCGCTGGCTATGATGGAATAGGAGATGAGGCCATTGGATCCCAAATCCGGGTCGGAGGCGCTGACTTGAGCGATGGAGGCCCCAGGTGGGTTGTTCTCAGCCACATGGACCAAGTAGGAGGCCTGGTGGAAAACCGGTGCATTGTCGTTGACGTCTGAGATATGGAGAGTGATGATTACGGCAGAGGAGAGCGGGGGCTTACCCCTATCAGTAGCTACAATGGTGACGTTGTATTCCGGAATCGCCTCCCGGTCTAGAGTTCTGTCTGTCACTAGTTTGTAATAATTCTTCGAAGAAGATTTCAATACAAACGCTTCATTTCCCAAGACATGGCAGTAGACGTCTCCATTTTCTCCAGAGTCTCTGTCTCTGGTTTTTATCAAGGCGATGACTGTTCCTAGAGGAGAATCTTCCGGTAGCGGGGTAAATACTGAAGTCACAATGACTTCTGGCACACAGTCGTTCTCATCCAGAATTTCCACTTGGATACTGCAGTGGGATGCTAGGTCTCCGGGATCTTTGGCTTCTACATTCAGGGTGTAACTCTTAGCAGTCTCAAAATCCAAACTATCCTTTGTCGTGATTTCTCCTGTTCTCTTGTCTAGGTTGAAAAAACGTTCCACTTGTTCATCCACATTGTGAAAAGAGTAGGTGATTTCTGCGTTGACGCCCTCGTCCTGGTCGGTGGCTGTCACCTGAAACACGGAGAAGCCTGGTGGCACATCCTCCCGAAGGGTGACCCTGAACACATCCTGGCTGAACACTGGCGGATTGTCATTGGCGTCTGTGACTTGGATTCGGATCTGGGCGGTGCCACTTCGGGGAGGATCCCCCCCATCCACAGCCGTGAGGACCAGCTTGTGAAAACTTTGCTCTTCTCTGTCCAGAAAACGTTTTAGAATCAACTCAGGATATTTACGTCCATCTGGGGTCTCTTTCTCGGTGACTTCAAAGTATTCATTGTCAGTGAGATAGTATTTTTGCAGCGAATTAGAACCAGCATCTAAATCCAGGGCTGGATCCAATGGAAATGCTTTACCTGGCCTGGTGGACTCCCCAATGTTTAAATCAACCTCACTCTGTTTGAATAGAGGAGCGTTGTCGTTCACATCCTGAAGAATTACAGCTACATGGAAAATATTTAATGGCTTCTCAGCGACGATATCGAACTCCAAAACACACTGAGGCTGCTTCCCGCAAACCTGCTCTCTGTCTATTCTGTCACTCACAAGTAAGTCCCCACTCTCTGGATTTACAGTAAAATAATCCTTTTCTGCACTGACCCTTAGCTTCCTGGTGGGCAGATTCTGGACACTGAGCCCCAGATCCTTTGCGAGGTTTCCTACCATTGAGTTCTTAGCCAGCTCCTCGGGAATGGAGTAGCGGATCTGATCCGGGAGAGCTCCGTGGAACAAAGGCAGCAGGAAGGGCGTCAGTACCTGCAGCCACCGGGCTGGGCCGCTCCCAGAGCCCCTCCTCATCCTCCTGGCTCGCGCTGCCTCTGTGCTCCTCTGTTGGTGAGGGTGGCCAAATCCTCCTAGAGCTACTTTTCTTGCTGATGTTTGCTGTATCAAGATGCGTACTGACTCTCCTCTATGGTTGGTTTGTACAGGAAGTTACCCTCCCAGTCTCCTAACGCGGCTGGGAAATGGTCTTTCTCTTCTTTTGACCTACAGCGACACTCAGAGGTCTTCACAGAAATTGCAACGAAGTCTTGGCAAAGGCTTGAAAAGTTTTTTGTTTCTTTTTGGTTTGGTTGTTTGTTTGTTGTGATTGTTGTTGTTTTATTTTTTTGATATATTTATTTTAAAAAGGTAATATATTGAAATTGTTCAAAATTAAGGGGTTACATATAGTATGGGTCCTTATGATCACCTATGAATTAGGTAGCACATTTCTCTCAAGTGGAATGAGTTCTAGGTTTCTTGTGTGTGTTTTGGGTAGTTCATCCCACATTTAAATACATTTCCCCGCACCTCCTTGTAATCAAACAAAAGCAAAACACCATAAACTTCTCCACCTCACTTCTTTCACTCAGTCTCTACACCCACATGTGCACTCCTTTTCTGGACTCTCATTAAAATATTTCATTTCACACCAGTACACAAGTCTCTGCATTTATTCCTCATGTAGTAGTCTACCATATGGACAAACAGTATCTTGTGTAAGCAAATTATTATTTAAATAAACAGTATTATTAAGTAAACAGTAACTTGTGATAGCAAGTAATAATAAATATTTTATTATTTACTGTTCTCCAAATGATTCACATATATCACTCTGGCAGATTATATTCTCTCTCTTTTTTTCTTTTAAAATAAGAGGTAGACCATAGGTTTTTAAAAAGAACTTTAAAAATATTTATTTATTTTATGCATATGAGTACATTGTAGCTGTCTTCAGACACACCAGAGGGCATCTGATCACTTTACAGATGGTTGTGAGCCATTATGTGGTTGCTGGGAATTGAACTCAGGTCCTCTGGAAGAACAGTCAGTGTTCCTAACCGCTGAGCCATCTCTCCAGCCCCAGGATATATTCTTAATACCAGTATCTAAATATATTTTACCAAATTTTAGTCCAACTGCACATCTCTGAGTTATATTTTATCACCACAGTGTTTGGAATAATGTGTTCTCAGATAGAACCTCCCAGAATTTGTTTATTATCTCTTTCCTTGCCCAGGCTCAGTCTGTTATGTCTCTCATTTCTACCTACTTTGTGTATTGTACCCAGCCTCACACAAATACAAAGCCACATAGAATCAACTCTCCTTTTGCAATGAGTCACATCCCATCATCTTGATACAATGGCCACTTGCAGAAACCCCGGCATTGTGTATAAATGTTCATTAATTCTGGATCAACTCACTTAGAACTGTATGAAAGCTTAGGAAATAAAAGCGTTGCACATCTCTGACACACAAAATGCTTTCTGTCATGTCAGAGGATTCTTTGTCTCATCCCAGGTTGAATAGTGGTAAGACTTTCAAGAGTAATCTGCAGAGATTTTGACAGTTGGGAAGGAGTTCAACTAAGTACTAAGAATAATAACAGTCCAGAATCCAAGTCAGCCAACCACTGTAAGAAGTTTAACTGATGAAAACCAGAGCGATTTAAGCAAATTCTGTTTTGTTGCAACCCAATGGTGATGTCATAATGGGGAATTTAGAAATTATGAAAATTACCGCAACTTGTTTATATGAATGAAATAAAATAGGCACATTTTGGTAATAACCAAATTGTAACAGAGACATCAGATACTCTGGTACACTTTGTATCAGCAACAATAAAATGTTTGAGCTGGGCATAGTGGTACACACCTGTAATTCTAGCACTTAGGACTGCAAACTGCAGGCCATCTTGGGTAGGCTACATACTGAGTTAAAGGCCAGCTTAAGCTAGATAGTCAGACTTTGCGTAGAACATTTTTTGGGAAGATAGCATTCCATGGAGAAGTTAATGTTATAGCTAAAGGTTAAATATTTTCAATACATATAAGTTGTCATTGTATAATTACAAGAAGGCTTGCCCAGTATGCTCACCACCTGGAATCCACTCCAATCATTAAAAAAAAAGAAAAAGAAAATAAGGCTACTAACCAACAAACTTTGTGTAGTGACTATCATTAATCATTATTCTTGTGAAAGCAAGGGACTATTAATAAAGAAATGCATATTTTTGGTACAACACATACAACTGGAGGTATTTTACAAACCCTCATGACTGTGTTAGTGAGGTAAGATCCATCATAGGAGTGAGTCACTCACCTGCAGGCTGGAGTCTCCTTTTATTTCAAGCAAGTCTTGAGATACCAGGAGAGGATCACTCTTCCCACAGCTCTCCTGGCTGATGAGCGTGTCTGCGTAGTTGGGCTGTGGGAAGATCAGGTGGCTCTTCCCAGAGTCTGCTGTGAGCGAGACCTCATGAGAATAGGTCTGGAGGAAAGCATGCACGCCGTCCACACCCACAAAATGTGATGCGGGCATGGCTGACAACCCGTTACCTGCAGCCTGAAGCAGGCGAGTTGAGTGCCAGCGACGGAGCCTGTGTATCAGCAGCACAATGACAAAGGCTAGGAAGACACAAGAGACCACAGCCACAGCTACCACCAGGTACAATGTGATGTCTGAGTCTTCCTGGTCAATGTGAGTTTTAATGTTGCCCAGATCCGCCAGGATGTCTGGAATGTTGTCTGATACAGCTATGGTGAGTGTGACAGTGGCAGAGAGAGGCGGCTGGCCGTGGTCCTGCACGGCCACTACCAGGTTCTGCTTGAGAGCATCTCTGTCCAGCAGGGCCCGAGCAGTGCGTACCTCACCCGTGTGCAGCCCCACCGAGAAGAGCCCAGGTTCGCTGGCCTTGAGTAGACGGTAGGACAACCAGGCGTTCTGTCCTGAATCTTTGTCTACTGCCACCACCTTGGTCACCAGGTATCCAGGCTCTGCAGAACGAGGCGTCAGCTCCACACCAGTGGAACCATCAGTGGGGATGGTGGGATACAGGATTTCAGGAGTGTTGTCATTCTGGTCCAGCACAAACAAGCTCAGGGACACGTTGCTGCTGAGTGGAGGATTCCCACTGTCCCTGGCTGTCACCAGTAGCTTCAAGTCTTGAAACTGCTCATAATCAAAGGAACGCAGTGCATAAAGGACACCAGTATTGGAGTTTATGGAGACATAGGAGGACAGAGGCGCCCCCTGGATAGTGTCCTCTGACAGGGAATAGATTACCTGGGCATTCTCACCACTGTCTGGGTCCTGGGCTGTTATGGATAAGATGGAGGATCCTCTAGGGTTGTTTTCTGGAATGTAGGCAGAATAGGAGGCATGGGTGAAGGTGGGCGGGTTGTCATTAATGTCCACCACCTGCAGTGAGATGTAAGTCTCTGTAGACAGTGGTGGAGTTCCCTGGTCAGTGGCGGTTATTGTAATGTTATAGTCAGAGACCTCTTCCCTGTCCAGAGTCCTGTGTATCAACAACCGATGATAATTTCCATAGGTCTTTTCCAGTCTGAATGGAAGATTATCTGGAATAGAACAAGTGACCAGGCCATTCTCTCCAGAGTCACTGTCATGCACATTGAAGAGTGCAATCACTGTGCCTGGGGAAGAAGCTTCTTGGATAGAGCTGGTGAGAGAGGTGACGGTGACTTCCGGAGCATTGTCATTTACATCCAGAACTGTCACCAGCACCTTACTTCTGGCTCGAAGGCCAGGCCCATCATGGGCTTCTACATCAACATCGTAGAATCCAGAGTCTTCATAATCCAGCTCCCCCAACATTGTAATGTCCCCAGTCAGAGAATTCAGCTGGAAGAGCTGGGCTATTTTGTCTCTTACGTTCCGGAAAGAATACGTCACTTCTCCGTTGGCTCCTTCATCAGGGTCGGTGGCTTTTATAGTGAGTAGCCGTGTGCCTACAGGCAAATTCTCTTTCACACTAATGTGGTACTCTGGCTGAGTAAATACAGGAGCATTATCGTTGGTGTCCACGAGTGTTATCTGAATTGTGGCAGTACCAGAGCGAACCGGGTCGCCTCCGTCGAAGGCGGTGAGAACCAGGTGATGAAAAGCTTCTTCCTCGCGATCTAAAGCATTTTCCAGCACTAGCTCTGGGTACTTAATCCCATCCGGTCCACTTTGCACATCCAGGGAGAAGTGAGCATTGGAGCTGAGCTGGTAACCCTGCAAGGCGTTCACCCCTATGTCTGGATCAAAAGCTTCAGGAAGAGGAAATCTTATGCCAGGATTTTCATTTTCAGTGACTTTTATTTCCCTCTGCTGTGCTCCAAAGCTGGGGGCATTATCATTAACATCGATAATCTCCACTTCTACGGCTAGAATCCTCACCTTATCCTCTAGGAGAATCTCCAGATTTGCGGTACACTTTGGGGATCTGTCACAGAGCCCTTCCCTGTCGATCCTCCCTGCTGTCACCAAACTGCCGCTTCGCGGGTTCAGAGCAAAGAGCTGGGTCTTACCTCTGGAGACAATGCGGACTCCGCGTTCTGCCAGTTTCCCAGGCTCCAGCCCCAGATCCGCGGCGAGATTACCCACCACAGAGCCCCTTTCCAGCTCCTCTGGCACTGAGTACCGGATCTGTTCCGCGCGGATGTCACACAGGGATCCAAGGAAAATGCAGATCCAGATTAGTCCCCTGCGGTCTGATCTGTAAGGAGCCGCCATTGCAGTTCCGTCGCAGAGGGTCCTGAGCTTGGGCGTTGAGTCTGTGCAGACCTGATGAACCCACAATCTTTGGGTTTCAAGATAACGTACTTGTATACTGTTGGACGCTGGTGCTCCTGGAGTCCAGATTGCTGCTTTCTTTAAGATCATAACCAGTCCTTTGTGCTCCGGAAATCCTGGTCTTACTAAATACCTGATTTTCACCCCTGAGTGGTGAATAGCGACACCCAGAGTACTAAACTGTTATTGCAATGAATTTTATTTTATAAAACTCCACCACATAAATCCTAAACTCACTTCTCTAAAGGAGAATAAAGGTCAAAACTGTGTTGTTTAATTTGTAACGAAAATCCTGGAATTACCCAAAGACTCTTATACATCAAACTATTTCAATTCATCTGAGAAATAATATGGTGGAAAGTTTTGTTTTCTTCCTCTTTTCAGTTGTTGCATTGCTCATCTCCCGACATAATTCCCAGTGCTTTGTATTGAATGAGGGTCACAGCTATTCCAGGAACAGGGGTAGATATGAAGAGTTGCGAAACGGGAGGGGTGGAGTGGTCCACGGATCCAGGAGGGGTAGCACTAGTTACAACCTATTTATTGCAGAAGCAAGTTTCCTCACCAGTTCACCCTTTGGAGATCTTGGATAATTTGGATAATCTTGGATAGTTTCAATTGCAGGAAAGATGCTAGCTGCTCAAGAGATACTCTTACCCTTGTGTAAATGAGAATGGGGGAAAACTCTAGGTGTGGAATAAAATAGCTAGTTCTGTACACAGGATATTGTAGGCTATACGTCATGTCACTGCCGTCAGATTCACAATGTGCCCTCAGTCTTTACAACAGCAACTTTCACAGATTAAAACGTGTGTCGATGTTTAATAAGTCAATCACCAATGGAAATCAAATTCAAATAACGGGCAAACAAATATTAAACAACAGCACCAAGGTAAGGAAGTTAAACTGAAGAGATGTTAGGATATTTCAGGCCAGGTGTGGTGGCTCACATCTTTGATTTCAGTACTCAGGAGGCAGAGGCAGGTGAATCTCTGTGAGTCCGAGGACAGCCAGAGCTATGTCAGGGGTTTCTCTTACATAAGACACACTCAGTGGTCTCATTTTATTGTCATCAATTCTATTTTTTTTAACCACTGCATTAAATTACTTTAGCATTGATTTCAGAAACAGCCAGGGAAAGGAACTATGCTGATAGCCAAGGAAGCCTCACCTCCATCACATGGTTCAGTTTCCTTGAGTAATCTGAGATAAGTCATGACTCTTTAAACTATTCCCCACTCAACAGTTAGCACATGGAAATGACTAAACTTTTAAGGAGTCATGAAAGCCTATTAATTATGCAGATTTAAAACTTTAGTCTGTGAGAAAGTAGGTTGATGTGCTTTTCACAAAACTTCAAAGATATGTTAAGTGATCATGAGTTGGGATTAAAATTATGTGTGTTGAAAATAACTGACAATATGCACAAAAACATCAAAACACTGTAGAACTGTCTCACAGAGATCTATAGAAAAATAATGGGAAAGATATAAAGTGACTCATAAATAGGAAGATCATTGCAGTCCTTCCTATAATGATGATGGATTAGAAAATGCAAAACACACATGATTAAGGAATTGTCAGAGACCCATGGTGGGGTAGACAAGATGGCCCAGGTGGCAAAAGCTTTTTTGGCAAGCCTGATAATCTGAGGAGTTTGCTCCTGGGGGTTCCATGCTTGAAAGCAGAGAACTGATGTGCATACTGTCCTTTAACCTCCCCATGCTTCCCATGACAATGTGTGCCTGACCTCTTTAAATAAATGTGAAGAAAGGACACTTGAGTGAAATCATAGAGAATAATATTGACCCCAAATTAGTGATTCAAATATCAAATGTGGTAGTCTTAGGTACTTGTGGTAAGACAAATAAGTGATAACAGGCCTAATTTTTGGAGGGCCTTGTTAACTGGATGTGTTGCAATAAAAGGTTGTTAAGCAGAGTGGTGGGGCACACCTTTAATCTCAGCACTTGGAGGCAGAGACTGGTGGACTTCCGTGAGATTGAGGCCAGCCTGGTCTACAGACTGAGTTCCAGGACAGTTAGGGCTACACAGAGAAACCTGTCTCAAACCAAACCAACTAACCAACCAACCAACCAACCAAACAAACAAAAGGTGTTCAAGCAAGAAAGGTAATTGGCCATAAACTTTGATTTAGGCAGAAAGAAATATCAATATGCTTATAAAGAGTTAAAGATTATTTTAAAATTCAGTCTCACGAATCAAGTAAGAAAGGACACTAAAATTATTGAGTATTGACTTATAGGAAATAGTGTCTGGCAAGATTTGCCAGCCACACAGAAACCCCAACAGTAAAGACTGAAACTGGTAAGCAGGTACTTTCCAAGATGACTGAGCAACCAAGAGTCAATCTTCACGCACCTACGACAAGTCTTCCACTAAATATCCCCCAAACTATGAAAAAAAATTGACAAATTTATGCACGGTTGAGAAGCAAATATAGCAAATAAAATTTAAGTTGCTCTGTAGAAACTTACCTGAAAAGAAGAGTCGTCCGAGATTTTGGGATCTTCATTATTGCCACACACAACCACAGAAGGATCATCGCACAGGAGATCCTGAGGGGGAGCAACCTCTGGTGCCACGTGGCGAAAATTAAACCCTGCCAGAGTCGTAGACTGTGAGGCAACGCATAGATTATAGGAATAGGGCAATGTCCCCTCGCTGTAGTTGGGAGGAACCACAGGTTGAGACTTCAGGCTGAGACCAGATTGAAAGCAGCCCCAGGCAGCTGAGCTGGAGGAGTGTCTCAGACGCAGGGCGATAGCCAGAATCACCGCTAGGAGGAAGAGTACTGAGATCAGGGCCAAGGCCACTACCAGGTAAAACTGCAGTTCACTCTGGGGGTCAGCCGGCAAAGGGTCGTCGCTGAGGTCTGGCAGGACCTCCTGCAGGCTGTCAGCGAAGATCAGGTGCAGCGTGGCTGTAGCCGAGAGCGGTGGCTGTCCACCATCACGCACAGCGACCAGAAGGCGCTGGCGAGCTGAGTCCCTGTCTCCCAGGGCGCGCGCTGTGCGCACCTCGCCTGTGCGCAGCCCCAGGCTGAAGAGCCCTGGATCACTGGCCTGCAGCACATGATAGGACAGCCAGGCATTGTGTCCTGAGTCTGCGTCCACCGCCACCACCTTGGTGACCAGGTATCCAGGCTCGGCAGCGCGCGGCACCATGTCGAAGAGCGCAGAGCCATCGGGCTCGAGCGTGGGATACAGCACGCGTGGCGCGTTGTCGTTGCGGTCGCCCACCAGCACGCGCATGCTCACGTTGGCGCTGAGCGCGGGCGATCCCTGATCGCGCGCCTGCAGTGTCAGCTGGAAGGAGCGAAGCTGCTCGTGGTCGAAGGCGCGCTGCGCGAACACCACTCCACTGTCCTGGTTCACGGACACGAAGGATGACAGTGCCCTTGGCTCTAGGTCGCTGGCTATGATGGAATAGGAGATGAGGCCATTGGATCCCAAATCCGGGTCGGAGGCGCTGACTTGAGCAATGGAGGCCCCAGGTGGGTTGTTCTCAGCCACATGGACCAAGTAGGAGGCCTGGTGGAAAACCGGTGCATTGTCGTTGATATCTGTGATGTGCACAGTAACACATGTCTTGGTGGAAAGCGAGGGCTTGCCACTGTCAGTAGCTGTGATAGTGACGTTGTACTCTGGGGTCTGTTCCCGGTTTAGGGCCTTGTCAATCACTAACTTGTAATAATTCTTGGAGGTGGGTTGTAATTTGAAGGGAAGTTCTTCCTGAATACGGCATGCCACAAGACCGTTTTGTCCAGAATCTTTGTCTCGAACTTTAATGAGCGCTATTACTGTTCCAAGGACTGAATCCTCTGGAACTTGGTTAGAAAAGGACATGAATGTCACTTCAGGGGCATTGTCATTCTCATCAAGAATTTCTATCTGAACATTACAGTGAGCCGTGTACACGCCTCCGTCCCTGGCTTCTACACCCAATGTGTATCTACTCTTTTCTTCAAAATCCAGTGTACCATTAGTTGTGATAGCTCCAGTATTTGGATTGAGACTGAAGACGAGGTTAGTACTTGCTGGGACATTAAGGAAGGCATAGGTGATCTCTCCGTGGATACTCTCATCCCGATCCGTGGCTGTCACTTGCAGCACTAACGTTCCTGGGGGCATGTTTTCTCGAAGGCTAACTTTGTAAGTGTCCTGGCTGAACACTGGAGCATTGTCATTGGCGTCGGTGACTTTGATCCAGATCTGGGTGGTGCTGCTTAGGGGCGGGTCTCCACCATCCACAGCGGTCAGTATTAAGTGGTGGGAGCTCTGATGCTCTCTGTCTAGAGGTGTTTCCAGCAGCAATTCTGGGTATTTACTTCCATCAGGACTTTCCTTCGTTGACAAGGAGAAGTGTGGATTGGGGCTGACAGTGTACATTTTCAGGGAGTTACTTCCCACATCTGCATCTCGCGCAGACTCCAGAGGGAATCTTGCCCCTGCTGAGGCTGACTCACAGATCTCCAATTCAATGCTTTTCCCAAAGAAATGTGGTGCATTATCATTAATGTCTTGGATGGCAACCGTTACGTGGAAAATATTCATCGGGTTTTCAATAACAGATTCAAATTCCAGTGCACACTCAGATTTCTTCCCGCAAATCTTTTCTCTGTCTATCCTGCCGCTCACTAACAAATCCCCACTGTCTGCACTAACGCTGAAATAATCCTCAGCACTAACTCTCAATTTTCGTGCTGGCAATTCTTGGATACCGAGTCCCAGATCCTTGGCGAGATTCCCCACCAGAGAGCCCTTGACTAGCTCCTCCGGAATGGAATAGTGGACGGGTTGAGAGAGGGCGCCGCAGAACAAAGGCACCAGGAAATGAAGCCATACCTGATTTGCCATCTTTCCGAAGCCGCTGGGTTTGCTCTGCCGTTCTGAGCTCGCCAAGAAGCTTCTTTTAGAGGTTTCTCTGGGATTTTAAAGACAACCAGTGCCCTGGATGTTTGTGATTTGAGGGCAGTTTTTGTCAGGCGCTTGCAGAGGGCACAGGAACCGGACGGGTGTTCTCATAGGTGCCGGAAAAAGCAAGCAAGCCCTCGCTGGACCGGCGGAACGGAGAACCCAGCTCTTCCCTTTGGTCAACAGCGTCGCCTAATGGTTGTCTTGTAAAACTGCATATCTTGCAGCTAGTTGTCCAGAAGCTTTTGTTTTTGACTTTTAATTTACAACCAGGTATTCACATTTCCCCCTTTGGTTTAGATATTTTATTTTGTTTATTATCATTTCACAAACGTTTTCATCATTACACAGCATCCTTCCAGTTTCACAAGGCGTGCCTTTTTCCTTTTTCCAGTTTTGGAGAAAAATGGCATCAATGTCTTCACTGTATGGCACAAACTCAGGCCCGACTGTCATATCCCAATGAGCGAGTGGATTTTCAGTCTTATTATTCAGTGGATTATGATCTTTACATTTTTGTACGTCTATTGAAGTAACTTCTTTATTTAGTGTTTTAATTTCTGTGTGTTTTATCAATTTGGTAAAATTTTTTCAAAGATAGTCTTTGCAAAAGAGAGGAGCAGCATCTCCAGAGATATTTTAATGCACCGATATTCTTCTCAAGGTATCCTATTTTTAGTTAAATACAGTGTGGCCTGACAGCTTATTAAACGCACCAGTGTAGCATTTGGGCTTTTATTATGGTGAATCTTGTGTATGCCATATTTATTTTTATAAAACAATTTTTTCTAAGTACTTAACTCTACAAGCCAAATTCTTAACTTTAACCAGTTTAATGCTATTAATTAATAAAGTAATTGATCACAGTAAGTCTTGGTGAGACATTGATAGTCTTTAAACACTTTATTTTATTATTTACATTTTATTACATTTATGTATTGGTGTGTTTAGGTGTATGTATAAATGCATGTGCACTCATGTGGAGGTCAGAGAACAATATACTGGAGCTGGTTTTCTCCATCCTTCATGTAGGTGTCAGGGATGGAACTCAGGTTGTCAGCCTAGGCAGCAAGCACCTTTCCCCTTAGCCATCTCCCTGGACATAAACACTGCATTTAGAACGTAATCCTGGACCTGGGTAACTCAAAGAAGCAGATCTCTTTATTTCT
Source organism: Apodemus agrarius (assembly GCA_964023405.1). Classification (NCBI taxonomy): domain Eukaryota; kingdom Metazoa; phylum Chordata; class Mammalia; order Rodentia; family Muridae; genus Apodemus; species Apodemus agrarius. Next base: position 27,319,416 of record OZ030021.1, on the reverse strand, counting down.
CATATGCCACCAAACTGGATTGCAGTGGCTTAAATGCACCTCTTAAATTTAAAGTGTTAGAACCTCAATCTCCCAATCCACGGTTTAACATTATCTGGAGGTAGTATCTCTAGGAAATGATTGAGCCAGGAGGGCTTTATCTTTATTAGTGAATCAATGAATGGTTAGTAGGGTATCATACATGTGTCTTGTAAAAATAGCAGTCTCTGACATGCTTGGCTTTTGCCATGTGATGTCCTACTGACATGTGTTGGCTCCGAAGGGAAAAGCCACAAGAAGATGAGAATGCCATGTTATTGGACTTCCTGCCTTCCAACAATCAGATGAATAAACATATATTTTAAAGATAGATGTCCAGGGCTGGGTGTGGTGGCGCGCGCCTGTAATCCCAGCACTTGGGAGGCAGAGGCAGGCGGATTTCTGAGCTCGAGGCCAGCCTGGTCTACAGAGTGAGTTCCAGGACAGCCAGGACTACACAGAGAAACCCTGTCTTGAAAAACCAAAACCAAAAAAAAAAAAAAAAAGATAGATGTCCAAGCCTCAAGTATTTTCTAACGGCAGCAGCAATGGCCTGACAGTTGTCAGCTCAGTGATTTAATTATACTGTTTTGAAGTGCTCAATCATCTCCAGCAGAAATCCATTACACATCCCCTGAGACGTCCTTTCTCTTGTTTTCTCTATTTTATGCCTCTATATTCCTTTTTATAAGATCCCATGACATATATAGATCTTGAAGGAGAATACAGTTTTACATGCTTACAGATAGTTTCCTCAGGCTCTGTTGACTTACACATTTCAATGTTACATTTTCTAACATATTTAGGGAGAAATCTGTCCCTTTGAGGTGCAATGAAATACATCTTGGTTCATTTTTTGGACAACCCTCCTTTGTTGTACAAGAGTACAAATAATTTCATAGGTTTGAGAATGAGCACACAATATATGCCCAAAGAAAGTTCTAGAACACATTCAGGATTTCTATTTCATTGCTGTAATACATGGTCTGGGGATCTTGTGCAGAGACTGAGAAATATTTTCCTTGCATTTTGAAATAATACTTTTGTGTTGGCATGTATTCACTGCATATGAAACTGGGTTTCACAAGGACCTTTTTATACAAGTATATAGTGTATGCTGGCCATATGCCTCTGTATCTCCCATAGCCTCCTTTTTCTCTCCCCTCCCCTCCTCTTAGCCTCTCCCTTTTCCCTAGCAGTTTCTTTTATACTTGCACACCACACACATACACACACACACACACACACACACACACATGAACTCACAGTTTTATGTATCTGTATAAAATTTAAGAGTTCATAAATGAGAGAAGACATGTATTTTTGAGATTGACTTATCTTTCTTAATATATATATATATATATATATATATATATATATATATTATTGGTTTTTCAAGACAGGGTTTCTCTGTATAGCTCCGGCTGTCCTGGAAGTCACTCGGTAGACCAGGCTGGCCTCAAACTCAGAAATCTGCCTGCCTCTGCCTCCCAAGTGCTAGGATTACAGGTGTGAGCCACCACCGCCCGGCTATCTTTCTTAATATTAATTAAGGCAGCTTAATTACCTACAGTTGCATTCATTTTCCTGCAAATGACAAAGCTTCATTTTTCCTTATGGCTGAAAAATTCCATTGCATAAATATCTATACACCACATTTTCTTTATTCATTTCTCTCCTGATGGACACACCTAGGTTACTTAGTCATTGTGGACAGTGCTGCAGTAAGCACTGAGGTGCAAGTATGTATCTCTGTGATATGTTGACTTATAGTCCCTTGGGTGTATCCAGGAGTGATACAGCTACATAACAAGTTTGAAAAACCTTTCTGAAAGGGTGATAAATACCAACTCATGGCTCATAACTTGCTACCTTCAGAGGAACACACACACACACACATTTTAGTCATCAGGCATTTAAGCATTTGACAAACCTTCACTTTTCTTTTTGAGGTTAGTCTTGAACTCTAGGCTTGAGTGATTCCCACTTCCATAGTTTCCAAGTTAGCTGCAACTGTAAGTGTCCTGCTATACCTGTTTTTTTGTTTGTTTGTTTTTTTGTTTTTGTTTTTGTTTTTGTTTTTACCACTTCCTAGCCTTTGATTTTTATGTCCTTATGATGAAAATACTGTGTGGTGTGACTTGGAAAGGTTCAGACATACAATTTATTAGAGCATAAAATACTCTGTATTTCCCTCCTCTCCCCCCCCCACTTGTTTGTGTCAGTCAGGATAGGCTAGTGGCCAGGAGTGACAATGTTCAAATCACATGGGTTTATAATGGGAAAGGCAGGCTGAGGCAGGCTCAGTGGTCCAGCAGATGATCAGCATGTGCCAAGACCCTGGGTTCTACCCCAGCAATCGAACAATGAGGACAGAATTGTGAAAGGCCCATTTATCACAGGTGTATGGACTGCTGTTGGGTCAACTGCACGGCTCTTCTCTCATTACAGGCACTGAAGGACTCAGGTCGAAGGGGCAACCACACTCTCCAAAGGTTAAGGGAAAGAACGGGAACTCTCATAGTGACAGCGTTTCCTCCAGAAGTGGAGTGTACTGGCCAAATCTAGCTATCTGGGTCCACTCAGCCACACCAAGGCTAGGAGGTACAGTCCACTCACAGGCAAGTGGGACACAGGCAGAGGAAACAGAACTCAAATAAATGTGTATTAAGATCTTATAAGAACCACACTGGCACGACTGCGTATAACGCTCAAAGAAATGGACTCACCTGAGGCAGAGTGGGATCTTCTTTTGTTTCAAGTACATCTTGAGGTATTATAAGGGGTTCGCTTTTCCCACAGCTCTCCTGGCTGATGAGCGTGTCTGCGTAGTTGGGTTGTGGGAAGATCAGGTGACTCTTCCTAGAGCCTGCGGTGAGCGAAACTTCCTGGGAATAGGTCTGCAGGAAAGCTTGCACCCCATCTAGACCCACGAAGTGAGAGGCTGGTACGCCAGCCAATCCGCTCCCCGGAGCTTGGAGCAGGCGCTGTGAGTGCCAGCGACGAAGCCTAAGGGCCAGCAGCACGATGACAAAGGCCAGGAAGATGCAGGAGACCACAGCCACTGCCACCACCAGGTAGAGTGTCAGGTCTGAATTTTGGGGGTTAGCAGGGGTATGGATGCTTTCCAGGTCCCCCAGGATGTCAGGAATGCTGTCAGCCACTGCTATGGTGAGCGTGACTGTGGCCGAGAGGGGCGGCTGGCCGTGGTCCTGCACGGCCACCACTAGGCTCTGTTTGAGGGCATCTCTGTCCAGCAGGGCCCGGGCTGTGCGCACCTCGCCCGTGTGCAGCCCCACTGAGAAGAGCCCTGGCTCACTGGCCTTGAGCAGGCGGTAGGACAGCCAGGCGTTCTGTCCTGAGTCTTTGTCTACTGCCACCACCTTGGTCACCAGGTATCCAGGCTCTGCAGAACGAGGTGCCAACTCAACCCCAGTGGAACCATCTACGGGGAGGGCAGGATACAGGATTTCAGGCACGTTGTCATTCTTGTCCAGCACAAATAGGCTCAGCGTCGTGTTGCTGCTGAGCGGAGGGGTCCCGCTGTCTCGAGCTGTTATTTGTAACTGCAGGTCTCTAAACTGCTCATAGTCGAAGGAGCAAAGAGCGTACAGGACACCAGTGTTGGAGTTGATGGAGACGTACGATGACAGTGGCACCCCCCGGAGGGTGTCCTCAGCCAGTGAGTAAGTGACTTGTGCATTCTTGTCAGTGTCTGGGTCCTGTGCCGTAACAGAGAAGATGGAGGCTCCTCTCGCGTTGTTTTCTGGGATATAGGCTGAATAGGAGGCACGCGTGAAGGTAGGAGGGTTGTCGTTGATGTCTGACACCTGCAGACTGATATGAGTTTCCGTAGACAATGGCGGACTTCCCCCGTCGGTGGCTCTTAGGCTGATATTATATTGAGATACCTCCTCATGATCCAGAGATCTGGCTGTCACCAGGCGGTAGTATTGGTCTATTGATTTTTCTAGAGTAAAGGGCAGATTTCCCAGGACAAAAACTGTGACTTGCCCATTCTGGCCAGAATCTCGGTCATGCACATTGATAAGTGCGATTTCTCTTCCAGCAGGAGCCTCCTCTGGGACCGAGCCTGTGAGGGAAGTGACTGAGACTTCCGGGGCATTGTCATTCACATCCAGAACGGTGACAAGAATCTTGGCTCTTGAAAAAAGACCTGGTCCGTCTTGTGCTTCAATTTTGATTTCGTAGAACACGGCGTCCTCATAATCAAGACTTTTTAATATTGATATGTCTCCCGTCACTGAATTGAGATGGAAAACCTGAGCAACTTTCCCAGGCATTTTATCCAGAATATAGGACACTTGAGCATTGAATCCCTCATCACGATCAGTGGCGTTCACTGTGATCAGCCGAGTGCCCACTGGCACATTTTCCAGAACACTGACATGGTACTCTGGCTTAGTAAACACGGGTGGGTTGTCATTTGCATCCAAGACTATGACCTGGATGCACAACTTCCCGGTGTGGACAGGGTCTCCGCCGTCAGAGGCAATGAGATCAAGCTGATGGACTGCCTTTTTCTCACGATCCAGGGCTCGCTCCAGCACTAGCTCTGGGTACTTGGCGTCATCGATGATGCTGTTCACAGCCAAGGAGAAGTAGTCATTGGCGTTAAGCCTGTAGTTCTGCAGGGAGTTCATGCCCACATCTGGGTCAAATGCAGTTTTAAGTGGAAATCGGGTTCCAGGAACTGTCAGTTCACCAATTTTTATTTCCAATTCCTCCGTTGGAAAACTAGGAGCATTATCATTAATATCGCTGATGTCAACTTCTACCTCAAATATTTTCAGCTTATCCTCCACAAGGATGTTAAAGCTCACAAGACAGGAAGCGCTCTGGGCGCACAGCTCCTCCCGGTCTATCCTGCCCGCGGTGACCAAGCTGCCGCTTCGCGGGTCCAGAGAGAAAAGCTGAGACCTACCTCTAGAGATGATGCGGACTCCGCGCTCCGCCAGCTCGCGGGGCTCCAGCCCTAGGTCCTTGGAGATGTCGCCCACGAAGGAGCCTTTGTCCAGCTCCTCCGGCACCGAGTAGCGGATCTGCCTGAAGCCAGTCGCGCACAGCGTCCCCAGGAGCGCGCACAACAAAGCTCCGGCGGTTCCTAGTCCCAGGCGGATCATTTCCTTTCCTGTTTTTTTCCTTCCCTCTGATTCCCACGATGGGTCCCAGCCTTACCCCCTCAAGTAGTTAAATCTTTCATGGACTTAATCTACACACTACAGAGTTGCCCGATGATGTGGTGAGGCCGCTTCTGTCTTCTCAGACTGTTCTTGGTGTTGCTTTGCAGCAGGGAAATGGTGGACACCGCTTCAGCGGCTCCTTTTCTTCTTGTGTGGTCAACAGCGACACCCAGAGGCCTAATCGTTCACTACACACTCTCAGGCAGACCCGAGTTACCCTTTGTTTCTAGCTTCTTCAGTCAAGACAACTAGTGCAGGGCAAGGGACCTTTGCCAGTGCAAGGGAACTAGTACCGATTTCAAGTAACCAAACTGGCATTTGCTAAAGGCTTCACGTTGTCCTTCTTTGGGATGCCACTCTAACGTTAATTCCACCAATACTGCTTGAAGTATAATTACCGTTTCCCAAAAGTTCAGTTTAATACTTACACAGAAACAGCAGCCATATTTGTGGATTACAATTCTTGAAGTTTGTCTTTGGTAGCCTGACATATTAGTTTTGATATTTTTCACTTAACTGATTCATTAAATAAACACATGATCGGGTGTCAGACAATATGTTTTTCTGAAGATTTAATGTGGAAAATATAGACACAACCAGTTCTGTCACAGAGTTTATGAGGGTGGAAAACCTCTTGGGGTTTACCGTACATTGAAATAACCACACACCAGGAGAAGCAAAGGAAGACGGGACAGTCTTCAACTTGGCTGTGGAGTTTAGTGAGAAGCATGAGAAGGGCGGACCAGGGGAAAGGTTTTGGGGTAGGAGAAATTACAGACCTCAGACTACTAAAGATAATTGCCTTGCCCAAGTGCAGAGGTGTGTGAAAATATCTTTTTAAAAATCACAGCTGACATTGGTAAAGATAAGCTTTTACTTTGTGTCCAGAATACCTTCTTCTGTATATTTTCCTCTTGAAGCACAGAAATAGAAATGAAGACAGATGTGGTGGTGCACACCTTTAATCCCAGCACTCCAGAGGCAGAGACAGGCAGATCTCTGTGAATTTGAGGCCAGCCTGGTCTACAAAGTGAGTTACAGGCCAGCCATGGTTACATAGTGCAACCCTGTCTCAAAATAAAACAAACAGAAACAAAAAGAAGTCATGATGCATTGCATATGCATCTATAAGGTATTTATTCTTAGGGGTTACTATTTCCTTAAAAGGAACTATGTTTTCAGCTTTCTTTTGTTCAACCTTTACTATCTACTAACAAGTAAAGATATGGTGACACAGGGCTGGAAAGATGGCTCAGCGGTTAAGAGCACAGACTGCTCTTCCTGAGGTCCTGAGTTCAAATCTCAGCAACCACATGGTGGCTCACAACCATCCATAATGAGATCTGCTGCTCTCTTCTGGTATATCCAAAGACAACTATAGTATACTCACATGTAATACATAAATAATTCTAAAAAAAAGATATGGTGACACATTGTTCCAAAGTGGATTCTGACTGTATCTCGTAGAGGTTTATGCCATATGAACAAACACATTGGAATACACTGTCCTAAATTTTCTATCAGATACTCTCAGATGTAATAAGAACTCCAAGTTCCATAGGAGTGTAAAACTACCTAGTACAAGTTTCAACTAGTACAGGATTGTTTCCAAATCAGAACAAACCAATTCAGACTATCAGCATGCCCGTTATTATTACGTATATGGTGTCGTTCCAACTTAGGAGCAAAGAGAAAAACCTAGTGTTTATGAATGGAAACATTCTTGGCATCTGAGGAATAGGAAACTTGGAGAAAGCAGCAATTGTATATTTCTGAATCTTTTTTATCTTTTCTGTGAGTAAAGTATATGAGGATAAAAACTATTTTTCAAGATTAAAAAGTCAATATGATTTCCGGATGTGAGAAAAATGAAGATTCGGCGAAGAGGAAACCTGTTACTGTTATTTTACCGAATTGTTATCAAGCGCACAGTAAACCCTCAGGAAGCATGGAGCACTTCCAGAGACGGTTGTTTGCAGTTAGGCAGAGACAGGACAGAATACTGAAACTCTGTAAGGAATGTATGTCCTAGTATCAGAGGCATGTCTCAGTGGTAAAACATGTGCAAAATGAGGTCTTGGTTTCAATGAACAATGCTTACACTTACACACAAACATAAATGTGCTTGAGCTGTGTCAATGCCTACCTATGGTATGCAAGGCCCTGAGATTGATTCCTATCATTGAAAAAAAAAATCCCCAAACCCTATATTCCTAAAACTTTTTTTTTTTTGTCTTTGAGATGGGTCTCACTCTGTGACCTTGGCTGGCCTGGAGCTTGGTATGTAGACCAGGCTGGTTTAAAACTCACAGAAGTCTGCCTGCCTCTGCCTTCTAAGTACAATGGTTGGAGTGTGTGCCACTGGGCCCCGATACAGTTTCTTCATTTAAACAGGTATTGGTATGCAAATTAAGGAAAACGAATAACTTCTCTGAGAATATGAAGGAGAGATATTCAGATCAAGTGAGAAAGAATCCAACCAAAGTGTTCAAATATAAAGCAAGGCTTGCATTTTTTAGTTTTTGGTTTTTCGAGACAGAGTTTCTCTGTGTAGTTCTGGCTGTCCTGGAACTCACGCTGTAGACCAGGCTGGCCTCGAACTCAGAAATCCACCTGCCTCTGCCTCCCAAGTGCTGGGATTAAAGGCGTGCGCCACCACCGCCCGGCTAAGGCTTGCATTTTAAAGAAGACTCTTCAGTTAATAGGAAATCTAGTGTATACATTGCATATAGTACACACACATACACCCACCCCAGCCCCCCACCCCCACATACACACAGTACATAATACACACATTGCAGCACTGAGACCCATCACAAGGCCTGGTGCATGCTGGGTAGGCGTGCCACTACTGATCATCAGCTCCAGTCTTTCTATATTTAAAAAGAATCACTGATCCACATACATGAAATTATTTGTCCCATGAGTAGAAAGGTAGAAGAAATTAACCATAGTTTCTAACAATATTCTTTTGATGCTCTAAATGTCACCGTCAACTACTAATCCCCCGCTTTCATCCATCCCACGATGATTTTTAACTTCCCTTGGAGCCCATGAGCATTTAAGACTACTGAGGAATAGTTCACCTGGATTCCCTTAAACTTTAATACACTCTCAAGGAAACATGGGACTAGAACAAATGTATTTATACACCTGGGCAACTAAATATATCGGTAAATCTAGCAAACTAGCATGAGCTTATTGCAAAAGAATTTTTTTTTTTTTTACCTGAGGAGTTTCTTCTCCTTTATCATCAAGTAAAGACTGTGGTGCTGAGAGGAAATCATTTTTTTCACAGCTCTCCTGGCTGATGAGAGTATCTGCATAGTTTGGTTGAGGGAAGATGATATGGCTTTTCCCCGAGTCTGCGGTGAGCGAGACCTCATGGGAGTAGGTCTGCAGGAAAGCACGAACTCCATCCACTCCCACAAAGTGTGAGGCAGGGATGCCCCCTAAGCCGTCTCTTGAAGCCTGAAGCATTCGAGACATATGCCAGCGCCTCAGTCTGAGCGCCAGCAGCACAATGACAAAGACCAAAAAGACACAAGAGACCACAGCCACTGTCACCACCAGGTAGAGAGTTAGCTCTGAATCATCAGAGTCAGCAGGGGTCCTGATGCTGCTCAGGTCAGCCAGGACTTCAGGGATGTTGTCAGCTATCGCTATGGTGAGCGTGACAGTGGCGGAGAGAGGAGGCTGGCCATGGTCCTGCACAGCCACAACCAGGCTCTGCTTGAGAGCATCTCTGTCCAGCAGGGCCCGAGCAGTGTGCACCTCGCCCGTGTGCAGTCCCACCGAGAAGAGTCCTGGCTCGCTGGCCTTGAGCAGACGATAGGACAGCCAGGCATTCTGTCCTGAATCTTTGTCTACCGCCACCACTTTGGTCACCAGGTATCCAGGGTCCGCAGATCGAGGCGCTAGTTCCACACCAGTGGACCCGTCGGTGGGGAGGGCAGGATAAAGGATTTCAGGCATGTTGTCGTTCTGGTCCATTACGAACAGGCTCAGGGATGCATTGCTACTCAGTGGCGGGCTCCCACTATCTGCCGCTATCACCCACAGCTGCAAGTCTTGGAACTGCTCATAGTCAAAGGAGCGGAGAGCATAGAGGACCCCAGTGTCCGGGTTGATGGAGACGTAGGAGGACAGGGGTGCTCCCTGAAAGGTCTCTTCGGCTAAAGAGTACGTTATGTGGGCATTGTCGTTACTGTCAGGGTCATAGGCCAGCACTGAAAAGATGGAGGTGCCTCTGGGGTTGTTTTCGGGAATGTAGGCGGAGTAGGCTCCCCGGGGGAAGGAGGGTGGATTGTCATTGATGTCTGCCACCTGCAGTAAAAGGTGTGCATCTGTGGACAGAGACGGGCTCCCTCCGTCTTTGGCGCTCAGAGTGATGTTGTAGGAGGAGAATTGTTCCCTGTCAAGGGCTCTGGTTGTAACCAGTCGGTAGTAACTGTCCACCGACCTTTCTAACTTGAAAGGGAGCGTCTCAGGAAGTGAACACGTGACCACAGCGTTCTGCCCAGAGTCCCGGTCATGCACATTGAAGAGAGCAATTACCGTTCCCAGAGGAGCGTCTTCAGGCACAGAAGCAGTGGCAGATGTCATGTAAAATTCAGGGGCATTGTCATTGACATCTAGAACGGTGACCATAACTTTCGTCCTAGTCAGAAGGCCTGGGCCATCCTGAGCCTCAATATCGAGTTCATGGAATTTGGCTTTCTCATAATCCAGACTTTTTGTGATTGTTATATCTCCAGATGTTGACTTTAGCTCAAATGTGTCAGTAGTTTCTCCAGGGGCATGCTCCTGAAAATAAGTCACTTGAGCATTGTATCCCTCATCTGCGTCAGTGGCTGTCACCGTGAGTATCCTGGTGCCTACGGGCGTATTCTCAGGAACTCTCACGCGATACTCGGGCTGTGTAAAAACAGGAGCATTGTCATTCACGTCCAGGACCTTCACGCGGATGCGGCAGGTGCCAGATCGCACTGGATTGCCCCCGTCGGAGGCGACTAGAACCAGATGATGAACAGCCTCTTCCTCGCGGTCCAAGGCTCGCTCGAGCACCAGCTCTGGGTACTTGTTCCCATCAGCTCCAGTTCGCACGTCCAGAGAGAAGTGGTCGTTTGAGTTGAGTTTATAGTTCTGGAGGGAGTTCTCTCCCACGTCCGCATCATGTGCACTCTTAAGAGGAATCCTGAATCCTGGGGTAGTTGTCTCGCTGATTTTCAGTTCTGGATCCTCTACTCCAAAGCGAGGAGCATTGTCATTAACATCTATTACCTCCACCTCTACAGAATAAATAGTCAATTTATCTTCCAGTAGTAGGTTAAAGTTTACCAAACAGGGCGTGTTCTGGGCGCACAGCTCCTCCCTATCTATCCTGCCTGCGGTGACCAAGCTGCCGCTTCGCGGGTTCAGAGCAAAGAGTTGCGACCTACCTCTGGAGACGATGCGGATCCCTCGTTCTGTCAGAGCCTGGGGCTCTAGTCCCAGGTCCTTGGCGATGCTGCCTACGAAGGAGCCTTTGTCGATCTCCTCTGGCACGGAGTAGCGGATCTGTCCTGCTCTGGCCTCCCGCAGGGCGGCCCAAAGTGCGCACAGGAGGACCAGTATTCTGCCCTGGGGGAGTTTCTGCAGCGTCGCCATTGCCCTTCTGCAGCCGAGTTTCCTCTGAACCAGCTTCCAGCGCAGTGGGGTAGTCCAGTCCGTATCCTCCAGGGTCTGAAACGACCAGTAGTCACCCGACCCAGGTCACCGAGGAGAAAGAAGTATCAGGGTTGATTTTCTATGCGCCTTCTTTGACCGGAAGCTGCGGACAAGCCATCAGTCTTTTGTGTTGTGCCAGCCCTTCAGTGGGATTGGTTGGCTGCCTTTTACTCCTTAGGTGGTCAACAGCGACGCTCAGAGGCCTAGCCGGTTTCTGCACTTGTTCAAGGCAAACCCGTGTGTGCCTGTGGCTTTTAAAGTTGCTCTCAAGAATGACACACACCAAGAAACAATTTTATTTACAGTAGAAGTAAAATGTAAAAGTAGGGACCTTTTTAGAACTAATAAGAACGTCGTGAACATTGTAACCTGATAGTGGTTGCAATGAAAGTACTGTAGACTGTTTTAAGGCTTGAACTAAGTGCTTTTGGACATCTCTCACCTTAAAAAACAAACAACCAAACAACCCACCCAAACCCAAACTAAAACCAAAACCAAAACTTATGCTCAGATTAAATGATCAAATTTAAAACATTAGCTACATTTTCTAAGGTAAGTTTTTTTTTTTTCTCTTTTAAATCTGTGCTCAGTTGCAAAGCATTTAAGTCAGGAACTCCATATTTAAACAGTTGATTATCAGACACAACAGCATGTGCGCCTGACACAGGTTTGATGAAATCTTACTTGGACACCAGTTCTCAGAAGCTCTGGGGTGAGAGAGATGGGGGAAAGTAAAGAGGGCGTTGTGAAGGAGCACCGATGCCGAATCTGGTGAGAAACGCTGAGCCCTGGGGACACATCGAGGAAGGGGACCCAATTTATGTTGGGAGTGAAAAAATGACCTTTCCTGAATGCCACTTGGTTTGAATCCTGGAAGGTAGGCTGAGCCAAGAAGAGGCCGAAATAACATTGTAGGAACTCGGAGCCAATGCGTGGAGTTGAGAGCCAGTCAGGAACATTATGGACACTGCAGGTGGTTCTGTTGACAAAAGCGCGGGCAGACGGGGTTTACAGATTACATCAGGGATCGGTTATTCCAAGGTGTCTGAGATGATTAAGCACTCTCTCCTTTCTATGCTTAATGTGTACTAAGGGGGAACAGATGAGGCCATGGATGCCTTCTTACTCCTGTTTGGTTTATGTATGCATATCAATTTATAAATAATGTATTTAAAAACACATTTTGAAACATTTCAAGCACACAGACCACTATAGAAGGTACTATTACCAAAATCTGTGTATAACAGAACACTTTATTTGATTTTAACATCTTACCATATTTAAATAAGATCAATGCTTAGGCATTTTATTTTGAATTATTTCAGAATAGTTGCAAAGACAGTACACATGAGCCCTATAAATAGCCATCGCTTGGTAGCTGAGGGGACTCGGTTTTATATCTGAGGATGTAAGAACATGCAAATAATATTTTGTGCATTCTCCTGGATAGTTTGTCACCTTCCAATTATACATGCTATCTAAGATAATGTAAGTAGCTGATGTTTATGCTCAGGAAATATGATAAGTTTTCCAAATATTTCCAATCTGTGATGTAGCTGTAGGATCATGCAGCTGGACTTGTGAGGTTTACATTAAAGTATTCTGTGCCCGCATCACCCCAAATGTGAACACATTAGTTGCATGCCTTCGCTGATTCCATGTAAGCTGCACACATGATGCCCCTTTACTCCTCTTAACCAAAAAGGACTTGTTTATAACCAAGGTACAAAATCAACTTGGTGTTGATGTCGTTTCATTATCTAGCCTATAGTTCTTAGTAATAATTTTCCAGCTTGCCATTTTTTTATAGCAAAATAAAATATTTTCCAAGCCCAGGATCCATCCCTGGATCATATCTTGTACTTCACAAGGTTTCTGCAGTGTGGACAGTTTGAGCAGTTCATCAGGCTTTGCATTTCATGACTTTGGACTTGAAGATTTGGCCAGAGCAACTGTAAACATTCTCCCTCGGGGTGCGTTAGACTCTCTCTCCTGATTAGGTTCAGATTGTGCAGGTCTGGTCCGAGCACATAGGATGACATTATCTCCTTCGCGGAGTCACCTGGTGTTGTGGTCCCAGCACTGTTTTTTTTGTTTTTTGTTTTTTGTTTTGTTTTTGTTTTTTTTTTTAATATCGATCAATGGAAATGTTCCAGAAATTGTCTAATTATTTGTAGTTTTCTCTGCTTACTATTTGTTGATTAATAACGATATTGTCCGCTGGGTAGTGGTGGTGCACACATCAAATCCCAGCACTTGGGAGGCAGAGGCAGGCAGATTTCTGAGTTCGAGGCCAGCATGGTCTACAGAGCGAGTTCCAGAACAGCCAGGGCTACACAGAGAGGCCCTGTCTCAAAAAACAAAACAAAACAAAACAAAACAAAAAACAAAAACAAAAACAAAAACAAAAAAAAAAGAAAAAAGAAAAAAAGAAAGACCAGCCAACCAAACCAACCAACCAACCAAACCAACCAACCAACCAAAACAAACAACCACTCCTCCCCCCCCATCTTGTCCAATCCCCCTTGGCCTCTCCACCAGCCTTTGCTCTTTCTTTCTTGCTCTGTGGTTTCTTATGGCGTCTCTGTAGTAGGCCTTTCAAAATTCATGAGTGAGACTTTCAACGTTTTAAAAGATTGTTTTGTTTGTTCAGAGGGGTCCCTTGAAATGTCCTATGAATGTTACGAATGGGCTTTTTTATTTCTGTCCTAAATCCTATTACTAGAGTTTTGATAGGGATTTCAGTAGTAGTTGTTTTAATTAGTTCTGCTCATTTCTATTTATTTTATCATTATTATTTTAAATATTTTATGGACTATTATGTGTGTGTGTGAATGCCCGTGGGCAACTGAGAGAGAGAGAGAGAGAGAGAGAGAGAGAGAGAGAGAGAGAGAGAACGCCTCTGGAACCTACCTGTTTGATCTAGGCTTTCTTTGGGAATTACATTAAAATCTGGTATTATTTTTAAAGCTGTGTTTTTGATGATGGGAGTTAATAGTATTCTACCTGTTTGACATCACTTTCTTTCTTTCTTTCTTTTTATAATTATAACCAAGTAGTTTCTTAAATTTACAACTAGTGTTTGTTGCCTTAAATATGACTTTTTTGTACTAATGCTCTAATATGACTGTCTTTTTTGGTGCATGTGTGCACATGAATCTTTAGTTTCAATATTTCAGTATAAATTTCAGAATCTATCTTATCAACAGAATATGGATTTTAAAAATCTACCAATTCATTAATCTGTGTTTAAGTTATAAGAACTAAGAAAATGCAGAACTGAACTAATTTATTAGTTGAGAGTATAATTTTGGACCCAAGAAGAAAATAAAAATCCAGAAGATATACAGCATGAATGAAATTATGTTGAAAGTCACTAGAGAAGAAAAAGATGACTTAAAAATATGACAGCCCACTGACAGAAAACTTCTCACTAGTAATAACCATAAATTCTAGGAAGACAGTGTTATTTTGAAATTTAGGCTTATGCATTTATTTTAAGTAGAAGATTGTTTTTTTTTAAACATTGTCACCTACACTGCTTCCCTATCTGGACAAAATTTCTGTCCACACCCCCCCCATTTCATAAGTTACTTAAGGAGATATATTTTTTTGTTTTGTTTTTTGTTTTTCGAGACAGGGTTTCTCTGTGTAGCCCTGGCTGTCCTGGAACTCACTCTGTAGACCAGGCTGGTCTTGAACTCAGAGATCCACCTGCCTCTGCCTCCCAAGTGCTGGGATTAAAGGCATGTGCCACCACCACCCGGCGGGAGATATATTTTTTAAGCACACATAAATTATCTCTAAATGAGAGATTATAGAACTAAGATATTTACCAATAACATTACAACTTTTATAGATTATTATCATTTTATATTCACACAAGTAAAATGTGACCATTGGTGGGTTTCCCCACTATCACTTCTGGATAAGTGGATACTCAACTCAAGGAAATGATTTAGCCAGACATAAGTGAGAAATAGGAGACAAATTTGTTCCTAATGCAGATCTCTTTCCCAAAGGAAACAGGCCTTCACACCCACTCCTCCTCACCATTCACAGTATGACTAAAGGCTCCTTGCCAAAGTAGGAGTTTCCACTCTCCACCCTGTTTCTGAGAGTGGGATTTTGGGCGTGTTCTCCAGCCCCAGTATGTTAACAGAAATCTAAAAGGGTAGGCCACCTGTGTTGTGCCTACATGCCTGAAATCCCAGCACTCTAGTAGTCTGAGGCATAAGGATTATAAATTTAAAACCCTGCTGGGATACAAAGTGAGCTCAAGGCCAGTCCAGGCATTTTATCAAGACCTTATCTGAAAATAGCAGAACTCACCTAGCATGCATAATAAGCCTTTAGGTTTAATCTCCAGTGGCATGAAACAATAGTAAGCATTCCCAGCCACTACTGGGGTGTAACGGAATACACTATTTATAGAAAACAGTGAAAGCAAGTATGTACAGCCATGATTATTTTCATTGATATACCTCATAAGGTCATTACAAATTTACCTGAGAAAATATTTCCTCTTTATCTTCAAGCAGGGACTGGGGTGCTGATAGAAATTCCTTTTTGTCACAGCTCTCTTGGCTGATGAGTGTGTCTGCGTAGTTGGGCTGTGGGAAGATCAGGTGGCTCTTTCGAGAGTCAGCAGTGAGTGAGATCTCATGGGAATAGGTCTGTAGAAATGCATGTACCCCATCAACCCCTACGAAGTTGGAGGCGGGCAGGCGGGTCAGTCCATTCGCTGCAGTCTGGAGCAAGCGTGAGGAGTACCAATGCCGCAGCTTGAGCACCAGGAGCACGATGACAAAGGCTAGGAAGATGCAGGAGACCACAGCCACTGCCACCACCAGGTAGCGTGTGAGGTCTGAATCCTGGGGATCAGCAGGGGTTCCGATGCTGCCCAGGTCAGCCAGGAGGTCAGGGATGCTGTCAGCCACTGCTATGGTAAATGTGACTGTGGTGGACAGAGGAGGCTGGCCGTGGTCCTGCACAGCCACCACCAGGCTCTGCTTGAGAGCATCTCTGTCCACCAGGGCTCGAGCAGTGCGTACCTCACCTGTGTGCAGTCCCACTGAGAAGAGCCCGGGCTCACTGGCCTTGAGCAGACGGTAGGACAGCCAGGAGTTCTGTCCCGAGTCTTTGTCCACTGCTACCACTTTGGTCACTAGGTAACCCGGCTCAGCAGATCGAGGTGCTAGCTCCACGCCAGTGGAGCCATCGGTAGGGAGGACAGGGTACAGGATCTCTGGGGCATTGTCATTCTGATCTATCATGAACAGACTCAGAGATACATTGCTGCTGAGTTGTGGGTTCCCATTATCACGGGCTATCACTCTTAGCTGCAAATCTCGAAACTGCTCATAGTCAAAGGACTGCAATGCATAGACAACTCCAGTGTCAGAGTTGATGGAGAAGTAAGAAGACAAAGGCACTCCCTGAATAGTGTCTTCCACCAGGGCGTAAGTCACTAGTGCATTCTCATTGTGGTCAGCATCTTGGGCCTTTACCGTGAGGATGGAAGCCCCTCTGGGGTTGTTTTCAGGGATGTAGACAGAATAGGAGTCCTGTTCGAAAACTGGAGGGTTGTCGTTGACATCTGTCACTAGCAGTGAGATGTGAGCTTGGGTAGATAGGGGCGGAGTTCCCTGATCTGTTGCCGTTATTGTGATGTTGTGCCTAGAGCTTTGTTCTCTGTCCAGTGTTCTTTCTGTTACTAAGCGGTAATAATTGTCGACTAACTTTTCCAGTTTAAAGGGTAGGTTGCCAGGAATGGAACATGTGGTGTGACCATTGTTATCAGCGTCTTGATCATGCACACTGATAAGAGCAATTACGGTCCCGGGAGGAAAGTTTTCTGGTACTGTGGTAGTGACAGATGTGATTCCAACTTCCGGGGCATTATCATTAACGTCCAAAACAGTGATCAGCACCTTAGCTCTGGCCATGAGTCCAGCGCCATCCTGAGCTTGAATTTCCATTGGATAAACTTGGTATTCTTCAAAATCTAGTGGTTCTTTATTTGCTAGTTCTCCTGTGTAAGAATCCAACTGGAATTTCCGGACCACAGTGTGGTCTACATTGTGAAAGGAGTAGGTTACTCTGCCGTTAGCTCCCTCATCCGGGTCAGTAGCATTCACCCTGAGCAGCAGAGTGCCTACTAGAACGTTCTCGGGGACTCTCACGTGATACTCTGCCTGAGAAAATGCTGGTGGGTTGTCGTTCACATCTACCACCTGAACATGAATCTGCAGAGTCCCTGAATGTATTGGGTGGCCGCCATCGGAGGCAGTGAGCACAAGGTGGTGGACAGCATCTTTTTCTCTGTCTAGAGGTCTCTGCAGTACCATCTCTGGCTGCTGTGGTCCTTCAGGTCCCTGTTGCACCTCCAGGGAGAAGTGAGGGTTGGCGCTTAGCTGGTAGCTCTGAAGTGAGTTTATACCCACATCAAGGTCTTGCCCGAGAGGCAGAGGGATCCTGGTCCCTGGAGTCGTTATTTCACTCATTTTTAATTCTAGCTCTTCTAACTGGAACTGGGGAGTGTTGTCATTAATATCAATGATCTCTACTTCGATAGGGAGAAGCTTCATTTCATCCCCCATAAGGATGTTAAAGCTCACGACACAGGGCGCGCTCTGAGCGCACAGCTCTTCCCGGTCTATCCTGCCTGCGGTGACCAGGCTGCCGCTTCGCGGGTTCAGGGAGAAAAGCTGCGACCTACCTCTGGAAACAATGCGGATCCCGCGCTCCGCCAGCTCCCGGGTTTCCAATCCCAGGTCCTTGGCGATGCTGCCCACGAAGGAGCCTTTGTCGGTTTCTTCTGGCACAGAGTATCGGACGTTTCCAGCCCCAGCTTCCAACAGCAGCTCCAGAGAAAGGCACAGCAGCATCAGCAGGCTCCAGCCGCTTGGTTTCTCTGGAATCGCCATTGCTATCTGGCTTCCTGCTTTTTTTTTCCCTCCTCAATCTGGTATCAAGGGTATTGTTTCTCCGCTTTTTCAGGGTCTTCTTTACCTTAATATTTCAGATAATCACAAAAGAGAGCTGTCCTGAAGTACGCTGAGTAGTCTCAGGCAGACATTTTCAATCTGGCATGAAGGAGAGTCTGAATCACGCATATTCCCTTTTTTCTTTTTAAGTTGGGTGTGGGGTGTAGTGCAATTATCCCCCAGGTTGGTGAACAGCGGCGCCCAGAGTCCTAACAAGTTACTGCACTCCTTGAAAATGTAATCGGGTATCTTTTTTTTTTTTTTTTTTTTCTTTTCGAGACAGGGTTTCTCTGTGTAGCCCTGGCTGTCCTGGAACTCACGTTGTAGACCAGGCTGGCCTTGAACTCAGAAATCCGCCTGCCTCTGCCTCCCAAGTGCTGGGATTAAAGGCGTGCGCCACCGCCCGGCTGTAATCAGGTATCTTAAGTCCTGGTTTACTGTCAGGTAAATAGATAAAAAAAATTTTTTTTTGTTTATAATAGTATGTCTATATGTATTATGTATGTAGTATATGTAAAGAAGAAACAATATTCACTTCTTTATAGATTTATTGTATTGCACTGTGCCAGGAAACCTGGTAGTCCAAATTACCTGATTTCCTTGTTTGCTATTAAAGAAATAATAGCTAAGGGGGGTGGGGGAAGGATCAACTTTCAGACTTCAGGATAGTCTCCACTCCATTTTCCTCCCATTGAGCTTTGAATATTTTCAGAACCTGGTATTTTGAAGACAATGTTAAACCATATCTGTTTTCCCCCCTTTTTTTCTGAAGAAGCTATGTTAAGGAAGATTTAAAATTTCCCCAAAGGTATTATATTTTGAAGAGAATAAAATCGGGGTCCTGCAATTTCATTAAAAAGATCACCTGAATGTATAATTTTGACTTCAAACTCAAAAGACAGAGAAGTTGTGATATTATTCTTCAAGGATGAAAACATCCACATCTTTATTTTTAGGGAGGCTATAGGGATAATAGGTGTTCTATGATCATGCATTAGATTCTCTTGGAGAAGGTGGCTTTCTCAACAGCAGTATCTTTTGCCTCGGATGATGAGGATGTCGCTTTCCTTCATTGTTAGGATGATGGAGGGCCACAGCTGCAGTGGTGAGCACACCCTGGCTCCTTTCAGGCTCGCTGGCGGGTCTTCAGGAGCAGCAATGAAGCTTGTCATCTGGTCCTCTCAGTATGAGGAGACTAACGGAATACTAGAGGTCTGACCAACTTCAAAGTAGGCAAAGAAGATACATTTGCAGAGACAGAGGATAGCTCCTGAGAAGTGCCTTCTAAGAACAGTAAGGCATTCATTCCGCTTTACTACAAGATCCTGGCTGAAGGGAGTTCTTGGAAGGTCCGGAGCTTGGTGTGGAGCTGGGATATTTAGAATGGTGAAGAAGGCTGAAGGTTCAGTCAACAGACAATCAAATTACCGAATTGAATCTGCTTTTTGTTTTGTTTTGTTTTGTTTTGAGACAGGGTTTCTCTGTGTAGCCCTGGCCATCCTAGAACTCACTCTGTAGACCAGGCTGGCCTTGAGCTCAGAGATCCACCTGCCTCTTGCCTCCCAAGTGCTGGGATTAAAGGCATGCACCATCACACCCAGCTGAATGAATTGAATCTTAAAGTTTGAAGAAAAGCAGGAATAATTTGAGAATCTGGAGGAGTAACTTCCCAAGTTCATGCCAGTTTTGAAGACTTGGTTTGTTTCAGAAAAGAACTTCCTTCTGTTAACAGTGCGGTGGTCGTAGGTCATCCTGAGAACTAGCCTGCTTTATCTGGAGTGTCATCTCAGCTTGCAGACCAGCTGCAGACCAGCAAGCTTTTGATGACTTTCACATATTCTGAACGACCAAGTGACTGTAACATTCAGAGAAAGATGTTTGTCCACTGAGTGAAATGTTGGCAGATATGGAAAGTTGCTGATTACTTTTTTCAAAAACACAAAATGGGAGAGTGGTGAGTGATAGCAAACCAACTTAAACATAACAATCTGAAAGTGAAATAAAAGAGCCGAAAGTACAAGAAAGAAAAGATTTTGAGTGGATTCCAAAACAATTAGAAGAGAGGTGTGAAGATCTGAGGAAGGTCAACTTAAAAAGCTGCTATACGCTTGGATCATTAGGTTGACACAGCGGCAGCTGAGAGGACACTGGGCGCCACTCCTTCCCGCAGCCAACGGTGCGGCCTAATGAGAAGGGTATTCCTGGGATGCCAATGCTTTTGCTCTATTATGATAAATGTAAAGTAAATCATTTAAAACCATATGAAAAACTACTGTATGTTTTATAAATTACACATTTACATATGCACGTGTATTTCCCACCATTTTGTCATATGCTGAGTGTCCTGACTCACTCTAACACAGTGGCACGACATTCCATTGATGCGTTGCTGAATTCTGAAATCACTAAGATAAGAAGTGCACCAAGATCACAACACTTAACAATATTTTTGGTTGCTTTGCCGTAATTTACTATATTCAAAAAGTAAATTATCAGTGCCTAATGTTCACTTACACATTTCTGTACAGAAATTATGACTTTGGGATTATAGTAATAAAATGACATTTGTGAAGTATTAGTATAAATTATTTGGATATATCTATATCTATATCTATATCTATATCTATCTATCTATATCTCAGAGATCTTTTCATCAGAGATAAATATTTTCTTGTAAACATATGTTAAATTTACGATTCTTTTTGTATTTTACTTCACAAAGGCTGAGCTTGGTGGGAGATGTAGCTCAGCTGATCTGCACATCACAGTTGAGCATGAACAAAGCCCCAGGTTCAATCCATGGCACAGCAGAAATCCAAAGGTGGTGTGCATGCCCATAATCCTGTAATCCTAGCAGGAAGTTAGAGTCAGGAGCACAGGAAAGTGGAAGTAATTCTTGGCTTACACAAGGGGTTTGAAGTCAGCCTGGCTACACGAGATTGTTTCAGATTAAAAAAAAAAAAGACAAAAAACAGAAGAAGAAAGTGAAAAAAAAAAGGAAAAAAATGACTAAATAGAATATGAATTTTCTTGTGAATCATCATAACTTAAAGCAAATTTATCTCTTGGTTGTCTTAGGTAAAATAAAACATAATTGTCTTTGATTAAATTATTAAGTCCCATAGCTTTTGCTGATCTTCTATTGTTATATTTAAAATCTAAGTCTTTGCAAATGTTTTAATTTATTCCTTGATAAAGAAGTTTAAAAACTACAGTGTCTCAAGTTACAGTAATTTACTTTTTTATATCTGACAAGAAAATATGGTATTTGCATTTCAGAAACAATTGAGACAGGATGCTGGCAGCCGACTAGATACAATAGTCATGAAAATTTCAGAACATGAGGAAAGGAAGGCGGGATTTAACAGCCATATGAATCGATATGAATCTTTTATAATTAAATTCACAGTTTCTCAGCATCTCAAAGACAAGTATATGGACCTCAAGGGTAGCAACTTAACAATGCAATAACCCCCTTCATTATTTTAAGGAAGAAACTCTTTAATAAAAAAATAGAGTTTTCAGAACATGTTAAAGCATATTAATGAATGCAAAGTTCTTCCAAAAGGAACTGTGAACTAAAGAGGTAAAATAAAGCATGTATAAAAGCATTCAGTAAACTGATAGAGCGTCCTGTCCCCACCAACAAAAGACAAGCAGGAACAACTTATAAAAGTTGTACTAAGTGAAAATATTCAAACTCACATGTATGTATTTGACTCCAATACAACATGTAAGGCTTCATTGTTGGCACTGCAGGCAATGTCCAATTGAAAGATGTTTCTGGAACATTTCTAATTAACTAATCAGATAGGTAGGCCATGCATTGATTCTACTAAAAGGTGAGGCTTAACTTGTGAGCAACTCCAAAACCCTGCTCCAGAGGCCAGGCTGACGGCTGTTCCCAGTGTTGGGGATGGAGCAATAGGCCCAGGATGATTGCCAGAAGCCTTTTGAGGAGGAAGAATACAGAAACTAAGGCAAGGCTTTCAAAACTAAATCTCCATCTGCCTGGCAGTGCTATATACTTGGTACACTGAGGTCCAGCAGCAGCTCCTGAAAACTCATGGTAAAGACTAGACAACGTGTGACTGTCCACCACATAGGCCCTGGTAGGTTCAGACTCTGAGATGGAACAGTGGTGGACATACTTAGCTGTATGAGTCCCCAGGTTGAAGAACTGCATTAGCTGGTCATATGATAGGGCAGTGAGCTCTTGTGCTTCAAGTTGGTGTATATTTTGGTCACCAGGTAGACAGGCTCCACAGAGAGCACTGCAGTGCCTTGCCTAGTTGAAGGTGTTGGCAAAGCATACTCCTTGTATTTCGTGTCAGCCACCCGCCATCACAGGGAGGCTCTGTATAGCATTGAGCCAGCCAAACCCTGACTATCATGCTGAGAATCAGTTTAAAGGCAGTCTCCAGGAATACTATTGCAATCTGGCCTTGTTGACATAGGACAGTAGCACTCTCTTGATGCAAAGTCACTTGGCCAGGGAGAAACGGGAATTATGAGAGATCCCAAGCACTGATCTGAAGTACTGAAGGAGGCTTGGGTGAGTCTTTCCAATCCCTCAGCACAAGGCACAATGGTACACATCTGTAATCTAGCATCAGGAGGCAGAGATGGATGCGTTATAAATATGAGGCCAGCCTATGCTACACAGCCATACCCTGTCTCAAGGAAAACTAAAGGCTCAGGATGTGGCTCACTATGAGACACCTGCCTGGTAGAGAAAAGGCCTCACGATTAAACCTCAGCACCACAAAAAGAAAAGGGAAGAAAAGAAAAAAAAAGTGGCCTTTCTGAAAAGAAGCACTTGGATTGCTTTTGTCGTCGTTGTTGTTTTGTTGGCATTTCACTTTGTAGTTGAGGTTAGCCTTAAACTCTGGGTCTTCTTGCTCAGTCTCCTGGATGCTGAGGTCACAGGCCTGCACCATCACTCTCTGCACACAGACTACTTTTGTTGATGAAATGCTTGGGTAATGCTTGTGCTGCAGAAAAGAGATGGCTCATCCCTGTGAAGGCACTGATGGCAAGACTGTGTTTTAGAGTCTGCTCCCATTCCGGATTCCATCTCTCAGTAGGTGGCAGTTATAAAGTAATTCTTGGAGGTGAGCGGTCCGTGGGATCACTCCTCCTGCAACAACTTTCACCTGTCCGTTTCAGCAAAGCTCTCAGTTGGCCTGTTTATGTAATAGCAGTTCTTACCTGTGGAATCCCGGTTGACAGTGACCTGTGCTGCACTCTAGTTCTTGACCTCCATTTCAACTGGGGCTTTGGAAATGGGTCTTTAGACTGCCTCCAATCTTTTATCCTCAAGGTTCCTTTTTTTTTTTTTTTTTTTTTTTTTTTTTTTTTTTTAAATAAAAATCAAGCATCGCTGCAATCCGGGGACAGTAGGGAAGGATCGGCTCTTCTGCAGGATGGGTCAGCTGCATAGATGCGGCTCCTCAAAATCCAAGGCTTTTTTTTTTTTTTTTTTTGGCCCAGCTGTTCTGCCCCCATGTCCATCACTGCGGAGCGGCAGTCCTGCTCCTCTGGTCTCGGGTCTCCTCAGTAGCAGTTTCCAATATTTTCTGCTGTAATGCTCTCCATTCACTTCTGGAGTCAGAGGAGATGTTTTCGGAAAGTTATGTGATACATTTGTGGAGTTGTTCTCAGCATCTGAATTTTTAAGTGCTGATATTAAGATGCCATCCGGAATGACCAAAACAGTCTGTGCCACAAGCCGCTGTCATTTAAGTCCAGGCCGATTCTGTCTATTTCATTTTTGGTCGAGTTAATTTTCAAATTCTAGAGGCTTACATAATTTCTTCGGTGGAACTGCTGTGACGATCCAGCCATTCTCACGTTGGTCTCTGCAGTCGTGGCTAGGTGGAGCAGTTGTCAGCACTCACTCTCCGATTCCCCACCTTTAACCACTCTGCCTATTATTCAAAAGACGCTGAGCAGTAGGTACGCAGTTCCGGGAACAGAACAAAGACTGCAGAAGGGAGGCGGCGCTTCCTGCGCTCAGTGCGCCTGCCCCGTGGGCTACTTCCTATCCACGCAGCCATTGAGACGCGAATTCGCTCCCTGCAGCTACTCCTAGCTTTCCAGGTAAGTTTAAAAGGCAACAAACACCTCGATCAGAGTCATTAAATATGCTGGAGATGATGGTCAAGACATTCTAAGCGGAAAGCAGGAGACAGGGCGCTAAGAGATTCAAACCGAGCGCAGGGCCGTGCATTTTAAGGATGTGTTAACAAAAGCCTGCGGAGATCACTGGGTCAGAATGGCCACGGACTTGACGACAGCGGCACCCAGAGGTCCAGCGTGGAATCTATCTACTTGCTTCTGAAATTCTCCCGGAAAAATATCAACTACTTTAACGCGAAGTGTATACATTGTATTTTTATTTTTTTGGCAAAATATCAGTAAAACTATCTTTTCACTAAATTTAAGCGAAGTAATCTAATCTATTACAGTTCGATTTAAGAAGCTTCATACACTTTTTACTCGATATTTTCTTTCCAGGTGCCGGCTATCAAAACCAGGACCTTGTGCTTGCCTAGACAAGCGGTGTACATGCGGCTGTATCAAACGCCGCCTTTAGCACTCATTTTTGAAGATGATATACTAATGAAATATTTTTCTTTGGGAAAAAAAGTGGGGATGTACTTGCCACTCTTTAGTGGGACACATCTGTAATCCCAGCACCCAGCAGGCAGGAGACCCACCGCAAGTTCGAAATTAGCCAGGTCTACACAGAGAGTTCCAAGGCAGCCAGGGTGACATAAAGAGACATTAAGAAAAAGAGTTCTCTTTACTAGAGAAATTATCCACTGTAAAAGATATATCATAAAAACAATAATTGCCAGAGTTGAGATGGCTCAGCGGGTAAAACACCTTGCTGGAGCAAGCATGAAGACCTTCGTCTAAATACCTAGCAGCCATGTAAAAAGCTGATGGCCACACTGGCTCCTGTAACCCCAGCATTGTGGGGGTGGAGACAGAAGATCACAGGGGTTTGCAGCCTGCCAGCCTAGCTCCAGGTTCAGTGACAGATCAGGGTGTAGCACGGAGGGTCTACAGCCTTCTCTGGCCTCCACAGGTATGTCCCTGGGCAGGTGAGTGTCTTCCTGCACTGGCACACACACACACACACACACACACACACACACACAAATAAATTCTTACTGTAAACTCAAACATAATTTTTACCATAAAACATTGAAAACACTAATGAAAATTAAAAAAAAAACCATAGAATTGCAGTAATTTAAAGTTTTACCTTTGATGTCTTTCCTAACTCTTCCAATATGCACACTATTTAAAATTCCCCAAATAATTAGCTCTTTTAGGGATAGTATTAGCTACTCATATTCGTTTACTAAAATGTATAGTTTAGATGTCTACTGTCTGTGTACCCTGTTGTGGAGTATCCACTAGAGAAGATTGCCTGGGCATGGGTTTAAGCCAATATAAATTCTTTATTAGTCAGTCACCTACCTACTGAGAAGCCAAATCTTTTAAGTTCAGACTCCATTTCAGAGAACCTGACCTAAGTTTGAACTCAGGTAAACTAACAGGCTGGCACCTACCATCAGTTTCCAAGTTGCCCCCCAACAAAATCTGAGCCTAGCTCCAGTCTCTAGGCTATTCCCCAACAAGACCAGAATATCCAGGTTACACCTTCAACAAGACCAGTGTCTCCAGGTTTATTCCCTCAACAACCCTGCACCCCAGGTTACAGCCCACTTCCTGCCTAATGATCACCAATGCAGAGGGGGAGCAGAGGGAAGTTTATGAGAGGACTCCCGGTGCCAGTCAGTTATGTTAAAGGCCACAGAAGCTTTCCAATAGATGCGTGCTCACTCCCTGGTTGCTGCTCATTATAAAGCCTTGCCCTGATAGACATTCAGGGCTCCCCACCACCGAAACTGTCCTATGTGATGGTGGTGCATGGCAGGGGTGCAAGCTAGCTCAATTAAAATAAAGACCCTGCTGCGAGTTGCATCAGATTGGCTCCTGAATATTTTTTGGGATCATTAACATTTCCCTGGCACTACACTACTACTACACTGGGTGTTCAGAATCCCAGTGTAATGATGAGCCTTTTTCAGGGTGGGCTTTTAAGCACAAAATATGTCCAAGGTTGACATACTTCAGTTAACAAGAACAATCAGCCAGAAGGGCAGAAGCCGAAAACCAAGGTTAGTACATTTAGAGACATTCCAAAAACTAGGAACTTAATGGATTAGGTCATTTCCTTTTGCTTTTGGTAGGCGGTGGTGCCTGCATGCTGAAATGTACAGCCTAAATGGTACTCCCATCATGGAGTCAGTGAAGTCTGTCTCTCAGTAGACTGGGCTTTGTGCCTCTGAACCTATTATCAGCGTTCTTGTTAGTCACCACATTAGTTAGCTGGCAGGCTTTACAGTTCTTGACAATCTTAGCTATCTTTGAGTTGGCACCTCTAATCCTGATATCAGCAACTCCTGTGTTCTCCGGACGCCCATGTGGGAACAGCAGTGAATCTTCTAAAGATTGTGTAGTTCCATTTCTTCTGGCACAATGGGTCTGTAATCTGCTGTTCTCTTCCATCTGCCATAATGTTGGGACGCAGGCAAATTCCTAGCCCAGATTATGTCATCTTTTGCAAATATAGGGTGGTCAGAGAGTATAGGATCCCCTAGATGCAAGGAAGTCAGAGGCATGAGAGGTCTGATTTCTAGGGCAGCGTGTTGGGCTGCTTTATTTGTCCTATTGCCTTCTGAAACAACGGGATTCTTTCTTCTCTGGTGTCTTAAGCAGTGGATGATGGCCAGCTTTTTAGTCCCCCATAGAGAGAGCCCTTAGTAGGAAGAGGATTTCCTCTTTATTTCTGAAAGTCTTTCCTTCTGTCATCAGAAGGCCTCTCTTCCTATAAATAAGCCAATGGACACGAGCGGTAGCAAAGGCATTTGTCTTTTCTCAGCTCTAATGACTTGCTTAGAACTACCAGTTCAGCTTTTAGGGCTGACATTCTTGGGGGGGGAGTGGCTCTGCCCATATGATCTTGGGGTTTGAGAGCACAGCTGCCCCAGCATATCTCGGTCTATCCTGAATGAAGCCATCTGAAGATCTGGTGTGGTCCCATGGATGTGAGCAGTCATGCAGTGGCCTGTCAAGGTTTGGGTGAGGCAGCAGAGTAGCAGGGCTCAGGGCAGTTGGGGCCTGAAAGGTTATCCTGGGGGAGGGGTGCGGGGGGATTTAAGAGGAGAGGCCAGTAATGAGTCATTCTGACATTGGTGATAGTCAGGTTTTGGCCTAATAACAGTTTGTCAGCATCCTTAAGCAGGTGGGCTGTCATTGTGATGAAGTGCAAACAGGGGGCCCACCTTCTGGCAACTGGGTCTAATTTCTTTGATGGGCTATTGCCATATGCCAGGGCCCAGATCTCTTGTCCATGAATAGCTGGAAAGGCTTAATCACTTCTGGCAACCCCAGAGCTGGTGTACAAATTTCTTTCTGGCCCCAGAAAGAAAGACCTCTGACCTTCTCTTAATACATATCCCCCAGATCTAGGGAGGTCTCCTATGATTGGCAGAATGCGGCCTTCTTAGTGGAGGCTTGATAGTCTAAATTTCTCAGAATCTCCAAGAGGTCCTGGGCCTCTTTTAGACATTCTTGTTTGGTTTCTACTATCACCAGGAGGTTATTTATAAACTGTTGAAGAGACTTATAGGTTTTAGCGAGACAGAATGTTAAGCTCTATTCTAACAAGGAAGCTGGTGGGTTTCTCTTTTATTTTGAGGGTTACCCCAGACATCTTTTAAGGCCATGGTCTGAATAGACGTTTTCTGGGTGTATTTCCTGGCCTGGGGGTCCTCCTCTTTACAATAAGTACATAGGTTCTTTTCTAAGCGGGGCCATTTTCGGTCCTTAGGGCCCCTTTACCTCTTTTTGTAGAGGCCATTTGTTTTAGATGCCTCCTACAAAGGTAGGTCACTGGCCTGGCACCAGGCCCTGAGTAAGAAATGGTTTCTAGAAGCCATTTGTTTCAGACATCTCCCACAGTCCCCTGGTTTGGCCATGTCTGCCAACAGGATCCTTGCCAGATCAAGAGTCTGTTTCTTCTGCTCTCACACCTGTCTTTTTTTTTTTTAATCTTTATTAAATACTTTTGCTGCCATTACCTTTAGACTCTTTTCTCTTAGTCCTTGAATGCATTGGAGTTTCCTGATACCTGGTGCTGCCTGGTTAATAAATGCTAGAGCTGCTTTCCCGCACTTTGGCCAAATTCGTGGCTGTCTCACAGGCACTTTGAGACTTGCCAGAGCCCAGAGGTAAGACTTAGAGTCTCTCTTTACCTTTAGCAGAGTTTAAGTCCTAATCTGGGCGGGTTCCCCCCAGGGCCAGGAACCAGTTTTCTGGCCTCTGTCTGTAGTGAAGAAAACCTGCAAAAACATCTCAAGTGGGTTGGTAGGTGAAAAGGACTGTCTCTAGGAAATTAATAAAATCTCGAGGGTTGTCTGAAAAAGGGGGAGTTCTGAATTCTCCAGCAGAAAAAGGGCCAATAGTGATGAGGTTGGTTTCCTTGATCCCCAATTTGCGTGGCTTCACGTGAGTACTGGCCGAGAGAGACTCAGGCTCACAAGGAAGGGCTGCCTGCAGCTGCTGCCATTCTGCCTGAGGGGGATGAATAAGGTAGGGGTGGAAAAACAACTTCCTCTGCTCCTCCTTGGAGGACTGAGTAGAGGGATAGTGTAGGAGGACACAGGTGGTCTGGTGTCCCCTCCTTCATACCCTTGGGCTTTTTGTGAGCCGAGGCAAAAACTTCTGCCTGTTGTCTGGGGAGAAAAAGTTTAAGCCAAGAGGGCAGGTCCTCTAGACCCAACATCCTCTATCAAAGTGAAAAGTCGCCCCGTAACAAGAAACAACCCAATCCGAATGAGGCACTCAGGTCTCCTGACCAGAGCCTGGAACATCTTCCAGCCTGAGTGGTTACAACTCTCTGGCATGTTTGCCCAGTTTCATCTGACCATGAAATACCTTTTTTTAGGTCTCATTTCAGAACAGAATTACAGATGTGGGCACCACTCAGAATTTATGAGAGACAGGCACTGTGCAGACACCGACAAAATTACCTAGTGCTACATAAACACATGGACAGACTCAGATGGACATTACCAGCATTGAGACCCTAAGGGCTGGGTCCTGGGTGTCTTGGAGTTCCTGGCCAAAGCACTAAAATGTTGTGCCAGGAAGGGTTCATGAGCCCCCAAAGACCACCAAGGAGCCATTTCTGATGTAATAGCATTACAGGTCTCTTTATTACAAGCTTGGGCTTGGCTCTCCTCTAACTCAACCCTGACACAGAAGGACAGGAAGCGAAGGCAGAGCAGCTTCTAACCCTCAGCAGGACAAGTAAGGGGGTGAGGGGGTGAGGGAGAGGGTGACCAGTCTGACAAGCATCTAACAGAATGACTATATCTGTTGGTGGGTGCTGTGAAGGAAGACCATATACAATCACAAAGAGTCTGAAAGTACATCTGAAACAATCAGACTAATCTTTGATTAATGGTTGCAAGGAAGTATCTAGGGAGTAATTCTGGCCAAGGACAAGCTGTGGGGTTCTTCCTGGTACTTGGGTGCAGCTTGGATTCTGCTGCAGGTCAAGTTCTCAGGATTTTTCTCTTCTTTAAGATGGAAGCCAGTCCCAAGATGGAGTAGCTTTGGCCTCTCACCACAGCCAGGCACGTTAGTCCCTTTGACAAGATATCTTATATAAACAACTTAACAGAAGTAATGACTTATTTGCCTCCAGGCATCAGTGTCTTTAGCTCCAGGCTGCCTGGCTGGCTCTGTTTCTGGGCCTGATGTGAAGCACAGCCCAATGCCAGAAGCTATGTGACAGCAGAGATGTTCTGTCACAGTGATCAAGACGCAAAGGGAGATGAAGCAAGGATTAGAGAGCTCTTCCCAGGGCACGTCCCTACTGCCCTTCTTTCTCCAACTGGGCCCACCATGTACTTTTCACCAAATCCCAGTAATTTCATAGTATCTACCAAGGGATTAAACATGGATTAGATCAGAGTCCTCAGGATTAAATCATATCTACAAAGCCCATCAATTGGCAACCAAAATACTAGTGCCTATTGGGGGGAAAGCTTTCTACTCAAATAAGACACACTGTTAGTAAACATTCCCACTTTACAACAATCAGCACTGTATTTGTACTTAGCTAGGAAGGTAGTATGCATTAAGTACTTCTATTGAATTTTAAGGTGACATAGAATAGTTTTCTCTCATGTTATAGGGTTTAGACTACATTTTCTTTAAAATAGATCAACTATGTTATCCAGCATACTGTATATCAGCAACTGTATGTACCTCCTGTTTGTTTGTTTGTTTGTTTGTTTTTGGACAGGGTCTCAGTATGTAGTCCTGGCTGGCTTAGAACTTGCTTTGTAAAGCAGACTGCCCTCCATCTCAGAAAGATTTCCCTGCCTCTGCCTGGCGAGTGCTGTGACTAAAGGTGCTGTTCACCAAGCCTGGCTCCTATGTTCTTGTATTAGGCACTGGAACATAACGAAGAAGACAAAACTTTCTACCACAAGGTCAACTAAGTATATAAAGAAATAAAGTGAATTTTGCAATTCACTTTAATGACCACATTTTAAGAGGGTCATTTTAATTTAGATATGTGTCTTAGTCAGGGTTTCTATTCCTGCACAAACATTATGATAAAGAAGCAAGTTGGGGAGAAAAGGGTTTTTTTTTTAATTGAATATCATCTTCATTTACATTGCCATGGTAAAACCTTTCCCAATTTTCCACCTCCCCAAAGACCCCCAATCCCTCCTCCCTCCCCCTGCCTCCACATATATGCCCCTCCACCTGACACACTCCCACTTACCCCCCTCAGTTTCCCTTTGTTGGGGCCTCTGTTGAGCCTTTACCTGACCAAGGACCATTCCTCCCACTGATTCCCAACAAGGCCTTTGTGATGGTCTGTATATGATTGGCCCAGGGAGTGACCCTATTTGGAGGTTGTTGGAGTAGGTGTGTCACTGTGGGTTTGGGCTTAAGACCCTCACCCTAGTTACCTGGAAGTCAGTCTTCTACTAGCAGCTTTCAGATGAAGATGTAAACTCTCAGCTCCTCCTGCACCATATCTGCCTGGATGCTGCCATGTTTCTGCCTTGATGATAATGGACTGAACCTCTGAGCCTGTAAGTCAACCCCAATTAAATGTTGTCTTTTATAAAACTTGCATTGGTTATGGTGTCTGTTCACATCAGTAAAACCCTAACTAAGACAGAAGTTGGTACCAGCGACTGGGGTATTGCTGTGATAGGCCTGACCATGCTTTTGTTTGGAAGAAGATGGATTTTGGGACTTTAGATTTGGAAAGCCACGGAATGCTTTAAGTGGGGCTTAATGGGCCAGCCTAGTAGGAATATGGAAGACAGTGGTGCTGAGGGTCATTTGAACTGTGTAGGCCTGATGGCCCAAGAGGTTTCAGTGGAGAAGAACTTTAATATGTGGCTGAGAAACTGTTTTTGTGATGTTTTGGTGAAGGGCATGGCTGCTTTTTGCCATTGTCTGAAGAGACTGCCTAGGGTTAAGGTAAATAAATTTATACTAATTGTATCTGCATAGGAAGTCTCAAAAAAGCCCAACAAAGACTTTGTTCTCTGGTTAGGTCTGATGAAGAGAATTTTGAACAAACATAGCAAGCTGAGAAAGGAAAAGTACAAACTATATAGTTTGAGTATTAAAGGGACTCCAGGAAGTGAAATGGAGCTGAATTCAAGGATATTAAATTGAATTAAGGGAGTGGTGACCTTGGGGCAAGATTCCACCCAGCTAAATTTAGGTCCTGGCTTGGTAGTACAAGCCTTTAATCCCAGGAGGCAAAGATAAGCAGATCTCTGAGTTCAAGGCCAGCCTACCACAGAGCAAATTCTAGATCTGTTCACAGCAGTAAAACCCTAAGATAGCCTTCCTCTGCTACATTTTTGGCTGGAACCATGTGTGCCCCTTGGTTGATGGTTCAGTCCCTGGGAGTCTTGGGGCATCTGGGTGGCTGAAATCATTGTTCTTCCCATGGGACTGTAAGCCCCTTCAGCTCTTCTGGACCTCCCTCTATTGGGGACCTTATGCCCAGTCCAAGAGTTGGTTGCCAGCATTGCCTCTGGCAGGGCCCCTCTGGAGACAATCATTGCATGCTCCTTTTGGCATACACTTCTTGTCCTTAGTAGTGTTGGGGTTTGTTGACTGTTTATAGGATGAATACCCAGGTAGGCAGTCTCTGGGTGGCCCCTGCTCCACACATTGTCTCCCTTATTGCTCCTGTGAGTTTTTTGTTCCTGGAAAGGGTTTATTTAGCTTACATTTCCACATTACTGTTCATTACCAAATGAAGTCTGGATTGCAGGTCAGGAAGCAGGAGCTGATGCAGAGGCCATGGAGGGATGCTACTTACTGGCTTGCTTTCTTACAGAACCCAAGACTACCAGCCCAGGGATGGCACCACCCACAATGGGCCCTCCCCCCTTAGTCACTAATTGAGAAAAAATGCCTTACAGCTAGATCTCATGGAGGCATTTCCTCAGCTGTAGCTCCTTTCTCTGTGATATCTCCAGCTTGGGTCAAGTTGACACACAAACCAGCCAGTAGAGATATAGTTAGTATTTTAGAAGATATAAATCAAATGTCTTTGATGCACCATCACAGAGATCCAAATAAAACAATAAGTAAAAAGGGATATCATCAAGTGGGAATGGCCAGATGTGACAGAACACTCCTTTGATCTTGATACTGTGCTCAGGAGGCAGAGGCAGGTGAGTTTCAGACAGGTTGAGGCCTGGTAGGGATGCATAGTAATACTGTCTCAAAAAAACCCAACCCAACCCAACCCAATCCAACCCAACCCAACCCAACCCAAACCAAATCAAACCAACCCAAACCAACCCAACCAAGCCAAACCAGTGGAAACTGTCATTTATGCCAAGTACTATGCCACATGCTGACGAACAGTGGACTATCCATGGTACAAACAGCTCAACTCAGTAAGACAGTGAAGACGTTTTACTCAGAATAAATTCAAAGATGATTAAGAAAAAAATACTTTCCAGTAAGAGCCAGGACATATGCTGGAGGTGGTTGCTGTTATCCCAGAAAGTGGAAGACTGATTGGGCCAGGAGGTTCACTAAGAGTTCAAAGTTCTACCTAGGGTAGAGTTTTTATAAGGATTTTATAAAAAAAGATTTTTAAAAAGCTTCCACATAATACTTCAGTTGTAACAGGTCCCAAGACCTTAGCACAACTGATTCCATGATGAAAGTACCGTCCATCACACAGATAGTGTGATGGCTATTCCTGCTTGTCAAGTTGACTATATCTGGAATGAACCACAATCCAGAAATGGAAGGCACACAGTGATTCAGGCCTTGAGGCTGGAAGATACATGGAGAACTTGAGCTATAGTGGCCATGAAAAGCTTAGGTAAGTAGTATTCACCTTTAATCCCAGGAGACTGAGGCAAGCAGATCTCTGAATTCAAGGCCAGACTTGGACAAAGCGAGTTCCAGATCTGGGAGTGGTGGCACACACCTTTAATCTGGGCCACCCTTTCTGCTGGAGGCCTATATAAGGACATTGGAAGGAGGAAGACTCACTCTTCTTTGCCTGCTTGCACTTACTTGCCAGCACATCTGTTGGCACCTACTTCTTCAGGATTCCAGTTTACATAGAAGACCAGGTGAAACAACTAGTCTTGTGTGACTTAGCAACTACTACATTCGACTACCCATTTACAGCTGTCCATTATTGGGTAGGTGGACTACAGACTGCAAATCATTACAATGCAGTCCTCTAATTCCACAAGTTCTGTGACCCCAGAGAACCCTAACTAATACAGACAGCACCAATGGTCAAAACACAGACCTAATTTATCAAATTTCATAGTTCTGGGAAAGTCTCTGAATGTACCAACCTTGCTTTTTGGCTTCTGTAGTTCTTCCTCTGGTTAATGGTTCTTGTAATAGAAGTATGCCAATGCAGGACATTTGTTTGTGCTTCAAAGCTTACCCCGAGAAAGCCTCAAGGCCACACTGGGATCCAGAACACCCAGTGCAGCCACTGGCTAGCTAATACTTTGTTGGCTTAAACCTATGTCTGAACAGCCTTCTTTGGTTGGATACCCCAAAACAAAATCAGACCATTTGTGTTTCAGACAATTCTGTTCTAAATGAACTTGTGTCATCATAAAAACATTTCTTTACAGTTATAGCTATTAGACACATTACCAAAGTATTGTATCATAACATATCACACCTGGTCCTCCGGAGCTAAAAATACAAATGAAGCCAAAGGCTTAGTTCCTCTTAAGGCCATTAACACGATTATATATAGTTATATAGCGTTATATAATGAACAATAATATTGTATCATTCCGCTGTTTTGGCCACTTTACATTTTACTTTGTGACGTTTCCAATGTTTTATCGGAGGCCGACTGGATACACTCAGGGAAGTAAAGATGCTTTCTGCAGGGACACCCTTCATCTCTTGTAATCACTTTAGAAACTGTCCCGACCCACGACTTCATAAAAGTGCTGTTTTAAGGGCTAAACTTATATTTTACTTTTTGGAATCTTCACCTTTCATTTCCAAGCCAAGGCTTCTCTGTAAATACTCTATACAGGGCAAGTTCTCACGAGAAGACGTAATCACGGGGCGACGTAATTACGAATGCGCCTGCGCGCGCCGCAAGTACTTCCGGAAGAACGGCGGCCAGCCCCTCCGCGTCTGCTTCCGGTTTATGACGTAGCGCCGCGTCTGCTTCCGTTCTCTGCTGTAGCACTTAACTTTCATTCTCTCCAGCGTTAGAGGAGACGTGATAAGGCTGTTTCCGGAGTTCGGATCTTTGCTTGGCCGTGTGGCGAGGTTTCGCGTCGCGGGTCCTTAGCCGTTTCGTTGTTAGTGCACAGGTCGCCCCGCCGGGCGGCCGAAAGCGCAGAGAAACCGGAAGGCAGACGCGCCGCTCCCCTGCCTGCTGCTTTGCTCACGCCGCGAGAAGCTGCGTTCACAGTCGTTGCTGAACTGTAAGTACCCGAGTCGAATAGTTCACCCCTTTTATTTAATCGTTTTATTTAATCCTTTTATTTTATATCTTATCGGAGAGAATCTGTGGATTGGGATTGTCTGCCAAGACTGCCGGTCCGTGCCTAAAACCCCTCAGGCGCTGCCGTTTCTTTCCTTTGCTGTTCAAGTTATGCAGCAACAGTATCTAGAGGTTCTAATTTGGTATTGCATCTAGTTGACGAGTGAGTTTTACAGGGACACTGCCAAAGTGGGCTGCATGTTTAGAGCCTAGAATTGGGACTTAATTACAAATTAAGATAAAATAGGCACTAGCTGGTTATCCACTTAGTTGCTGTTTTCCTTAGAACTCGGTAATTAAGAATTTAAAATTATATTTAGTAACGTTGTCCTTTCTCTTTTTAAACTGTTGTAGGAGCTCACAAAGAATTAAAGATGAGTAAGAGCAAAGATGACGCACCTCATGAGCTAGAGAGCCAGTTTATCTTACGACTGCCCCCTGAATATGCCGCTACGGTGAGGAGGGCCGTGCAGTCTGGGCATGTCAACCTGAAAGACAGACTGAGCATTGAGTTACACCCTGATGGGCGTCACGGAATTGTCAGAGTGGATCGAGTGCCCTTGGCTGCAAAATTGGTAGATTTGCCTTGTGTTACGGAAAGCTTGAAAACCATTGATAAGAAGACCTTTTACAAGACAGCTGATATCTCTCAGATGCTTGTAGCCACAGTGGATGGTGACCTCTACCCTCCTGTGGAGGAGCCAGCTGCCACTGCTGATCCCAAAGCAAACAAGAAAAAAGATAAGGACAAAGAGAAAAAGTTTGTTTGGAACCATGGAATTACTCTACCTCTGAAAAACGTCAGAAAGAGAAGGTTCCGGAAGACAGCAAAGAAGAAGTACATTGAATCTCCAGATGTGGAAAAAGAGGTAAAGCGGCTGCTGAGTACAGACGCAGAAGCTGTCAGTACTCGTTGGGAGATAATTGCTGAGGATGAAACAAAGGAAACAGAAAATCAAGGGCTTGACATCTCCTCTCCGGGAATGTCTGGCCACAGGCAAGGCCATGACTCACTAGAGCATGACGAGCTTCGGGAGATATTCAATGACCTCAGCAGCAGCAGCGAAGATGAAGAAGATGTAAACATCATTGACACCGAGGAGGATCTGGAGAGACAGCTACAAGACAAGCTAAATGAATCAGACGAACAACACCAAGAAAATGAAGGAACCAATCAGTTGGTTATGGGAATTCAGAAGCAGATTGATAACATGAAAGGCAAGCTCCAAGAGACCCAAGACAGGGCAAAGCGCCAGGAGGATCTCATCATGAAGGTAGAAAACCTGGCTCTCAAGACCAGGTTTCAAGCTGTTCTGGATGAGCTCAAACAAAAGGAAGACCGTGAAAAGGAGCAGCTTAGCTCTTTGCAAGAAGAGCTGGAATCACTTCTGGAGAAGTGAGAATGTTGACTTTAGTCTTCAGACTGGTTACCTTAAGAAAAATTTATTTTCAGAGTAAAGTCTTGAAATAACTTTTTTTTGTTCCTTTGAAATGTTCTTATTCCCTGAGTTTTGTTGAATTTTTTTGTTTTCAGAACTCGGGTGCTGGGTTTTCATTCTTAAGAAAATAGCACTACATAGGCAGGTTTGTTGTAGAGAAGATACAAGTAAGATGAGTGAAATGAAAACACTTTGGACTTTTAATCACTTTGCTATAGGACACTTTACAATTTGTTTCCTAAATGTTTCTGGTCCTATGCTTTGGTGCTAAGATCAGTAAGAAGCTAGCCTACAGGCAGTGAAGTTTTTTTTTTTTTTTTTTAAAGAAATATATTTTTTTTACTTTCTCTTCAAGTTTCCATGTTACAGAAATAACAAGTTTTTTCATATAAGTTGTCTCTTACATAATAAAAGCTACTAATTTTCACTTTGTTTATCTTGTTCTATGAATACTGAATGTTGAGGTGGGTTCATGGAGCTTAATGACTGAATCGTATAGATCAAGATACATGCTGCTCTTTTGTTTTTAGGAAAAGGAATAACACCAGGTAAGGAAATGGAGAAATTCCTCTTTGTATTATATATTAAGGTTCAGGTCCACCTACTCCATTAAGAGGTTTGTGAACACTGGGGCCAGAGCCTTCTTAAACTTTCCTAGTTTTCATTGATGGATGGCTGTATCTTTTCCTATTTATTTATTTATTTATTTATTATTATTTTTTTTTTTTTTTGGTTTTTCGAGACAGGGTTTCTTTGTGTAGTCCTGGCTGTCCTGGAACTCACTCTGTAGACCAGGCTGGCCTTGAACTCAGAAATCCGCCTGCCTCTGCCTCCCAAGTGCTGGGATTACAGGCGTGCGCCACCACGCCCGGCTCTGTATCTTTTTCTTAAGCACTAAGATTATCTGTAGACTACTG
This sequence comes from Apodemus agrarius, assembly GCA_964023405.1. NCBI lineage: Eukaryota > Metazoa > Chordata > Mammalia > Rodentia > Muridae > Apodemus > Apodemus agrarius. Next base: position 27,282,000 of record OZ030021.1, on the reverse strand, counting down.
GAAGCAGTTAAATAGTTATCAGATAAACTATACCACTTGCTTAGATAAAGATTATATTCTTAACTATTGACAATTTAATTGCTATAATTTTTTGTTTTGTTTTTGTTTTTGTTTTTGTTTTTTGTTTGTTTTTTTTTTTCTTCGAGACAGGGTTTCTCCTTGTAGTCCTGGCTGTCCTGGAACTCACTATGTAGACCAGGCTGGCCTTGAACTCAGAAATCCGCCTGCCTCTCCCTCACAAGTGCTGGGATTACAGGCATGCGCCACCATGCCCAGCACTATAATTATTTAATAGACATGTTTGTTCATGTTGTTTCATTAGTATTTTCCAGTATGAAAGCCTGTGTCCTGGTCTGGTATTCTAATATTTCATACACAGAATTATTCTGAGGCATTTACTGTTTTACAAATGGAAGGGGGTGGGGTTGTTTTGTTTTGTTTTGTTTTTGTTTTTTTGGAAAACCCCAGATTGTTAAGGTGCATAGTTAAAATTAATTTTTGTCTGGTTTGTAAAAATTCAGTTTAAAAACACTTGCTTCATAAATCAAAATTCAAATTTCCTGTTTGTTAGAAAACAGTAATGAAATGTTTAAAAGTTATTTATTTATTTATTTTGTTTTTTTTTTTAAAACAAGGTTTCTCTGTGTGGTCCTGGCTGTCCTGGAACTCACTCTGTAGACCAGTCTGGCCTCGAACTCAGAAATCCAACTGCCTCTGCCTCCCAAGTGCTGGGATTAAAGGTGTGCACCACCACGCCTGGCTAAAAATCAGTTATTAAAATTTCGAGTCCAGAATCATACTTTTAATGCTTAGAAGTTTCAGAAGGTAATTTTCTTCAAGTTTTCCTTGGCTTTTCACAAGCTTATGACTGCAGTGCAACTTAAGAAAGATTCCCTTAATATCTGACTTTAGAGTATTATGGTCATAAAGTGTGTTTTCTTAACAAAGTGGCAGGTGAAAAAATTTAAGTATATTTAATGTATTTTACCACACTTAAAGAACTCATACCAGAGAAGATAACAGTATTTAACCAAACAGTTTTTCCTAAGGTCTTGGTACAGGCAATGCCTAAATGCTTTCAGTATTGGAAGAGAAGGATATTGGATGCACATTTTTTTTTCTTAGCAGAATATTCTACTGGTCTGGTCCTGGTTCAGTTATTAGCTCTACTTGGGATTCTCAAATCTATAATTTAGAAGACTAATATGAACTTCAACTGTGTATTTTCAACTGTGTTCTAGAAATACTTTTTAAAAAGCTGCCTCCTGGCAAACCAAGTATGAATTAAAAATGGAAGTCATCTGGCCCCTTTCATTGAGAACTTGCCTTCTGTTTTGCTATTGACAGGTGTCAGAGCATCTGAAGCCCCAAACTAGTCTTAATAGCTTGAGGTCAAGGAATGCCTGTATGATTTTTGGGCCACGTAATTTGTAGCTTAATATGTTTGCTTCGATTTTCTTCTCTCTGGAATGGAGGCAATAGTATTGTCAGCCTCACAGGGCTATTGTCTGAAATCATAAGACAGGCTTCCTTAGAACGGTACCTGGAGATGGTGAGTGAACAGAGAACTGTTGCCATTTACTAGACTGGATCAAAATAGGCATCAAATGGTCTCCAGTTAAAGAATGATAGAGATGATAGTAAAGTGTTTACAAGGGAATTTTTTGTTTTGACTCACTGTATATCTCAGGATGGCCCTGACCTCAGTTCTGTCTCAGTCAGGTGCTGCGACTGTAGGTGTACATGGTCAGGCCTGGCTTAGGGAACGGATTTTTTTTTTTTTTTTTTTTTTTTTTTTGGTTTTTCGAGACAGGGTTTCTCTGTGTAGTCCTGGCTGTCCTTGAACTCACACTGTAGACCAGGCTGGCCTTGAACTCAGAAATCCTCCTGCCTCTGCCTCCCAAGTGCTGGGATTACAGGCATGCGCCACCACGCCCGGCCTGGGAACAGATGTTTTAATTAGGTTTTGTTTCAAATTCAACAAGTCTCAAACCTTATATTGTGGAAAGTTTATTTAGAATATCTACAGTATAAAAATTGACTCAGGCTGGGCTGTGGTGGGGCACGCCTGTAATCCCAGTACTTGGGAGGCAGAGGCAGGCGGATTTCTGAGTTCGAGGCCAGCCTGGTCTACAGAGTGAGTTCCAGGACAGCCAGGGCTACACAGAGAAACCCTGTCTTCAAAAACCAAAAAAAAAAAAAAAGAAAAAAGAAAATTGACTCAATTTATTTCTGTACCTTTCTTGTTTGTTTCTGGACAGCTTTGTATAAATATTAAAAATGGCATAAGCCCGGCGGGGCGGTGGTGGCACACGCCTTTAATCCCAGCACTTGGGAGGCAGAGGCAGGCAGATTTCTGAGTTCAAGGCCAGCCTGATCTACAGAGTGAGTTCCAGGATAGCCAGGGATACACAGAGAAACCCTGTCTTGAAAAAAAACCAAACCAAAACAAAACTTAAAAAAAAAAAAAAAAAAACACAAAATGGCATAAGGAGTGATTATCAGTTACATAAAATTTAAAAGATGAAGATTGAGATCCAAATCCTGTATTCTCATGAAAGATTTCATTTTTCTCATGTACCTCTTAGCTAAGGAGTATGGTATAAAAATGAACATTTTTCAGTGTTTATGGGCTCATGAGCAAATTGTGCTTTTTTTCCTGTGTGGGTATGTATGTGTTGAGGGTGTTGGTCCTTGGGAATACTGGTTAATTGCTCTATCACTGAGCTGCATATAGATCTTATCACATTTTAAGAGACATCTCATGCCTTCATTTGGTGTATACAAAACATTACATTTATTTAGGTTTTTTTTTTTTTTTTGAGACATGGTTTCCCTGTATAGCCCTGGCTGTCCTGGCACTCACTCTGTAGACCAGGCTGGCCTCGAACTTAGAAATCCGCCTGCCTCTGCCTCCCAAGTGCTGGGATTACAGGCGTGTGCCACCACCACCCGGCATATTTATGTAGTTTTTTAATGCAAAAATTATAATTTTGTTATATAGACCCTTTAGAGACTTGTCTAAAAGCATGAATAGTTTTTATCAACATGTGAACCTGTCTTTTTCACAATAGTTTTTCTATTATGGTAATGGTATGGTATGGTATTTTTCTAAATGGTAATTAGCTGTAAGGAAAGGAACTCATTAAAGTCTGTACTCAGAGTTGTTGATATTTAAGATCTTTATCCTTTGATGCCATCTCACAGAGAATAGAAAGTTTATTTTTCTGTATAAATTGAGCCAATGGAGGCCCCCGGCTCAAAACACAGATAAAGAGTGAATGAGGTGAACAGCATCTGAAAAGGAATTTGTGTGCAAGCTTATATCTATTTACTGTAGGGACCCTACATTTGAGATTAGATGATTAGGTTCTGGAGAGATGACCCTTGGGTTAAGAGCACTTCTCTTACAGAGGACCCAGGTTAGGTTTACAGTGCTTACATGGTGGCTTACAACCAATTAGTCCAATTCTAGGGGATTCAATCCCCTTCTGATCTCCATGGTACACATACATGCAAATTCGTAAAATCTTTTTAAAAATCTGAGAACATTATCTCTAAAGAAAAGTTATCTCAGAAAAGAATTTCAGTGTCAACGGTTGGACATTAAAAAAAAAAAAAACGGCTATCTGCTGAAAAAGAAAAAAGCCTACTCCTTACTGTGCACAATCTGAGTTTTAATACCTTACTGTTTTTGTTTGTTTTTTGTTTGTTTTTTGTTTTTTGAGACCGGGTCTCTAGTTAGCTCTTTTGGGACTGGCCCTGTAGATCAGGCTGGCCTTGAACTGAGAACTATGTTCACCTCTGCTTGGGGTTAGAGGCGTGTGCCACTGCACCAGGCTAAAGCTTCACTTTTAAATGTAGTCCAGGAAAGCTAAGAAACATTTCAGTACACTGATCCCAGATTTGGTTACATCTCCAAAGTAGCGTCTGCAAAACTCTTGACTCCCGCTTTACCTGCCCTGGAGAAGAGCATCTGCTGTGGGATGTTTTGTTTGTGCCACGGACTTAAATGTAGCAGCTCCCAAGTAGTTTGTCTTCTCTATTCATTTTTGAGGCAAAGTTTCAATATATATCCCTGGCTGGCCTCAAACTCATTGTTCTCTGCTTCTTGAATGCTGGAATTAAAGGTATGTGGCCCCCTAGCACGGCCTGTCTTCTCTTTGAAAGCACTGTTCTGGTAAATTGTGCCCTTAAAATCCAGATTGGATTAACTGGGAGCACTTCCTGTGTCATTTTGAGAAATCAGGAAGACAGGCCCACGGATAAACACCCTTTCATCTCAACTTGCTTTGGTACTGGGGGTGAACCCTGTAGTTCACCAGGGTAAGCACACGCTGTATCACTGACTTACACGCCCAGCTCCGGTAAAGCGTTTCCTCCTGGGCTTCTCCCACACTGAAAGCATTCTGCCTTGCCCTCGGGGACAGTAGGGCGCTCGTGCATGCACGTGCTTGGGGGTTATTTCCCAGCGGCCGAAGAGTGGCGGTCCAAGGCTTTGGCTTGAGTAGCCTTGACAAGACAGAGGTACAGGTCCGCAGTGGCCGGCCGTGGGCTCCGACAGAGACTTGGCTTCTGAGGACACCCACGAGAAGGGGGAGGAACATGAAGTCCACCCTGCCATCCAAGCCGCCATAGACCTCACGGCGGGCGCAGCAGGGGGCGCAGCGTGTGTGCTGACTGGGCAGCCCTTTGACACCATAAAAGTAAAGATGCAGACGTTTCCCCACATGTACAAAGGCCTCGCCGACTGCTTCCTAAAGACATACAACCAAGTGGGCTTCTACGGCCTTTACAGGGGAACCAGCCCTGCACTGCTAGCCTATGTCTCCCAGGGCTCTGTCCTGTTCATGTGCTTTGGTTTTTGCCAACAGTTTGTCAGGAAAGTGGCTAGAGTGGAGCAGAATGAAGAGCTGAACGACTTGGAGACTGCCACTGCTGGGTCACTGGCTTCTGCGTTTGCCGCTCTGGCCCTCTGCCCCACTGAGCTCGTGAAATGTCGGCTGCAGACCATGTATGAAATGAAGATGTCGGGAAAGATAACACACAGCTATAGCACAATTTGGTCTATGGTTAAGAGTATCTTCATGAAGGATGGGCCCTTAGGCTTCTATCGTGGACTCTCGACCACTCTTGCTCAGGAAATACCTGGCTATTTCTTCTACTTTGGGGGCTATGAGATCAGTCGATCCTTTTTTGCAGCAGGGGGATCAAAAGATGAACTCGGTCCTGTCCCTTTGATGTTGAGTGGAGGCTTTGCCGGGGTCTGTCTCTGGCTTATCATATTCCCAGTGGACTGCATAAAATCCAGAATCCAGGTTCTTTCTATGTTTGGGAAGCCTGCAGGATTAATCAAAACCTTTATAAAAGTTGTGAGAAGTGAAGGACTATTAGCCTTGTATTCTGGATTGAACGCCACTCTGATTCGAGCCATCCCTTCCAATGCTGCTCTATTTTTGGTTTATGAATACAGCAGAAAGATGATGATGAGACTGGTGGAAGAATACTGAAGTGTCTTGATGAATCCTTGTCTGAACACATGAATGTGAGCACCACAGCTCTACATGTCAAAGAGTTCAAGACCGACACGGAGTTAGCTTTGACTGGGAATTTCGGGTTTGTCTTCCCTTCCTCAAATCTCAAACCTTGTGGAGAGATCTTTATATCATATGGTTTCTTCCTGCAATCCTACTGAAAGAGGAAAATCACTACTTTTGCTGGTGGTGGGAATCTACAGGGTGAACCCAAGACCCTATGTACTTAATCTCAACTATCAGGGCTTCTTCATAAATCTATATATGCGTCCTGAATGGTATGCGTTGTGAGTGAAACATAATTTGGTTCTCTGTTTAGTCTCAATTATCACCAAAATATCTTGAGTTGATTATGTTTCATGTATATAAGTATTGCTTAATTTATTCACGATGTGGGTTATAGTTTAAAACCTGTTAAATATGCACCACACTCGGCTGTTTAGGTTTTTAAAGTCTTTAGGTGACCACTAAAACATGTTGATTTCTAAGAAGAGATTTTGCCTGTGTACCAGCATGGATTCCACATTCGAATAAAATTTCATAATAGGCATCCTGGATTTTCTAAATATTCTCCTTAAATAGTGTGGTTAAAGTATAGTGATATACTACCTGCAATGGTACTGTTAGGTGGGGCAGTGAGTATCAGGAGAGACTGGGAAACAGTGTGGTCTTGACCTGCACTAATCTCATTCCCCTCTTCCAGAGAAGCCAGGCTTTAGATTGAGGAAGAAGCTAAAGGCATGGGATTATATATTGTGCTTTGATGATCCGTCCATATAGACGAAGAGAGTTCTAATAGCTCCCTGCCTCAGAGTGTGAGCTCCGGGGTGACAGGAAACCTGTGCCAACATGCACTTGTGAGACCAAGTCATGAGATTTTGTGACTAGGTCTTGTGACCACGATTATGGGAAATGCTGGAACAGGAATCAACTGTTGAGTTGGTTCACATTAGGTCACTCGTCGTTCTCTGTACAATCACCCAGTTCCTCAGGAAACAGTAAGTAAAGAAGCTGAGAAGAGATTTTGTTCTGTTCGGTGACAGAGTGAGAGTCCTGCTGGGCGAAGCCATCACTTAGGACTAGTGTGCACTTGGTAGTAACACTATCACAGTAAGCAATGTGAAAGGGGTTCTTGAATTTCACCCTCGGTCCATAACTGCTTGCAGTATGATCACTGTTACAGTTTTCTAAATTTGCTTCTGGTGGTCAGTGACCTACTAATGACTGGACGTCACAATTTAAAACATTGAACCATAAGAAAAGACATTTTACTAAACTCTATATATGCATATAAGCACAGGCAGTACCTCCCAATAAAACTCCCTAACATACCAATACAAGATGAAAGTTTCCCTTCCCAAATTTTATTTAAGTTTACCCCCCAACAGACTTGGAATTAAGCAGATGTTCACGGACCATATGATTTTAGAGTCATTCTTTATATCAATAAAGTAAGCTTCATCTTTTTGTGTTGCTACAAGACCAACAGGGTCTTTTTGATAACAGGTATTAATACCTTTAGAGCTGAAAGAAGGCAAGGTACCAATTTTAATAGTACAGACTATGTGTGTCCTGTGCCGGGCCTTTAACTTCCTTTTTTAAACCTCTTAAGCCATTTTGGTAACTCCAACTATAGTTTCAGATGCAAGATTCGGGGGAAATTTAGAAGCTGACAAGTAAGGGCTGCTGGGGACACGTAGCAAGAGATTTTGCTCAGTATCACACCCAGTCTGCTTAGGATCTATAGTTACTTTTTTTTCTTCATATATTTTCTTCTACTTGAAACCATCTGCTTTTTTTGTTTCTGTGTTTAAGTTACATGCACCACGCTTTCCAGTCAGTGCAGTCCTCCAGCACAGCATCCATGAGCTGGCCCGGCAGCTCTCTTTGGGCAGATTTGCCTCTCACATGCTGTGCATTAAAGGTTGAAATGCCTTCCATAGAAATCCTATGAGGCAAGCAAGAGTCAATGTTGAGTAGAGGGAAATAACAAGAAAACTCTTCCAATTTAATTTTATTAACCCTCGGTTTAGCATTTGGGTACATTCTGTATCATTTCAGATCTCTAGGTTTGACAGCAGTAAGATATGAACAGTGGAAGTGGCTGGGGTCAAGCTCTATTGTCTAATCTTAGCTCCGGGGTGGCAAGAAACCTGTGCCAACACACACTTATGAGACCAAGTCATGAGATCTTGTGACTAGGCCTAGTGACCAAGATTATGGGAAATGCTGGTTTGAGCACTTAATCTACACGAGACTAAACTTCCACCAATCAAAAGGAAGGATGGGTGATGTGACATAGAAAAAGGTAAAATACCACAACCCCAGATCCTATCCTCAGACACTCCACTCGGGTCTGTGAGAGCAAATATTTACTCTTAATAAACTTCACTTTATTCAAATGAACTTGGCTTGCTGAGACTCTGTGCATTTTGTTGTAATCCCAGTGATAATGTAAGAACAGAAGATATGACTGTAATGGGACTCAGATGCACTGTAATTTTAAGGTAACATTGTCTTTGACCATGAATAGAAGTCGACTCTGATCTCTTTGGATACCACTCTGCCTTGCACTAATGGAAAAAAAATCTTGCTTTTCTTTCCTTATCTTCCCTCCTTTTCATAGGTTGCTTTTCTTAAGGATGTGGAAGCCCCAACTTTCCACAGGCACACCAGGAAACTGCTTTCCTTCCCAGGCCAAGGCGACTCTTTACTAAGACTTGAAGACCAAGGGGAACAGGGTTTGACAGCTTTCAGTGTAAAGTAAAACTTCCTTTAACAACTTTTTACTTTCTACTCTCCCTTTATTTTTCCACCATTTATAATTTTATCAGTCCCCCTTTCATTTCCAGGGGTTGGGTGTTTGGATGTAAAATGTAACAGGAACAACATCTCTACCACTCACCGTCTGTGTTCCTCAATGTCTGTGCTTCCCACTTTACATGTTCTTTGTCTGCCCAAGGATGATGAACTGTCAGGTGCCAATGTCAAGAATGTTCTCTCATTCCCCTTCGTCCTACCCTGCGTTGGCCTTTAGTCCTCCATTTTCTATAAGCTCCATTTCTACAAGTGCCTGACTATTACTTTATGGGTGCTTCCTCTCTTAATTCCTCTCTTAATTTGGTTGTGAGTGAGGGCAAGGATTTCCATTGTTTTCTTTCCCCTCTATGTTCATGGTTAGGGCTCTTTTCTTACTGTATGAAACAGCTTTGGGGACAGCACATTCCTCCACAGGATTCAGGCTCCTTGCTTTTGTCCTGTGGATGGCTCCTAAAGCTACTGGCAAGAACTCCATTTGTCCCATGTCAGGATGTTTACGCAAAGTTTTGGAAATGGACAAGCTGTCCACTTTCAGTTCACACCAAGCTCCTGAATAGTCTTTAGGTTATTCCGAGGGTATCCTTAAAGGACTATGCTCCTGGATAAATTATCACCATTTACTAGAAGTTGAACCAATTTCATTGTCCATACTGTCAAGAGGATCTCAGAAATCACTTATGTTGGGGATTGCCTAAGATTACTTTTCTTTCCTTGGTTGGTTTACACCATACCATCTACTGGCTGCCTATTTATTATGGAGTCCAGACCTTAACTTTATGCTTCAATCTCTTCCCATGGTTCAACATGAGATTTACCAAAGTTATTGATGGACTGATGATGTAAAGGTCCTCTTTTCCCTTTTCCAAGTTTCCGGATGCAGAAGTAAACACTCTAAGTGGCTTCTATGTCATAAAAAGGAATTCTAAAAAGAACTGACAAGAAGTCACCAGCTATACAACCCTGAACTTGGCCAAAACTAAGGCAAGTCAAGCCTGCTTAATGTTTGGAAGGGATAATTGATAAGGAGATACAGGGCAGTATCAAAGATGGGATATATTGCTTACACCTGATACTTGAGGACAAAGATGAGGCCCCAGGTGTGCTATTTTAGGGATAGCTGTTAGAGAAGGTGATACCAACACACAGAACTAATCTGTTTGAGGTGAGAGACACCCAAATCAAATCATAGGGGAGCCAATTTCCTATTGGAGATAGTGACATTCAACTCATGGTGAAAACTGAAGACACCTCCAGAAGATAGTTGTGTTTTTTTGGGGGGAGTCATGGCTCTTTCCTCCTACTTTCTTGGAACTATGCTGCCGTATGGTTTCCATTGCTGTGAAGAGATACCATGACCAAGACAACTCTTATAAATGACAACATTTAATTGGGGCTGGCTTACAGGTTCAGTCCATTATCATCAAGGCAGGAAGCATGGCAGCATCCAGGTAGGCATAGTGCTGGAATAACTCAGAGTTCTATATCTTATTTCAAAGGTAAACAGAAGACTGGCTCTTTTAGGCAGCTAGGAGAAGGTTCTCAAAGCCAACCCCCACAGGGACACACTTCCTCCAACAATGGCACACCATCTAACAGTGCCATTCCCTGGGCCAAGCATATTTAAACAACTATGTACCCCCTCAAACAGCTCTCTATAGCACTGGACACATCTTGAGAAACTAGAATCAATTTGATCATCAAACTTTAAAGAAAATTATTTTTCTCTTACAATATGGCCTCAGCACTGAAGATGGAAAGATGTTCCTTATATCCAGGCATCCCTCTTAAGAGACTGCCCCATTCCCCAGAAAGACTCAATTGGATCCTATTTAACATGATTTAGTCCTCTGGGGAAGTCTGCTTTACCACTTAAACATTTCTCATTGATTCAAACTGCAGTGAGAAATTAAGTAAAATCTGGCTTTACAGAATGGAAACTATTAGACAACTTAAAGTTAAAAATAAATTTCAAAGGACTATTTCAAAACCATGCCTTTCAGTTAGGTTTTTCTTCTCTGGTTTAAAAAGCCATCCATTCAAAGGAGAAAATGACCTGGAAGTCAAAACTATTTAACAGACGCTAAATTCAAGAGTCCAGTTCTTGGATCCAAGTTCCAGAAAAGTCTGAGTACACAGGACGAAGATGATGGTGACCAGAGAGCAACCCTATTTAGCTAATGCTCTGAACATGTTAGGATGACAGTGCTCCAGAGCACTACTGCACTACTGGATTCTCTCACTCCGTCTCTGTTCCTCTGGTCTTTTAGAGAAAGGTGACCACTAATAGGGCCCTCAGTCCTTCAAGGAAATAAATGCCCTTTGGGGGAAAAATAAAAGGGGTCAAGAGGTTGTTCGTAAGTCCACAGGAGTAGTCAATATGGAGACTCGTCCAGCTATAACAGTAAAGACAGTACTTAATTTTGACCACGCCCAATAGGAAAGCGTAAACAGAAAAATAATGTTCCCTGGAAAAGGGTATTATTTCCTCTACTAGGAATTACCAGACCATTGCACACACACTTATATGGCTCCAGAGCCTGGACTCTAGGAGCAGATGCTACCTAATGTATGTCATCACATGATCACATTTCACTCTTCTTTTGCTCATTGATTCACAAAATGCAGCTTTTGTGGTGTGAGGAAATGACTTTTATGTCTTTGGAGAAATGGAGAATTCCTCCCTAGGAGAATTCCTCCCCAGGGGTTTCTGCTGATTTTATTGCTGGTGTTACCCACAAAATGGCTTCACCATGTGTGCCACCCAACCTAAGGAATGTTCTGGGACTTCTAAGCGGTGGCATGGCAGGGTTAGACTTTGGTTTTGAGTTCAAAGCCTACCATTGTGCCATTACCACCATGTGATGTCATTTATATGTATGTATGTATGTATGTATGTATGTATATACACATACACATATAGTGCACATAGTGTTTTCTTTTCTTGAGGCAAAGTTTTACTGTGTAGCTCTGGCTGTCCTAGAACTCACTCTTTAGAACAGGCTGGCCTCGAACTCACAGAGATTGGCCTGGCCCTGACTCCAAAGTGCTGGGACTAAAAGCATGTCCCATTGCAGCCCAGCTGCACATGGTGATTTTCCTCTCTCTGTTTCTATTTTTTTTCTTGGATTTGGTTTTTTCAAGACAGGGTTTCTCTGTGTAGCCCTGGCTGTCCTGGAACTCACTCTGTAGACCAGGCTGGCCTCGAACTCAGAAATCTGCCTGCCTCTGCCTCACAGAGTGCTGGGATTACAGGCGTGTGCCACCACCGCCCGGCCTTTCTGTTTCCATTTTTATGTTTGTCTTCCCTGTTCACTTTGGCAGCAGCAGTGGGAGCTGACCTGCCACCATAAATTCGCCAGGACACTGGCATCTTCTTCCGGAGGTTTTCTTATTCTGATCAATCTACTTAGTTGGCAGACTCCTGGATGAGGTTAATTGTCCGCTATGTATCCTTCCTTGGTCACCTGTATGCTTTGTGCTCTACCACAATGCTCCTTTCTTCTCTTTCTTTTACATTTTAGTTAGTGTACAAAATGATGATTTCATCGCAACATTTTTATATGCCTGTCGCTGTAGTACGTCCCTATTTGTTCCACCCTCAGTACTCTCCTGTTTATCCCACTGGCCTATTCCTCCCTCAAATAGTTCTTCTATTTTCATGTCTCTCTCTCCTCCCCACCCCCCACACAGCCAAATGGATTTTATATAAGAGAAAACATGGAGTTTTGTTCTCCCCCATGTACTCTGCTGTTCTGCCCCTTCCCTGTTCTTAGTGCGGTTGAACATGAGCAAAAGACAATGATAACACATGTCTAAAAAGGCCACACATGCATTTAAGTCTAGAGTCCTCATTATATTGATTTCGCTTTTGCTTCTGTGATTAAATATTCTGACCAAAAGTTACTACTTTGCGAGGAAAGGGTTTCTTGCATCATCAATCATCCGAGGAACACAGAGATGTGGCTCATTGGTTTCTTCTTAGACTTACATTCAGATACCTTTCTTGCACCTTTTGCAGCCATGCCAAGGTGTGCTGCTGCCCACAGTGGGCTGGGCCTTCTCACATATAATTGACAATGAAGAAAGTGTCACACAAGCATGGCCAGAAGCCAATCTGATGGGGACAATTCCTCACTGAGGTTCTCTCTTACCAGGTGGCTTTGGTTTGTGTCAGGATGACAAGAACTAATCAGCACACCCACAAAAGAGAAAAATACGACATTTCTTTCTAAATCTGGCTTATTTTGCTTACCACGATGATTTTCAGTTCTACAAAAGACACGATTTACTTTTGTTTCTTCCATCATTGAAACACTGTCTCATGATGAAGCCTCCCGTGGTCTTGCACAGTTGCTAGGAAGATTTTAAAAAGACACAGAGAGTCAGGGCAAGCAATGTTTATTGAAATAAAAGGGCCAGTGACATGGCTCATCTGGTAAAGGCACTTGCTGCCAAGCCTGACGACCTGAGTTTTATTTATAGGACCCCTATGGTAGACAGAGAAAACTGATTCATGACCCAACCCCTCTTTTCATATACTTTGTATATATATATATATATACACATATATATATATATGTGTGAATTTTACAAGTATGGCTGGTGGGATGGCTAGTTGTGCTTGTGGTCAAACCTGACAACTGGAATTTGAGTTCTGGAATCTACAGAGTAGAAATAGAGAATTGATTTCCATGATTTATTGTCTGACTCTTGCATGCAGCCCACGGTATGAGCACTGCGGCAAGACCACAGGAGGCTTCATAATGAGACAGGCTGCTTCATTGATGTCCAAAATCTGTTGGACCATTTGTGGCTAGGAAAGTGCAGTCCTGGTAAGAGAAGTCTGTGAGGCTAGACTGGAGCACCTGTGGATAGCTTCTCTGGAGCTGTCCTGGATGCAGATTTTGAGTAAACACCTGAACTTGGAAGGAAGCTGAAACATGTATATGAACACACACACACACACACACACACACACACACACACACACACCCCTACACACACATGTGTACATTTGAAACCTTTAGACCCATGGCCTTGGTAGTTGGGGAGAGGAGTATCAAAATCAGGAAACAGGGAAGGAATTCCACTCTCTAGAATAGGCAACAGGCAGGAAACTTAGGTCATTGATTGACAGGGGTACTTATCCAGATGGAGTCCATCTGACCCATGAGAGGTGGATCTCAGTGGGTTTCCTGAAGCTTACAAGAATCTTTTTAAGTTTACAAAAAGAGATAAATTTGTTAAGCATGATTATTCTTTTTTTTTCCAGACAGGGTTTCCCTGTGTAGCCCTGGCTGTCCTGGAACTCACTCTGTAGACCAGGCTGGCCTCGAACTCAGAAATCCGCCTGCCTCTGCCTCCCAAGTGCTGGGATTAAAGGCATGCGCCACCACCGCCCGGCAAGCATGATCATTCTTTAAGTGAGCTCAGGGAAGACAAAAACTTCTGTGGAGCAAAAGGGGCAAATGGGGCTTCTTCCCTCTATCCAGAGAGTGGATGTAAATTTAGGACAATGAGAAACATCTATAAGTCTATACTTAAAAGACAAGCAAAGGAAACTTAAAATATTTAATTTGTGACTATGATAATGGATTGTATAGTGGAATGTTTTACCAGAGCTAGGCTAATAACTTATCAGAGCTCAACTGATTAATGTTAGAACTCTGACCTTTCAATGCCCTAATTTAACAGTAGCATAGAGAGGGGAAGAAATCTGCAGCATTTTTCATTTCCTTTTTTTGTACCTTAAATCACTTTCCTGTCACCATTCAAGTTTTTCACATCCTTCAACCTTCACAACTCTCATTTACCAACCTCAAAACATTTTCTTAGACCCTAAAACGGTTTCTTAGATCCTCATAACTCAAGCTTCCATATCCTCGGACCCTACATAAACTTCACATCCTTTTCCTATCCACTTATTGACCGTGAGAAACAGGCAGTTGAACATTGGGATCAGATACTGGAAAGTGAGCCCCTTTAGATAAAGAATAGCAAAAATTTACATCTGAAACCTGTTTATCTTTTGTCATGAAGCCTGCGAGCAAGGCAAACCTATTTACTTTTCTAATAGCTCTGGTAGTCTTAGCTGGCTAATGAATCGACTAATGAACTAACATGGTGGTGGAAAACCTTGGGCTAAGGAGCTAGTTGACTGTTGTTCTATAGCTGTCAAGCCACGACTGACTTAGCCGTCAGTGTGACTCTGGAGAACTGAGAAGGATAAATTATCATCTAGATGCCATATCTTAGTTAAAATGACAGGGACTAGCCCATAGTCTGCTACCTAGGCATTTCTCCCAGGTTCCTGTGCTCTCCATCACAACACAGGCAGAGGTAGACTGGCCATCAGGCCCCGAAGATGAGAGGCTTATTTTTCTGTGGAGGAGGAACATGGGAGAGATGCTCTCACCTTGTCTTAGGTAACATGAGACAGTTAACTCTCTGGTGTTCCCTGAACCCTGGAAGGCAGGCATTGGGGCAGTCTTGCCCAGTGGTTAGCATACCACAATCCAGGCAGAGTTGTCACTGTGCCCATATCTTTTTGGTTACCTTGTGGGGGGTTAATCCTACCTGTTAGGATTTGGGAGTTTATGTAATAGTAAGTTTCAACATTTAATGCCATATTTAGCAGATCTCTGACAGGTTTGAGAGCTAGTACCTACTGAGCATAGCTGAGCTAAGCAATTTATATCTGTTTGTAGTTATCTGCTGTAAACTGTACTGGGTAAGCGTAAAACAGGAGGCCAAATAAAGTTCAACCTTGTAATTAATTGCATCAGTTCTTAGCATGACTTTAAATATATTTCTGAACACATTAAAGATAGGACTGTAGGTTTAAATTTTTCAAAACCTCCTTTAATAAGGGTTCTCAAATGCTTTGATTCCCCCTCTCCCTTCTAGCCTACCATCCAAAGATAAGGGAAAAAAGGTGGTAAGTAGGACAAAGGGATGTGGACCTGTTTAGAAGTAGTTCTTTGGGGGCGATTCCAATCTCTGTTTGTCAGGTACCAGCAGTCCAGTTCAGTAGTGTCAGGATACCAATACTCCAGTTTAAAAGTGTCACCAAATATGAATCAGCAATGGTGACACAATCCAGCAGAAACTGTCAGGCCTCCACAGAATTGGCACACGTCAACAGTGTTGGTACCAGGACTTCCGAAACCTGTGACATCACATAGGCAACTGTGCAACCTTGGCAACAGGTGTACAAGTCGCACTGTCACCTATGTGATGTCACAGGTTTCAGAGGTTCTGGTACCAACAAGCAGGCCCAGCCAGAATGCCTGGAGTTCTCTGCTGTGCTTCTCTCAATGAACTTGAGGCCATGGAAGAATTGTACTGCTAGCTATGCAAGTGCCCCATCACTATTCATTGAGTCTAATTTATGCTCTCTCCAAATACCATGTGTCCTCTCACAGGTCTTGCCTCAGTGAAATATCATATGAGTTTGCATCAGTAAAATACCACATGAGTCTGCAGGACATGACAAAACCAGAAACTTCCACTTCATATAGCCAGTCATATGGTTACTGACTATCAGCTTGCATTTCCTAATTATAGTAGCTTTTTATGAGACTGTTACTATTATTGTAGGCTTCTGTGACAAGAGCTTATTTAGATTAGAGCCTTAAAAAAGAAATCATGATTTTGAGTTGAAGCTCTTCTAGTATCAACATTTTCATTTTATAAACAGTCCATAAAGAGAATAGGAACTTTTTTGCCCTTTATATTGTATAGTATATCACTATAAAAATCTATAGCTTATAAAAATCTAAGGCTCCGTTATAGCTTAATAACATCAGTAAATGCAAGGCTAAACATAGTTTTATGGCAGCAATCTTTAACCTTTTTAATATTGTAAGCTTCCAAAACTTTAAAGTCTCTCAATTGCTTTTTTTCCCTTTCTTTTCTTTTCTTTTCTTTTTTTTTGGGGGGGGGTAAGGCACCTTTTAAAGAGTAAAAACATTGATAAACATTGAAAATAATTTAAGACAGTACAGAAAATATACAAAAATATTATTTCAATTAAAAAGTTGTAGCGTGTAATTATTAAAAACCTATGCATTATAAACCTGGCTACGTGCTGGCAACTTGGTCTCCTCTCCCACATTGGGAGCTGCAAGCGGCGGTCTTGCCAGGTTCCCTCAGCTTGTCTGCTGCCGAACCGTTCACATTTCCCAAGCCATCCTTCCCCTGCAGCTAGCCTGCTGAGTGGTAGAGACTGGTTGCGGCTGGCTCTAAACTTCTAGCCCCTTATATTGAAAACTCCAGAGGCTCATATTTTGTCAGCCAGATTTATAACAATAAATCTTCAGCCCCCAAAATGCCCACCCAAAGAACTAAAAAATTGATAGAGATACAAGCTGCACACCTAGATTGGACAGATGTACCCTACATTATTTAATCATCTAAGAAATCCCCAATTACTTATGGCCTAGGATCACGTAGTTCTGGCTCATCATCTTCTCTTATAGGCTCCATCTTGTCTTCTTGCTTCCGTCTTTCTCTGTCTCTCTCCCCTTCTCTTCCTGTTCTGCCCGGAAGATCCCGCCTCCATATCTTCGCCCAGTGATTGGCTTCCTGTTGTCCTTATCAGCCAATCAAATAACTAAGGGGAATTCCCCCCTACAAAAAGTATCTTTGGAAGCCTGCTTCCCCAGTCTGCTTAGGTCATGTGCTGCTGTCCTTAATCAAAATGGTGGTAAAGCCTTGCGTTCACAGAGATGGCTGCAAGGTAGTGACTACCCTTAACCAAGATGGTGGTGAAGTTATAGCTCCAATTTCTCCAGTCTTTGGTAAAGATAATGATACTTGGGTTAGTTCTCTCTCTTCAGTCCTGGCTTACTTCTTCGCATCTCCTTAACATCTCCCTGAGTTCATCTACCTACTGGTTTATATCCATCTCCCCAGTCTGTTTCTCATGTTCTCTCCCAGCATCTCTTTTTATTCTCCTACTATTTCCCAGAACCCTCTCTTTTCCTCCAAATGCCCCACCTCCTATTTCCTGCTTCAGCTAATTGGCCATAGGCTTTTTTAAAAATTGGTATGTGATGCTTATAAGAGAGTCTCTCTATAGGATAGGGGATGGGCACACAGATCCCCATGGGCAGGCTGAGAGCTAGAGTCTCAGAATAGTAATCTATTTTGGAATTTGGAATTAAATTCACAGACAAACGATCCAAACATCTTAGGAGTAGTTTGATTGAGACCAGATAGAAAGAAGTAGGGATTAGGGAAAAGAGAAATAGAGAATCTCTTCCATTTCCCTAATTGTAGTATTTGTAGAAAAGAGAATAGAGAAAGGGGAATCTCTTTCCATTTACTGGACTACTGGCAAGAATTGTACACAGTTCCCGTTGGTGGGAGGCGGAGTCACCAGCCTGAGACCAAGGCATTCCAAGGGCACAGATGGGACTAGAACAAGTTGGTACAAGCTGACTATCCAGGTCATCACAAGACTGAAACAGGGACTAGGGCAGAGGGCCGAGCAGACACTCCACACCTGATGCCAGGTTTTCTGAGGGGGAATAAAAGGAACTATGCCAGGAGAAGAGTGAAGCTGCCACAGAAGTGTTGATACTGTTTATGAAGGGAAAACTCACCAGTCAGTCAGTGTGTGGAGTAACCCTGTGGTCAGGAGGCAGGAAAGACATCTTGTCTCAGGCAGAATGGAGACCCAGGGTTCCAGAATTCCAGTGTGTGTGAATTAAGCCCATGGTGGGAGCACAAGCACCAGGAAAGCCTGCCGAGTCTTTCAGCAGCAATGTTGTGAAAATGTCTTTGACAGAATTCAACACCTCTTTATCATAAAAGCCCTAGAGAGATTAAGGATACAAGGGACATATCTTAATATAATATAGTCACTTTACAGGAACCTGTAGATGACATCATCTTAAATGTAGAGAAATTCAAAGCCATTCCACTAACATTAGGAACAAGTCAAGGTTGTTCACTCTTTCCATATCTATTCAATAGTGTCTGAAGTTTTAACTATAGCAATAGACAACAGAAAAAGATCAAGATAAGGAAAGGAAGGAATTGGAAAGGAAGAAGACAAATTCTTTTTATTATCTTTATAAATACATTTATATATAATATACATCTATAATATACATGCATACAATATACACATATATAAATATATTTGTAGATGATATGATAGTATACATAACTGACCCTAACAATTATAATTGGGAAACTCTTAAACAGCTAATAAACACTTTTAGAAAAGTAGCTGGATATAAAATTAACTCACAAAATCAGTAGCTCTCCTAAATTCAAATAAAAAAACAGTCTGAGAAAGAATTCATGGAAACAGCACCTTTCGCAATAGCCTTAAGTAGTACAAAATTTCTTGGGATAAGTCTAATTAAGTAAGTGAAAGATTTGTATGATATATCTTTAAGGCTTTGAAGAAAGACATTGAAGATATCAGAAGATGGAAAGATCTCCCATGCTCATGGTTTGGTAGGATTAACATAGTGAAATTGGCATCCTACTATAAGCAATCTACAGATTCAATACAATCAAAATTCCAATACAGATCCTGAAAGAACAACCTTCAGTATTGTGGTGTTCTGAATATGCTTGGTTCAGGGAGTAGCAGTATTAGGAAGTGTGGCCTTGTTGGAGGAAGTATACCACTATGGGATGGACTTTGAGAGATATTCCTCCTAGTTGCCTGTAAGCCAGTCTTCTCCTGTTTGTCTTTGGAACAAGATGCAGAACTCTCAGCTCCTCCTGTGCCATGATTGCTTGGACTCTGCCATGCTCCCACCCTGATGATAATGGACTGAACCTTTGAACTGTAAGCTAGCTCCTTTTAAATGTCTTTTATAAAAGTTGCCTTGGTCATAGTGTCTCTTCAAAGCAATGGAAACCCTAAGTAAGACAGAAGTTGCTCCAGGAGTAGGGTATTGCTGTGATAAGCCTGACCGTGTTTTGTTTGGAGGACTATGGACTTTAGGACTTTGGATTTAGGAAACAGTGGAATGCTTAAAGTGGGGCATAATGGACCAGCCTAGAAGGAATATGGAAGATGGTGCTGCTGAGAGTGCTTTGATTGTGAAGGCCTCCTGGCCCAGAGGTTTCAGTGGTGAAGAATTTTAGTACGTAGCCTAGAGACTGTTCTTTTGATATTTGGTGAAAAATGTGACTGCTTTTTGCCCTTGTCTGAAGTGTCTACCTGAAGCTAAGGTAAAAACATTTCAGTTAGTTGCAATTTACAAAAGAAATCTCAGAAAACCACAGCATAGACTTCTGTCTTCTAATTTACTTTCATAATGAGCTTTTTGAGGAAACATAGCAAACATAGAAAGGAAAAATACAAAATGTATGCTTCAAAGATTAAAGGGGAAACAGAATATATAATGGAGCTGAATCAAGGAGGTAAATAGATTAAGAAAGTGGTGACCTCAAAGCAAGATCCACCCTGCCATGCTTATAGTTTATTTGAACAAGGGACTTGGTTATGTTTTCATTTGGATTTCTAATCTGGAATGAACTACAATCCAGAAGTGGAGAGCACAATTATGACCTTGATTCTGAGGCTGGAAGACACAGGCTTGATCTAGATCTTGAGGAATAGTGACCATGAAAAGTTTAGGCCTAGGTACCATGGAACACACATTTAATCTCAGGAGACAGAAGCAAGCAGTTCTCTGAGTTCATGGCCAGCCTGGTACAGAGCAAATAGAAAAAAGTTTAGGT
The DNA here is from genome assembly GCA_964023405.1 of Apodemus agrarius. Taxonomy (NCBI): domain Eukaryota; kingdom Metazoa; phylum Chordata; class Mammalia; order Rodentia; family Muridae; genus Apodemus; species Apodemus agrarius. The sequence goes on along the minus strand of OZ030021.1, from coordinate 27,261,931 downwards.
CCAAGTGTGGTGGGTCATCCCTTTAATCCCAGACAACAGGAGACAGAGGCATGCAGATCTCTGAGTTCAAGGTGAGTTTACAGGGCAAGTTGTACAACAGCCAAGCTTAGGCAGTGGGGAGTTGGAAAACAGAAAGCTGGTAATAATGTAATAGAACAAGGGGGACATGTTCCATCTCTAGTAAGCAGCAGAACTTGGCAGCTTAGGCATGTGGCTTTAGCTTTAGAGTCAAGAATAGAAGGGAGTACTAGGACAATTGATAGTGGTTAGCTGGAGCTAAGAAATTAGTGGTGATTAAGAGACCAGCACCACTGAGGAGAAATCTTCTGGGAAGTGGTTTCTGAGAACACAAAGGAGCTGTGTTTCGGAGATAGGTAAGGTTGTACCTTATGCTGTGGTTGGACTTGGTAATGTGTAAGAACTACCCAGGTGGTACTGGTTTTGAAAGCATAAAGGGGTTGTGGAGAGCAGCTGAGGCTTGGCATTGGGAGAGACCAAGGAAGACCATCATTGGTGAAGGTGAAGCCTCAGTTGCAGTTGACAGCCTAGAACTGAGGGGTCATGGAAAGAAGTTGTGGCTTGGCACCATAAGGGGAGTCTATGAGAGGCTACTGGTGATGCATAGTTGCAGTGAGAAACCACAGAGTATTAGAGATACCAGTATCACGTGATGAGAATCAGGAACAGCAGCATCAGTATAGTCGAGCCAACAAGATTCTGAACTGCTACAGAGGGCATAGCTGGCAATGTGACCCAAGCTCTTTGGAGAAGCCGACAAGATCATGTACGCCAGACATTGGAACAAGAAGCTATAAAGTTGAAGTTGCCTTGGATATCCCAAGATGTTAGAGATGCCAGAGTCATTTCTGGGATACCTGCTGAGTAAAGCTAACAGGGAGTGGAACTATCCCAAGAGTAAAAGTTGCAATCAAGAAAGCTGAAAGGAGTTGAACAGCAGACATGGAGATTCGGTTTGGAGTTTGCCCACTCTTGTCTTGTCTTGTCTTGTCTTGTCTTGTCTTGTCTTGTCTTGTCTTGTCTTGTCTTGTCTTGTCTTGTCTTGTCTTCTCTTATCTTGTCTTCTCTTGTCTTATCTTCTCTTGTCTTGCCTTCTCTTCTCTTCTCTTCTCTTGTCTTGTCTTCTCTTGCCTTCTCTTCTCTTGTCTTCTCTCATCTTAACTCCTCTCTCCTCTCCTCTCCTCTCCTCTCCTCTCCTCTCCTCTCCTCTCCTCTCCTCTCTTCTTTCCTTTTCTTTTTATTGGATATTTTCTTTATTTACATTTCAAGTGTTTTCCCCTTTCCAGGTCTCCCCTTCGGAAACTCCCTATCCCATTCTTCCTCCCCCTGCTTCTATGAGGGTGTTCCTCCACCCACCCACCCACCGACTCCCTCCCACCTCCCTGCCCTCAATTACACTACTCTGGGGCATCTATCAAACCTTCATAGGACCAAGAACCTCTCCTCCCATTGATGCCTGACAAGGCAATTCTCTGCTACACATGCAGCTGGAGCCATGTGTACTCCTTGGTTGATGGCTTAGTCCCTGGGAGCTCTGGGGAGGCGGGTCTGGTTGGTTGATATTGTTGTTCTTCCTATGAGGTTGCAAACACCTTCAGCTCCTTCAGTCCTTTCTCCAACTCCTCCATTGGGGACCCTGCACTCACTCCAATGCAAATATGGAGGCGGATTCTCACAGCCAACCACCTGATTTTCTGTCTTACTTTGGTCCAGGATCTCCTCCCCATGAGGTTTTGGAATGGTAATGTATATCCTACATGATGTTGGAGGTATGCAATATACTTTTTGATTTTGATTTCTTAGGGGATTACAGATTGCATGAATCTCAGAAGAGACTTTGAATTTTGGACTTTTAACCTTTTTGAGGCTGTTAATAGACTATGGGACTTTTGAAGTTGTATTAAATGCATTTTTCATTATGCTTTGTCAAGGTGTGGCCCTCTTAGATTCATGTGTTTGAACAAGACTAGGGGGCCAGGGAGTGGAATGTGGTGATTTAAATACACATGGTCCAGGGAGTGGCACTATTAGGAGGTGGGGCCTTGTTAGAGGAAGTGTGCCAGGTTGGGCTTTGAGAGACTTTCCTCCTAGCTACCTGTAAGCCAGTCTTCTGTTTTTCTTTGAAACAAGATGCAAAACTCTCAGTTCCTCCTGTGCCATGCCTGCCTGGAAGCTGCTATACTCCTGCCTTGATGATAATGGACTAAACCTCTGAACCCATAAGCCACCAACAATTAAATGTTGTCTTTTACAAGAGTTGCCTTGGTCATGGTGTCTCTTCAAAGCAATGGAAACCCTAACTAAGACAAGTATGGAAACAAACAAACAAATAAGCAAACAACCTAGAATAGCTGAAACAGTCTTGTATAATAAAATGTGCTGGTGGTATCACCATACTGATTTAAATTTGTATTACAGGATCTAGTAATAAAAACTTCATAGCATTGCCATAGAAACAAACACTGATTCATAGATTCATATTGAAGACCCAGACATAAATGTTCACACCTAGGAACACCAGAGTTTTGATAGAGATCAGAAATACATACTAGAAAAAAAGGACAGAATCTTCCACAAATTGTTCTGGTTAAAGTGGATGTTTGCATGTAGAAAAATCCAAATGGATCCATACTTATCTCCTTACACAAAACTCAACTCCAAGTGGATTAATGACATCAACATAAAGCCAGATACACGGAACCTGATAGAAGAGAAAGTAGGGAATAGCCTTGAAGACAATGATGCAGGAAAAGATTTTCTGAATAGAACACCATTAGCACAGGCACTAAGATAAAAATTAATATGTGGGACCTTATGAAATGGAAACGCTTCTGTACAGCAAAGGACACCATCATTTGGACTAAGCAGTAGCCTACAAATGGGAAAAGATTTTTGCCTACTACACATCTGAAAGAGGACTAATAACCAAAAAGCATAAAAAACTCAAGAAACTAGATATCAAGAATGAAATAACTCTATTTAAGAATGGGTAACAGATCTAAACAGAGAATTCTCAAAAGAGAAAACTTAAGTGGCTGAGAAATACTTAAAAATGTTTGATATCCCTAGTCATCAGGGAAATTTAAGTCAAAACTACTTTGAGATTTCATCTTATACCTGTTGGAATGGCTAAGATCAATAAAACAAGTGACAGCTCATGCTGGCGAGGATGTGGCACAAGAGAAACACACCTCTATTGCTGGTGAAAGTGCAAATTTGTACAGCCACTATGGATATCCATGTGGTGGCACCTCAGGAAGATGGCAGTCTATCGACCTTAAGATCCAGCTATACCACTGGTGGGCATTGTCTTACTTAGGATTTATGTTGATCTTGAGAGACACTATGCTGCTTGCTATTGGAAGCCTGATATGGCTGTCTCCTGAGAGGCTCTGCCAGAGCCTGACAAATACAGAGGCAGATCCTCACAGCCAACCATTGGACTGAGTGTGGAGTCCCTGATAGAGTAGTTGGAAAAGAGACTGAAGGAGCTGATTGAGTTTGCAGCCCCATGGGGAGAGCAACAGGGTCAACTGGCCAGAACCCATCAGAGCTCCCCTGGACTGGACCACCAACCAAAGAGTACACATGGAGGGACCTATGGCTCCAGCATCATATGTAGCAGAGGATAGCCTTGTTAGACATCAGTGGGAAGAGCAGCCCTTGGGCCTGAGGGTGTTAGATGCCCCAGTGCAGGGGAATGCCAGGATAGGAAGACAGGAGTGGGTGTGTGGGGGAAGCACCCTCATAGAGGCAGGGGAGAGGGTATGGGATGGGGGTTTCTGAAGGGGAGACCTGGAAAGGGGAAAACATTTGAAATGTAAATAAAGAAAATATCCAAGAAAAAATTCGAGACATCTTGGTCCTGTGAAGGCTTGGTGCCCCAGTGTAGGAGAATGCTAGGGCAGTGGGGTGGGAGTGGGCATGTGGGTGGAGGAGCACCCTCATGGAGGCAGGGGAGATGGCGTGGGATGGGCGTGCCATGTCAACACTTATAAAGGAAAACATGTAATTTGGACTGGCTTATAGTTTAAAAAGTTTAGTTCATTATCATCTTGGTGGGAAGCATGGTGGCATTCATTCAGACATGGTAATGGAGAAGAAGCCAAGAGTTCTATGTCTGTGTTGGCAGGCAACAAGAAGAGAGAAAGATACTGGGCTTGACTTGAACATTTGAAACCTCAAAGCCTACCTGCAGTAAAACATTTCCTCCAACAAGTCTGTACTTCTTAATAGTTCCATTCTGCTAGTGACCAAACATTCAAATCTATGAGCCTATGGGGCCTGTTCCTATTCAAACCACTACAGGCACGTATCCAAAGGATTCTTCATTCCACCACAGATACTGATGTCTTCTTAATCAGAGCTCATTTTTCAGTCCTAGCTGACTAGTATAAATGGTCCAAGTTAAAGGAAAGCAAAACAATCACTTCCACATATCCCTTTTTTGTTTTGTTTTGTTTTGTTTTCTAAATCAGGATTTCTGTGTGTAACATCCCTGGCTGTCCTGGAACTCTATAAAAGATCAGGCTGATCTCCAGCTCACAGAGATCTGCCTATCTCTGCCTCTCAAGTGATGGGATTAAAGGCTTGCACCGCCATGCCCAGCTCAGCCCCATAAATTTTTAGTCCAAGATATTACATGCATGGCCTCGACAGAGCCTTTGCTTCCCTCTGAAACTTCACAAGCCAGTCCTCCATTAACTGCATTACTTTCTGTATTATCACCCAAACCTCTATAACATCTCCCTAAGCTCAGTGACTTCTAGTCCAAAGTTCCAAAGTACTTCCACAATCCTCAAAACAACATGGTCTGGGCTGACTCATCAATGTCCCAGGAACTCAATACCAGTTTATGTCTTAGTTTGTGTTCTATTGCTTGATAAAACAGCATGCCCAAAAACAACCTGGGGAGGAGCAGGTTTATTTTACCTTACAGTTTATAATCCATCATAAAGAGAAGTCAGGACAGGAACTCAAGACAGGACCTTGGAGGCAGGAACTGAAGGAAAGACCACAGAGGAACTCTGATTACTGGCTTCCTCCTCACGTCTTGCTAAGCTTGCTTTTTTATACAGCCCAGGACTGAATGCCCAAGAATGGCACCACTCCTCGTGGGCTGGGCCTGCTCACATCAATTATTAATCAATAGAATGCCTAGTAGACATTCCCACAGGCCAGTCTCATTAAAGAACTTACTCAATTAAGATTCCAACCCATTTTTCAGATGTACTAGAAGAGCTCATAATAGTCAACCTTAATTTATTATAACAAAAATATACAGAGCAGAACCAGCAAAGGAAAACAGTGCATATGACAAAATCAGGAAGAAATTGGGTGCAAGATCCTAATAGTTCTTTAACCTTTGAATTCTAACGAGTGTATGTATTTCTTCCACATCAAACCATATCACAAGTGCTGTCTGCCAGGGAATATTACTTGGGACCAGAAATCTGGTTATTAGTGTGGCTAATCATAAAGGCACCTTCTTCACACAGAATTCCACATTCCAGAAGGAAAGCACGTGTTCTGTACAAGCTACATGTTATAGAAACCACCACTTAGTTAGGAATTGGTGGTGGGGACACTCCAGAAACTTGAGTTTCAGTGCCAGCCAGAGGTTGCAGTCTTAGGCCCAATATGTTACCTATTCTTTTCACAGCCTATAACTTGGACATTTGATAATGTATCTCTTCAACATTATTGCCAGTATGACCTCATACAGCACATGGAGACCAACAAGCAGCACAGACTTTGGTTATTCCCACCTTGGCTCTATATTTGTCAAGTTAAAACAAATCCCAGTTACTGTACAGATCTATTTTAGAAAACTAGATATAGCTCTCTTTGAGTTTTGAACTAAACTTTTGAACCTTGTCTAAGCCATACTCACAGGCACTGCTCTGGTAAGAAAGTTGAAGCTGATTTGAACACCTTGCATGCTGAGTCAAAGTCATAAAACTAAAAGCTTCTTTCTTAATTGCTGTGAAGAGCCACTATGACTTAAACAGATTACAAAGGAAAGGTTGCTTACAGTTTCAGAGGGTGTCTTAAGGTTTCTACTGCTGTGATGAAACACCATAACCAAAAGCAACTGGTGCAGAAAGGGCTTTATTTGGCTTACACTTTTGTGGGCGATGTGGAGGTCAGTCTTGTGAAGGAAAAATGTGGGATAGAGAGGGAGTGCCACAGGTTCCTGTGACTCCTTGAAATCACAGCTTTAGATATAAGATGGCTCCCAGAATACCAATGAGACAGCAAAAAGGAATGGAGGACAGGGTGGTGACTGTTTCCCCTGTCATCATGGACATCCTAACAGATAATGATGCTCCCATCTCCCCCAACTCCTTCTGAGTTACCTCATCAGACAGGGCTTTTATTGGGGGCATGGTGACTGGGTTTGTATATGATTGGCCCAGGGTATGGCCTTGCTGGAGTAGGTGTGTCACTGTGGGAGTGGGTTTTAATACTCTAGCCCTAGCTGCCTGGAAGCCAGTATTCTGCTAGCAGCCTTCAGATGAAGATGTAAAACTCTCAGCTTCTCCTGCACCATGTATGCCTGGATGCTGCCATGCTCCCACCTTGATGATAATGGACTGAACCTCTGAACTTGTAAGCCAGCCCTAATGAAATGTTGTCCTTATAAGAGCTGCCTTGGTCATGGTATCTGTTTCCAGCAGCAAAGCCCTAACTAAGACAGGGACCATGTGGCTGAGGAGTTAGGGGCTTGGGATTGGCTCGAACACTGTACATAAGCTTCTGCACTGTGCAATAAACTCAGATCTGTACTCTGATGCTGGTTTCCAGAGTCTGATTCTTGGGATTTGTCAAGTGACTGTCACCTCTCACCCCATCATTGGTCCTGCTCTCCCACACTTGCACATCACTGTCTATCATTGAAATGAAGGCAGGGAAGGAACCTGAAGGCAGAATTTGAAGCAGATACCATGGAGGAGCGCTGCTAACCGTCTTGCTTCATATGGCTTTGCTCACCCTGCTCTCTTATAGAACCCAGAAGCACCATCCCAAGAATAGCTTCACCTACAATTGCCTGTGCCCTTTCCCAACATTCATTAAGAACATGCCTTTCGGGCCTGTCTACGGCCAGATCTTATGAAGGCATGAACCTCAATTGAGCTTTGTTCCTCTCAGTTGACTTTAGCTTGAGTCAAGGTAATATAAAAACCAACCAGCACAATTGTAAACTTGATATACAAATATATCATTTATTAAGCCCAATCTCTCCTTTCTTGTTGTCCCTAATATCTCATAATAATAAAACAATATAAACACATTACAAACTTTAAAGGCCTCACAGTCTTTACAAATTGAAATGCTTAAAAAATTCAGTTTATTTATAAATCTGAAGTCTATGAAACTCCAAAATCTCTTTTTAAATGTTTAAATCTCTCATCTGTGGGATCCTATAAAAATAAGTTAAATACTTTCTTATTTCAAGGGGAAAGAACCAGGTCACAGTAACAATAAAATCAAAGCAAAACCAAACTCCATCTGTGTAAACAACTCAATGTTCAATGTTTGGGATTCATTCAAGATCTTCTGGGATCCTCCAAAGGGCTTTGGTCACTTTTCTTCTCCAACTTCTGTAGCACATATAGGGTGTCTTCTAGATTTTTTCTGGCCCTATACCATCTCTCCTGTTTTTCTTGGTGGTTATCTCATGGAACTTGTATTTCCAAAATGCTGGGGCCTACTTTAGCTTATGGCTTCAGATAATTCTAGTAAAGAAAATCATAACAGAGCTATCCAATGCATGTCCACGGGGTGTATAACAAAACCTCTTCACATGGCTATGGGTCAGGAAGCAAAAATAAGCCAGGACCACAGGTACACATGGCACAACCTTCAATGGTTGGCTCCTACTGCTCTACTTTCCCAAGTAAGTCACATATCTTAAAGGGCTTACTGGAGAAGTAAGTCACATATCTTAAAGGGCTTACTGGAGAAGTAAGTCACATATCTTAAAGGGCTTACTGGAGAAGTAAGTCACATATCTTAAAGGGCTTACTGGAGAAGTAAGTCACATATCTTAAAGGGCTTACTGGAGAAGTAAGTCACATATCTTAAAGGGCTTACTGGAGAAGTAAGTCACAAATCTTAAAGGGCTTACTGGAGAAGTAAGTCACATATTTTAAAGGGCTCACTGCTTCTCCAAATACCTGGGACAGGTATTCTGTAGTAGGTATTATGGTCTTTATACTCACAAATAAGAATTAGGGGAACCTTTAATCCTCTGAATCTATAAGCTAAAGTATTTCTTCACTTCCATAAATTGCTTTTCTCAGGTATTATGGTCACAGTATGAAAAAATGTTAATTTATCTTTCTATTTTTCCCAAAATATAGTTATAACCACACTTTTATTCTCAGAGATTTTGTCTGGAAAAACTATGTGCAGGAGAAATAAAAGTTTTTTCAGAGAAAACAATATATAGACTAATAAGAAAGAAATATATTGAGTCATGATAACACTGGGGCAAAAGTAAATCTGTGGGATTTTCTTTGCCCCCCTTTTCCAAAATATTGACTCAGAGACCTATTTATTTATGAATAAATGCCTAGGCCATCTCAACCCTAACTGTAATTTCAATTTTGGTTTCTTATCATTTATATCAGTTTTTCAAAATACTTCTTTCTCAGTCTCTCTTGAGATGTATGTATGTATATATGTGTGTGTATGTATGCATGTATATGCACACATATATATTCACACTTTTATACATACACACATATGGTGCTCTGGCTTTGATATCTGTATTATTAATATCTCTATTCAGAGCAGTGTTGTTTAAATGTTCTGCAGATAGATTTATCCACTGTTGTCCTGAGGTGGCTGACTTGAATTTGATATTGGGGCCTCTTGAGGCATTTCCTAACAAAGAATTACCTTGTCTGTCCTTTGTTGATCTATTTTCATTAGGCAAGTACTGGCCTTTGCTACACCTTCTGCATATTCCAGAAGGCTTGAGTCTTCCTTTTATATTATCTCTAGAATGAAACATTGCCTGTAGGAATTCCTCGCCTACAATCCCCTTTATTGCCACAATTAAAACATTTGAAACTTTGGCTTTTCTTTTTCTTTTCTTTTCTTTTTTTTTTGAAACTTTGGCTTTTCTTAAAAATGTTTACAGATTATTTTTTTCTATTAATGTTGCATCCTGCATTTTTTTTTTTTGGTTTTTTGAGACAGGGTTTCTCCATGTAGTCCTGGCTGTCCTGGCACTCACTTTGTAGACCAGGCTGGTCTCGAACTCAGAAATCCGCCTGCCTCTGCCTCCCAAGTGCTGGGATTACAGGCGTGCGCCACCACGCCCGGCTGCATCCTGCATTTTTTAAATCTAGCATTTCTATGGAATGGTATCTAAATTCCTCATAATCTTGAAGCTACCTAGCTAGTATCTGTTGGCATTTGTCATATAGCATCTGGAAAAGCTAAGGTTGGTTTTCTAACAACTTTTGGCTGAATATCTTGATTTTCATTATATGGTAATGGAGTAGACTCAGGTCTTAATTCTTCTGTCTCTATCTTAGTATTTTCCACAATTTAAAAAATATTTTAAAAATAATTTTTCTTCTATGGATTGTCTTCATATTTCATATTTTTATTTTTGTTGCATCTCTACTATTTTAGTATCTTTCACATTTTTATTATAATTAAAAATTTTCTTCTAAGGAGTATCTCTGTTTTTCATATCTCTCTTTTTATCTCTATTGTTAAGTATCTTCTTAAGTAATTTTTTTCTTTTGTGGCTGTTATCATTATGCATATTTCTCTTGTTTTTCTCTCTCTAAAGGCCTTTTTTTTTCAGAAGGTATAAAATGTCATTGTGGCTATCAAGATTGAAATAAGAATTACCCATGTGATAATAATCATAATTAGTAATGCATCAGTTTTACTTAGGTCATTTATCTTTTGTTTCTATCTTTAAGCCATTTAAAATGGCGTTGTATAGATTCCAAAAACATTGTATCATTGTGCTTTTCATCTTTTTTATTTTTAGCCCTTTTAATTACTTACTTACTTACTTACTTACTTACTTACTTACTTACTTACTTAATTATTCTGGCTCTTCCACAAGACTTCCCTAGCTCTACCTAATATTTTGCTGTCAGTTTCTCTGTTTCCACTGGCTGCTGGATGTAGCCTCTCAGAGGACAGTCTGCTAGGCTCCTGTTTGCAAGCATAACAGAGTATCATTACTACTGTCAGGGATTGGTTCTTGGCCACAGAGTGGGTCTCAATTTTGGCCAGTCATTGGCTGGTCATACCTCAGACTGCTCCATCTTTGTCCTTGCACGTCTTATAGTCAGGACTCATTTTGGGTCAAAGTGTTTGTGGGTGGTTTGCTGTCCTTATCCCTCCCCTGGGAGTTCTGGCTGGCAATAGGAAGTGACCATTTTAGGATCCATATCTCCCACTGTTAGGAGCCTCAGCACCTATAGTGCCTTTATAACACCTTGGGGCCTTGCCCCTCATCCCAGTCTCTGGCATGACCTAGAGAAGCCCACCCCTGCCCACCACTCATTTCTTTTGCCTCTCCCCTGCTCTTCCTACATCTGATGATCTGTCCTTCTTAACCTCCTCCTTCCCTCTCTCACCCATTTACTTCCCTCTATCCATCTTCAATATCTATTTTATTTCCCCTTCTGAGGAGGATTCAACTATCTTCTCTTGTACCCTGCTTGTTATTTGGCATCTTTGGGTCTGTGGATTGTAGCATGGTTTTCCTGAACTTTTTGGATAATATTCACTTATAAGTGAGCACATGCTATGCATGTGCTTTTGGATCTGGGTTACCTCACTCAGGATGATATTTTATAGTTCTAGACCTTTGCCTCAAAACTCATGATGTTCTTGTTTTTAATGGCTGAATAGTATTCCATTGTGTAAATGAATCACTTTATCCAGTCTTCAGTTGAGAGACATCTAGGTGGTTTATAATTTCTGGCTATTACAAATGAAGTGGCTATGAACATAGTTGAGCAAGTGTCCATGTGGGATGGTGGAGCATCTTTCGTGTATATGCTTAGGAGAGGTAAGGTGGGTCTTGAGGTAGAACTATCCCCACTTTTCTGAGAAATTGCCAAATTATTTCCAGAGTGGTTGTATGAGTTTGCACTCCTACCAGCAATGTAGGAGTGTTCCACTTGCTCCACATACTTGCTGACGTGTGCCATCCCTGGAAATTTTGATCTTAGAAATTCTGATGGGTTTAAGGTGGAATCCTAGAGTCATTTTGATATGCATTTCCCTGATGAATAAGGATTTTGAACATTTCTTTAAGTGTTTCTCAGCCATTCGTGATTAGCTCTGTACTCTTTTTTAATTGGGTTATTTGAATTATTGGTGTCTACCTTCTTGAGTTCTTTATATGTTTTGGATACTAGCTCTCTGTCAGATGTAGGGTTGGTGGAAATATTTTCCCAATCTGTAGGCTGTCATTTTGTCCTATTGACAATGCTCTTTGACTTATAAATGGTTTTCAGTTTCATGAAATCTCATTTATCAATTGTTGATTGTAGGGCCTGAACCACTGGCATTCTGTTCAGGAAGTTGTCTTCTGAACCAATGAGTTCAAGATTATCCCCCACTTTCTATTCTATTAGGTTTGGAGTATTTGGTTTTATATGTTGGTCTTTGATCCACTTGGAATTGATATTTGGGTAGGGTAATAGATATGGATCTATTTGCATTCTTCTACATGAAGATATCTTGTTAGAATAGCACAATTTGTTGAAGATTCTCTCCCTTTTTCATTGTATGGTTTTGTCTTTGTCAAAAACCAAGTGTCCATAGCTGTGTGTGTTTATTTCTGGGTCTTCAATTCTATTCCATTGATCAACCTGTCTGTTTCTATACCAATGCTGTGTGGTTTTTATTATTATTGCTCTGTAGTCAGGAATGTATAGCTTGAAGTCAGGAATGGTGATACTTTCAGAAGTTCTTTTATTGTACAGAATTGTTTTAGCTATCCTGAGTTTTTAAAATTTTTCCATATGAAGTTTTGAATTAAAGAATTACTTCATTTGAATTACTTCATACTCCATATGAAGTACAGAATTGTGTTGGAATTTTGATGGGAACTGCATTGAATCTGTAGATCGTTTTTGTTAAGATGGCCTTTTCACTATATTGATCCTAGCACTCCATAAGCATGGGAGATATTCCCGTCTTCCTCAATTTCTTTCTTCAGAGATTTTAAGTTCTTATACAGATCTTTCACTTGCTTGGTAAAGGTTACACCAAGGTATTTTATATTATTTGTGGCAATTGCAAAGGGTGCTGTCTTCCTTTTCTTTCTCAGCCCATTTATTATTTATATAAAAGAGGCTTACTGATTTCTTTAAGTTTGATTTTGTATCCAGTCACTTTGCTGAAGGTGGTTATGAGCTGTAGGAATTTTCTGGTAAAATTTATGAAGTCATTTATGTATACTATCATATAATTTGTGAATAGTGATACTTTCACTTCTTCCTTTCCAATTTGTATCCCCAAATGATCGTCATTAGTTGTCTTATTGATCTAGCTAGAACTTTAAGTAGTATATTGAGGAGGTATATAGAGAGTAGACAGTCTTGTCTTATACCAGATTTTAGTGGAATTGCTTTAAATTTCTCTCCATTTAACTTGATGTTAGCTGTTGACTTGATGTATATTGCCTTTAGTGTGTTTAGGTATGCACCATGTATCCTTGATCTCTCCAAGACTTTTTTTTTATTTTTTTATTTTCTATATTCTTTGTTTACATTCCAAAGGCTTTCCCCTTTCCCAGTCTCCCCACCATATGTCCCATAAGTCCTTTCCCCCCAACTATTCCCCAACCATCTCCCCCCCCACCATTTCTCTGTTCTGGATCTACAAAACTGGATCCAATCTTTTCAGTCCCAGGGTCCTCTCCTTTCTTCTTCTTGGAAATCATTTGAATTGCTAATTGTGCCTTGAGTATTTGGGGCTTCTGGGCTCATTAATATCCACTTATCAGTGATTGCATTTCATGTGTATTCTTTTGTGACTGGGTTAACTCTCTTAGGATGATATTTTCCAGATCTAACCATTTACCTACAAATTACATGACTTCATTATTTTTAATTGCTGAGTAGTATTCCATTGTATAAATATACCACATTTTCTGTATCCATTCCTCCTTTGAGGGATATCTGGGCTCCTTCCAATTTCTGGCTATTATAAACAAGGCTGCTATGAACATAGTGGAGCATGTGTCTTTTTTGTATGCAGGGGAATCCTCTGGGTATATGCCCAGGAGTTCTCCAAGACTTTTAACAAGAAGAGGTGTTGGATTTTGTTAAAGGCCTTTTCAGCATTCTTTCATTTTGTTTACATTGTGGAATACATTGATGGATTTTTGTATCTTGAACCATCCTTGCATTTTTGCTTTGTCTACTTGAACATGGCAGATGATGTTTTTGATGTGTTCTTAGGTTTTGTTAGTGAGTATTTTATTGAGTGTTTCTGTATCAATGTTCATAAGGGAAATTTGTCTGAAATTCTCCTTTGTTGAGTCTTTATGTAGTTTAGGTATCAGGGTGACTGTGCCCTCATTGAATGAGTTTGACAATGTTCTGTCTGTATCTATTTTGTGGAACCGTTTGAACAGTATTGGTATTAGTTCTTCCTTGAAAGTCTGGTAGCATTCTGCACTAAACCCATCTGATCCTGGGCTGTTTTGAGTGTTAGGAGACTTTTAATGACTGCTTCTATTTCTTCCTGGGTTATAGGACTGTTTAGATAGTTTATATAATCTTGATTTAACTTTTGTAATTTCTGTCTGTCTAGAAAATTATCCATTTCTTTTAGATTTTTCAATTTTGTGGAATACAGTTTTTTGAAGTAAGACCTAATGATTCTTTGCATCCTCTTAGTGTCTATTGTTATGTCTCCCTTTTCATTTCTGATTTTGCTAATTTGGATACTGTTTTCCTGCCTTTTAGTTAATTTCAATAAGGGTTTGTCTATTTTGTTGATTTTCTTAAAGAACCAGCTCCTATTTTGATTGATTCTTTCTATTTTTCTCTTTGTTTCTAATTGATTGATTTTAGTCCTGAGTTTGATTAGTTCCTGCCATCTACTTCTCTTGGATGTGTTTGCTTTTTTCCCTCAAGCTTTCAGGTGTACTTTTAGATCATTAGTATGGGAACTCTCCATTTTCTTTATGAAGGTGCTATCAATTTTATTCTCAGCACTGTTTTCATTGTGTACCATAAGTTTGGGTATGCTTGCCTTCATTTTAATTGAGTTCTAGAAAGTCTTTAATCTCTTTCTTTATTTCTTCCCTTACCCAGTGATCATTGGGTAGAAAGTTGTTCAGTTTCCATGAATATGTAGGCTTCCTGTTGTTTTTAAAGTTCAGCTTTAATCCACACTGATCTGATAAGATGCAAGGGGCTATTTCAATCTTCTTGTATCTCTTATGGCTTGCATTATGCATGAGGTACTGAGAAGAAGATACTTTTGTGTTTGGGTGAAATGTTCTATAGATATCTGTTAGGTCCATTTAAATAATAACCTCTATCAATTTCATTATTTCTCTGTTTAGTTTCTGTTTCAATGACCTGTCCATCGGTGAGAGTGGCATTCCTCAAGGCTCCTCTGTATGGTAGGGTGAGCCCAGAGCCAGACAATGGAGGTCAGGGACCATGCACAACTCACTTCTCCCAGCTGTGCCTTATCTTTATGTGTCTTATTTCAAGTTATTTATGTGTGTCTATGAATTTTCATACTCAGTCTCCTTCCCTCTTTAGCATTAAAGCATTTTTTTAAAAACCTGATTCGAAGTTTGCTGTGCTCGGATTTCTTCTGTATGTCTTTTGTCTTCCTCATTTCAGCTCAGACCTCACATTGTCGTTGGTCCTGTCCTTGTCTTTTTGGTCACATGGAGTGATATTTATGCCTTCCACATGTTTTTAGCTGGTATCTCCCACCCCCACTGGTTTAACCAGTGCCTCACTGGATGCCTAACTCCTCCTGAGTGACAGGTACCCCTTCGATGCTGCCAGTCACGATCCCAGGAAGTTTATCCCCATGTAGACTATATTGGCTTTTCAGAGAAGTGCACAGATCTTGGTGTGTCCCAGTTATGGTCTCTGTATGTCCCAGCTACTGGCAGAAGCTCATCCACTCCTGTGGTGCAGTTGTCTTTGACCTCGTGCAGAGGTTGGGTTGGGTTGGGGTGGGTTTGGAGTAGGAATGGGGGTGCGGGTGGGTCTGGCCCCAGGAACTATGTGTGTCAAGCATAGTATCCACTCTGATTCTTCTCTGTGTCATGGTTGGGAGAAGCTGTAGCTAACTGTGCCCCGAGTCTCCAGTTCAAGAACTGGCTTTTCTATTCAGCAGACACTTTAAAAAGGCTGCCTTTCTACACTTTGCTGCTCCTTGGCTTGGAAACCATCTTCAACCATGGAAAGTTCTCAGGCTTTGAGAACTTGGATTTCTGAGAAGCTTGGATTTCTAGTCTTACTCACATACAGTGTACCATTTGAAAAAGTAATTCTTGGCTGGGACAGATCATCAGCTTGCCTTTTCCTCTGAAGACACCACAGTCTGAAAACCTCCCAGGATATTTCCTGCATGCAGGGATACAGCCTGTACCTTTCACCAGGGCAGATCATCAGCTTGTCTGCTCCTCTGAAGTCCTCCACAATCTGGATACCTTCCAGAATGTACCTACACCAATGAAAAAAAAACCAAGAAATTAACCATCTCACAATAAAACGAAAAGGAGAGAATTACATACACATAATGCCACCTACAAAAACAAATCTGACAGGAACCAACATTCATCTGTTTTTAATATCTCTCAATATCAAGGGACTCAATTCCCCAATTTAAAAATATAAGCTAACAGACTGGAAATGCATGCAGGATCTTTGCTGCACACAAAAAACACATCTCATTGACAAAGACACTACCTTAGAGTAAAAGGCTGGAAAAATGTCTTCCAAGAAAATTGTCCCAAGAAACAAGTGGAAGCTGCCATCCTAATATCCAATAAAATAGACTTTCAACCAATATCAAGTGAGAAAGGGAGGGACACTTAATATTCATCAAAGGAAAAATCCACCAAGAGAAAAATCTCAGTTCTGATCATCTATGACCCAAATGCAAGGGCACCTACATTCATAAAAGAAACTTTACTAAGGCTCAAAATATCCATTGATCCTCGCAGAATAATAGTGGAAGACTTCAACACTCAACTCTCCTCAATGGACAGATCATTGAAACTGAAACTAAACAGAGACACAGTACAACTAATAGAGGTTATGAACCAAATGGATTTAACAGATAGCTACAGAACATTTCACCCTAAACAAAAGAATATGCATTATTCTTAGCACCTCATGGAACCTTCTCCAAAACTGACCATATAATTGGTCACAAAACAAGCCTCAACAGATACAAGATTGAAATAATCCCATGCATCCTATCAGATCACCATGCACTAAACTGGAAAATCTAGATGAAATAGATGGTTTTCTAGGCAGATATCAGCAACCAAAGTTAAATCAGGATCAGATAAACTATATAAACAGGCCCATAACCCATAAAGACATAGAAACAAATCTGGGATAAGAATTTGGAGATCAGTGGGTGGCCCCATCCCCCAACCAGAGGCCTTGTCTAACCTCTGGATATGGTCTCTACAGGTTTTTCATTCCCCTTTTTGGGGCATTTCAGCTAATCTCATCCCCGTTGGGTCCTGGGACCCTCTTGCTTTCCTGGCATCTGAGACTTTCTGTGGATACCCCCAGTTCCCTGTCTCCCACTGCTACACACCTCTCTTCAATTTCCGGACCCTCTGTATATCATCCTCATCTCCTCCCATATCTGATCCTGCCCTCTTTTGTCCCCTTCCCCTTCCCTCTTCCTCCTAAGTACCTCCCTCCATCTACCTCCTGTGAGTATTTTGTTTCCCATTCTAAGAAGGACTGAAACATCCACACTTTGGTCTTCCTTCTTCTTGAGCTTCATATGGTCTGTGAGTTGTATCATGGATAAAGGAAATATGGGAACAAAGTGTGGAGGAGAGACTTAAGAAAAAGCCATCCAGAGACTGCCTCACCTGAGGATCCATCCCATACACAGACACCAAACCCAGATACTATGGAGGATGCTAAAGAAATGCTTGCTGTCAGGAGCCTGGTCTAGCTTTCTCTGGAGAGGCTCTGACAGAGTCTGACAAATACAGATGCAGATGCTCACGGTCAACCAATGGACTGAGCATGGGACCCTAGTGGAGGAGTTAGGGGAAAGGCTGAAGGAGCTGAAGGAGCTGAAGGAGTTTGCAACCCAATAGGAAGAACAATAACATCAACCAACCAGATTCCCCAGAGCTCTCAGGGACTAAACCACCAACCAAAGAGTACATATGGAGGGACCCATGGCTCCAGCTACATTTGTAGCAGAGGATGACCTTATCTGGCATCAATGGGAGGAGAGGCCCTTGGTCCTGTGAAGGCTCAATGCCCCAGTATAGGGGAATGCCAGGGCAGCGAGGAAGAAGTGGGTGGATGGGGGAGCACCCTCATAGAAGCAGGGGGAGGGGCAATGGGATAGGGGGTTTGCAGTGGGGAAACCAGGAAAAGGGACATTTGAAAAGTAAACAAATAAAATAGCCAATATAAAAGAAATAGAATCCCATGGCATTGGCGACATATGTGGCAGAGTATGGCCTTGTTGGATATCAGTGAGAGGAGAGACCCTTGGGCCTGAGGGTGTTGGATGCTTCAGTGTAGGAGAATGCCAGGGCGGGAGGATTGGAATGGGTAGGTGGGGGAAGCACCTTCATAGAGGCAGGAGGAGAGGGGATGGGAGAGGGGACTTCTGAAGGGGAGACCTTGAAAGAGAAAAACATTTGAAATGCAAATAAAGAAAATATCCAATCCAAAAAAAACCCCTTAATAACCTTAAACAGTAATAAAAAAGAAATAGAATCAGTCATTAAAAGCTTCCAAACAAACAAACAAACAAACAAATGCCCAGGACTAGATGGTTTTAGTGCAGAATGCTATCAGACCTTTAAAGAATATTTATTACCAATACTCTTCAAACTATTCCACAAAATGGAAACAGAAGGAATACTGCCTAATTCATTCTATGAAGTCATAGTTACTCTGATACCTAAACTACACAAAGATCCAACAAAGAAAGAGAACTTCAGATCAATTTCCCTTATGAATATTGATACAAAACTACTCAACAGAAGAATGAGAGAAAATGTGGTACGTTTACACGATGGAGTACTGCTCAGCTATTAAAAACAATGACTATATTGGGTGGGAACTGGGAAAGGGGAAAGCCTTTGGAATGTAAACATAGAATATAGAAAATTAAAAAAAAAAAGAAAAAAAAACAATGACTTCATGAAATTCTTAGGCAAATGGATGCAACTAGAAAATATTATCCTGAGTGAGGTAACAGTCACAAAAGATCACACATGGTATGTACACACTGATAAGTGGATATTAGGCAAAAAGCTCAGAATACCCATGATACAACTCACAGACCAAATGAAACTCAAGAAGAAAGAAGACCAAAATGTGGATGCTTCAGTCCTATTTAAAAGGGGGAGCAAGCAGGGCGTGGTGGCGCACACCTGTAATCCCAGCACTCTGGGAGGCAGAGGCAGGTGGATTTCTGAGTTAGAGGCCAGCCTGGTCTACAGAGTGAGTTCCAGGACAGCCAGGCTATACAGAGAAACCCTGTCTCGAAAAAACCAAATCCAAAAAGGGGGGGAGCAAAATAATCAAGGGAGATAGAGGAATGGAGTAACCTCAGAGGGATAGGAAGGAAGAGGGAGGATCAAGTGTGGGAGGAGATGGGGAGAAGTACAGAGGGTCAGGAAATTGAATTGAAATGTGTAGCAATGGGGTATGGGAAATGGGGGGGGTTAGCCACTAGAAAGTCCCAGATGCCAGGAAAGCAAGAGGCTCCTGGGACCCAATGGGGATGGCATTAGCTGAAATACCCAACAAAGGGTAGAGAGAACCTGTAGAGACCATATCCAGAGGTTAGGCAAGGCCCTGGTTGAAGGATGGGGCCACCCACCCAGTTCAAAAATATTAACACAGGATTGTTCCCTGTCTAAAGGAAATGCAGGGACAAAGAATGAACAGAAACAGAAAGAAAGGACATCCAGAGACTGCCCCACCCAGGGATCCATCTCACATACAGACTCCAGACAATATTGCTGAAGCCAAGAAGCACTTGCTGGCAGGAGCCTGGTATGACTGTTCCCTGAGAGGCTTTTCCAGAGTCTTACCAATACAGATGTGGATGATTACAGCCAACCATCGGACTGAGCATGGGGACCCCAATAGAGGAGTTAGGAGAAGGACTGAAGAAGCTGACAGGGTTTGCAATCCCATAGGAAGAGCAACATTATCAACCAACCAGACCCCCAGAGCTCCCAGGGACTAAACCACCAACCAAAGAGTAAACATGGAGGGATCCATGGCTCCAGATACTTATGTAGCAGAGGACTGCCTTATTTGCCAACAATGGGAGTGGAGGCTCTTGGTCCTATGGAGACTGGATGGCCCAATGTAGGGGAATGCTAGGGTGGTAAGGTGGGAGTGGGTGGGTGAGTGGGGAAGCACCCTCATAGAATCAGGGGGGAGGGGGAAGGGAAAACTAGGAAGGGGGATAACATTTGAGATGTAAATAAATAAAATCACCACCACCACCACCACCACCACCACCACCACCACCACCACCACCACCACTACTACAAACTAGAATATATGTGGCCTAGAGCTGACAGGCAGGATTCAGCAGACAGCAGAGGGTGCTCTTGAGCAAAAATGATAACCTTGATTTGGGTTGCATGAGGATTTAAAGGAAGCCAGCTCTTGTATACCTACTGTGACCGCCATTGAATAATGCCTGCCCCAAGAAGGATGTGATTTGAGAGGGTCCCACAGCTGAATGGCTCTCTCTTGGAGCATTTCTCGTACTTTCAGCTGTACTCTCCATAGCAACTCTCCTCATCCTCTTCATAATTATTCAGGGAACAAATTCTTCATATTCTCATGGACCTTCCTTCCTATGTGAGACTAGAAGAAGCATATGATTAGGACAAACAATTATTCCTACTGGTCTCAGTGTTAAAATTGATGACTGTTCTCTCCTTTCTCTGTTACCCAGTCTCTGTTTCTTCTTAATATCCCTTTGCAAGTCTTCTGGTCAGAATGACTTATCTGGTGGTGTGTCTAGACCTTCATCTTTGAGAGACCTGAGCCATGGCCATCATATTCTATGCCCTTCCCAATCCAGGATTGTTACAGTTATCTACTTGTGAATAAATAGGGAAGCATTAGCTAGGTGGGTCAGTTGAGTGCCACACTTTCCCTCCTCCTGGTGTCTAATAGCAGCCCTTCTTCTTCCTGATGATCAAGAAGACGTGTCCTACCAAAATGCTAAGCCCACTTCTCTCGTGCCACTCTAGTCCCACAGATTCCAAAGAACTGAGGCCACTGCATTAGCTCTTCCTCTATCTGGAAATTTGCTATGTCTCTTCATGAAAACTGATTTACTTTAGGAGTTAATATCTGTAACTCTGTAAAGAGTTGCAGGGATTAAAAAAATCACAAGCTGCTCAAGCGAGTCATAGTTAGTGGGATTGTAGATAATAGGGGCTGTTCCTGCCCGATAAAGAGTTTAGCACTGGCTTCTACTGCTGATGAGATCAACACCTGGCTATGGGAATGTATTGTAAGTTTTCAGAATTTCACATATTCTTTGCCTTACCATCCCTGCAAGCAGACTAAGTGCATTCTGCCACTTTAGCATAAGGCTGTTCCTTGTCAGGAGCTACCCCTCTCATCCTCTGTCTGTGACTTAGTTACAAACACCCCAATGAAATCACTTCTTGTATGTTGTTTGTGTAGTCCCCACTGACTGCCAATGGA
This sequence comes from Apodemus agrarius, assembly GCA_964023405.1. Taxonomy (NCBI): domain Eukaryota; kingdom Metazoa; phylum Chordata; class Mammalia; order Rodentia; family Muridae; genus Apodemus; species Apodemus agrarius. Next base: position 27,240,968 of record OZ030021.1, on the reverse strand, counting down.
AGCATTGCACAAAGGTTACTACTCTCCTGATTCTCCACCTGCTTGGTGACCATGCCCCTTCAAGACTCCATTGGTGTCCTTCATGTCACACTGTATCTTCATTTCTACAACCCCTGAGTATATTACATAATTAATTCACATGCATCTCCTAGTATTATTTCCCTAGTTGAGTTGGAGTGCTCTGAAAGATTCTACATAGTAGTTAACCACTCTGTACGACACAAGAAGCATCTGGCATGGCCCTGGCAAGCATTTGCCATCACACTCTTCTCTCTTTGTTCACATGGTCATCAAGCCAATAATAGCTTTTCAACTACATAATATGTTTTATGTTTTCAACTAATATGTTTTCAACTACATAAGCCACCATGTCTACTTTGATAAGTGATCCATGTATGCCTTTTAGTGGCCATTATTTGACATACAAATGTCACCATGTTTTGTATTGATACTCTGGTTGACTGTAGTGGCTATTCCTGGTTGTCAACTTGACTATATCTGGAATGAATTACAATCCAGGATTGGAAGGCTCACCTGTGATCCAGACCTTGATGCTGGAAGACACATGTGTCTGACTTGGATCTTGGCATGGAGATCTTGAGGCATAGTGGCCATGAAAAGCTTAGGCTCAGACGACATAGTATATGACTTTAATCCCTGGAGACTGAGGCAAGGAGATCTGAGTTTAAGGTCAGCCTGGGACAAGCAAGTCCCAGATTCAGGATTAGGGTTCACCCCTTTAATCTGAGACACATCTTCTGCTGGAGGCCTACATAAGGACATTGGAAGAAGGAAGATTCACTCTTCTTTGCCTGCTTGCCTTGTGGGACTGAGTAACTGCTAGACCATTGGACTTCCATTCACAGCTGCTACTGACCATTGTGGGGGAGTTAGACTGTAAGCCATTAACAAATTTCCTTACTATGTAGAGACTACCCATAAGTTCTGTGACTCTAGAAAACCCTGACTAATACATTGACCAACATGCTTCTAAGATAGAATTTCTTATATTCCAGTTTTCAGAATTCTAGAGCCTTTGGCAAGCACCGAGTTATTTAACATTAAATATAATGCTATTTATATTGAAAACTTATATGTTTTGGTCCATACAAAATTAAACTCACCAACTGAATCTCTGCCCAGCTTCATGGGGTTTACCAGTCAGTGAGGCTCTATTGTGGTTGACAGCAATTTTCGGTTTGCACCCATACACCAAATGGATCCACTCAGAAATTAAATTGATTTCTCTTTTTCACTGTCAGTTGGTCACACAAGTTTCCTTACAAAAGGAGATATGAGACGAGGGATGGGCTGAATAAAGAGTGTCAGTGCAATGATACAACAAACATTCTTAGACTGTGTACTCAATTGTACATACATTGCATTGTCTCTTGATCCATTTTATCGTATGACCTTACAGTTCTGACTAAACCAAGGTCATGGTTGGGTTATACTCCTGCATTTGTTTGGTGTCTCCTGATCGGGATTTGTCCTTACCAGACCAAATAGTATACCATTTGGTATACTATTGAATCAGAAATGTCCCTCATAAGCCCAGGTATTTGAAAACTTGGTCTTCAGTTGGTGATGCTGTTTCGGGGGAGGTGGAGTAACCTTGCTAGAGAAAGTCTACCATGTGTGGGCTCAGAGTTTATAATCTCATCCCTTTATAAACTCTTTATAAACTACATATGACATCTTCCATAAAAACAGATTCTATTTATTGATTAAAGTGGTATCTTCTATAAAGATATGTTATATAGATCAACAAGGTCACAATAAGTGTTTGGGAGAGAATCTGTTGTGGTATTCATCATACAGATAGAGCAAAAGTCACCAGGTGATTAAAGACATTCTTTCCCAGCCTCTTGGGTGGGTAACAGGATGTTACATCACAATCACAGATTCCCTTCTGTTGTGATCATCGTGCAGCTCCAGAAGACCACACCAGGCTAAACAGTTCCACATGAAGTTTATTGAGAGGGAGAAGAGCAAGGGGTGGCAAAAAGAGGAGGAGGAGGAGGAGGAGGAGGAGGAGGAGGGGAGAGAGAGAGATTATAGGAGTCTTCTTTTTATATATGAATAGTGGGGTAGTCACAGGTAAAGGTGGGAGGTGAGCCAAGTGGATTCTGGGAATATGGTGGCTGTTGCCTTGTCAACAGGTGTGCAAGCCACATTGTTGCCTAGGTGTGATGTCACTAGTGGGAGTTCAGAGATCCTGATACCAGCACCTTCATATTTAAGCATTCCCTTCTCTTCTCCCTGTCCTTCCCGCTCACCTCACTTCCTCTAAGCATCCTCCCCTTTTCCTCAGAGAAGTGAGAGCTCTCATGGCTATCAGCCATTCTTGGCATATCAAGTTGCATTAAAACCAGGTGCATCTTTTCCTTTTGGGTCTAGACAAGGTAGCCTAGTTAGGAGAATGGAATCCAAAGGAAATCAAGAGAGTGAGAGGTAGCCCCTGCTTTAGTTGTTAAGGCTCCACATGAGGACCAAGCTACACAACTGTTTCATATCCCATGCATGCTCTTAGCTTTGTGACTTAGTCTTTGTAAGCCCCTATGGGCCTAGGTTAGTTGATTCTGTATTTTCTTTTTGTGGTGTCCTTGACACCTCTAGCTCCTTTAATCCTTCCTCCCCATCTTCCACAAGATTTCCTGAGCTCCATGCAATGTTTGGCTGTGAGTATCTATCTGTTTCTATAAGCTTCTGGGTTAAGTCTCTCAGAGGGTAGTTATGCTAGGCTCTGTAGCGATAATCTCTTGTATAGTGTGTGAAAGTATCACCTGTCAATAAAATCTGATGGATAATAAACTGAGACAGGATTGGAAGGTAGGACAACTGGCAGGGGGTGGAGAGAGAGAGAGAGAGAAAGAGAGAGAGAGAGAGAGAGAGAGAGAGAGAGAGAGAGAGAGAGAAAGGAGGGAGGGAGGGAGAAGGGAGAGAGAGAGAGATTCTGGAAAATAAAGAGGTGTGGGAAGATTCACCAATGGGACTCACAGTCACATATATGGAACTGAAGTGTGGTAACCAGCCATGTAGCAGACATGGAGTAGTGTGGACAGGATAGTTGAGTTGCCTAGCATTTGTTGACAAATAATAGCTTCCTAGTCATTTGGGAAGTGAGGCACAGAATAAAATAACTCAGTTACAAATGGTGTCCAGTGTAAGGGCTTTGAGAAAAAGCTCTGGGTGGAAAGACAGGAACAAATACCTCCTCTAGCAGTTTTCTAGATGGGTAGAAGGCATTCCCTTTGATATAGAGTCAACAGAAAGCCTCAGTGCACATCACAGGCCTATGAGCTAAGTCAGCTAGTGATTGATAGAGCTGCTCCCAGGTCTCTCCCAGGCCAGAGCCTTAGTTCACTTTCAAGTTAAGGCAGAGGGAGTGGGCTGGTGAGAAACCAGCATGTACTCAGGGTGGGGGAGGGGGGGAAGCCTGCAACGACCCAGATCCAGAATAGGTAGCAGCACTGCTTGGCCTGGAGCCATCTTCACAGAGTGGGCAGAGGTCAGACAGGCCCAGCCCTGTGTGATTAAGTCTGTGGGTCTAGAACTGCTGTTGGGTGCCCGTGGGTGAAAGCCGGCTACCATACAGAGTCAGGTGGAGAGAGGGATATACCATAGGGGGGCAGAGCCAGGATCCAGATGCCTGCATGCAGTGCTAGCTGCGTGGCAGAGAAACTTAGCTGACATCTACGGATGTGTGGAAATGGCAGGAGAAGTTGAAAAGTCAATAGACTTGGTAAGTTACTTGGAAAGTTCTTAAGGATAGAATTAGAGATTAAAAAGAAAAACTTTTTTTTTTGGTTTTTCAAGACAGGGTTTCTCTGTATAGCCCTGGCTGTCCTGGAACTCATTCTGAAGACCAGGCTGGATTAGAACTCAGAAATCCGCCTGCCTCTGCCTCCCAAGTGCTGGGATTAAAGGTGTGCACCACCACTGCCTGGCAAGAAAAACATTTTGTGTTAAAAAATGGAAAATGCAATGGCACAATGGATCTGGATTCCTTATGATTTTGTTTCAGTTATCAGCATATAAATAATTATTTTTCAGTAATGATTACAATTTTATATATCCTTTTAAAAAAGAAACAGCAGAATGAGAAGATTAAAAATTAAATGGTAGGTTGGAGACCCTAGAACAGAGATTAGAGAATTCTTTTTTTTAATTGAATATATTCTTCATTTACATTTCAATTGCTAAAACTTTTTCCAGTTTCCCCGGTCCCCAAAAACTCCTCCCACACCCTGCCTCCAAGTATATGTCCCGCCACCCGACACACTCCCACCTCCCTTCCTCAATTTCCCTTTATTGGGGCATCTATTGAGCCTTTGCAGGACCAAGAACCACTCATCCCACTGAAGCCCAACAAGGCATTCCTCTGCCATACTTTTGGCTGGAACATTGTATACCCCTTGGTTGATGGTTTAGTCCCTGGGAGTCCTGGGGCATCTGGGTGGCCGGCATCTTTGTTCTTCCCATGGGACTGCAGACCCCTTCAGCTCCTCCAGTCTACCCACCAACTCCCCCATTGAGGACCCCATGCTCAGTCCAATGGTTGGCTGCTAGCATCTGCCTCTGTATCTCTAAGGCTCTGGCAGGGCCCCTCAGGAGACAGCCATAGCAGGCTCCTTTCTGCAAGCACTTCTCATCATCCATAATAGTGTCGGGGTTTGGCGACTGTTTATAGCATGAATACCCAGGTAGGGCAGTTTCTGGGTGGCCTTTCCCTCAGTCTCTGCTCCACACTTTGTCTCCATTATTGTTCCTGTGAGTATTTTGTTCCCTTTCTCATAGGAATCAAAGCACCCCCACTTCAGTCCTCCTCCTTCTTGAACTTCCTGTGTTCTGTGAATTGTAACTTGTTTATTTTGAGCTTTTGGGCTAATATCCACTTATCAGTGAGTGCATACCATGTGTGTTCTTTTGTGATTGGGTTACTTCACTCAAGATGAAACTTTCTAGTTCTATCCATTTGCCTAAGAATTTTATGAATTCATTGTTTTAAATAGCTGAATAATACTCCATTGTGTATATATACACATTTTCTGTATCCATTCCTCTGTTGACATCTAGGTTCTTTCCAGCTTCTGGCTATTATAAATACTTTCTATGAACATAGTGGAGCATGTGTCCTTATTACATGTTCGAGCATCTTCTGGGTATATTCCTAGGAGTGGTATAGTTGTGTCGTCAGGTAGTACTATGTCTAATTTTCTGAAGAACCACCAAACTGATTTCCAGAGTGGTTTTACCAGCTTGCAATCCCACCAAGAATGGAGAAGTATTCCTCTTTCTCCACATGCTCTCCAGCAACTGCTGTCCTATGAGTTTTTCATCTTAGCCATTTTGACGGGTGTGAGGTGGAATCTCAGGGTTGTTTTGATGTGCATTTCCATGATAACTAAGGATGCTGAACATTTCTTTAGGTGCTTCAGAGCCATTCAAGTTTCCTCAGTTGAGAATTCCCTGTTTGGCTCTGTACTCCATTTTTTTAAACAGGGTTATTTGACTCTCTGGAGTCTAACTTCTTGAGTTCTTTGTATATATTGGATATTAGCCCTCTATCAGATGTAGGACTGGTAAAGATCTTTTCCCAATCTGTTGGTTGCTGTTTTGTTCTATTGACTGTGTCCTTTGCCTTACAGAAGCTTTGCAGTTTTATGAGGTCCCATTTGTCAATTCTTGTTCTTAGAGCATAAGCCATTGGTGTTCTATTCAGGAAAAATTCCCCTGTGCCCATGTGTTCAAGGTTCTTCCTCACTTTCTCCTCTATAAGCTTCACTGTGTCTGGTTTTATGGTCCTTTATCCACTCGGACTTGACCTTTGTACAGGGAGATAAGAATGGATCAATTTGCATCTTTCTACATACTGACTGCCAGTTTATCTAGCACCATTTGTTAAAAATGTTGTCTTTTTTCCACTGGATGTTTTTAGATCTTTGTCAAATATCAAGTGACCGTAGGTATGTGGGTTCTTTTTTGGGTCTTCAATACTATTCCATTGATTTTCCTGCTTATCTCTGTACCAATACCATGCAGTTTTTATCACTATTGCTTTGTAGTAGAGCTTGAGGTCAGGGATGGTGATTTCCCCCAGATGTTCTTTTGTGTGGAGAATAGTTTTCACTATCCTGGGTTTTTTGTTATTACAAATGAATTTGCAGATTGCTCTTTGTAGTTCTATGAAGAATTGATTTGTAATTTTGATGGGGATGGCATTGAATCTGTAGATTGCTTTCTGCAAGATGGCCATTTTTACTATATTAATCCTGCCAATGTATGAGCATAGGAGATATTTCCATCTTCTGAGATCTTCAATTTCTTTCTTCAGAGGCTTGAAGTTTCTGTTATACAGATCTTTCACCTGCTTGGTTAGAGTCATACCAAGGTATGCGATACTATTTGTGACTATTGTGAAAGGTATAGTTTCCTTAATTTCTTTCTTAGCTTGTTTAACCTTTTAGTAGAGGAAGGTCACTGATTTGTTTGAGTTAATTTTATATCAAGCCAGTTTGCCGAAGTTGTTTATCAGCTTTAGGAGTTCTCTGGTGGAATTTTTGGGGTCACTTAAGTATAAGATCATATCATCTGCAAATAGTGATATTTTGACTTCTTCCTTTCCAATTTGTATCCCTTTGACCTCCTTTTTAGATCTTTGTCAAATATCAAGTGACTGTAGGTATGTGGGTTCTTTTTTGGGTCTTCAATACTATTCCATTGATTTTCCTGCTTATCTCTGTACCAATACCATGCAGTTTTTATCACTATTGCTTTGTAGTAGAGCTTGCTCTAGCTAGAACTTCAAGTACTATATTGAATAAATAGTGAGAGAGTGGGCAGCCTTGTCTGGCTCCCAATTTTAGTGGGATTGATTCAAGTTTTTCTCCATTAATTTTGATGTTGGCTACTTATTGCTTAAACTATGTTTAGCTATGGGCCTTGAATTCCTGATCTCTCCAAGACTTTTAACATGAAGGGATGCTGAATTTTGTCAAATGCTTTTTCAGCATCTAATGAAACAATCATGTGGTTTTTTTCCCTTGAGTTTATTTATGTAGTGCATTACACTGATGGATTTCAGTATGTTGATCCATACCTGCATTCCTGAGATGAAGCCTGCTTGATCATGGTGAATCATCATTTTGATGTATTCTTGGGTTCAGTTGGTAAGAATTTTATTGAGTATTTTTGCATCGATGTTCGTAAGGGAAATTAGTCTGAAGTTATCTTTACTTATTTGTTCTTTGTTTGCTTTAGGTGTAAGCATTGTTGTGGCTTCACAGAATGAATTGGGCAGTGTTCCCTGTGTTTCTATTTTGTAGAATAGTTTGAAGTGTGTCGATATTAGTCTCTTTTGAAGATCTCATAGAATTCCCCACTAAACCCATGTGGTCTTTGGCTTTTTTTTGGTTGGAAGACTGTTAATGACTGCTTCTATTTCCTCAGGACTTATGGGACTATTTAGATGGTTTATCTGATCCTGTTTTAACCATTGGCACCTGGTATTTGTATAGAAAATTGTCTATTTCATTCAGATTTTCCAAATTTGTTGAGTATAAGCTTTTGTAGTAGGATCTGATTACTTTTTTGAATTTCTAGTTTCTGTTGTTATGTCTCCCCTTTAACTTCTGATTTTATTAATTTGGGTAGTGCTTCTGTGCCCTCTGGTTAGTCTGGCTAAGAGTTTATCTATCTTGTTGATTTTCTCAAAGAACTAGTTCTTGGTTTTGTTGATTCTATGTATAGTTCTTTATGTTTCAAGGTTGATTTTGGCCCTGAGTTTGAGTATTTCCTGCCATCTACTCTCCTCTTGGGTATATTTGCTTTTTTTGTTCTAGAGCTTTCAGGTGTGTTGCCAAGCCACTAGTGTAAGTTCTCTCCATTTTCTTTTTTGGAGGCACTGAGCGGTATGGGTTTTCCTCTTAGCACTGCTTTCATTTTGTCCTATAAGTTTTGGTATGATGTGCCTTCATTTTCATTAAATTCTAAAAAGTCTTTAATTTCTTTCTTTATTTCTTCCTTGACTGAGGTATCATTGAGTAGAACATTGTTTCCAGTCCACATGTATGTGTGTTTTCTGTTGTTTTTGTTTGAACTTAAGACCAGCCTTAGTCTGTGGTGATCTGATAGGTTGCATGGAATTATTTCAATATTCTTGTATCTCTGAAGCCTGTTTTGTGCCCAGTTATATGGTCAATTTTGGAGAAGGTACCATAAGGTGCTGAGAAGAAGGTATATTCTGTTGCTTTAGGATGGAATGTTCTATAAATATCTATTAGATCCATTTTGTTCATAACTTCTGCTAGCGTCACTGTGTCTCTGTTTAGCTTCTGATTCCATGATTTGCCCATTTTTGAGAGTGGGATGTTGAAGTCTCCCACAATGTGTGCTTTGAGCTTTAGTAAAGTTTCTTTTATGAATGTGGGTGCCCTTGCATTTGGACCATAGATGTTCAGAATTGAGAGTTCATCTTGGTAGATTTTTCCTTTGACCAGTATGAAGTGTCCTTCCTTATCTTTTTGATGACTTTTTGTTCAAAGGTAGATTTTATTTGATATAAGAATGGCTACTTCAGCTTGTTTCTTGGGACCATTTGCTTGGAAAATTGTTTTCCAACCTTTTACTCTTAGAGACTGTCTTTGTCACTGAGGTGGGATTCTTGTATGCAGCAAAATGTTGAGTCCTGTTTATGTATCCAGTTTGTTAGTCTGTCTTTTTATGGCGAATTGAGTCCATTGATGTTAAGAGATATTAAGGAAAAGTGATTGTTACTTCCTGTTATTTTTGTTGTTAGAGGTGGAATTATGTTTGTGTGGCTATCTTCTTTTGGGTTTGTTGAAAATTTACCTTCATGCTTTTTCTAGGGTGTAATTTCCCTCCTTGTGTTGGTATTTCCACCTTTTATCCTTTGTAGAGCTGGGTTTGTGGAATGATATTGTGTAAATGGTTTTGTCATGAAATATCTTGTTTTCTCCATGATAATTGAGAGTTTTTCTGGGTATAGTAGCCTGGGCTGGTATTTATGTTCTCTTAGGGTATATGACATCTGCCCAGGATCTTCTAGCTTTCATAAATTTGGGGGAGAAGTCTGGCATAATTCTGATAGGTCTATCTTTATATGTTACTTGACCTTTCCCCCTTACTGCTTTTAATATTCTTTCTTTGTTTAGTGCATTTGGTGTTTTAATTATTATGTGATTGGAGGAATTTCTGTTTTGGTCTAGTCTATTTCGAGTTCTGTAGGCTTCTTGTACATTCATGTGTATCTCTTTCTTTAGGTTATGGACGTTTCTTTTATAATTTTGTTGAAGATATTTACTGTCCCTTTAACTTGGAAATCTTCACTCTCTTCTATACCTGTAATCTGAAACTTATACCTATAAACTGAACCTTAGGTTCAGTCTTCTCTTTGAATCTTGGATTTCCTGTATGTTTGGGTCAGGAGCTTTTTGGCATTTTGCATTTTCATTGGCTGTTGTGTCCATCACTTCCAAGGTATCTCCTACACCTGATATTCTCTCTTCTGTCCCTTGTATTATGTTTGTGATACTTAAAGCTGTAATTCTTGACCTCTTTCCTAGGTTTTTCATTTCCAGGTTTGCCTCCATTTGTGTTTTTTTAAATTGTTTCTTCTTTCACTTTTAGGTCTTCGAACACTTTATTCAATTCCTTTACCTATTTACCTGTGTTTCCTTGTATTTCTTTCAGTGAGTTATTGATATCCTTAAAGGACACTATTATCCTCATGAGATAGGATTTTAGGTCAGATTCCTGATTTTCAGGTGTGTTGTTGTATTCAGGGCTTGCTGTGTTGAGAGAACTGGGTACTGATGATGCCCATGTATGTTGGCTTCTGTTGCTTAATGTCTTGCACTTGCCTTTTGCCATCTGGATATCCATGGCATTTGTCAGTCTGGGTGATTATCTTGAGTCTGCCTCTTTTTACCATGGGTTGCTTCAGGTCTTCTGGTAGGCTTGTAGCCCTGGATGTAGTAGGCCACCTGTGGGTCCTTCCAACAGGTGGCTCTTCCCAGGTGCAGAGAAGCTGCTGATCTGTTGCCCTGGCTGCAGTAGAAATGGGAGGCCTTCAGACTGTTGGGTCAACTGCTCTGAGTGCAGTGGGTTCTTTAGGATGAATCAGGATGTGGTGTCTTCACTGGAGCAGACCAGTGAAGAGTCTGACCCAGTAGAAAGGACCAGGTAGTGTAAGGGGTGGAAGGGATGGAAGAGAGAGAGGGGGGAGTGGTATTTGGGAGGTTGGGAGTTTTGATGGCTAATGGGTCCCAAGTCTGCTGGGTCCCCAGCAGCAGCTCTGGAACTCTGGAGGTAGGGTGGGGAGCAATTATTACCAACTGCTGTGTGCAGTGGGTTCTCTAGGATGGATCAGGATATGGTGTCTTCACTGAAGCAGACCAGCCTAAAATCTGCCCCAGCAGAAAGAACTGGGCAGCAGAAGGGGCTCAATTGTATTTTTAAGCTGCTGATATGAGAACTTTCTAATTTTTTTATGAAGGTTCTTTGGGCTGTGAACTTTCCTCTTGGCACTGCCTTCATTGTGTCCCATAAATTTTGGTGTGTTGTGCCTTCATTTTCACTGAATTCTAGAAGGTCTGTAATTTCTATCTTTATTTCTTCCCTGACCCAGAGATCACTGAATAGAGAGTTGTTTAATGTCCATGCACGTGTAGACTTTTCAGTGTTTCTGTTGTTGTTGAAGATCAGATTTAATCCATGGCCATCTGATAAGATACAAGGCATGGTTCCAATTTTCTTTTATCTGTTGAGGCTTGCTTTGTGACATACTATATGGTCAACTTTGGAGAAGGATCCATATTGTGCTCAGAAGTAGTTATATTCTTTTGTGTTTGAGTGAAATCTTCTATAGATATCTGTGAGGTCCATTTGATTCATGTCTGTTAGTTTCACCATTCCTTGATTGTTGCCTGGATGTCCTGCAATTTGGTGAGAGTGGGGTGTTGAGATCTCCATTAATGTGTTGGGTTCAATGTGTGATTTAAGCTTTAGAAATGTTTCTTTTGCAAATGTGGGTGCCCTTGTGTTTGGGGATAGATGTTCAGAATTGAGATATCATCTCTGTAGATTTTCACCTTTTGTGAGTATGAAGTGTCCTTCTCTGTCTCTTTTGATTTATTTTGGTTGAAAGTCTATTTTATTAGATATTATGATGGATACTCCCACTTGCTTCGTGAGTCTATGTACTTGGAAATCTTTTCTCCAGCCCTTTACTCTGAGGTAATGTCTGTCCTTATGGCTGAGGCATGTTTCTTTTATGCAGCAGAATGATGGATTCTGTTTTGCATCCATTCTATTAGCCTGTGTGTTTTTAATTGGGGAATTGAGTCCATTGATGTTAAAAAATAGTAATGACCAGCGATCATTTATTTCCTGATATTTTGATGTTGGTGTTATTTATGTGGAGTTTAGGATTTTAAAGTATGTCTTTGTAATTCACTGGATTTCCTTTACCTCTGTTGTTATGTCCCCCATTTCTTTTTAATTTTGTTAATTTGGATTGTCTCTCTCCATTAGTTAATGTCAACAAAGGTTTGTCAATCTTATTGATTTTCTCAGAGAATTTTGTCTTTAATTATTCATGTTATTTGTTTCTATTTTATTTATTTCAGCCCTGAGTTTATTTCTTGCCATCTACTCTTTTTGGGTATGATCTCTTCTTTTTGTTATATAACTTTCAGATGTGCTGTTCAGTTGCTGATATGAGTTCTCTCCAATTTTTATATAGGCCATTTAGTTCCATAGACTTTCCTCTTAGGTCATCCTTCATTGTGTTTCATAAATTTGGGTATGATGTGTTTTTATTTTATGCAATTGTAGAGAATCTTTGATATTTTCCTTAATTTCTGTTGTGACTTATTTTTTATTATAGTGAGTTGTTTAGTTTCCATGGGTTTATAAGATTTCTGTTGTTCCTGTTTGGGTTGATATTATATCCAGCTTTGATCTGTGGTGGTTTGTTGGTGCACAAAGGTCCTTGTTCCCACCAATCACTTGGGAAACTAGGAATGTTAAACACACAGGGGCTTCTTCTCAATGGAGGAGAAAAAACCTATTTTACTACCAAGAAGGTTGAGAATGGATTTTACTGATGACCTCATGACATTTTGCTATTTGTGGAGGCAAACCTTACCCACTTTTGCTATAAAGGCAGACTTTATTAAATTTTCTGGAATGGTTACCGAAACTCTTCCCTCCAGAGATATTACTTGTCCTTAGGGGAGCTGTCACAGCATTTTATATCCTGCTGACTTGTATGCTATTTTTGATCAGAGACTACACTAAACAGAGTAGCTATAGAATCCTCCTTCATGGGCATATGTACTTTGTAAAGGAGTTTCAATATAGTCATAACTTAAGTTTTATTATGCACCTGGAATTGTACTGATTGTTGCTTAGAAAGCATTTTCCAAGTTGTGCTGTGTTTTAAATATGCTGAAAATTGAACTACTTGGCACTAGACTCTTCAAAATAGGATCCAGGTAGTTGAATTCAGTCTACACCCCGTTTTGAGTCTCATCTCTTCATTGGGTTTGCTTTTCTATATGACACCTATAGGAATACCCTTAATAGTCAGACAGGATGCAAGGTGTGATTTCCATTTTCTTGTATTTGTTGAGACTTCCTTTGTGTCTGAGCATGTGGTCATTATTTGAGAAAGTTCCATAAGGTGCTGAGAAGGTTTATTCCTTTTCATCTGTGTGATGCATTCTGTAAGTATCTATTAGGACTGCTTCTGTTGGTGTTGATATCCAGCTTTGTATCTGTAGCAGTTTGTTAGCATCAGTTAACTATTACTTTTCTTTGTTTAGCTTTTCTTTTTCTGTTTTCATCCTCCTCCTCTTCTTTTTGTTTTTCTTTTTTCCTGAATGACCTGTCTATTTGTAAGAGTTAGGTATTGGATCCTCCACTTCAGTGTGTATCAGTATGTGAATTAATCTTCAGTAGTGTTTTTTTTTTCAAATTTAGGTGCCTTTGTGTTTGCGACATAGATGTTAATAATTTAAATGTCCTCTTGATGGATTTTTTAAAAATTGACACATTTTTCCTTTCCTATCTCTTCTGTTTTGGTTTGAAAACTATTTTGTCAGATGTTCAAATTGACACACCAGTTTGTTTCTTAGTTCCTTTTGCTTGGAATATCTTTTCCCAAACCATTATCCTGAGGCAATGTCTGTTCTTGATATTAAGGTGTGTTTTTAAAATGCAAAAGAAGGATGGTTCCTGTTTTTACATCCATGTGTTAGTCTACATCAGAGACAGGCCCTGATCCCACTGCTAGTCTATGTCTTCTTATTGGGCAATGAGACAATTGGTGATGAGAGATATCAACAACCAAGTATTGTTGGCTGTTTTAATCATTTGTTGTTGTTGTTGTTGCTGTTGCTGATGGTAGTATTAGTATTGGTGTTGCTTGTATATGTGCATGATTCCCTTATTTTGACTTTACCAATCTGAGACTATTTATTCCATGTTTTGCTTTCTTGTATGTACTTAACCTCTACAGGTTGGAATTTTCATTTAGTATCCTCTGTAGGTATGGATTAGTAGAATGATATTGTTTAAATTTGTTTTTGTCATAAAATACCTTGTCTTCTCCATCCATGGTGATTGAAATTTTGCTGGGTATAATAGTCTGTTACAACATGTATGGTCAGAGTTTATAGCACATCTGTTCATGCTCTTCTAGCTCTTAAGAGTATCCATTGAGAAGTAAGGTGTAATTCTAATAGTTCTCCATTTATATGTTACTTGATACATTTTTCTTGCACCTTTTAAATATTTTCTTCATTATAAATAGTGTTTTGATTATTGTTTGCTGAGGGGACTTTCTTCCTGGTTCAATGTAGTTGGTGTTCCGTATACTTATACTTTGATAGGCATCATTCTTTATGTTAGGAAATTTTTCTTCTGATTTTTGTTAAAATATTTTTTGTTCCTTTGTCCTGTATTTATTTCCATTGTTTCTATTCTTATTATTCTTAGATTTGGTATTTTCATAATGTCCCAGATTTCCTGGATGTTTTGTGCTAGGAATTTTTTCGATTGAAGATTTTCTTTGACTATTGTATCCACTTCTTCTTTCTTGTCTTCAAGACTTGAGTTTCTTCTATCTGTTGTATTCAGAGGGTGAAGTTTACCTTTGTGGTTCTATTTAAGTTCCTAAAATTTTCATTTCTACACTTTCTACAGTTTGGGTTTTTTTTATTGATTCTATTTGCAGTTTCAGGTCTTGAATGATTTTATTCATTTCCTTCCATTGTTTTCACATATTTCTTTAATGGGCTTAATCATTTCCTCTTTAAGGATCATGGTCATATTCATACAGGTTGTTTTAAAGTTTTCTGCTTGTGCTTCACATATGTTGGTTTAGAGAATTCTGTGGTAAAGTTGCTGGGCTCTAGTAGAGACACACGGTTGTGGTTGTCATTAATTGTGTTTTCATTCTGGCATCTAGGCACCCAGGATTGGGAAGATGATAATTCTAAGTGCTGACGTCTGGTCTTATATATTTTCAGTGGGCATTTTGTTCTTTTATTTTTGTTTCTTCTCTGGTCATTGGAAGATTGTGGTAGCTATGTGTTGTAGGGCATGGATTGGTATGTCCATGAGAGTTCCAGGTAAAATGTGTTTCTGGATATTGTGATCTGTGATATTGTGATCTGTGATATGGGATGGAGGCAGTGGGGGACTTCACAAGATGGAAGAAGTCAGGGTATTCCACCAGTATCTGTTTGGTTAGAGAATTGGTGGGGGATTCCAGGACAGGGAAGCAGGAGTGGGTAGATTGGTGAGCAGGGGGAGAGGGGATGGGTTAGGGGATTTTTTTTGGGGGGGGGAACCAGGAAAGGGGACAACATTTGAAGTGTAAATAAACAATATATCTAATAAAAAAGACAAAAAGAGAGAATGGGGAAGATATTGAGGAGAGGACATAGCAGAAGACGTATATAGAGTTGAGGATAAGGCTGGAAGATTGGACTTGGAGAAATGGTGGGAAGTGAGGATCTCTAGGTAGCCTACCTGCTTCAGTGGTAAGAGTGATCTGGGGGTTTCCAGGGAGTGCCTACTGGAGTTGGCAGCTGAGATAAAGCAACATGTTGGGGAAGGAGGTTACGGGGGATGATCTGTGTGATGCACTGGAAATAAAGGCAAGGGAGGGGAAGCTTCTGCAGGCATTTTGTTGCAGAGCTGAGCATGAGACTGAGGGATTTAATTTGAAGCAACAAATAGAGAGGTAATAGGAACATGTTTGCTTCCCCAGCAAGAGTAATTTGTTGTTGTTTTTGTTTTTGGCCTAGATTATTTTAAGGGATAAATAGTATTTCAGTCTCACTGGATTTTGTTGACAATTATCAGCAGATTTAAATAATCTAGGCCAGTGTCATCAGCTGAATTCAGAATCTCTGACTGATAAATTCATCCAAATTTAACTTGGTGTAAAGTTTTATTAATAATTTCTTTCTGGTCTAGCACACTAATAACCAGTTGGTGTTTTGTTCTGTTCTTTTTAGTGTCTAGAAAAGCTTTCAATATTTTTTAATCTTTTTATAATAAATTTTACTCTTTGACAAATTCAAACACACAAATGCATTTTGACTGTTCACATTTTTCTGCTTCTCATTCCATGATGTTTCCAGGGTCTCAGAGCAGAGGGGCATTATACAGATATCGATATATGCTATTTTTCAAGGGTAAGTTAAACAATCATTTATTCTCAGCACTTTGATGAGTCTCTGCACTAAATGCTGACCCTTGCCAAAAAACCCTTCTCTCACATAGTTTGAAAGCAGCACTCATTAATGGATATATCCATAAATATTTATTTAGAGGCCAGTTTGACAACATGCTCATTCAGCATGTAACAGTAGAGGTTCTCCATTGAGTACCTACTCCTTTTCTCAGCATAGGGTTTTGACCAGATGTGCAGTACTAGACATGAATTCCTCTTTCTGCTTCAGGCCTCAAATCCTGAACAGAAAATGACTACTTCTGTAATAGCCTGTCACAATTCCATCACTATGCACATCATACTTGTGGTGTGGCATGTAGAGTCCATTTCTACTTCTGGCACAATGACAGGTATCCAGCAAGAAAAAAGTTTTTAAGGAGATCCAGATTTATATATCTGTGTCTAGCAACCAATGTGCATGATGTCTTTGGCAATAGGATCTTGCTATTTAGTTATGGTGGGCAACCAAGAACAATGGAAATAGTTGTGTTGTGTTGGGTGTCTCTGGGATTAGAGTTGTACTATCTTCAAAGTGTCGGTGAAGCACTTGGGGTGTAGGACTGAGGATCCTGCTATCTCCATCTTCTTAAAGACAGAAGCAATCAAGCCAGGGAGGCTGCAGGTACTGTTTGATGGCTGGCCAGTATTTATTCAGGACTCTGGTTTTTTTCAAATTCTAATTATATATTTGATGGATACTATTGCCCTAATTTTCTTTTCTTTTTTATTATTAGATATATTTATTTACATTTCAAATGTTGGCCCCTTTCCTGGTCCCCCCTCCTCAAAAATCCTGTAAGCCATCTCCCCTCCCCCGTTCCCAATCAATCCTCTCTAGTTTCCCTGTTCTAGCATTCCTCTACACTGCAGCATTGAACCTTTCTAGGACCAAGGAATTCTCCTCCCTTTCATGTATACCAAGGCCATCCTCTGCTGCCTGTGTCTGGAGCCATGGGTAACTCCATGTATACTCTTTGGTTGATGTCTTTGTCCCTGGGAGCTCTGGGAGTAATGGGTGGCTCATATTGTTGTTCTTCATATGGTGCTGCAAAACCCTTCAGATTCTTGGGTCCTTTCTCTAGCTCCTCAATTAGGGACCCTGTGCTCAGTTCAATGACTGGCTGATAGTGTCCCCCTCTTTATCTGTCCATGCACTAGCAGAGCCTCCCAGGTGACAGCTATATATGGCTCCAATCAGCAAGCACTTGTGTGGGCATCTATAATAGTGTCTGGGTTTTTGTAACTGTATATGGGATGGATCCCTAGGTCAGTTAGTCTCAAGATGGTCTTTCTCTCAGACTCTGCTCCACACTTTGTCTCTGTATCTCCTTCTGTGGATATTTTGTTACCCCTTCTAAGAAGGACCAGAGTATCCACACTTTGTTCTTCCTCCTTCTTGGGCATTTGATATGTGAAATGTGTCTTGAGTATTCCAAGCTTCTGAGCTAATATCCACTTATCAGTGAGTACATTCCATGTGTGTTCTTTTGTGATTGGGTTACCTCACTCAGGATTATATTTTCTAGTTCCATCCATTTGCCTAAGAATTTCATGAATTCATTGCTTTTAATAGTTGAATAGTATTCCATAGTGTAAATATACCACATTTTCTGTATCAATTTCTCCATTGAGGGACATCTGGGTTCTTTACAGCTTCTGGATATTATAAATAGGGCTGCTATGAACATAGTGGAGCATGTGTCCTTATTACATGTTGGAGAATCCTCTGAGTATATGCCCAGGAGTGGTTTAGCAGGGTCCTCTGGTAGTATCATGCCTAGTTTTCTGAGGAACTGCCAGACTGATTTCCAGAGTGGTTGTACCAGCTTGAAATCCCACCAGCAGTGGAGGAGTATTTCTCTTTCTACACATCCTCACCAGCACCTGCTGTCTTCTGAGTTTTTGATCTTAGCTATTCTGACTGGTGTGAGGTAAAATCTCAGGGTTGTTTTGATTTGATTTTCCCTGATGACTAAGGATTTTGAACATTTCTTTAGGTGCTTCTCAGCCATTTGATATTCCTCAGTTGAAAATTCTTTGTTTAGCTCTGTACCCCATTTTTAATAGGATTATTTGGTTCTCTGGAGGCTAACTTTCTTTGAATACTGCCCCAAATCCTAAGAATACTTGCTCCAGTACTCAATGTTCCTTTTATTTGAGGACCAATCCCCATAAAGCTGCTTGCAAACTTCCACTGTTGAATCTTTTTGCTTCCATGTATACTAACTCAAAAATTACTTCCTCTTCTCCATCTCCCTCCTCCCAGTACATGCCAAGGTTTATATGATACCTGCTCTGTTCTTTTCTCTATTGAAGTGGTATTCAAATGTCAAGAAGGCTTGGGTTGATACTTCAGTGAGTAAAGTGGTTATCTTATAAACATGAGGACCTGAAATTGATTGCTAAAACTCCTATTTCAAAAAAAAAAAAACTCAGAAATCTGAGTATGGTGATAGAGGCACTTGTGATCCCATTGTTGAGGAGGCAGAATTAGATAGATCACTGTAATTTACTAAATAGCCAGACTAGCTTCCTTGGTAAGTTCCAGACAAATATGTGGGTAGACAACAAGCTCAGAGATGGCCCCTGCTTCAGTTTTTTGGGGGACCTATATGAAAACCAAGCTGCTCATCTGCCTCATATGTGCAGGGGACCTAGGTCTATCACATATTCACTCTTTGGTTGGTGATTCAGTCTCTGGGAGCCCACAAGAGTCTAGCTTAGCTGACTTTGTTGGTCTTCCTGTAGAGTCCCTGTCCTCTTCAAGTTCTGTAGTCTTTCTCCCAACTCTTCCGTAAGTCTCTTCAAGCTTTGTCTACTGTTTAGGTGTGAGCCTCTGCATCTCTTTCCACTGGCTGTTGTGTGGAGTCTCTCAGAGGACAGTTATGTTAGGTTCCTGTCTGCAAATATAACAGAAAGTCATTAATAGTGGCAGGAATTGGTTCTTGCTCATAGGATGGGTCTCAATTTGTGGCAGTCATTGCTTGGTCATTCCCTCAGACTCTGCTCTATTTTTGTTCCTGCACATCTTGTAGGCAGAATGCACTGTCAAAGGCTTTGTTGGTGGGTTGTTGTCCTTTTTCTTCCTCTGGAAATCCTGCATGGCTACAGGAAGTGGCCACTTCAGGATCCATATTCCTCCACTGCTATGAATTTAGCTAGAGTTGCCCCTTTATACCCTATGGAGCCTTTCTCCATTCCAGGTCTCTGGAACATCCTAGAAATTACTCCTCCTTCAACAGATCTCTCCACTCCCTCTCCTGCTCTCCCTACATATATGATCCACCCCAGTCGCATTCCCCTCCCCTCCCCTTTCACCCAGTTCTCTCCCTCTATTGACCTCCAATATCTATTTTGTTCACTTTCTGAGAAAGATTCAACCATCTTTCCTTGTTCTCCCTTGTTATTTGGCACTTCAAGACAAACCCAGACCCTAATGAGGAAACTCTGGAGGCTGTGGCTGAGTCACTCATAATGACCAAAGAAGACATTAGGTTTTGGTTCCTATACTGAAGTGGTGAGATGGAGCTCAAGCAGTTGTCCAAGGCCCACACATCTGAGCTTGAGTCGAGGGAACATACTTTCTGGTCTCAATTGGTCAGAAGCTTTGAGTCAGACTTTGGCCTAGGAATTAGTTTAATGTACAGTCAGGAAAAGCATTGGGAAAAGCACACCATACACCCTGAGGACTGTGCCTAAAATGACCCTGGACTCCACCAAACTTTGGAAGCCTTGAAGAGTCTCAAACTGTCTTCTGGGTTCCAAAGCAGAGATGGCATGTCACAGAATTTCTGACTCCTCTAGCATATCCAGCATATTCTATTTTTGTTCATGGTTTTTCAACTTCCTTGGTAGGGCAGGGGGCTGTTGGGTCTTATGTCTGTTGATGGTACACCAATAACGAACCTAGCTATTCCCAAGGATAAAAAGTGAGTACATACTATATGAGTCTTTTTGGATCTGGGTTACCTCACTCAGGATGATATTTTCTAGTTCCATCCATTTCCATTTGAAATTCATGATGTCCTTGTTTTTAATGGCTGGGTAGTATTTCATCATGTAGATATAGCACATTTTCTATATCCATTCTTCAGTTGAGAGACATCTAAGTTTTTTCCAGTTTCTAGCTATTATGAATAAGGGTGCTAAGAACATATTTAAGCAACTGTCCTTTTGGTATGATGGAGCAGCTTTTGGGTATATATGCCCAGGAATTTTATAGCTGGGTCTTGAGGTAGAACTATTTCCAGTCTTCTGAGAAACCACTAATTTGATTTCCAAACTGGTTGTATAAGTTTGCACTCCCACCAGCAGTGGAGGAGTGCTCCCCTTGCTCCAGTCTCACAGCATGTGCCTATCCTTTTTAATCTTAGTCATTCTGATGATTTAAGGTGGAATCTCAGAGTCATTTTCAGTCGCATTTCTCTGATGACTAAGGATGTTCAACATCTTTAAGTGTTTCTGATCCATTAGAGATTCTTTATTTTGAGAATTCTCTGTTTAGCTTTGTAGTCCATTTGTTTTTTAAAAATTTTATTTATTTTTTATTTAATCATATTTTTTACATTCCATCCTTTATCCCCATACTGGTCTACCCTCTGACTGTTCCACATCACATACCTCCTTCTCCCCAGTCTCCACTAGGATATCCCCCCAACCTCTATCCCACCAGACCTTCCCATTGCCTGGGGCCTCCAGTCTCTTGAGGGTTAGGCACATCTTCTATGACTGAGTCCAGACCCAGCAGTCCTCTGCTGTATATGTGTTGGGGATCTCATATCTGCTGGTGTATGCTGCCTGGTTGGTGGCTCAGTTTCTGAGAGATCCTGGGGGTCCAGATTAGTTGAGGCTGCTATCTGATAGGGCTTCCCTTCTCCTCAGCTTCTTCCAGCTTTTCTCTCAATTAGCCACAGGGTCAGCAGTTTCTGTCCATTGATTGGGTGTAAATATCTCGCTCTTTCAGCTGCTTATTGGGTCTTTTGGAGGGAAGTCATAATAGGCCCCTTTTTTGAGCACACCATAGCCTCAGTAGTAGTGTCAGGACTTGGGGCCTCCCCTTGAGCTAGATCCCACTTTGGGCCTTTCGCTGGACCTCCTTTTCCTCAGGATCTCCTCCATTTTTGTTCTGTAGTTCTTTCAGACAGGATCAATTATGGGTCAGAGTTTTTGACTGTGGGATGGCAACCCCATCCCTCCACTTGATCTTTCTACTGGAGCTGGGCTCTACAAGTTCCCACTGTAGGGAATTTCATCTAAGGTCCCTCCCTTTGACTCCTGAGACCTCCTAGGTTTGGTACATTCTAGAGGGCCCCCTAACTTCTACCTCCTGAGGTTACCTGTTTCCATTCTTTCTGCTGACCCTAGGGGCTTCAGTCCTGTTACCTCACCCAACACCTGATCATGTTTCCCTCTTCCTCTCCCTGTCCTCTTTCCTACTCAGGTCCCTCCCTCCCTCCACCTCCTGTGATTGCTTTCTTCTCCCTTCCAAGTGGGATTGAGGAGTCCTTACTTGGGCCCTTTGGCTTGTACCTAATATTTTATTTTATTTTATTTATTTATTTATTTTTTTGGTTTTTCGAGACAGGGTTTCTCTGTGTAGCTCCGGCTGTCCTGGAACTCACTCTGTAGATCAGGCTGGCCTCGAACTCAGAAATCCGCCTGCCTCTGCCTCCCAAGTGCTGGGATTGAGGAGTCCTTTCTTGGGCCCTTTGTCTTGTACCTAATATTTTAAAAATATTATTTATTTATTATTATTTATATGAGTACATTGTAGCTGTTTTCAGACACACCAGAAGAATGCATCAGATTCCATTACAGATGGTTGTGAGCCACATGTAGTTGCTGGGGATTGAACTCAGGACCTTGCAGAGGAGCAGTCAGCCAGTGCTCTTAACCACTGAGCCATCTCTCCAGCCTTTCTATCCTATCTTTAAATTGAGTTATTTGGGTCATTGGTGTCTAATTTCTTGAGTTCTTTATATATTTTGGATATTAGCCCTCTGTCAGATGAAGATCTGTTGGTGAAGATATTTTCCCAATCTGTATGCTATTGTTTTGTTCCATTGACTGTGTCCTTTGCCTTATAGAAGCTTTTTAGTTTCATGTGGTTCCATTTATTACTTGTTGATCTTCATACCTGAACTATTGGTATTCTTCTGTTCTGGATGTTGTCTCCTGTACCAATGAGTTCAAGGCTATTCTCCACTCCCCACTTTCTGTTCTATTAGATTTATTGTATGTAGCTTTACATTGTGGTGGTTGATCTACTTGGACTTGAGTTTTATACAGGGTGCTAAATATGGATCTTTATGTGTAGACATCCATTTAGACTACCACCATTTGTTGTAGATGCTCTCCCTTTTCTATTGTATGGTTTTGCTTTCTTTGTAAAAAACCAAGTGTCCATAGCTGTACAAGTTTTCACTCCCACCAGCAATGGAGGAATGTTTCCCATGCTCCACATACTTCCCAACATGAACTGTCACATGTGTTATTGATTTTAGCCATTTGGACAGATATAAGATGGAATCTCAAGGTAGTTTTGATTTGCACTTCCCTGATGGCTAAGGATGTTGAACATTTTCTTTAAGTGCTTCTCAGCCACTTCAGTTCAGTTTCTTCTATTGTCATTTGTCTGTTTAGATCTGTACAATGTTTTTAATTGGGTTATTTGGCTTGTTGATGTCTAGTTTCCTGAGTTCTTTATATATTTTGCATACTAGCCCTCTATCAGATGTGTAGTTGTCCTGTGGTTGAGTAGAGGGTCTCCACCCAAGATGGGGTGGCAATCATGGCCTATGGTTTAGCTGGTGTCTCTGCATGTATTGTGATCTGGAACAGGACAATGAGGAGTGGTGATGGGGTTTCAATATGGTGGGGGCTACTGATAGAGTGGAGGTTGTCCATGGGCAGGTGGCCTACCTGGGGTTCTGCAGACAGGAATGACCTCTGGTCAAGCATGGGGTCACTAAACAAGTTAGGGGCTGGGACATAGCCTTGAGGAGTGGAGGGAGAAATGGGAATAAGGGAAACAGGAAGCAAGCTATTGGTGTAGGTATGAGAATAGGTGACTTACCTGACCTCTGGTCCAGCAGGGCTCTCCACTTTATTTGTGATCTGGGACAGTGCTGAACCATTTCCCAATCTCTTATAGCAGAATTATTACTCATATATTCAGTAATTCTCAGAACATGTATCTTAGTTTCAAGACTTATGTAGTAAAAATATAGAAAAAGATCCTGAAATGTTCTTTTCCTAGTACTTGTATACTTGCACTTACTTAGAAGATTTCTCTTCCAAAATAAATTTACTCCTTTTGGCATACAAGAAGAAATGTACTTGGAGGTTTTCCCACATTGATAATATTTATTGTATTTCTTTCTAGTGTGACTTTATTATATATCTTTGAAAGCAAAACTAAAATATTTCCTACAATCTTGACATGTATTGGTTCCTTTGACTAAAGAATGAGAAATATTTCAAGGCCTACTTAAATTTCGTGTTTGTATGAGTTCTCATCAGTATTTGTACTCATCTATATCTATATCTATATATCTATATATATGTACTTTCCTTATATTAAAATTATTTTTGTCTAGTGTGAGTTCTTGTATTTCATTATGGAGGAGATGCAGGTGAATAATTTTTTCAGGTTTCTTCAGGTTACTCCTCTCTATTAAGAAGCAGAGTAAGGGTTTGGGGAGATTGATTAATGGTTAGGTGTACTGTCTTCCCTTTTAGAGGATCTGGGTTCCATTCCCAGCACCTACATGGCAGCTTACAACCACCTGTAATTTCAATTCCATGAGATATGATTCCTTCATTTGGCCTCTGTGAGCACCAAGCCCTACATATGGTGCACAGAAATACATAAATGCAAGCAAGAAGCATATAGGCACATACAGACAGGCAAGAAACACATTTAAATAAAAAGAGAGAAGGTTTAGGAAGAAATAGAATTTATTTCACATGATTGTGGATGTTGAGAAGTCCCACAATATACTACATAGAATCTAGAAAACCAGCTAATATGAGTTGGTTTTTGTAGTTCCTGAAGTCTAAAAGCTAGAGTTTTGTTATTCAGAGGCAAGAGAAAGTTGATGCCCCAGATGCAGAAGATTGCTGGTACCAGGTTCCTGTGGGTGAGAGTGAATCTACTCCATCTGGATTGGTGGTTCAAATTCTCTTTTTTTTCAGAAACAGAAATACCTAGAAATAATGCTTTATCATATCTTTATACATCCCTTATTTCAGTCAAGTTGACGTTAGAAGTTAACCATTATATATGGGTTCTCTCCAATAAATACAGTAAAATATATAATATACAATGCATAGTAAAATATAAAGAATAATTGGAAGATTTGTCACTTTGTTCAAATCATAGAGATTTTTTGTATCCATATAGTTATGAATGGAAAAAGCAGGTCCTACGTTTCTTATAAATATAGAACTCTTTCCTTTTTCTTATTTGTCGTGTAAATTTTAAGGATTAAGCAAAGATTTTATATATATAAGTCTTCTCCTCAATGAACATTCCTACATGCACATTAGAAATAAAAGTAATAGCAACCTTCTCATATTGTATTATATTCATGTTTGAAATTCAATATGAGTTCTCACTTATGCATGCCCCAAATATTTAACAAATAAAGTTTTTTTTCACAATTTTTTTACACTCAGAGTTTAATTGACATCCAAGTTGTTGAAGCAAATATCAACTATTCTTGTATTCATGAGAATTTTCTTCATTGTAGTTGTTGCATGTACAGTGGTTGATGAAGAATTAAGGCTTTCTACATTTAGTATTCTCATAGAATCTGTCTCCAATGTGTACTTTCCATGACTCCTAAGATTCAAGGAACATTTGAAATCTTCCCTATATATCTCATATTAATGTAGTTTATGTCCAGTGTGTTATCTCATATATGTCTTAACTGAGAACTCACTAAGTGAGTTCTCACATTTAGTGTTTTTTTTAACTTTTTCTTTCCAGTATGAGTTCTCTCGTGAACATTTTGATTTGGAGTTTAGTTTAAAGCCCATTTCTTTTCTTTAATATATTTTATTTCATTACAGTTAAAATATACTGTATATTGTAGATATAAAAGTCTTTTTGAGAATTTTTTAATTTGATTATACTCATAGAGTGCCATATGAATTCTCAAAATAAATCTTCTCTGATCTTTTGCGCCATATCATAATGGATGAGAATCAAATACTTATAAGTATTTTGTATTTTATATAAATTAGTTTAATGTCAGCTTAAGGTAGATTGTGATAATAAATAACTATCTTTATTACTATTACTATTACTATTATTATTATTATTATTATTTAAATTTTATTTAATAATTTTTTACACTCCAGATTTTATCCCCCTCTCGGTCCACCCTCTGACTGTTCTCATCCTGTATCTCTTCTCCCCTCCCCCACCCTGTCTCTATGAAGATGTCTCCACCCCCCACCACACCCCCTAGACCTCTCTACCCCTTGGGGTCTCCAGTGTCTTGAGGGTTAGGTGCATCTTCTCTGAGTGAAGCCAGACCCAAAAGTTCTTTGCTGTATATATGTTTGGGGCCTCATATCAGCTGGTATGTGTTGCCTGGTTGGTGATCCAGTGTCTGAGAGATCTCAAGGGTCCAGGATAGGTGAGATTGCTGGCCCTTCTACAGGCTTGCCCTCTTCCTCAGCTTCTTCCAGATTTTCCCTAATTCGACCACAGGGGTCAGCAGCTTTTGTCCATTGGTTGGGTGTAAATTTCTGCATCTGACTCTTTCAGGTGTTTGTCGGGTCTTTCAGGAAGGCAGACATGATAGTCCCTTCCCCTTGTTGTGAGCACACCATAGCCTCATTAATAGTGTCAGGCCTTGGGGCCTCCCCTTGAGCTGGATCCCAATTTGGGCCTGTCCCTGGATTTCCTTTACCTCAGGTTCTTCTTCGTTTCTGTCCTTGCAATTCTTTCATATAGGAATAAATCTGGGTCAGTTTTTGAGTGTGGGATGGCAACACCTTCCCTCCACTTGATGCCCTGTCTTTCTGCCGGAGGTTGGCTCTACAAGTTTCCACCCCATACTGTAGGCATTTCTTCTAAGGTCCCTCCCTTTGAGTCCTGAGAGTCTCTCACATACCAGATCTCTGGTACATTCTAAAGAGTCTTCTCCAACTCCTACCACCTGAGGTTACCTGTTTTCATTCTTTCTTCTGGCCCTCAGGACTTCAGCCCTTTCCCCTACCAATACCTGATTGAATTCCCCTCTTCCCCTCCCTGTCTCCTTTCCCATCCAGGTCCCTCCCTCCACCTGTAGCTTGTGATTGATTTTTTTTCCTCCCTCCCAAGTTGGATTGAGGCATCCTCACTTGGGCCCTTCAGTTTGTTAACCTTTCTGAGTTCTATGGACTATATCCTTGGTATTCTGTACTTTTCTTGACTAATATCCACTTATTGGTGAGTACATACCATGCATGTCCTTTTGTGTTAGAGTTACCTCACTTAGGATGATATTTCTACTTTTATCCATTTGCCTGCAAAACTCAGGATGTCCTAATTCTTAACAGCTGGGTAGTATTTCATTGTGTAAATGAACCACATTTTCTGTATACATTATTCTGTTGTGGAACATCTGGGTTGTTTCTAGCTTCTGGTTATCACAAACAAGGCAGCTTATCACAAACAAGAAAGCTATGACCATAGAGGACCATGTGCCCCTGTGGTATGGTAGGAAATCTTTTGGGTATATGCTCAAGAGTGGTATAGCTGGATTCTCAGGTAGATCTATTTCCAATTTTTTTGAGTAGTCTCCATATTGATTTCCAGAGTGGTTGTACCAGTTTACAATTCTACCAGTAATAGAGGAACGTTTCTTTTTCTTCACATCCTCACCAACATGTGCTATCACCTTAGGTTTTGATCTTAGCCATTCTGATTAGTGTAAGATGGAATCTCAGAGTCGTTTTGATTTGCATTTCCCTGATTATTAAGGAATTTGAACAAGAGATTACTATCTTGATAATTTTTTAGAGAAAATATCACATGTAAAGGCAACTGGAGGTATAAATAAAATATTAAAAATCCATGAGCGCCAGGCAGTAGTGGCACACATCTGTAATCCCAGCACTCTGGGAGACAGAGACAGGTGGATTTCTGAGTTCAAGGCCAGCCTGGTCTACAGAATGAGTTCCAGGACAGCCAGGACTACACAGAGAAACCCTGTCTTGAAAAAAAATCCATAAGCAAAATGAAACAAAATTATAAACAAAGGACTAAAAACAGATTATTTGAATACAAAATCAAATATCTGCAGCCATAGAAGAATTGTATAGTACATAAATTGAATGGCTTTTTCAATTTTAAGACAGCTAATAATGTTGGGGAAAACCATCTAAAACCCAACTCTGTTGTTCACAGAGTATTTACATTAACTATAAAGGGCAGGTTGCATATAGCATTATACAAAAAGGTATGTAATATAAAACTGACTCTAGTTGTAAGACCTATGAGATGGAGTGATTGGCCCTAGGGCAGAAAGCCTAGGATCTAGCAACTGAAAACTAGGATCACCAGCTATTACACTATCTATCTTTCTGTCTGCCCTTCAGATAACTATAGTCCTACACATCTCTCATCTGTACTTACTCTTCTCTAACTCCTTATACCTCTGTCATATCTCCAAGAGAACCATGTTTCCTAGAAACTATCAGGCCAGGTTCTAGCCATGGCAATTCTCCACTGTCTGGGAATCTCTTCATCTGAGCTCTAGGAACCCACCAACCCTAGTCCATCTGCAGCCCCAGAGCAATGTTATAGGAGAGCATGGAAGCAGGGGGTACAGTGAATGCCAAGGACCTAAATGAGAAGAAGGCAAACCAGAAAGAAAGAAAGAGGTTGAAGGAAGAGACAATATCTCAGGAAGAAAATAAAGAAACTGTTGAATGTGGAGATGGGTCTTTGAAAGTGATGAACCTGCTGATGAGAAAGAAGAGGATAATGAGATTGTGCTGTAAAGAGGAGGATGTAGCAGATCCCAAGCATCAGCATATAGTTTGTCAACTTGAAACACCAAAGTCCTTAGAGCCTATACTAAGAAATAGCCTCCATTGAACTGGCCTGGGCACACATCTGTTAGATGTTTTCTTCATTGTTAGGTGAAACAGGTAATGTTGTCATGCCTGGACTGGTTAGTCCATGTTATATAAGAAAAGTAGCTGAGCAAGCAAAAGTCAGTAAGCAGTGTTCTGTGGTGTCTGCTTCAATACTTGCCACCAGATTCCTTCCCTGTTTTGTCTTAATGTTGGGTTATGACCCAGGAGCTAGAATAAACTCTTTTCTTCCCAAGTTGCTATTCACCAGTGTTTAGGCATAGCAGCAGAGAAGTAAATTAGGCCAGTGGGACGTCAGAGTGAGCTTCTGCTAAAGGTCGTGAGGTCTGTTAGTAGTTGGAGGCCCTTCAGTGTCTAGATTTAGAGTAAGAAAAGATGAGTACAGCTGCCTTCCCCTGGATCCCTGCTCTGGGCCTTCCAAGAGCTACTACCCCCTTTCTCCTTCCTGGAACAATAGTTCCATATCTCCAGGAATAGCTCTGCTAATTTCTTTTCCATTGTTCAAACTCCACATGAACTCCCTTGATGCCTATTCTTGACCCTCTTGCCTTCTTTGTTCCATTTCTGAATCCCTCTGCAATTCCATCTGTCCAGACCTTCAGACAGCAGTCTTTCTTTCCACCACACCCTGTGCACCCAAGTCTTCTCTCCTGCCCCACCCATCTCTTGCTTTTCTCTTCAGTCTCCCTCAGGTATCCTCCTCTTAGATAGTACCAGGCCAAGTTTGGACCACAGTTGAAAAAGCCTGACAACTTAGCCCATTATGCTTCCATTTATGTGTAATTTAGTAAAGAAATAATCATCATATCTCAAAAAGATGACTATGAGATGCGTATATCAGAGAAACTGAGAGAGATACATTTTATAATGACAAATGCCAAGTTATCACAGTAAAATAAATCCTACCTGTGTGAATCAAATAACAGCATAAAAGCTAATAAAGTTTAAAAATGCTATATTTGAAAAAAGGAATAGACAAAGAAATACACAATAATATTTGATAAAATTAACACATTTCTGTTAGCAAATTATGAAATACAGAAGAATTATGCATAAATAATTTATAAGCATTTTTTGAACAATTAGTTAATATTTACAAATCTTCACTTCTATCAACTATAGACTATACTCCTTTCAAATGGACATGAGAATTTTTACCAATATACTTCAGAACACTGGATTCATTAAATAAAAGAATTCAATATTCTCAAACAAAAAATGAGGAACAATAAAATAGCATCCTCAAAGCACTTTGAAATCAAGATAGAAACTTCAAAATAGCATACCTGTCAAAAAGAGCAAAAATTATAAATTCAAATAGAATGTTCATAAAAATATAAAGTATAGAACTTCATTAGCTCCATTTTAAGTACCATACAGAGAAAAAGGTAAAGTTTCATTAATATTTATGTGCTTTGATTTAAATTTTAAAAGTAAGGTATTGAGTAAATAAGAAAGTAGCAAAATAGAGAGCTAAATCCAAAGGAGATAACAGAAATTATAAAATAATAGTAGAATTCAATGAAACAAAATAGAAAGTCATAGGCAATGTATCAAAGACAATGCTGCCTTGTTCTTTTTAACGAAATTAATGAAGTTAATACTCTCACATTAATGCTTATAAGAAAAGGAGAGAAAACACTCATTACCAATATCTAGAATAAAGAGTATTATTGTATAGCTTTGAACATAAAAATAGCTTATAAGATATAAATTATTATAAATAATGACCTTCAAAAATTCCATAGCTTATATAAATTTTGAGTTTTTTTTATCTAAATAAGAAGAAAACAAGTTACCAACAGAAAATAGAAAACTGTAATTGAGGGTTGTCAAATTGAGTTTGCAGTGCAGTCTTCCCCCCCAAAAAAAGTTTACCCATGGGTGATTTTAATGGCCAATTATGTCAAAGCCACAAAAATAAAAGAAAAAATAATAATAAAACCCTTGTTAGTTATGCTATTGCTGCAATAAAATACCATGACCAAATGAGACTGAAGGAAGAAAGAGTTTATTTTTGCTTACGTTTCCAGGGGAAGAATATACAACGTTTGGTGAGGTACAGCAGCAGGCAGCAGAGCAAAAGGCTGACATCACATCTTCAGTCACAAACGCCAAGGGAAGAGAAGAACCCGGATGTGGAGTAATGCTGTGAATTCTGGAAGCCCATCTGCAGTGAGGTGCTTTCTCCAGCAGACCTGTACTGCCTCCCCAAACAGATCCAGCAACTGGGGACCAAGTACTAAGATATATTAGCTTCAGAGAGACAATTTTCATTTAAACAATCACAAATACCTTATACAAACCTTTATAAAATAGAAGAGGGGAAAGTGATTGCCAGCTAACTTACGAGACAATGGTAACTTGAATGACCTGACCTAACAAGTTTGAATCTCTGGGCCTGCTTCAAAACATCTCAACATATGAAAAAGTGGACAGGATTGATACAAGTATGATGTTTAGACAAAT
Source organism: Apodemus agrarius (assembly GCA_964023405.1). Lineage (NCBI taxonomy): Eukaryota > Metazoa > Chordata > Mammalia > Rodentia > Muridae > Apodemus > Apodemus agrarius. The sequence continues at coordinate 27,210,631 of OZ030021.1, read as the reverse complement.
TAAGAGGAAGTCCATATCTAAATGTCCCAGTAAACTTCCCTCTCATTTTCTATTCAAACAATATTATTTAAAAATTTGTCATCATTGCTTCCAAAGGACAAGAACTATTCCTACTGATTGGTTGTTAATGACAATAGCTTGAAGAAACTAATACTTGGTACTTTTTAATCCATTAGCAGGCACAATGGAGAATGGAAAGATGGGACCAACTTCTGAAAGTTCTGTCAGAGAGTATATTATGTGATTACTGCAATTAGCATCACATTATACCTGTTTAGGTACATGAGGAAATGTGTTTGGCCCTTCAAAGAGGCTTCTGTATTATTAACTTCCTGTAACTCTCTTCTATACTTTTAACTCTGAGATTTCCCAGGCACTAGTGAAAGGTTTCTCAGTTGCACCTATGACATCTCTCCTATACATGCATCCTGCCAGTGAATTTCCTCATTTTAACAAATGTTATAATGCAATTAGAATGAGAGTTTCTCTCTAGTCATCAGGTCATGGGTATATCTTGATTTTCTCATCTGATATTTTACTATAATATCAAGTTGTACTTCTGACAGTTTTCCTGGAAATCTCTTCTGCCAAATGTCTAAATGCATGAGTTCTTTTCCTCATATAATGTAAGTCATGATTCAGTTAAGTTCTCTGCAACTGCATAAAAATAAAAGTGTTAACTTCCTCCAGTTTTTAATAATATTTTCCTTGTCTGGGCTCTTACTAATAGTAACTTTAATGTCCCGATTTCTCCCTATAGTTGCTTTAAATCATAAGCTCTATAAGCCAGTGTGTTCTAAAAACACAGCATACCTCATTTCCTCTTGTGTCTTTACTGGCAGACTTCTTAAGATCACATTTCTACCAAGTCTATACAAAGCAACATGAATCTTTTCTGTGTCTGCAATTTCTTCTGTGCCTGACCACCACCCAATTAAAAACCCACATCCATACTTTTCTCCAAAACAGAGTTTATCTGTGTAGCCCTGGCTGTACTGGAACTCACCCTGTAGACCATGCTGGATCAAACTTAAAGATCTGCCTGCCTCTGCCTCCTGAGTGCTGGGATCAAAGGGGTGCACCATTACTGCCTGACTCCACTTTCATATTTTTAAGTCTTTTCATCAGCTGCATCCTCAGGCATCAACTGGAGAAAGAGAGCCATCAGAAAACACACCACAAGGAAGTGACTTATTCCACTCTGGGAGTTTACTAGAAAGTTCAAAATCTGTATGAGCGTCAGAATATGGCAGGCTGAAACACTGAGCTACAAGATGCACCTACAGTCCTTAGGGAATTTCTTTTTTATTCCCTACCTCTCTCTCATGGTTTTTTTTCAAGACAGGGTCTCACTACATAGTTCTAGCTGTCCTTGAACTCACTCTGTAGAGCAGCTGGCCTTGAACTCACAGAGATCTGCTTGTCTCTGCCTCCCATGTTCTTCTATGGGGCCACACACCAGGATTATATTTTTAATTTTTGAGGCTTAATCTGCCTTGTTCATCACATAGCCCAGACTGAGCTCACCACCTCTATGTAGAAGAAGATGCACTTGAATTCCTGATAGTGTGCCTCCACCTCCAAGTGCTGGATTTACAGGGGGATCCAACCTAAGGCCTCCAGCAAACTACACAAACACTCTATAAACTAATCCATTCCCATAGGTCAGGAAATAGACGTTCATAATTAGAATTTCATTCATTGCAGAAAATACACATTCTTTAGGAGAGACTGTAGCAAATTCAATCAGGAACATGAAGTGTCCTGATGTAAAATGTTCAGTAAAATTTGGAAAAATACTTAAACAGTAAACAAGCCAATAAACAACAATACTATGTAAACTAATAGAGAAAAAGAAAAACAAGTACAAGTAAACATTACTACCAGATTTGAAAAGAAAATGCAAAAGCAAAAGTGAGAGAAGAATACAGAGAGCAAAATATTAAGTTTCACATGCCTAAAATACTTGGGGAGGAAGGATTATCTCCTAGTTGCCTACCATAGTTTTGGCCTGCAATACCGGAAAATACAGGCTTCAAGAATTTGAACTCATTACTCTGAGAATCTCCTGTAAGACACACCTCATACTGGTAGCTCTGGGACAGGGTTCCCGCCCCGCTGACATCCACCAGGTGTCCAGGAAAGTGTCCCTCAGCCATTGAGCACACACCCAGAGTGGCCTCCCTGGCCCTCCTGCACAGCCTCACCCCCACAAACAGCAGCATAGACAAAAGGAAGAGAGAAGACACAGAAGCCAAGGCTATGACCAGGTACAGTGTGAGCACATCGCCTTCCTGGTGACTGGGGTCGCGCGCCACCTCTGGCAGAGGCAGGTATGGCTGAGAGAAGCCATCCACCAAGAGCACATGAAGAGTGACACTGGCAGAGCGCGGAGGATCGCCATTGTCCTTGACCAGCAGCACCAGCCTGTGCTTGGGCACATCGCGCTCGCTCAGCAGCCTGGTGGTGCGCACCTCGCCATTGTGCGCCCACACGCTGAACAGCCCGGGCTCAGTGGCCTTAAGCAGCTGGAATGACAGCCAGGCATTCTGGCCAGAGTCGCGGTCCACAGCCACCACCTTGGTGACCAGGTATCCAGGCTCCGCTGCCCTGGGCAGCAGCTCCGTGTAGGGCGCAGAGGCATTCTGCATCGGGTAGAGCACGAAGGGCGCATTGTCATTGTCGTCCAGCACCACCACGTGCACCAAAGCCTGGCTGCTGAGCGCGGGCGAGCCTTGGTCTGTGGCGCCTACATGGAACTCGAAGGTCTGCAGTGTCTCGTAGTCCATCGCCCTGAGTGCGAACAGCTGCCCGTTGTCAGCGTTGATGGAGATGAGCGAGTCGAGGGCCAGCTGTGGGTCCTCAGCTGACAGCAGCGAGTAGGTGATGTGGGCATTGGAGCCTGAGTCTGAGTCTGTGGCGCTGATGGTGCCTATGTGCAGGGCGGGGCTGTTGTTCTCGCGGACAGACATGGTGTAGGAGGTTTGGGTGAAGGTGGGAGCGTTGTCGTTGATGTCTGACACCTGCACTGTTATGGTGTGCTGGGTTGTAAGCTTGGGTGTGCCCAGGTCGGTGACAGAGATGGTGATATTGTACTCAGCTCTGATCTCTCTGTTCAAAGCTCCGTCTGTCATGAGTCTATAGAAATTCTCGATGGAAGGTTCCAGTGTAAAGGGAACACCATCTTGGATGGAACAAACTGTCCTTCCATTTTCTCCAGAGTCTCGGTCTCGAACCCGAAACAGAGCCACCTCTGTCTCTGGTGAATTTTCTGGGATGGGATTGATTAGCGATGATATAATTAGTTCTGGGTAATTATCATTGACATCCACCACCTGAATAGAAACAGAGCATTTTCCAGTAACTCCCCCGCCATCGGATGCCTCTATGTCTAGTTCATATGAAGATATCGTCTCAAAGTCAAGTGTTTTAATTAGTCGAACTTCTCCTGACAGGGCATTTAGCTCAAAAGTTTTGCTCATCTCCTGAGAACTATGAAAAAGAGAGTATGATACCTCTCCGTTTGTCCCAGTGTCTAAATCCTTAGCAGAGACCTTAGCAACCAGGGAACCCAAGGGACTGTCCTCTAGAATTTGCACCCTGTAGAAAGCCTGTGCAAACTCAGGGGCATTGTCATTGACATCCAAGACAATAATCCGGATTTGCGAGGTGCCCGTCCTGGGCGGAGATCCGCCATCCAGCGCTGTCAGAGTTAATCTGAAATCGGTCTGCTCCTCGCGATCAAGCTCTTGATCCAGTACCAGCTCTGGGTATTTTCTCCCATCACCTCGGTTGCGGATGGAAACATGGAAATGAGAATTGGTACCAATGGTATAGTTCTGAATGCTGTTATTTCCCACATCCAAATCCTGAGCGGTTTTGAGTAGAAATGCAGTGCCAACCGGGCTATTCTCTATGATTTTCACGGTCATTTCCCTTTCAGGAAACTCGGGAGAATGATCATTAATGTCTCCTATTTGTAGTTCGGCTTGAAATATTTCCAGTGGCATTTTCAGTAACACTTGGAAATGAGAGACACAGGGCTCAGTGGGGCCGCACAGCTCCTCCCGGTCCAGTTTTTCATTTAAGATTAGCTTCCCAGTCTGTAGATCAAGCTGCAAGCGTATTTCATTTTCCTCAGAGACGACCTGGGCTCCTCGAGCAGCTAGCTCCGCAGCTCCCAGCCCTAGGTCCTGGACTAGATCTGCTAAAACAGTGCCGCTGGGTGTTTCCTCCATCACAAAGTAACGGCGGGGTTCCCAGCCCGCCCCAGCCACTCCCAGTAAGAGAAAGATCAACAGAACTTGCCTTTGGCTGTGTTCCCTTCGAATCTTCATCTTTGCTTCTGCACCCAGGGTACAAGGGCATCCAGACAGCGGTAGACCTGTCAGTTAATAGCCTGCTCCCAAGTGTAGATTAGCAGCATTCTCCGGAGACTCAAAGGTCTGCGCTCTGCCTAAGGTCTTTTCTGCCTCCGATCTGAAGAAGCATTTTTTTTTCTCTTCTAAATCCCCCTTTTCCGGGTCGTCATTTTAAAAGTCTTAGCCTGCAGCGCCACCATGCGTTGACTGTACTCTTCAACAGATTGCTGTATGGTTCCATTCTTTTTACAGTCTATTTGGTTGTCAGAAGTTTAAACACTAAACAACATTATTTTAATTACCCAGTCCCTCATTAAAAAAAAAAGAATTCTTTATTAATACGCCAGATTCTAAAAATTACAAGAATAAACAACACAGACAAGCTGGAGACACTTTAGGTGAAACAGAGAGAGAGAGAAAGACACAGTACTGATTGACCAGTCACTTTGTAAAATTAGTAACATATATCCATATGAGTTCTTAAAATTCTTTAAGCATAAAGTGGGGTTAATGCTTCTGGGTTTCTTTGTAATTTTGTGTGTTCTAGGTACCAAAATTGTGGTTCCAGTTGGTTGGGTTTCATAAAGAAGAAAATCTACACGTTACTTCCAGTTTCTGATATACTTTCTACATATGGTCAGCAACTTAAAATTGTGTACAACTATTCAACTATGGGAAAACTTATACGAAAGCACCTATTACTCCATATCTTTTCTCTCTGGTGTTTTTCATCATACGCAGCATAAATGAATATGTTGGATTATTTCCTTTGTGTAACCTGTAAGTACTCCCCCTTGCTGTCATTATTGCTGCACTCTGTTATCCAAAATAACCTTTGGGAGAGAGAAGATGCTGAGCAAATATTTGCTTAATTCATCATAGAACAAAACACAAATCGGTGTGGATTTTCTCCTATTGTAAATGTTGTTTTGCTTTGTTGGGATTATAACTCATTTTAAATAAGCTGACTAAACAAGACAGCATTGTCCTCAGTAGCAATTCTCTATACTCTTTTCAATAGTCATTTGAAACAAGAACTGATATAAGCCATCTTTTTTTTTTTTTTTTTTTTTTTGTTTTTCGAGACAGGGTTTCTCTGTGTAGTCCTGGCTGTCCTGGAACTCACTTTGTAGACCAGGCTGGCCTCGAACTCAGAAATCCGCCTGCCTCTGCCTCCCAAGTGCTGGGATTAAAGGCGTGCGCCACCACGCCCGGCTCAAGCCATCTTTTTTTATTAAAGGAAAACTACAAGGCTTGTCAAGACCTGGCCTCAGCTTCCTGAGACTATCACTACTCCTATCTTGAAAAATTTCCACTTAGACAAAAGCTTCACCTGTCCTTTCTATGATTCTGTAATAGTTTGCAAGCATTCTAATTGTGTTATATTAACATGAAAGGCTCAATAGAAAATAAAACTAACAGGGATAGTTCATGAATCCAGGCAAGAATATCAAAACATGCTTTTAGAAAAAACAAACAAACAAACAAACGATTACTAAGTTGCCCTAGAAGCATTTATTATAAGCGCACATCTTAGTTTTCTGTCCCCAGTTCCCAATCCAATAGTGGAAGTCATGTAAAAATGAAGGTCCGACACAAGATTACTTGCTTGGTACACCTTTCCTTTCATCTCTCAGAGGTCTGACATTTGATACAATGCCAAAAGATGATGTCACTTTCTTGTAAAATTCCTAACAGAGAGACTAGAAAACATCTGGTCTCTAAAGTGAATTTAAAAGTAACCAAAATCAGACTGGTTCGGCTTAGATTAGCAATGCCCATCACTAGATCCAATTGTTTGAAACCATAGAGGGACCTGAGTTGTTCAAAACAAACTGAGTTTTGATCCCATACCTATGCAGAAGAGAGATATTTTCAGAAAATGTGGGGTAGGCTAGACAGATGTCACAGGAGGGAATCTAACTTTTTACAAGTTTTGAGAAAATCTAAAAAAAAAATAAACAATATTTATATGCATTACATGTTGGGCATTCCTTAAATCAGTAAAAGTCTTGACATTTCAGAGAAATTGTCATTCCTAATTAATACTGCTGTACAACAAAACCATGCATTTTCAGACACTAAACATTCTAGGTAGGAAAGCATATTAGATTAGACAGAAGATACTCTGATAATTCATTACATTTGCATCACATTTATCTTCAAAATATCAGTGCTTTTGTAATTTTTTTCTGGACAACAACCAAATAGAATGAAGATGAAGATTTTCAAATCAATAATAATTAATTTTAACAAATTGAAGAAACTGCGCATTGTCAGTAATTAGTAAAGTTCTCTGTATTCTTCAGGAAATGATATTTTAGAGACAAACCTGTAAGGGTATATATGAAAGTTATCTCCTGAATTAGGAAAATAAAGGCAAAATGTTAGAAATTCCTCGTGAAGATAAAATAGAAAATAAGAATGTTTAGAAAGAACCAATGTTCACCAGGAACCATAACAAGAGTCAACAAATTGCTAATTGTATCCAAAACCATTCATAGAGGAGGGATTTTTTTTCAAGCAGTTCACAGCCTGCTCAAGGCTGGGAGACAGGCTTTAGAAACTGAATATCGTTGGAATCCGACGCTCCTGTCAGACACACCTCATACTGGTAGTTCTGGGACAGGGTTCCCGCGCCACTGAAGTCCATCAAATGGGCAGGAAAGTGTCCCTCAGGCTCAGAGTAGCCACCTAGAGAGGCCGCCCTGGCCCTCCTGCACATCCTCACCCCCACGAACAGCAGCACAGACAGGAGGAAGAGAGAAGACACAGATGCCAAGGCAATGACCAAGTAGAGTGTGAGCGCTTCCTCATCCACGTGTGTGGGGTCGCGCGCCACCTCTGGCAGAGGCAGGTAGGGCTGAGAGAAGCCATCCACCACCAACAGGTGCAGAGTGACACTGGCAGAGCATGGAGGATCACCATTGTCCTTGACCAGTAGCACCAGCCTGTGCTTAGGTGCATCACGCTCGCTCAGTATCCTGGTGGTGCGCACCTCGCCATTGTGCGCCCACACGCTGAACAGCCCGGGCTCTGTGGCCTTGAGCAGCTGGAAGGACAGCCAGGCATTCTGGCCAGAGTCACGATCCACAGCCACCACCTTGGTGACCAGGTATCCAGGCTCGGCCGCCCTGGGCAGCAGTTCCGTGCAAGGTGCAGAGGCGTTCTGCAGAGGGTAGAGCACAAAAGGTGCATTGTCATTATCATCCAGCACCACCACGCGCACCAGAGCCTGGCTGCTGAGTGCTGGTGAGCCGTGATCCATGGCGCCCACGTGGAACTCGAAGGTCTGCAGGGCCTCATAGTCCATCGCCCTGAGTGCGAACAGCTGCCCATTGTCTGCGTTGATGGAGATGAGTGAGGTGAGGTCCAGGTGTGGGTCATGGGGTGGCAGCAGCGAGTAGGTGATGTGGGCATTGGAGCCTGAGTCTGAGTCTGTGGCGGTGATGGTGCCTATGTGCAGGGCGGGGCTGTTGTTCTCACGGACAAACATGGTGTAGGAGGTTTGGGCGAAGGCAGGGGAGTTGTCGTTCATGTCGGACACCTGTACTGTTATGGTGTGCTGGGTTGTGAGCCTGGGTGTGCCCATGTCGGAGACAGTGATGGTGACGTTGTATTCAGCTCTGCTCTCTCTGTCCAGTGGATGCTCTGTTACTAGAGTGTAGAAGTTTTTGAAAGTAGGTTTCAAGAGAAAAGGTAGTTTGTCTTGAATTGAACACATCATTCTCCCATTTTCTCCAGAGTCTTGGTCTCGTAAATTGAAAACAGCAACCACCATCTCTGACAAACTGTTCTCTGGGATAGGGCTCATAAGAGATGTAACGACTATTTCTGGTGGGTTGTCATTTACATCTGTAACCTGAACAATAATGACAGATTTCCCAGAGAGACCGCCACCATCAATGGCTTGAACATTTATTGTATAAGACTGAATTACCTCAAAATCTAGGAGTGTTTTCAAATGGACTTCACCAGAGATTGGATGGATTTTGAATGTTTTTTGTACATCTCTAGAGATATGAGAAAATGAATAAGATATTTCTCCATTTATTCCTGAATCCAAATCTGTAGCTGACACCTTGATTACCAGTGAATCCACAGAACTGTTCTCTGGCACTTGGACCTCATACAGGGTTTTTTCAAACTCAGGGGCATTGTCATTGACATCCAGAACCACAACTTGCACCAACGCAGTCCCTGACTTGGGCAGGGACCCGCCATCTGTAGCTGTTAGTATTAAGCTAATTGAAGCCTCCTTTTCTCTGTCCAGAGATCTAGCCAGTACCAGCTCTGGATATCTTCTTCCTTTACCACTGTCTTTTAACTTAAGGTAGAAGTAGGGGTTGGGGCTTACTGAATAATTTTGGATACCATTCATCCCTATATCCAAATCCTGAGCATGATCCATTTGGAATGAAGTTCCTGGAGTAGCACCTTCTGAGATATTTAGAAATATGAGTTTTTCTAGAAATGTGGGAGTATGGTCATTTATGTCTTCAATGAAAAGCTCAGCCTGAAAAAATTGCAGAGGATTTTCCAGTAACACCTGGAAATGCAATATACAGGCTTCACTGGAGGAACAAAGTGCCTCCCTGTCCAGCCTTTCATTCAAAAGCAAGTCTCCAGTCTCCAGTTCTAACCGCAAATAAGGCTGGTAGTCATCAAATATAACTCTGGCCCCCCGTGCAGCCAGATCACTCACATCCATATCTTTAATTATATTGGCTATAGAGAAGCCAGTCTCCATTTCTTCTGGCACAGAATAACTCCAGGTTGTGGAAAGAACCGAGGACCCTTCCAGGAAAACAAAGAAAACCAGCACTTGCCTTATATGCTGAGTAACTCTAGCTCCAGGCTCCATCACTCCTTCGACAAAGTGCTTTCTCCTGTGCTGTTCCCACTCAGTCTCTGGTAGCCCAGAGAGTGGCCCTGCTCATCTGGACCTTTGGGAATTTATAGATTTGCGATCCTCTCTGGAGGGTCTTGTGGATACCCCACCTTTTTTTTAGAAAGCCTGTGTGCTGTCTTATGCAGTGCTTTTGCTTCCGCTGGTTAAAGGAAACCCAAGCTGCTGATAGGAGACATTGTCTCATCCTATCCTGCAGCGCCACCATGCGACCATGCAGGTCGTCCGGTTTCAAAGTCAGGTAAATTTGAGACAAAATATGAATTCGTGGAATGTATTTTTAATTAACCCAAACTATAGCTTCATCTTTATTTCCATTTTCTGGGTTGCAGTTGTGATTTATTGTGATTATCACAATAAATTACTATCTGGTAGAACTGTGTTGATAAAATTGTTTAAAGTAGAATCTTTGTTTCAAACAGTTTATATTCTTCCTTAAAGACAACTGTAAAACTAAAATGGTTCAAAGGATTCTTGTGTCATCGATTTTACAAAAATGAGTAAGAGATTCTTAGGAAAACTGCAAATGGTAACCTAGATATCTCTTAAAAGTATTACCAAATGCTCTCAGAAAAGGCAGAAAGTGTGTGCTTATGCACTTGAAGTTGAGTCTGTGCAAATAGTTGTTTGGAGAAAATTGGACATTTTGGGCTAGGTAAATGACATCATTTTCTTAGGGATATTCATAGAAGATTTCCTTTTCTAGATTTCCTCTAGAAATACTTACTAGAAAATAAAGTTTGATGTGTCTGAATTCTGACAACATAAAATTGTGAAACTGAACTTCACTATGTTTGCACATTCAGGGCTTCCAACAGCAAGTGCTTTATTTATCTATTTCACGATTTGCTCAGTAAATGTTTATTAAGCATATACTTGACCAAGTAATAGCCATAAGCACCGGGACTGAAGGATAACCATGAAGAAGCTGTTTCTGCCTGGAGAGGGGGAGAAAGAGAATGGACCCTTGACATGAAGCACGATGACTGGCTTCATGAGGGAGGCTCGTGCAAATAGAAGACAATAGTTGAAGATCAGCTAACCAAACTTTGGAAGTGGAGAGCCGGCCTGCCTGGAGAAAGTGTATTCTAAAACTGATAGATGTGAAACAAGTGGAAGTAATCCAAATAAAAACGTATGGGAAGGTTGGAGGCGTAGCTCCGTGGTAGAGAGTGCATGTGAATCCCTGCTCTCAGGGAAAGGCAAAACACCACCGTGCAAATCTAAAACGAGAGGTGTGTTTTAAAAGAACTACATTAAAATCATGACAATGACATAGTGCAAGAAAAAATGGCGAAGGCTGAAATTGGAAAGGCAACCGAACAGTTTTTAAGGCATGTCAGTGGGAATGTAAGATTGTTAAAGTGTTCTGAACAGAAAAGTAATATAATCAAGGTTTTATTTTTTAAAAGATGGGCATGTTTCAGAGTTAAGAATAAAATAGAAATGAGGAATATAGAAACTGGACACTGGCAATAGATAGTTGCAATGACAGAGGGAGGAGATAATGCTAGCCACAACTAAACATATAGTAACATATTTGCACTGAAATTATGGAATAATGTGGGATGAAGCGATAGATAATAACATACATTATTATAATAAGCAAAGTTACTTTGTTTATGATATTTAAAAGCTAAATGATTCTAGGGTTATTAACCAATGATTGTAAACACAGAGAGAAGAAAAAGAGGGATATGCATGAAGCAGGAGAGGGAATACATTTGTAGTTTGTGAGAAGAAGAATTTTTAACTTAAAGCACATATAGGGTATTTAAGAGTTTAAAGTGACCATAGAGCACGCCTATAGTTACACATCTGATCTTCCATTATATAAATAAACTGGGAGAAAAGGTGAACTCCAGTGACAACGTTAGGGTTTGTTGGGGTAAAGTGAGGTCTTGGGACCCTTCAACAACAACAACAACAAAAACAAACAAACAAAAAAAAACACAAGTTACGGATGTTTGCAATTGTGTTTTCTGGGGGGTGTAGCTCAGTGGTAGAGTACTTCTCTTGCATGTACAAGGGCCTTTGCTTTTTACTTGTACTCATTTCTGAGAGGTCCTGTCATGGGAAGAGAGTGAGCAAAGGGACAAGGAAGAAAGAGAGAGCACACAGCCCGAAGAGACTACCATCTCCATGGTCACCGGTGGACTCTTCTAGAGTAGAAATGAATGTGGAGTCAGGCATGATGATACACATAACTCTAGCACTCCAGAGCTGAGGCATGGCCATCACCAGTTTGAACCCAGCCTGCACTCCATAGTGATACTTTGTCAGGAGAGGAAGAGATGATGTCATTACAGGCCCAAAACAGAGTCAAACTCCTAGATCCATATCTGTGGCAAGCTATGGTCCAATAAGGAGAAAATGTATTTATACCCCTTCTTCCCTGTGATCCCTTGTGATTAATTTGAAACAGAAATGACATCAAGTTTGATTGATTCTCTTCTTTGATGACTATACAAATACTGGATAGAAGGCTTTTCTTACTTCTTTTGGAGAAATTGAAGTTCTCTTATTTTCCACTGCTTCTACTGAGAAGCACACATCAGTTTGGATAGTGTAACCATCATGTGTTGAAGTTAAACTTCTCTTTTCTGAGATTTTTAAATTAAAATTTTTCTTTGGTTTTCTAAAATTTCACTATGATGTTTATAGTCAGGAACATCTCTGTGATGTATTTTTTTAGATTTATAGCAACCTCTTGGATTTGTTTGCTGATGTTTTCATCAGTTCTAGGTGTCCCTCAGTCTTTATTTCTTCAAATATTGTTCTGGTTAAAATTTTCTCATCTCTCTTGCTGAGCAGTGGTGGTGCACACATTTAATCACAGAACTCAGTAGGCAGAAGTAGGCAGATATTTGAGTTCGAGGCCAGCCTGATCTACAGGGATACACAGAGAAACCCCATCTTCAAAAACCAAAAACCACAAGTAAACCAAACCAAACCAAACCAAACCAAACCAAACCAAACCAAACCAAACCAAACCAAACCAAACCAAAATTCTCATCTTTCCTTTTGAATCTTTATTTTAAAACTCAGTCCTGTGTCTTTAATCACCTCCTCTTGTATTTTCATCATATTAACTACACGAGTTTCATAATGTATGAATTGTATTAAAACATCTTTAATGTGTCTAAGTATTTTATTGCCTTTGATTCCATTTAAAAAACTTGATTTGGGGGCCATCACATGGTGTGGGTGGGCAGAAGATACACAGAGAGAGGCCCACCAAGCCTTAGCCACTACCATAACATGCAAATGTGTGGTAGAGAGATGGGAGAGAAAGAGAATCAGAATGGTTCTAGCACTGTGAAGAGAGGTGGAACTGGAGACCTGAGAGTGGAGAGGGACAACATAATTTGCAGAGCCTGCCCTGTCACCTGAGGCCATGGTGAAGTCCTGGCCCATGCTGCCACTGAGGGCCATGCTCAGGTCTGTGGCTGTGCAGCAGCAGGGATCTGTGTTGATGTTTGTGGTCCATGCTACCATCAAAAGCCATGCAGACATCTCTGATCTGGGATGCCTTCTGGGACCATGTTGATGTCCAAGGTCTGTGCACAGCTGGCCTGGCCCCTCATTGGCTACAGCACTCTAGAGCAGACACTCACACCTCATCCAGGCAGCACAGTAGAGCTGGCCCTGGTGGTGGGGATGCAGGCAAGACTCCATGAGAAGAGTTGGCTCTGCCCTTTGCCGCTACAGCACTCTGGAGATCAGACCAGCACCCAGGCTGGACAACAGTAGAGCTGGCTCTAGTGGTGGAGGTTTGGGTGAGCCAGTCCCAGGGCATGGGAGCAGGAGAGTTGACCCCACTCCTTGCTGGTTGTGGCTTTAGGTGAAATAGCTGGGGCAGTGATGGAGAGCTCACCCTGGTGGTGTGGGTACAGGAGGGCTGGTGGGCTGACCAACTCACCTGTACCACCCAGGCTCAAATCCAGTGCTTTGGGTTGGCGGACCCCAACATCTACCCCATCTGTGAACTGCTGAAACTCTTGAAGGGGCATGTCCTGCATTTCCAAATTTCAGGGTCTCATGGCACAGGGCAACAACAGGATATCCAAGAGGAGTCCTAGTGAGCATCCAGTATTGATAAAATAGCAGAAGCCAGAGGCTTCCTGTGATACACTACAGCTTCTATAATGAGATGTTTTAAAATTATTTTTATTTATTTATTTATTTATTTATTTATTTATTTAGATATTTTCTTTATTTATATTTCACATGTTATCCCCCTTTCCTTGTTTCCCCTCCCCAAATCCCCTATCCATCCCCCTCCCCCTGTTCACCAACCCACCCTTCCCTGTCCTGGCATTCCCCTACACTGGGGTATCGAGCCTTCACAGGACCAAGGACCTCTCCTCTCATTGACATCCGACAAGGCCATCCTCTGCTACATATGCAGCTGGAGCCATGGGTCCCTCCATGTGTACTCTTTGGTTGGTGGTTTAGTCCCTGGGGCCATGGGGGTACTGGTTGGTTCGTATTGTTGTTCCTCCTATGGGGCTGCAAACCCCCAGGTTGCTGGGGAGGTTGCAGGTTGAGGAGAGGTTGCCAAGGCATAGAGAAGATACAAAGGGACAGGGAGATGAGTGGGATTGGGGTACATAATGTGAAATTCACAAAGAATCAATAAATAGTTTTTTTTTAAATTTTGATTAATGTGCTTTTCACCATGGAAGCTTAATTTTGTCCTTATCTAATATGTCATGCTAATGTTGATGTGTCTGTGTGTGTTTTTGTACATATATGTCAGTGCAGTGGTGGCAGAGGTCAGAGAGGGTATATGTTTCTCTGGAGCTAGAGTTATAGTTGCACTGCTAGGCATGGGGAGTGGAAATGGAATTCTCGCTCCTGAAGTCCTAGCCAATCTCTATAGTCCACCACCCTTTAGTGTTATGTTAGCGTTTTTGTTATGTTTCCTGCTGGCTCTCATTCATGGCTACATGTTTCCTGGGTATGCGGTTGTCAAGAATATTAATCATGCAAAGCAATTGTGTAAGTCTTCTATGTTTAGGACATAACTGATTTTATAAAAGCTTACACTTGATTTTTTTTTTTTCAGGATGGACCTGAGATTAATGCCTGTCAGTGATAGCTGATTAAATTTAAGGCCGAAAAGCAAGTTCAAGGCTGAAATTCCACACAAGGTCTGATGTATTTCTAGTTAACTTTCCATGTTGGTTAATGGGAAATCCTTCTGTAAATGTCTCTGTTAGGGTTTGATCCTCAGCATGTAAATCATGAACATGAAGATTTAACTTACTCAACCTTTTAAGTGGTCCCAGAAAAATACACACATTTTGTTGACTATCCATTTCTCTACATTTCAACATTAAATTTGAGCTGTCTTAATAGCTAATTTCTTCCAGTGAAAGCAGAGGCCAGCATAAACTACATTTAATTTCGACAGGAATTACAAAAATGTATCTGTGCACTAACCCTATATCTACACTGCTATTAATAAATCTTTCTAGAATCCTCCACTGCACTGTCCATCTACAGATTGGAGACTTTATAATTTGTACCATAGTAGGTATTTATTAGTCATAAATTCAAATAGCCACAAAGAATAGATCTGTATTCTGTATTCTCTGAGAGCCCATAAAGTGTTATTAATATTTTATAATATTACTTGTACTTTTTTACATTCTAAAAAGTGAACTTTGAGCATCTAAAGTGTTCAGTGTGCACAGATTCCCATATTATTCTCTGCTGGGAGCTGAGAGTGAGGCCAAGGCCTTGTACCTACCTGCTAGGCCTACACAACTAGACATGATATTTGTGCCTTTCTTCCTTATTTTTAACATCCAGTGAGTCCCTTTGAAACAGAGTCTCAGTCTGTAGCATAGGCTGGTCTTGAATTCACTACAAAGCAAGATTGTCCTGCAATTTATGGTGGTTCTCTTGCCCCAGTGACTCAAGTGTGGGGATTTTAATCCTAATTCTCCACTCTGCTTCTTTTTAATTTTTTGAGACTGTGTCTCACAGAGTCAGGCTGGTTCCACACTCCAGTCTCTCATTTGCTTAGATTATATAAATGTGCCAGTATGCAAAGTTCTGTTTTCTTCTTTATTTCTTTTTAAGAAAAATTCTTACTACATAGTCCAAGCCAACCTTGAACTCATGATTCTCTTTCACCAGCTGTCTTGCAGCTGATATTACACATTTGTGCTTCCACACTTGGATTATATTTCCTTCTATTAGTGATTATGAAAGATAAATCTAAGTCATTTTTAACAGTTTAGAAATGTTATTTCAGGGTCCTGAGAGATGGGTTATCAGTTCGGAGCACTTCCAGAGGGTCTGGCTTCAATAACCAGCACACACATGGCAGCTTACAACAATCTGTAACTTCAGTTCTAGGGGATCTGACATCCTCACACAGACATACATGGGGACAGAACACCAATGCACATAAAATTAAAAATAAATCATTAAAACTTACTTATTTTACTGGGTAATGGTGGGTAGTCTGGCACACCTTTAATCATAGCACTGGGGAGGGAGAGGCAGCTGGATCTTTGTGAATTTGAGGCCAACCTGGTCTACAGAGTTAATTCTAGGAAAGCCAGGGCTACACAAAGAAACCTTGACTTGAAAACCAATAAATAAATAAATGCATGAATAAAATTGAATTTAAAAATCCTCATTTTAATTTAAATCTAGGAACATTTTATCCCATTCTTTCCTGGTATAAGACTATTTTACTTAAGACAAGATTATTAACTGTTACCTGCGTTAGCAATAAGTGGTATAGAGTACTACACATTTTAACCAAGAAAACGTGTATTTAAAGACAACAAGGCAGAAATATCAAGACCTAGAAGATTTTGTAATCAGAAAGCATCATTAGAAGCCAGAAAAAGAGAAATTACTAAGAAACCAATTCTTGAAAACACTATAAAATAAAGGCCTCTACTACCAGGTATGGAAGGGCGGCATTTAAAGAATATTTTTTTTCTGATGAAATAATCTTAACAGAGAACACTACAAATGATCCAATACAGTTTCTACCCAGGTACAACATTTAAACTCTCTGTTGGGTTTTAATAGCATATTGGGGGAAACTCCCATACATGGTAACATTTGTCCATTTTTATTTCCTTCCCTCCCTCCCTCCAAGTCTTTCATTGTAGATACACATCCAGGGCTGCCTGCTTTTGGCCTCCACCCAATAGTATATTAATCACCAGCTCAGCACATTGACTCTAAATACTTATGCCAGCGTTTCCATTGCTGTGCCTTATATAAGAAACAGCATAACTGTTAACATAACACTTCGACAAAAGAAACAAAACAAAACGTGCAGTCTGTTTCTTTGCATCACTATAATCCCAGTAAAGATTTTCAAAGTAACTGTGAGAAAAACATGTGAAATAAAAATGCATGCATCATCAGTAAAGCCTTAAATCCAGTACAGATTTAGAAAAAAACAAGCATTTGCAATTTGTCAATAGAAATAAAATATTACAAGTTTAAAGGAAAATTTTATTGAATATTAAAACCAAGGCTATTCCGAAAGTTCTCCTTTTCCAGCACATTAGAATCAGGGTCATGGAGCTGAAGACTGGGCATGACCGGCTTCAGGAATTTGAACTCATTTGTTCCAGTACCTCCTGTGAAACATACCTCGTATTGGTAGTTCTGGGATAGGGTTCCGGTGCCAGTAACGTCCACCAGATGGCCAGGAAAGTGTCCCTCAGGCACAGAGCAGCCACCCAGAGAGGCTGCCCTGGCCCTCCTGCACAGCCTCACCCCCACGAACAGCAGCACAGACAGGAGGAAGAGAGAAGACACAGATGCCAAGGCGATGACTAGGTACAGTGTTAGGGCGTCCTCTTCGTGCGCGGGATTGCGCGCCACCTCTGGCAGAGGCAGGTAGGGCTGAGAGAAGCCATCCACCACTACCACGTGCAGTGTGACACTGGCAGAGCGCGGAGGATCTCCATTGTCCTTGACCAGCAGCACCAGCCTGTGCTTGGGCGCATCGCGCTCGCTCAGCAGCCTGGTGGTGCGCACCTCGCCATTGTGCGCCCACACGCTGAACAGCCCGGGCTCCGTGGCCTTGAGCAGCTGGAAGGACAGCCAGGCATTCTGGCCAGAGTCACGATCCACAGCCACCACCTTGGTGACCAGGTATCCAGGCTCGGCCGCCCTGGGCAGCAGCTCTGTGTAAGGTGCAGAGGCGTTCTGCATCGGGTAGAGTACGAAGGGCTCATTGTCATTGTCGTCTAGCACCACCACGCGCACCAGAGCCTGGCTGCTGAGCGCAGGTGAGCCTTGGTCTGTGGCGCCCACGTGGAACTCGAAGGAATGTAGGATCTCATAGTCCAGCGCCCTGAGAGTGAACAGTTGCCCATTGTCTGCGTTAATGGAAATTAGCGAGGTGAGGTCCAGCTGTGGGTCCTGAGCCGACAGCAGCGAGTAGCTGATGTGGGCATTGGAGCCTGAGTCTGAGTCTGTGGCGCTGATGGTGCCTATGTGCAGGGCGGGGCTGTTGTTCTCGCGGACAAACATGGTGTAGGAGGTTTGGGTGAAGGCAGGGGCGTTGTCGTTGATGTCAGACACCTGCACTGTTATGGTGTGCTGGGTTGTGAGCCTGGGTGTGCCCAGGTCGGAGACTGTGATGGTGATATTGTATTCAGCTCTGTTCTCTCTGTCCAGCGCTTTTTCAGAAAGTAGAGTAAAAAAGTTCTTGAAGGTGGGTTTCAGAATAAATGGAAGGTCATCCTGAATAGAGCAAAGGATCCTTCCATTGTCTCCAGAGTCTTGATCTCGGACACTGAATAGAGCGACCAGGGTCTCTGAAGCATTCTCTGGAATTGTCTTTATAATCGATGATATGATCACTTCCGGTGCATTGTCATTTATATCTAATACCTTAACTGAAAGAGTGCATTTTGCTGAAAGACCTCCACCATCTGTTGCTTGGATATTTACAGAATAGGATTGTAGTACTTCAAAATCCAGTAGTGATCTCAAAATGACTTCCCCAGATTTTGGGTTGATTCCAAAGGTGTTTCTAATATCTTCTGATGCATGCAAAAATGAATATGATATTTTCCCATTATTTCCCATATCTAAATCTTTAGCAGAGATGGCAATAATACTGGAGCCAACTGGTTTGTCCTCTGGGACCTGCGCCTCATAGAAACTCTGAGTAAATTCAGGAGCATTATCGTTGATGTCCAAGACTTTTATGAGAACTAATGTTGTCCCAGTCCTGGGTGGAGACCCACCATCCAGTGCTGTAAGTGTCAATCTAAGCTCAGATTCCTCCTCATGATCTAAAACTTTATCAAGAACCAGCTCTGGATATATCTTTCCATCACCACTGTCATGAACTTTAACATAGAAATGAGAACTGGGGCTAATGCTGTAGTCCTGGAGACTGTTGCTTCCTATGTCCAGATCTTGTGCATTCTCAATTAAGAATGTGGTTCCGATAGTAGCGCTTTCTGGTATTTTAATAGTTATTTCCTTGTCTAGGAATGCAGGGGAATGATCATTTATATCTCTGACATGCAGCTCAGCTTGATAGAACTGTAAGGGATTTTCTAGTACCACTTGAAAGGGCAGCACACAGGGCTGGGTGGAGCCACACAGCTCTTCACGGTCCAGTCGCTCATTCAAGAGCATATCTCCCGTCAGCAAATTAAGGAGTAAATGCTTTTTATTATCATCTGACACTATCCTGGCCTCCCTGGAGGACAGCTCCTCAACCCCCAGCCCTAAATCCCTGGCCAGATTAGCTACAAAAGAGCCAATTTCTGTTTCCTCTGCTACAGAATAGCGCAAAGGTTCAGTACTCGCCTGAGACAATCCCAGCAAAACAAAGAAAACCAAGACTTGCCTTTTCTGCAGGGTGAGAGCCCTTCTGGTTCCCATGGTTCCTCCAGGTGACTTCTTTTGCCCCCAAATTTAAATTCAGTCCAAGATTTGAGAGATAAAGGTCCGATATTTCTTTTGAAAATTCCTTGGCAGCTCTGTCGGTGAAGCTCCTGTAATATCTCCCTTCTCACTGAATCGACTGTTCTCTGATCCTTTGGATAGTGGAGCCCACAGGGCTGGCTATGCACTGTTTCATCTTATCCTATAGCGCCACCATGTGTCTCTGTGAATCTTTTCAGTTAATATTTTTCTCCTAAAATTTTATGTCTATCTAGAATATTCAAAAGCAAATTTCACATAGATTGTATTTATCTCTAAATATTCATCTATTATTTATAATTAGCAAATCATTATCACAATAGACATGTAGAAATACTTCTTGGATATAGCTTATAACTCAGTCTGTTTGAGCTTTTCCCATTTTCTATATCCCTGTCTTGTGTTGTTGGTTTGTTTGAGTTAGAATCCAAACACAGACAATACTCTGTATGAAATCATTAGTGCTTTGAATGTTCAACCCAAAAAGTATAATCAAATGCCCCCAAATCAATAAAAATATTTATTTCAAGACAATTCTTAAGTAGTTACAAATATTTACCTCCACTCTGGTAAATATTTGTTGGGGTGAGTTCACTATTTAATTATAATACCATTGCATTTTACACATACACACAAACACACACACATGAATCAGGAAAAATACAAAACATACTACATTTTTTGTTAGTAGTGAACTTAAGACAAGGTAATATTAGATTCCTTGCTTTTGCATTAAAAACACAGTAAGGTGTGGCGGCACACACCTTCAATCCCAACACTTGAGAGGCAGAAGTAGGGGAATCTATAAGAGTTTACGGCAAGCATGGTCTACATAGTGAGCTTCCTGTTGGTGAGAGCTATGTAGGGAGACACTGAAGACACATATACACATATGTGTACAGACATGTACTCCTGTGCATATGGGAGGGTATGACACAGTAAGATGATCTTTCTATGGAACTTGCAGGGAACAAAATTGATTAGCTAGTAATTAAAGATATAACATTGCAGAGGCAAAGAACAACGGAAATATCCTGAAGAGACATGTAACTGCGACCTAGGAAATGGATAATATTTATGAACACTGAATCATGGTTCCATCACTCACTCTCCATAGACCTGAACAAATTATATACCTTTGTCTCCTTAGTGTTGCCTCCAAGGGCTTTTGTCATAGAAATCAATAAGCTGACATTTGCAAAGTAATCAGAAGAAAATTAACTAAACATCTGTTAAGAGAAAACAATTAAATTGTGTGGCAGAACCTTGGTAGTGGTGTGAGTGTATGGTATGCTCACTGAAGTCCCAATTCAATCCCTAACTTCAAAATAAAATTAAATATAACAATCACAACATAGCCACCAAATTTCATTTATATTGAGTATGTATGTCTTTCCCTTGTTACTAGGTATTGGGTACATAATCCAAGAATAATTTAAAGTATATGAGTAGGTGTGTGTAGTTCATGGACAAGTGCTACTCATATATTTTTTTTAAATTAGTGACTGTAAATTTCCTTGTACACAGGATAGTAGAACCAAAGTTCACGTATTTAAAAGAAAAAAGAAAAAGAAAAATGAGTATCTTTTCTAAAAGAAAGAAGACTCTAGGTTCAAAATCATTCTTTGAAAGACAAGCAGAATTTCAAAAAACAAGAGAAACAGCAGCAAATACCTCAAAGTCAAGAAAAAAGTAAATGTTAACATTGTCTATTGTATTTAAGGCAGTATTTCTTGATGACCCTGATAGGTGTCTGATAAAATATGTACCACTCTTCCACACGTACCCACACACACGATGTGGTGGTTTGAATGAGAATGCATGCCATGGACTCTTATGTTTGAATACTTGGTCCCTACTTGGCAGAACTACTTGGGAAGGATCAGGAGGTATGGCCTGGTTGGAGGAAGTGTGTCACTGGGGTTTTGAGGTTTGAAAACACTCACACCATTCCTAGTGTTTTTCTCTCTGCTTCCAAAGTGCAGATCAAGATGTGGGCTCTCAGCTGCTCAAGCCAGCAAACATTTGCTGTGCCAATCTGGACTCTAACCCTCTGAAACTGTAAGTCTAGAGTTAAGCATTTTTAGAATAAGTTGCCGTGATCATATGTTTTTGTTTTAATTGAATATCATCTTCATTTACATTGCCAATGGTAAAACCTTTCCCGATTGAGATCATATGTTTTATCACAGCAATAGAAAAGTAACTGAGACACAAGGAAACTTAGCTGACCGGCCTATCTGAACCTCCTTGTGGTTTGGTTTGACCTTTGCAATTTTACAGATGTTTTGAGAAGAGTATTGCTTACTACATTATTTTTTTGGTCTGAGATAGAAGAGTTCTAAGTGATCATCTTTCCCCCAAGCCATCTAGAACACAGGTATGACAGTGAGAAGTTGCAGCCATACTGACTATTAGTTTCCCAAAGTCATTTGGAATGAAATCTGATTCTAGAAGAACCACAGGGACAAAGCTGCTCCCTTTATACAACCATTTCATTGACACTGTTACATGAAAGAGAAAGACTACAAAGCACTGTGTAGTTGCATCTCTTTGTTTTGGCGATATAATATTATTTAGTGTATATAGACATTCTTTATAACCTTTAAAATAGAATTTTCAGTATGTTGCAAAGAATGGTTGCAAAGAAAATGAAACTACCCTTGGTTAATGTAATAGTAACTTTTATTCTCCAGATGTAATTCGCCCAGAGACTCCTGAAAACTTCACATTTTAGATTGGTTAGTTACCTGTATGTGAACATAGGAGCTCCCAAAGTGAAGTCTTGAATCCTCTCCACTAGAGTTAGGAAACACACAATTCCTTCAAAAATAGAGAAGTCTTGATGCTCATATGTCTGGAAAAGCTTGAAGCAACAAGACAATCACCTGGACCTTCTGTTGTGTCTGCTCTTCTGTCTGTAGGACTCTTCTGCCTGGGTGGTTTAGATAAGACCTAGCTTACTTGGAATCATAGGAGTCTAGAGTTGTTCTTTATTGCTTTGATCATTGTTGAGAGATACCTCACAGTATCTCACACACTAGAGCTATACAGTTCAGTGGTTATTCCTAGAGTTGTAGAACTGTACAACTATCAGCAGTATTTCTAATTTAAAATCACTTCTAGTTTATCCCCCACGTAAGTTGTAGCCAACTACTCTCCATTCCTACACATTTTCCCAACCTTTTGACAACTGACAAAATACTTTCTGTCTCCAAATTCTACTTTGCAAAGTAAGAAATTAAACTTAATTAGCCCATATGCACATTTCCCCTGGATGCAAAGATTCCATAGTTTGAAGGACTGATAATGAAATGGTAGCTTTCCGAAAAGTATAAACACTGGGTTGTCTTGGATATGGGAGGGATTTGAACGTGTCTGGCACTGATGCTGACTCTAGCCCATGGGACAGGGAGCGTCCCCACATACTTCCCCTCTCATCCTTACGGTCAGGTCTTTACATCTCCACGATGCTCATCACCTCTCATTTTCCTCCTTCTGGACATACAGATTTAGACTTGTTTGGACATTCTCAGGAAACTTCCTCTCCCAACCATTACCCTTTCCCTGTAATTACACATGTACTACTCATATACCACAATTACATTCCCCAGTAATTGTCAGACCATGAAGGGCAAGAACCATGATAAACTGGTCCTTCTCTACACAAGATGAAACTCTCCCCTCTGTAGTGGTTTTAACTTATTTTTGTTAAATTAGAATGTGACATGTTCATACACTAAAAAATGTGGTCAACACACTTTTGGTTGCTGCTCTTCAGTGGCGTCTGAGATAGACTCAGTGGCTTATGACCATATCAGGAAATTCAAGCAGAGAATAAGGAAATTTCAAGCTTACAATAGACTATGTATTCTTCCTATTAGATTTGAATGTTGTATAATACACACAGCAAATGTGAATTAGTACTCAGTGCATGTTCTTTTATTTCATGAATGAATTCTTTTATTATCTCACAGGCTTGCTTTCTCCCATTGGAACTATTGTCTAGGTGCCCTTTCTTACATCTGGATTACACATTTTGTCCTTGTGAAGTTAAGGAGACATTTGTAATATCAAGGCCTCATATTTCAAGATTTTATAAGTAACCACAATATTCATGTTCCTCTGGAGCCATCTTCCAGGACATGTAAGATAGTGTTAATAAGAAGATCATAAAAAAACCCAAACAAACAAAAAAACCAAAACAAAACAAAAAAAAAGAAGAGTGACCTTTCCCCACTTTTTTTTATTATGTGTTTTGATCTATCTGGGGATCTATCACTGAGTTGTACCCAGACCCCCTATGGGCTCCTTCTCAATAGGCCTAATGGTTGTATCACAGTATAGATTTTCCAATGCAATCAATATATTCAGTAGAAACAAACAATTAAAAATTAAACTAGGGTGCTTTAAAGACTAAAGTTACTTGAAAATAGCACCCATAATAACAAGCCACAGGAAAAACTCGAAAAGGACAGTCAACAAAAGATCTGCTTGAAAAATTTAACTACTCCTAAAATGGTCTGTTTATTTCATTATAAGCAAAAGTGCAAGTCAAAGTGCTGGAAAAGACAGATGGAAGTGGGGCGGGGTAAATTATTTACGAGTTAGGTCATCTGACAGACTAGGCTGCAGAATACATTACGATCTTATTACAAGCGCTGGCATAAATTGAAAAGTGGGAGGGACATAATAAAATGCAAACACTAGATTTGAAGAGCATGCAAACTCGGAGAAGTACACATTACCGTGGAAGAGCCACAAAATGAAATACAACATCAATTACAGTCACCAAATAACCCAAAACTATTGCGCAAAGTAGGACTTTCCTCCCTTTCTTTCCCAGGAAACTGGGGTTGTAAATTGGGGGAAACTGGCTTCAAGAATCTGAACTCATTTGTCCCACTACCTCCCATCATACACACCTCATATTGGTAGCTCTGGGACAGAGTCCCCACACCACTAATGTCCACAAGATGATCAGGAAAGTGTCCGTCAGGTACAGAACAGACACCTAGAGAGGCTGCCCTGGCTCTCCTGCACAGCCTCACCCCCACGAATAGCATCACTGAAAGGAGGAAGAGAGAAGACACAGATGCCAAGGCGATAACCAGGTACAGTGTTAGAGCGTCTTCTTCGTGCGCAGGATTGTGCGCCACCTCTGGCAGAGGCAGGTAGGGCTGAGAGAAGCCATCCACCAGCAGCACGTGCAGCGTGACACTTGCAGAGCGTGGAGGATCACCATTGTCCTTAACCAGCAGCACCAGCCTGTGTTTGGGCACATCGCGCTCGCTCAGCAGCCTGGTGGTGCGCACCTCGCCATTGTGCGCCCACACGCTGAACAGTCCGGGCTCCGTGGCCTTGAGCAGCTGGAAGGACAGCCAGGCATTCTGGCCAGAGTCGCAGTCCACAGCCACCACCTTGGTGACCAGGTATCCAGGCTCGGCCGCCCTGGGCAGCAGCTCTGTGTAGGGCGCAGAGGCGTTCTGCATCGGGTAGAGCACGAAGGGTGCATTGTCATTGTCGTCCAGCACCAGCACGCGCACCAGAGCCTGGCTGCTGAGCGCGGGAGAACCTCGGTCTGTGGCACCCACGCGGAACTCGAAGGTCTGCAGGGCCTCATAGTCCATCGCCCTGAGAGCGAACAGCTGCCCGTTGTCAGCATTAATGGAGATTAACGAGGTGAGGTCCAGCTGTGGATCCTGAGCAGACAGCAGCGAGTAGGTGATGTAGGCGTTGGAACCAGAATCTGAGTCTGTGGCACTGATGGTGCCTATGTGCAGGGCGGGGCTGTTGTTCTCGCGGACAAACATGGTGTAGGAGGTTTGGGTGAAGGAGGGGGCATTGTCATTGATGTCTGACACCTGCACTGTTATGGTGTGGTGGGTTGTGAGCCTGGGTGTGCCCAAGTCCGTGACAGAGATGGTGATGTTGTATTCAGCTCTGCTCTCTCTGTCCAGTGCTCCCTCCGTTTCCAAGTGGTAGTAATTTTCAATAGAAGATTTTAGCATAAACGGGAGATCCTCTGGAATAGTACAAACCATCTTGCCATTCTTACCCGAGTCCTTGTCTCGAATACTAAAAATCATGACTAAAGTCTCTGCGGTATTTTCTGGGATTGGACTGATAAATGATGATACAATGATTTCAGGAAAATTGTCATTCACATCCATCACCTGAATTCTTACTGTTGATTTTCCAGAAAGTCCTCCCCGATCAGTAGCTTTAATGATAATTGAGTAGGATTCAGTTGTTTCAAAGTCCAAATAACCTCTTAAACTTATTTCTCCAGAATGTTTATTAATTGCGAATGTTTTTCGAATATCCTCTGATGCATGGGAAAAGGCATACGATAGTTCACCATTAATTCCTGAGTCTAAATCAGAAGCCGATGCAGTGATAATCAGTGAGCCAAGCATGCTATTCTCTGGAATTGTCACTTCATAGAACATTTGGTCAAACTCTGGGGAGTTGTCGTTAATATCTATGACTTCCACTCGAACCAAGGCAGTCCCAGACCTGGGTGGAGTCCCTCCATCCAAAGCAGTGAGGATGAGACTGAGCTCGTGCTGCTCCTCATAATCCAAAGCCTTGTCCAAAACTAACTCTGGGTATTTCCTGCCGTCGGGATTAACTCGCATTGTAACATGGAAATGAGAGCTCTGGCTTATCATGTAGCTTTGAACAGCATTGACTCCTACATCTAAATCGGTCGCACTTTCTAGTAAGAATACAGCACCAACAGGACTGTTCTCCGGGATTTCTAAAACCATTTCCTTTTCCAAGAATACGGGGGAGTTGTCATTTACATCCATGACCTGGAGCTCAACTTTAAAAATCTTTAAGGGGTTTGTCAGTAACACCTGGAAATGCAGCAAGCAGGGCTCAGTGGAGCCACACAGCTCCTCACGGTCTAGTGGTCCACTTAGGAGCAAATCTCCTGTATTTATGTTCAGTTGCAGAGGCAGTTTATTATCATTGGAGGCCACTTGAGCCCCTCGTGCAGACAGCTCACCCACCTGGAGCCCCAGGTCCTTTACCAAATTCCCTACCAAGGCCCCACTCAGCGTTCCCTCCACCACTGAAAGTCTCCCAGCCTCAGAGTGTGCTTGAGACACCCCTAGGAAAACAAAGAGAAGCAGGACTTGCCTTGTCTGCAGATAGTGTCCCCCGCGGCTCTCCATAGTTCCTTTCCAGAAGGCTGCTGGCAGAATCACCTCTGCTCCACCACACCCTTCTGTAAAATGTGCTCCTTGATTTGTCCGCAGAATCCCCAGAATCCGAAGGATCAACGGTTTTTATGTAGCACCCTCATGGCTTGTGTTTCTTTCTAGTTTTCTGTAATCACTTGGGCTGTGTCTGCGGCATTTAATATAATTCTCATTTCCTGTAACATTATCCTGCAGCGCCACCATGTGTCTTCACGGGGTTTCACAGTTTGATGAATGCTACTTAAGTTTCATTCACATCAAATTTCTCTCAGAGACAAATGTTCATTATGTGGCTATTAGTATATTTTTTTCATTAGTGTTATTTATGGCTTATGATGATGCTAGTGTTTGTTTTGAAGTTCTTGGTAAGTATCTCGGACGTATATCATGGTTAAGTTTAACACATCCCTTTACCACTTGGCCTTGGTTAGGTTAAAAAGGGAAAGAGAAAGTGTCCATGGAACGTTTCAGAGGTTATTCTTGGGTTATGACACTAGATTATCCAGGAGATGGTACACGTTAAAGGATATATTATATAAATTCATAGTTTAGTTCCAGTTTCTTACAAGTTACAACAATTCAGTAAGTGGTGCACATTTTGAGTAAATGACACTCATACTCCTAAAGTTGACCTCCTTCAGGAAATATTCTACCCACAACACACAGAAGTTCAGAGAGGAAAAAGGATAGAAATTTGCTTTCCTAAAGAAAGCAAAAATTTAATCTCTGAGTGAAATCAATTAATGCCCTGTTCCCGCTAATGAAGCAATACATGGTTTCTCGAGTATAGTATTATAGGGATAGCTTTTAGTGACAGAGCCTACTCTGTGCTTGCTTCACCCTGACTGGTATCATCTCTGAAACTTGGAGGGGTTTTGGCCCTATCTGGAGTTCACAATTGCCACGGAAAGAGAAGACTGTTGGGAATAAATACTAGGAACTCATCAATGATATCCACCATTGAAAGTTTCAAGAGCACCCCAGGAATGAATGAAACAGTTCCAGTTGAAAAATGTTAATTTGAGTTGAATTTTTAAAAATGGAAGTTCTATATATGGTTGAAAAAAATAAACCAGCACAAAAAAGAAAAACTGAAAGATGGGGTGGCCTGGATATGTGTGCAGTTATCTTTCTACCTTTAAAATGCCCATTAAGCTCATAGAAAAGTAATGATATTGAGAACTCACAAAATTAAAGTACACAGGTAGCACACATGTGTTTAATGATAGAAGGCAATTGGAAGAAACTCACTAGGAAGTTCTAGAAAATGGCTAAATATCCATTCCTGGAGAAAGGGAAATTACCATGTTTGTTTAACAAGAATAGCATTCACATTCCAGATTCAGAGAAATGGGAAGATAAAAGTTAATCTTGAGATGAACAAGTTAATAATTGAAACTATATTTACAGTAAGGTTGAATTCTCTGTTCTTAGTATCTACAGAGACATAAAAGTCTCTCAGGGTAGAGAATGGATACTTGTTTTGAAGAGATTAGCAAACTTTCTCTAGTCTTTGACACTTAAGTTATGCTGAACAGCAGTAGAACTTGAGAGTTTTAGATTTAGACATTTGAATAGTAAGACTTCAAGTATCTTCTCAAGCAACATTCTCAGACTCTAGAACACAAGGTGCATTATTGACACATAATTCCACACATCCGTTATTCCAAAATTCTAACCTGAATAGTGTGAAATCTCAAATAAATTCTTACACTTACAGATGTGTCTCTGCCTAAAAAATACCTCTGGCTTAGCATGGTAACATTAGAATGAAGTCTTGCCATCAATGCCTGTTCAATCACAGAGGGTTGATACCCAGTGTTTTAAATGCAGAATTCTTCATTATGAGAACACAGCTGAGGACTACATGATATTTGACAGGATATCTATAACATGAAGTAGAAAAGCCAAAACCAATGTTCATGGCCATAAAGAGTTTAGTGGGTAAAACACTTTCTGTGCAAACCTGGATCCAAGTTTGATCACTAGTATCCATGTAAAAAGCAGATGCATCTTTAGTCAAAGCACAGATGGTAGATGCAGACAAGAGAATCACCAACACACACACACACACACACACACACACACACACACCAATACAGCTATAAAACAAAAAGAAACAAGAGAAAATGTGTAATCAATATCCCCAGAAAAATGAAATCTAAGAGACAAATATTTACTTATATCTTCCGTGATTCTTTGTGTTTCAAATTCATGTACCCATTTCATGTTAATAACATGGAGTTATTTGTATGGAGTATATGTTCTTATTATAAGAGAAATGACAGGTTAGAACTGGGGCATATTGGGTTGTATATGCCTGTAGTTTCAATACAGAAGAGTCAGAGTCAGAAAGATTGCAAGTTGGAGGCTACCCTGACTATGTAGTTGAGACCATGATTCAAAGTTGAAAAAGGAAACAAAACAGATTAGGAGACTTAAGTGTCCCTTACAAACCATATAATTTTGATAAATTTCTTCAACTTCTGTGACTCACACTTAATTTTTAGAATAACAATATGATACTAATAATACTGTACAGTATATCATCATAATATAGTTTAAGGTGGTAAATTACAGATAGGAAAAATATTATACTTCCAATGCATACTATTCAAAAATAACACTCTAAGAACTTCTAAAAGTATTTATCTACCAGAAAGCAAGCTTACAAATAAAGGTTGAATGATTAAATGAGCAGATCAAGAAAGTAGAACAAGGAGCAAATAGAGTAGAAATACGAAATAAAATGAGCTTAGGGTCTTATAGAACTCTTCCAGTCAGTCAAATATTTAATCAAGATTTTTGAAAAAACAAGTGAGAAGTTATAGCAAACTAAAATGATTTTTTTCTTGAATTGAGAATCTCAACATTGACAGGATATATCCTCATGAACCAGTTAACAAAGAGATAGTCACAGCTACAGTATCCTCAGACTACTGAGGGTAAGTTTTCCAATGCTTTCAGAATGAATAGGGAAAATTGCAGAAGAAGAGATAGGCTTTAGAATAGAATTGTCCTTGTGAAATGTAATTCTACACAATTAAGAAAAGGAAACATGCTTTTTAACTTTGAGGGAGAAATTTTTAAATTATACTTTTATACCCAGTCAAACTATCAACAAATGAAAAGATTGCTTCACTATATAAAGTATTAAAAGATGTTTTATTTCTCCTAAGAATTTAATGAAATTTTCTGTCAACCAAGGAAGAAAGTAAACTCAGAAATGATATTAGGTTGTATACAAGGTGGGCAGTGTGGGGAAAGTATTGAAGCATGGCAGCCATAAGGTAAACCTATGAACGACCTATGTACAAAAGCTCCCTAATAAATAAACAATTAATTTGTAGCTTATATATTTGAGTATTTGAAGGCAAGAAGTTAATATTCAAGAGGAATATGATGTAAAAAAACAGTGAGAACAGAGAATGCAGCTCAAGGTAACCCACTGCTTTGATTGAACACTTAACATGGAAAGAGAGAGGCAGAAAAATCACAAGCGGTAAATAGAAACAGCAACTATTAGCTCTGGAAAAAAATGCTTCCAAGAAAGAAAATGCAACCACACTGCACCACTAAGTATGTATACATGGGAAACCTACACAGGTGGACATCAGTGTTAGTTTTACTTCAGCATGGTGCTCATCTAGGAGGCCTTGGGTTCGAGCCTAGAAACCCACAGGAACAAAACTGTAACATTTTATGATTATTCTACAAAAATACCCAAGGATAAGGGAAATGAATACCTTCTGTTTGTGTGTTTATTAATGTGAATAAGAACTGAAAAAGGTGGGTAACACATAAAAGTTGACCATAAAAATATAGCAGCTAAACACATCATCTGGGAGTACATCAAATCTGAAGAACAACTGTAGAAAGGGACTGGAGATAAAATTTATTTTCTCTGTAACCTTTAATTTATTTCAATTTTTAAAATTTGACATTTTAAAAGTTTCAACATAACATGAAAATTATCTTTCCAATAGCCCATTGATATTGTCATACAAAATTTAAATGTGCTCAAATGTATGTTGATTTTCATGCAGACTATCACATTGTATTAGCATTATATGACACAATCTGTTGTATATGTCACCAAGAATGAACATAAAAATGAGCTCTTACTGGGTGGTGGTGACACACAAGTATAATCCCAGCATTTGGGCAGCAGAGGCAGGTGGATTGCTGTGAGTTTGAGGTCAGCCTGGTCTGCAGAACTAATTCTAAGACAGACAGGTCTACATAGAGAAACTCTGTTATGAAAAAAATAAGAAAAGAAAGAGAAAGAATTCTTTTTTTTTTTTTGAGAAAGAATTCTTAAGGAAGATAGGAAAGAAGGGCAATGAGATGACCATGTTAAGAAAGCAGCATGGGATACTTGCTTGGAAGAGAAAGGGAACCAGTGGGACAACAAGAGTTAGGAATGAATGAGTCCAAGCCATGACACCATGTGTGCAGGCATCACTAACCATCATGCTGGCATAAAATTATCAGAACACTCAAAATCATAAACATGTCAAGGGATTTGTAAGGGAAGAAGGGAAGTAATAGGGGTTGCGAGGAGATTAACCAGGGGGTTATAATAATCAGAATGCATGACATCCATGCACGAAACTGCCAAAAATGGACACCGTGAAAGTTAAAGGAATATGCAGCTTTTTAAAGTGAGTAGAACGCATGCCTGGCTGGAGCGAGGGGTCAATGGTGGAGCATTTTCTTATCATGCAAAAGGCTTGGTTAATTCTTAGCAACAAAAGAAAACAAAACAATAACAACAAAACCCCAAAGCTCAGTTTTACATAATGAGAAATGAAGTAAAATTATCGTCACTAAAATCAGGGACTAGACAAGGCTGCCCTCTCTCTCCATATCTTTTCAATATAGTACTTGAAGTTCTAGCAAGAGCAATTAGACAACATAAGGAAGTCAAAGGGATACAAATTGGAAAGGAAGAAGTGAAACTATCATTATTTGCAGACGATATGATAGTTTACCTAAGCGACCCAAAAAACTCCACCAGAGAACTTCTACAGCTGATAAACAACTTCAGCAAAGTGGCAGGTTATAAAATTAACTCAAGCAAGTCAGTGGCCTTCTTGTACTCAAAGGACAAGCAGGCAGAGAAAGAAATTAGGGAAATAACACCCTTCACAATAGCCACAAACAACATAAAATATCTTGGCGTAACTCTAACCAAACAAGCGAAAGATCTGTACAACAGGAACTTCAAGTCCTTGAAGAAAGAAATCGAAGAAGACCTCAGAAGATGGAAAAATATTTCTTGCTCCTGGATTGGCAGGATCAATATAGTAAAAATGGCCATCTTGCCAAAAGCACTATACAGATTCAATGCGATCCCCATCAAAATCCCAACTCAATTCTTCATTGATCTAGAAAGAGCAATTCTCAAATTCATCTGGAGCAACAAAAAACCCAGGATAGCTAAAACTATTCTCAACAATAAAAGGACTTCTGGGGGAATCAATATCCCTGACCTCAAGCAGTACTACAGAGCAATTGTGTTAAAAACTGCATGGTATTGGTATAGCAACAGGCAAGCAGATCAATGGAACAGGATTGAAGACCCAGAGGTTAACCCACAGACTTATGGTCACTTGATCTTTGATAAAGGAGCCACAACCATCCGGTGGAATAAAGATAGCCTTTTTAACAAATGGTGCTGGTTCAACTGGAAGCCAACATGCAGAAGAATGCGAATTGATCCAATCTTATCTCTTTGCACTAAGATCAACTCCAAGTGGATCAAGGACCTCCACATAAAACCAGACACACTGAAACTATTAGAAAAGAAACTTGGGAAGACCCTGGAGGACTTGGGCACAGGGGAAAAGTTCCTGAACAGAACACCAATAGCTTATGCTCTAAGATCAAGAATCGACAAATGGGACCTCATAAAATTACAAAGTTTCTGCAAAGCAAAGGACACTGTCAGAAGGACAAAACGGCAACCAACAAAGTGGGAAAAGATCTTCACCAACTCCACATCCGACAGAGGGCTAATATCCAATATATACAAAGAACTCAAGAAGTTAGACCGCAAAGAAACAAATAACCCTATCAAAAAATGGGGCACAGAGCTAAAACATCATTAAGGATGTGGAGAAAGAGGAACACTCCTCCACTGTTGGTGGGATTGCAAAATGGTAAAACCGCTCTGGAAATCAGTTTGGCGGTTCCTCAGAAAATTGGGCATGTCACTTCCAGAGGACCCTGGCATACCACTCCTGGGCATATACCCAGAGGATTCCCCTGCATGCAATAAGGACACATGCTCCACTATGTTTATAGCAGCCTTGTTTATAATCGCCAGAAATTGGAAGGAGCCCAAATATCCCTCAAAGGAGGAATGGATGCAGAAAATGTGGTACATTTATACAATGGAATACTACTCAGCAATTAAAAATAATGAATTCATGCAATTTGTAGGTAAATGGTTAGACCTGGAAAATATCATCCTGAGTGAATTAACCCAATCACAAAAGAATGCACATGAAATGCAATCACTGATAAGTGGATATTAATGAGCCCAGAAGCCCTAAATACTCAAGACACAAATAGCAAGTCAAATGATTCCCAAGAAGAAGAAAGGAGAGGACCCTGGGCCTGTAAAGATTGCATCCAGTTTAGTAAAGAAACCGAGGGGGGAGGGGGAATTATTGGGGAACAGATGGGGGGGAGAGGAACTATGGGAACTATGGTGGGTGGGAACTGGGAAAGGGGAAAGCCTTTGGAATGTAAACATAGAATATAGAAAATAAAATAAAAAAAATTAAAAAAAATTATCGTGCACTATGAAAGAATCAAAACCTCAAATTTAAAGTGGCAATACCCTACTAGAAAGAAAACAAAATAAAACATTAACAAACAACCCACCCAAGCATGAAACAACCGCTAAAGTACTAAAGTAAAAACACTAAAAATCTAAATGTGACCCACTTGGAAGTTGAAAATGAAGTTAGTTTTGCTGTGTAGCAACTACTATACAACTAAATCAATATTCATATGGGTGTATTATATATTAAATGGAATGAAACGTCACTCAAAATTAAATTAGAAACTTCAAAATGTGGGATTTTCATCACTATTGCCCTGGGAATCATAAGCATGAACTTCAGGGTAAATCGGTTTCAAGAACTTGAAATCACTGGTACCAGAAGAGCCTCCCATTAGACACACATCATATTGGTAGCTCTGGGACAGTGTTCCTGTACCGCTGATGTCCACAAGGTGGCCAGGAAAGTGTCCCTCAGGCACGGAGCAGCCACCCAGAGAGGCCGCCCTAGCCCTCCTGCACAGCCTCACCCCCACAAACAGCAGCACAGATAAGAGGAAGAGAGAAGACACAGATGCCAAGGCGATGACTAGGTACAGTGTTAGAGCATCCTCTTCGTGCTCGGGATTGCGCGCCACCTCTGGTAGAGGCAGGTAGGGCTGAGAGAAGCCATCCACCACTAGCACGTGCAGTGTGACACTGGCAGAGCGCGGAGGATCACCATTGTCCTTGACCAGCAGCACCAGCCTGTGCTTGGGCCCATCGCGCTCGCTCAGCAGCCTGGTGGTGCGCACTTCACCATTGTGCGCCCACACACTGAACAGCCCGGGCTCCGTGGCTTTGAGCAGCTGGAAGGACAGCCAGGCATTCTGGCCAGAGTCGCGATCCACAGCTACCACCTTGGTGACCAGGTAGCCAGGTTCTGCCGCCCTGGGCAGCAGCTCTGTGTAGGGCACAGAGGCGTTCTGCAGAGGGTAGAGCAAGAAGGGCTCATTGTCATTGACGTCCAGCACCACCACGCGCACCAGAGCCTGGCTGCTGAGCGCAGGCGAGCCTTGGTCTACTGCACCCACGTGGAACTCAAAGGTCTGCAGGGCCTCATAGTCCATCGCCCTGAGTGCGAACAGCTGCCCGTTGTCAGTGTTGATGGAGATGAGCGAGGTGAGGTCCAGCTGCGGATCTTGGGGCGGCAGCAGTGAGTAGGTGATGTGGGCATTGGAGCCTGAGTCTGAGTCTGTGGCACTGATGGTGCCTATGTGCAGGGCGGGGCTGTTGTTCTCACGGATGAACATGGTATAGGAGGTTTGGGTGAAGGCGGGGGCATTGTCGTTGATGTCAGACACTTGAACTGTTATGGTGTGCTGCGTTGTGAGCCTGGGTGTGCCCAGGTCTGAGACAGTGATGGTGATGTTGTACTCAGCTATGCTCTCTCTGTCCAGAGCTCCTTCTGTCTTTAGGATGTAAAAATTGTCTACAGAAGGTTTTAGCAGGAAAGGCAGGTTTTCTTGAATGTAGCAAACCATTTTCCCATTCTCTCCAGAGTCTCTGTCGTTAATCCTAAAAACTGCCAGCACAGTTTCAGGTGAGTTCTCAACAACTTTGTTGACAAGTGATGACATGATCAGTTCAGGGGGGTTGTCATTAATGTCTAAAACCTGAACTACAACTGTACATTTTGCAGAAAGGCCCCCACCATCAACTGCCTGTACATTTAACTTATAGGACTTTATTAACTCATAATCAAGCAAGGCTCTGAGCGTGATTTCCCCAGAGAAAGGATTGATTTGAAAGGTTGCTCGAATATCTTCGGAAGCATCAAAAAACGAATAGGATATTTCTGCATTGACTCCGGAGTCTACATCTTCTCCAGTGACTTTAATGACAATAAGGCCTACTGGGCTGTTTTCTGGAGCCTGGGTTTCATAAAGTTCTTGGGAAAAATGTGGGGCATTATCA
Source organism: Apodemus agrarius (assembly GCA_964023405.1). Classification (NCBI taxonomy): domain Eukaryota; kingdom Metazoa; phylum Chordata; class Mammalia; order Rodentia; family Muridae; genus Apodemus; species Apodemus agrarius. Next base: position 27,175,462 of record OZ030021.1, on the reverse strand, counting down.
TTGACGTCCAAAACCAGAATATGTATAGTGGCTGTCCCAGACCTGGGCGGAGACCCGCCATCAAGTGCTGTGAGTGTTAAACTGAACTCTGGCTGCTCCTCCCAATCCAGAGCATTGTCTAGTACAAGCTCTGGATATACCATCCCTTCATCGCTGTCACGAATGGCAATATGAAAGAAAGAGTTGGGGCTGATGGTGTAGTTTTGGATGCCATTCCGTCCGACATCTGAGTCTTGTGCTCTTTCTAATTGAAATGTTGTCCCAACAACTGTGTTTTCTGGTATTTTTAAAATCATCTTTTTGTCCTGGAATATGGGTGAATGATCATTTATGTCCAGAATTCTCAGCTCAGCCCGGTAAATCTGAAAGGGGTTATCCATTAAAATTTGGAAATACAGCATGCAGGGCTCTGTGGGGCCACACAGCTTCTCCCGGTCCAGTTTCTCATTTGTGAGCAAATCTCCAGTGTGAGATTCCAGAAACAAGTGCTGTTTGTGATCATCAGAAATCACCCTAGTTCTCTTTGCAGCCAGCGCTTCCACCCCTAGCCCCAGATCCTTTGCTAGATTCGTCACAAATGATCCCCTTTCTGTTTCCTCAGTCACCGAATAACGTCCAAACTCAGAACCTGCCAAACACAGTCCCCCGAACAGGAAGAGAAATAGCACTTGCCTTTGTCTGGAGAAGCATGATCCTCTGGCTGCCATTGCTTCTTCTTTTCTTACTACAGGTCTCAGCCACAGCTTCCAGCAGTCATACACATCAGATGGTCCACCTAGCTGGAAGGGTCTAGGATATATTTTTCCGTCTTCAGTGGTGAGGAGCCTCAGCTTTCTCCCCTCATCGGTCAGAATTTTGCTCTTTTTTTTTTTTTTGATGACTTCTAGCGCAGCCTCACTTTAAGTTCCTTTGTATTTCTTTAGCCTGCAGCGCCACCATGTGGTACCAATTGATTAAAATGGCTGTAACCAGTTTCTGTGACCACACATACAACCTTATGAAATATTTCCTGTAGCACGTTATCTTGGTTTTTCATTTCTCCCTTTGTTTGATTTTTGAAAATAGTGTTGAGATAGATATCCATTCATACACATTCTTCACAGCTTCATGGGAAAGTTAAAATGTTAACTGTTGAATAAAAGGTTTGTAGCAGTAACTTTGTTTCAATGCTGTATTGAACTCCATGTTAATTCTATTTCGTCTCGGGCACCGGCTCATGCAAACAAAAGGGAAGATGTGAGCATGTCTTCTGATAACATATTTCATAGTTCTGGAAACAGGGGCACAGGAACACAGGGCACATGCAAAAGAACTCTGTTGCACATGTTTCTTGGAAAACTTATTCCAACTCTATCACATTCCCTAAACAGAAGCACCACTTTGCAGCCATAACTGAGCAATCATGCTGCCCCTTCTGTGCCCCAGTACGCGCATGACTGTGACTTATGCACACACTCTCTTTGTTACGTAAATAGCATGGCTTCCAGCCTTATCAGAATCCACCTTTCCTTCTATATGTGACCAATTTGGACAGGAACTGTACCTTACCTCTGGTTGGAAAACCATTCAGTCACTACTACTTTATTGAGTCAAATGATGCACAAATGAACTGTAAGGAGGACAAGAAACAGCCCATGTCCTTCAGCACCCACCATCTGAAAAATCACATTATTTCATTTTCTTATACTTTGAAATTTCGATTTTTTCTCCTTTTATTTGTCTTTATTTTCTTAAACAGCCATCATCTATAGAGTTAAAGAAAAGTCTTACTTTTGTTTAAATGTCCCTTTTAATGAAACCTGAAATGATCTATTTACTGTGCCTTAAATACAAACCAGAACTATGACAAACCAGTACATATCCTAACATTGCTGAAAGCAAGGACATATCGATAAAATATCTTCCTCAAAAAATTTTAATCAAAGACCTACAATGTTCTAATTTTCCAACTATAAGCAAGTGACATAGATTAAACCTTAGAATGTGTATAGGAAAAGGATTAGATAGAGCCCAAAATACCATCTCTGTTGCCTAGAAAAATCACACAATCTGCTTGAGGATAAATATACATTGTTTATTCAAAGAGTGTGACTGGGTTGTAAGCCATTGACAACTCAATGCTTATCTCTAGGTTTTCATGTAGAATTAAAAGAAAATTTTAAACACTTCTATTTGATACCTTAGCATGCCAAAATTGCCTTGATTCTCACAAATGTAGGCACATCTACACTAACTCAATATCTTACAATACTATTCTTATTTTCAGGTTGAATAGATACTTGTATTACTTATGACAAATAGATTTTTAAATCAAAATATATAAACAAAGAAAAATAAAACTATAAAATACTAGAATAGCTTTAAGACAACTATTATATAAAATAAAAACCAAAGGTGGCTAATCACGAAGACTGGCAGCATAGAAAGCAAATGCAGAAGTACCAATTATTATATATGTATATAGCATGCAGCACAGTATTTTAGTAATTCAAGAAGTCTAGGAACAGAGCACTTACATAAAACATGGAGAGCACGTGAAGAAGAAAAGCAAAGTGGTAGAGAAGTTTTAGCGAACGAATTAACTTCAGACAAACCCGTTTTGTTTTCTGAGATTCTATGAAAAATTCTGTGTGACAAATATGAATAAAGCCAAACTTGTGGCATTAGACCTGAGACTCAAAAAGCATGGCTAAACTGAAAATCAAAATTGTTGCTAGTGAACAGACATTAGCTAATCAACAAGACCATATTGGAAAGTAAATATCTGATAAGTAGCTTTCTGTTAATGATAAAATTCAAAACTATTCTCGAGCGTGGAATTTCCCTCATTTTCTTTCCCAGAGCACTGGCCCATAGAGCTAGGGAGAACTGGCTTTAAAAAGTTAAACTCGCTGGTCCCAGAAGAATCGCCCATAAGACATACATCATACTGGTAGGTCTGGGACAGGGTTCCCATACCTCTGACATCCACCAGATGGCCAGGAAAGTGTCCCTCAGGTACAGAATAGCCACCCAGAGAGGCTGGCTTAGCCCTCCTGCATAGCCTCACCCCCACGAACAGCAGCACAGACAGGAGGAAGAGAGAAGACACAGAAGCCAAGGCGATGACTAGGTACAGTGTTAGAGCGTCCTCTTCGTGCGCGGGATTGCGCGCCACCTCTGGCAGAGGCAGGTAGGGCTGAGAGAAGCCATCCACCACTACCACGTGCAGTGTGACACTGGCCGACCGCGGAGGATCGCCATTGTCCTTGACCAGCAGCACCAGCCTGTGCTTGGGCACATCACGCTCGCTCAGCAGCCTGGTGGTGCGCACCTCACCATTGTGCGCCCACACGCTGAACAGCCCGGGCTCAGTGGCCTTTAGCAGCTGGAATGACAGCCAGGCATTCTGGCCAGAGTCGCGATCCACAGCCACCACCTTGGTGACCAAGTAGCCGTGTTCGGCCGCCCTGGGCAGCAGCTCCGTGTAGGGCGCAGAGGCATTCTGCATCGGGTAGAGCACGAAGGGCACATTGTCATTGTCGTCCAGCACCACCACGCGCACCAGAGCCTGGCTGCTGAGCGCGGGCGAGCCTCCATCTGTGGCGCCAACATGGAACTCAAAGGCCTGCAGGGCCTCATAGTCCAACGCCCTGAGCGCGAACAGCTGCCCATTGTCTGCGTTGATAGAGACCAGCGAGTCGAGGTTCAGCTGTGGGTCTTGGGGCGGCAGCAGCGAGTAGGTGATGTGGGCATTGGAGCCTGAGTCTGAGTCTGTGGCGCTGATGGTGCCTATGTGCAGGGCGGGGCTGTTGTTCTCGTGGACAAACAGGGTGTAGGAGGTTTGAGTGAAGGAGGGGGCGTTGTCATTGATGTCGGACACCTGCACTGTTATGGTGTGCTGGGTTGTGAGGCTGGGTGTGCCCAGGTCGGAGACCGTGATGGTGATGTTGAATTGCTCTCTTTCTTCCCTGTCAAGTGCTCTCTTGGTTACTAAAGTATAAAAGTTCTTTCCTGAAGATTTCAGAAGAAAGGGAAGGTCTTCTTGGATGGAGGCAATCACTTTTCCATTGTTTGCTGAGTCGGGATCTCTAACGCTGAAAACAGCCACTACCTCATCCGGGGAGTTTTCTGGGACTGGGCTGGTAAGGGCAGATATCATCACTTCTGGGGCATTGTCATTCACGTCCACCACCTGCAGTAACAGCGTGCATTTTCCCGAGAGACCTCCCCCGTCTGTGGCCTTGATATCCACTTCATAAGAGGGAATAGTTTCAAAATCCACTTCTTTTCGTAGCCGAATCTCCCCAGTTACAGGGTTTACTTCTAACGTTTTGCTAATATCTTCTGAAGGCTGAGAGAGTGCATACAATACTTTCCCATTATCTCCACTGTCTAAGTCATTGGCTGAGACAGTGAGTACCAGAGAGCCGGTGGGGCTGTTCTCGGGAATTTGCACTCGGTACGTTGGCTGCTGAAACTCGGGTGCGTTATCGTTGATGTCCACTACTTCGATGATAATCTGTGCCGTTCCAGACCGGGAAGGAGAGCCACCATCCAAAGCTGTCAGAGTTAACCTCAGCTCAGGCTCCTCCTCTCGATCCAGTTCTTTCTCCAGCACCAGCTCTGGGTATTTCCTGCCATCACTGCGGTTGCGGGTTACAACCAGGAAATGAGAGTTTGAGCTGAGTCTATAGGTCTGGATATTGTTGATATCTACGTCGGAATCCAGAGCATTATTTAAAGGGAATGTATTTCCCAGAGCACTGTTTTCCGGTATTCTCAGTATCATTTCTCTTTCACTGAACACTGGAGAATAGTCATTTATGTCCTTCACCCTCAGTTCAGCTTGAAATACTTCCAAAGGGTTTTCCATTAACACTTGGAAGTGTAGGACACAAGGCTCAGTGGGTCCACATAGCTCCTCTCTGTCTAGTTTCTCATTTATGAGCAAATCTCCAGACTGAACGTTTAGCTGCAAATACTCTCTGTTTTCCTGGGAAATGATCCGAGCCCTGCGCCTGGATATCTCTGCCAGCTCCAACCCCAGATCTTTCCCAAGATTTGCCACAAAGGAGCCCCTCTCTGTTTCTTCCTCTATGGAATAGGGACCCAGTTCTGCCCCTGCCCCAGACATACTCAGCAAAACAAAGAAAGCCAGGACTTGCCTTGGTCTCAGATTGCACATCCACGCAGTCTCCATGGTTCTTTCCTCAGAGTTTGCTTCACAGTAGCTTCACATATGTCCAGGACCGTGTCAGCACTATCTCACAGCCCAGAACGTCAGAACCAAGCCTCCAAATAGAATATTTAAGGTTTCACACTCGCCTATGCTTTGGCCGGAAAAAGGCACACCTTTTGCTTCTGGGTGGTAAGAGACTGGCCCCGACAAGGGAATTACAGAAGCAATGCCTATGCTCTCTCTTCTTAGCCTGCAGCGCCATCGTGCGGTCTCAGGGAGCCTTACATTTTCAGAATTAAAGGCAAAATTCTCTAAGACCTGTGGAGTAAACTATGTAACATGAGTCACTGTTTTCTTTTTCTAAGTTGCTTTCATGTGTTTGGACAAAACACTGAGGTACTGTATGAAAACAAGTACAAAAATAAATGATCACTTATGGTGTTGAGTATGTAATGCTGCTGATGTATCAATAACCAAATATGATAGTGTACTCAATATTTAACCTGAGAGCACGCATGGACGGTTAAAAATGCCTCAAAAATAAGATGTGGATAGTTTTGCACACACATATTTTCCACCATACACAGTACAGAGTCACAAATGAGTAGACAATGCAAAATTTCATCTGGTGATTTGTACACAATAGGGACAAGCTTTATTAACATACGACTGGATTGCTTCTTCTCTTCAACATACAAGGAGAGAAGTCTAGGTTTTCCCCAATGTTCAAATACCAGAGAAGTATTTCATAAATAGACATATGTAGACCTGAGTTGATTCTTATATTGGCATGAATAGTGTCTTTGCTTTGGGATATAACATATACTTAAACATATCCTTCCATTTAAAAGTATAAAGTTTAGAGCCTTTGAATATATACACAGTGTGATGTGCCCATCATCAATGGCAGTTTTGGAGCATATATCTTACACCAAAGAAGAACCTTTCATCCTTTAACGATTAGTTTCCCCTTTCCCCTATGCAGAGCCTAGAGGAATGATTAATCTCTTTTTTTCTGGTCTCTATGAATTCTCTTCCATATGACCAGAGTGACCCAATGTGTGCACTTCTGTGGTTAACTTTCTTCCCTCAGCCTGACGCTTTTATGGTTGATCCAACTTCTAGCATGTGTCGGCATTTCATTACCTTTTCTGGTTGATGCAGGCTCGTGTTTACTTGGACATTTGGAATGTTTCTACCCCTTTGCTCTTCTGAATATTGTTTCTATGAAGATCTATGTACATATTTTATGAGGACATATTTTTATTTCTCTAGGAGTTGAATTGCTTACTGTATGATAGCTCTACGCCTGCCCACTTGAAAATATGGCAGCCTGTCTTAAAAATTAACTGCAGCACGTCATAGTTTGTCAGCTGTGTGTCAGGGTTTCAATTATGTTGTCTTCCCCAAAATGTGACTTTTTGGTTCAGCCATCCAAGTAGGTATGAGTGTCTTGCTGTGATGTTGATTTGTATTTCCCTGATGAGGGTTTTGCAGAGTTTTTCATGTGCATATTAGCCATGGGTACATCTTCAGACAATAAATATCTATTCTGGTTTTTGCATATTTTTAATTAAACTGTTCATCTTTAAATACTTGAGTGGTGAGAGTTAGAAAAATAGATTTATATTTTTAAATATATTTTAAAACAGAGTTAAAGTCTATATTGAATTTGGATCGAAATTGGGTCATCTTTGTATTTTTTTGTTTGTTTATATATAATTTGAATTGAGTTGTAGTGAAAATTCACAATGGACAGGACAGGGAGTTCAGTGATAGAGCACATTTAGCATTTGAGAAGCTCGGGGTTTGAACTCCAGTCTCACACAGAAACGGATGCCCTTATCAATTCATAGTTTTTGGTAATGGCTCTACAAGTTTGTTAATCAGATTCCTTAAGTCTTGTTATAATAATCTTTATGTGCCTTCATTTGACAGTAGGTGGTGTTGCTAGGCAGAATAAGAGCCACTCAAATGTGGCATAGGATCTGTAATTATATTATCTAATCTGGCAAAAAAAGAAAGAGCATTGCAAACCTAATTAATTTAAAGATTCTCTGAATAGGAGATTGTCCTTCATTATCTAAATAGGAAATTTATCAAATTTGGATAAAGTACTTTTATTCAAAGAATATTTTCAGACTGGGCCAGAGGGAAATGGTTCTGGGAGCACTGTTACATGCCCTGAGGTGAAAGGGACCATGCACCATGTAACGTGGGCAGCATCTGGATGGACAAGACAAAATAGGTTCTACAAAGTCTCCAGAACACAATGTGTTCCCACAGACTTCCGTTGTTGGTTCAATTAGACACTTATTAGGCCTTTTATTTACAAAACTATGGGATAAATACATTTTATTGTTTTAAGCAGCTTCTTGTGAATTTTCTGACAGCAGTAGAGAAACAAAACAGGATATAAATGTGGATTATTGTGTTGAAACACCCCAAACTGACAGCTTCTACATGAACAGTATTATTATTTTAAGTGTTAAAGAATTTCTCTTTCAGTTCTGCTGAGTCATTCTTTTTAAAAAGTCATATATGCCCCCCTGATGTTTTATAGCATTATTTAAATGAAGACATCAATGGGTATTATTTTTCCAAAGATATAAGGTTAACAGAATGCAATTGGAAACATCATTTTCTACAGAATTTCAAGAATCTCTCGGTTATTTAAATATGAAAATTCATCCAGAACACTGCTTATAGTTTTCTTAAAGTTAGTTTTCAGCTACATTGCTAGAAAGCAAATGCTTTCAAACGCACAGACAATGCTGATGCGAGCACAAGATATTCAATTTTAATAATGGGCTCACTGTATACAAAGTATTTAATACATTAGAGGTTATAGAAGAAAACTGAAGAGACAGATCCAAAGTTCAATATGCACAACCGTAGAGCAATTCTGCAGCCCATAGAGGAGACTCACTTCCACAATAAAGCGCGTGACTCATGGAGTACACTCATGAATGTTATCACGTAGTGTGATCCAGTTTTACTTAGGTCGTTGATTTTTGTGAGCATTTTGGGTTATTTTCTAAGCAGTGTGGTCACTGCTATAGAAAGAAATAAAAACCACGAGCTAAAGATTACCTTTACACATGGTCATTTTATTCATGGAATGAGGCAAATGGATTTCTCTCCTTAGGAAAATAATACTACCAGTGTATGCCTGCCAGTGTAGCATATTACTACGAATTGGGTCATTAGAATCAGGTAACTAGGATTGTATCTTAGACTTTTCCTTCTATTGCCCAGAATCATGACCAGTTAGTCGATGTTTCCACAGAGCTCTCTGGGCAGTCTAGATAACTGAGCAGTGAAGGTAGACATCAACTTCTGACCTCCACATACAGAAGCACAAGGACATCTGCAAGCACACATGCACCCACAGGCACACATACACAACACACAAATATATTCCATAGTATAAGAGCTGACCATAGCATGAAAGCTAAAATAATTACATAAGAATTCCTTTATTTCTAGATTTAAAAAAAAGTTTAGAAATTGGCAATGCAGGGACTAATATGACAACTCCTGCGTTGACAGGGACCAGCTCAGTTAAGTTCATCCCCTGCTCCTATCACAGAGCCAACATGGGTATTTGTGTGCTCCTCATACCGTGAACACCCCAGGAGAACATAGCATGAACAACGGGTGAAATCCCTTTCAGGCGAGACATCTCCCTTTACAAGTGTTCTTGGGCTTTTACAGTGGTAGATCAGACACACAGTCCTTACTTGGCATGCATGGGTCCCCCGAGTTTATCCTCAACTGAATGCTATGGAAGGTACCACATTTTACATCTCACTATAAGCTAGCCATATGACCTGCTCTATTTGAAAAAAAAAAAGAAGAAGAAGAAGACAGTGAAAACATATTCTTCTAACTAAGCACAAGACTGGCGAGAAGGAAATGTGGAATGACAACAAAGAAGGAGAAAAATAAATATTGGCTGATGCAGTTTCTCTGACTGGCAAATATGTAAAAGAAGCAGAAACTCAATGTTGCTGCCGTGCTCTTTCAACTTAAATAGGGGCAGCTTTCTGCAACCTCAACACCAACCAAAAAACAAGCCAGCCAGCCAGCCAGCCAGCCAGCCAGCAAGCAAGCAACCAGCCAACCAATCAACCAAAGTAGAAAGCAGTTCAAAATAGTGATATAAAAACTAATATCAGGCTAATGAGGAGCCATGTGTCTATGAAAGGTTTTTAAAGAGAAAATATCAACAAAGTCAGTCCAGTAGAGGCCAAATAAAGAAAAAGGCAGACCCCTCAGCACACCCCTCTTTCTCCTCTCTGATTAGACCTCATTGTGTTTGAGCATTGCTCTGTAGTGTGCATTCAGCGGTTAACAAGTGAGAGGACACATACTGAATTCCATCGGATTGGGTTGAATTGACTTCCCGTTTTTTCTCTTGTACATTCCCAAGACATCCCAGAACAAAGATTTGTATAACTAGTGACAAATTAGAAAAACAAGATTAGAACATTCATTTTTTTTCCAGTCTGGAGAAAAGCTGAGATACTGTCTGAAAACCACAGACAGAATATCCTAAAAACAAGTTTTAAGCATGCTTTAAAAGTTCATAATGGGCAAAGGAAAAAAAATAGTTTGAGTTTATGACAAAACCCATTACGCATGATGAAAAACAGTTATTTTAACTGAATACCCAATCCCCAGTCATTCCTAGAGTTGGGATTTTCTCCCATTTCTGGTCTAAGAGAATGATCTTGAAAATTAGGTAAAATTGGTTTCAGAAATTTGAACTCACCAGTACCAGAGTCCCCGGTAAGACACACCTCATATTGGTAGCTCTGAGACAGGGTCCCTGCGCCACTGACATCCATCAGGTGACCAGGAAAGTGGCCCTCAGGCACAGAGCAGCCACCCAGAGAGGCCGCTCTGGCCTTTCTGCACAGTCTTACCCCCACGAACAGCAACACAGACACTAGGAACAGCAAAGACACGGAAGCCAAGGCAATAACCAGGTACAGTGTGAGCTCACTGTCCTCATGCGCAGGATCGCGCGCCACCTCTGGCAGAGGCAGGTAGGGCTGAGAGAAGCCATCCACCACTAGCACGTGCAGCGTGACACTGGCAGAGCGCGGAGGATCGCCATTGTCCTTGACCAGCAGCACCAGCCTGTGCTTGGGCACATCGCGCTCGCTCAGCAGCCTGGTGGTGCACACCTCGCCATTGTGCGCCCACACGCTGAACAGCCCGGGCTCCGTGGCCTTGAGCAGCTGGAATGACAGCCAGGCATTCTGGCCAGAGTCGCGGTCCACAGCTACCACCTTGGTGACCAGGTAGCCGGGCTCTGCTGCCCTGGGCAGCAGCTCCGTGTAGGGCGCAGAGGCGTTCTGCAGAGGGTAGAGCACGAAGGGCTCATTGTCATTGTCGTCCAGCACCACCACGCGCACCAGAGCCTGGCTGCTGAGCGCAGGTGAGCCTCCATCTTTGGCACCTACTTGGAACTCGAAGGCCTGCAGGGCCTCATAGTCCATGGCCCTGAGAGCGAATAGCTGCCCATTGTCTGCATTGATGGAGACCAGAGAGGTGAGGGCCAGCTGTTGGTCGTGGGGCGGCAGCAGCGAGTAGGTGATGTGGGCATTGGAGCCTGAGTCTGAGTCTGTGGCGCTGATGGTGCCTATGTGCAGGGCAGGGCTGTTGTTCTCGCGGACGAACAGGGTGTAGGAGGTTCGGGTGAAGATGGGGGAGTTGTCATTCATGTCAGAGACCTGCACTGTTAAGTTGACTTGTGTTTTCAGGATGGGACTCCCCATGTCTTCAGCGGTGATGGTGATGGTGTATTCTGCTACAGTCTCTCTGTCCAGGGGTCTTTGTGATAATAGCGTATAGAAGTTTTCCCCAGAAGGTTTTAGGAAGAAGGGTAGATCGTCCTGAATGGAACAACTTATTTTCCCATTTTCGCCTGAATCTAGATCAGAAACGCTAAAAACTGCCACCATACTTTCTGGTAAATTCTCAAGGATGGAGTTGGTAAATGCAGATAGGGTAATCTCTGGAGCGTGGTCATTCACATCCACGACTTGGGTCAGAATTGTGCATTTTCCAGAAAAGGTCCCAGTGTCTCTTGCTTCAATATTGATTTCATAGGACTGAGTCTTTTCAAAGTCAAGGTGTTCTTTCAATCGCACTTCCCCTGTCAAGGGGTGGATTGAAAATGTTTTGCTAATGTCATCTGAAACCTGGAAAAGCGAATAGGAGATCTCTCCATTGACTCCAATATCCTTATCTGTAGCAGAGACAGTGGTGATCAGAAAGCCTATCGGACTATCCTCGGGGATCTGCACCCTGTAAAAAAGCTGCTCAAATTGAGGGGCATTATCATTGATGTCCAGGACTTCAATGTGGACTTCAGTGGTTCCAGACCTAGGTGGAGAGCCACCATCCTGAGCTGTGAGGGTTAACCTGAGCTCGGCTTCCTCCTCTCTATCCAGTGCTCTGTCTAGTACCAGTTCAGGATATTTCTTGCCATCACTACGTTTCCGAGTGAGCACGCGAAAATAGGAATTGGAACTGACTAGATAGTTGTCGATACCGTTTTGGCCTACGTCCATGTCTTGAGCATTCTTCAGAGGAAACGTAGCTCCAGGAAGACTGCTTTCTGATACCTTTAGCATGATTTCTTTGTCCAGGAATTCTGGAGAGTGGTCATTTATGTCTGTGACTTCTAGCTCAGCTTGAAAAATGACCAAGGGATTGTCTAGCAACACTTGGAAGCTGAGCAGGCAAGGCTCTGTGTGCCCGCACAGTTCTTCCCGGTCCACTTTCTCATCCAACAGCAAATCCCCTGTCTCCTGATCCAGCTGCAAATGTAGTTTGTTACCTTTAGAAATGACCTTAGCTCCTCTCCTGGAGAGTTCCAGCTGCCCAAGACCTAGGTCTTTCACTAAATTGGTTACAAAGGACCTACCCTCCTTTTCCTCCACCACAGAATAGCGCCTCAGTTCCCCTGCTGTCGTTAGAGAAAAGCCCAATAGGAGAAAGGAAAAAAGGACTTGCCTTTGTCTGCAAATGAGCTTCCTGCTGGCCTCCATTGTTCTTGCTGGTGCAGCGTCCTGAAGGATGTTTCAGCAGAACTATAAACTCCCCTGGTATCTGGTACTGTAGTTATCTCACTAGATACCCGAGAATCCTTTCAGTCCTTTTCTGAGGGCTGAGACCTCCTTTCTGAAGCATCCAGTCCGGGCTTCTCTGGGCTTCCGGGCTTCTGCAGTTGTTTTTTTCCCTTTTCTCCTATTAATGGAACCACAACTGCCTTCTAGGTTTTACTTTCTTATCCTGCAGCGCCGCCTTGTGTTCTAACAGCATCTTAACATTTTTGTGTGATTAAAAATGGATGTTAAAAACCTAGAGCTACCTTTATCTGGCAGTGGGCAAGATAAAAGTCACACCACCTCTCTTATTGCTGTGTCTTCTTGGGCAGACAACTGCCTGAAGTTCACACAAGAGAAATGTCACTGCTGGAGAGTTTTTAAATAATGCTTATTGAGTTTGGGGCAAAAGGTATACATTTAAATAACAACCCGGAAGGAAAAATATATGCAAGAAATATATACACATGTGTGCATGTATGTTTGTAGTAACTGAAGAGTTGGAGAAATATATACTTTTAGTGTGATGAACCATAGAAATAGTAGCTATGATTCTTGGGCAAATTATTTAATCTCTTTGCCTTAGATTCCTCATCCACAGATGAGATAATAGTGCCTAGGTCCTAGGACTGTTGTGAACCCTCCATTTTACAAACAAGAAATAGAAGTTTCTGGAGGGAGAATAACCCAACAATATATGGAAATTTGATATAGAGAACTCCCTTCTTCTCTCCTCCATCTTCTCCCCATCTCCTCCCTTAGCTCCTGAGACAAGGTCTCCCTATGTAGCCTTGGCTTTCATGGAGCTCTTTCATAGATCAGGATGCTCTCATACTCACAGATTCCCCTGAATCTGCCTCCCAAGCACTGGGATTAAAGGTGTGTTACCATGCCCATCACTCAACTTGTTTTAGACCTTAAGATCTAGTTAAATGGGAGCTTTAATAGTAGTTGGGTAATAAACTCCAAGGGGGGGTTGGCAGTTTATAAGGAAATAAGACTATATGCTAAGAGGAGCATTGCTATTTCTGAATACAGGAGAGACTGAGGAACAGTGTGAGTACGACACATGATCTCTACTAACAGAAAACAGTGAAATGTTGTTGCCAAGTCACCTGCCTGGAGATGGACCAAACAAGGAATCCCACACACTTCAAACAAGGCCAACAAAACAGAAACAATAAGGAGATGCTCTGCTCTGCCAGTTAATAATTATGGATCTTACCAAGCCTCTAAAACCTCTACTTGCTCATTACTGAGATACATCTACTCATTGGCTTCTTCTGAAATAAAGATGGAAATAGGCTGATGCCTGTAGTGGCAGCACTTTGAAAGTCTGGGGCAGAGAATCAAATGTTCAAGGCCATCCTGGACATGGACACAGAGAGACCATGTCCCAAAAGTGATGAAATTATGTATGGTGCACAATAATTGCTAAACAAACTTTAAAAATATCTATGTACTATAACCTCTCAAAATGTAGGGTATGTCAACATTTATATGGAATTCCAGTAGACAGAACATGATTATAAATGAAAAATTTAGACAATGGAAAAACAGTTTAAACCATCTCTACCAAGACTTGTTGTTTAATAGATTGAAGTTTAACAATACTTAAAACAAAGAGAAATCAAATTAAATTTGAGATAGCACACAACACATGCATTTCATAAATTAAAGTTATTTGGGAATAAATAAAGGTATTCTTTTCTGCCTTAAATTGATTAACTTCAAGATGTTAACATGAAATCATTCTTCTTTACACAACAAGGGCATAGCTTACACTAGAGCTTCCTCCATGCGCAGAAGGGTTTTTATTCTATTTCTCTCCCCGTGCTTTCGGTTAGGAAATTAGGGGCAATTGGACTTAGGAACTTAAATTCACTGGTTATCCCTGATCCTCCAGCCAGACACACCTCATACTGGTAGTTCTGGGACAGGGTCCCGGCACCGCTGACATCCACCAGGTGGCCAGGAAAGTGTTCCTCAGGAACAAAGCAGACACCAGAAGAGGCCGCCCTGGCCCTCCTGCAGAGTCTCACTCCAACGAACAGCAGCACAGACACGAGGAAGAGAGAAGACACAGAAGCCAAGGCAATGACCAGGTACAGTGTTAGCTCATCTTCTTCCTGTGCAGGGTCGTGCGCCACCTCTGGCAGAGGCAGGTAGGGCTGAGAGAAGCCATCCACCACTACCACGTGCAGTGTGACACTGGCAGAGCGCGGAGGATCACCATTGTCCTTGACCAGCAGCACCAGCCTGTGCTTGGGCACATCACGCTCGCTCAGCAGCCTGGTGGTGCGCACCTCGCCATTGTGCGCCCACACACTGAACAGCCCGGGCTCCGTGGCCTTGAGCAGCTGGAATGACAGCCAGGCATTCTGGCCAGAGTCGCGGTCCACAGCCACCACCTTGGTGACCAGGTAGCCAGGCTCCGCTGCCCTGGGCAGCAGCTCAGTGTAGGGTGCAGAGGCGTTCTGCATCGGGTAGAGCACGAAGGGCGCATTGTCATTGTCGTCCAGCACCACCACGCGCACCAGAGCCTGGCTGCTGAGCGCGGGAGAGCCTCCATCTGTGGCGCCCACATGGAACTCGAAGGCCTGCAGGGCCTCATAATCCATCGCCCTGAGTGCGAACAGCTGCCCATTGTCTGCATTGATGGAGATGAGCGAGTCGAGGTTCAGCTGTGGGTCTTGGGGCGGCAGCAGCGAGTAGGTGATGTGGGCATTGGAGCCTGAGTCTGAGTCTGTGGCGCTGATGGTGCCTATGTGCAGGGCGGGGCTGTTGTTCTCACGGATGAACAGGGTGTAGGAGGTTTGGATGAAGGCAGGGGCGTTGTCGTTGATGTCAGACACCTGCACTGTTAAGGTGTGCTGGGTTGTGAGCCTGGGTGTGCCCAGGTCGGTGATAGATATGGTGATGCTGTACTCAGTGTTTGATTCTCTATCCAAAGGCTTCTCTGTTACCAGCGTATAGAAATTTTCCACAGATGGCTTCAGGACGAAAGGGAGATCGTTTGCAATGGAGCACATGGTTTTTCCATTGTTCCCTGAATCTCTGTCTCTAATTTTAAAAACAGCAACAACTGTCTCTGGTGAATTTTCAGAAATTGGGCTATTAAGTGACGACAAGAGAAACTCAGGTGGGTTATCATTCACGTCCATTACCTCTACAACCACAGTACATTTCCCTGAAAGCCCACCACCATCTCTGGCCTGAATAGTTATCGAATAAGTTTGAATTGCTTCATAGTTGAGTTCACGTTTAAGATAAAGATCGCCAGATGTAGAATTGATTTGAAATGTTCGGAGAATTCTTTCAGTGGCATAAGAAAATGTGTAGGTTATTTGTCCGTAACTTCCTGTGTCTAAGTCTCTGGCAGACACAGTGACAATCAGGGAGCCAACAGGGGTGTTTTCCGGTGACTGAACTTTGTAAAGTGACTGCACGAATTGAGGGGAGTTGTCATTTATATCCAACACCAAGATTTGCACCAAGGCTGTCCCAGATCTGGGTGGAGAGCCACCATCTAAGGCTGTGAGAGTTAAAGTGAATTCTGGCATTTCTTCCCGGTCCAGCATTTTATCCAGTACTAGTTCAGGAATGATCATCCCTTCCCCTCCATCATGAACATGAATGTGAAAATAATCATTGCGGCTTATGGTGTAGTTACTTAGGCTGTTCGTTCCCACATCAGAATCCTGTGCTCTCTCCAAGAAGAACGTCGCCCCTGGAGTGGTACTTTCTGATATTTTCAGGTGTATTTCTTTGTCTAGAAATACTGGAGAATTATCATTTATATCTTTGATATGTAGTGCAGCACGATAAATCTGAAACGGTCTCTCCAACAGTAACTGGAAAGTCAGCACACAGGGCTCTGTGGGGCCGCACAGTTCCTCTCGGTCCAGCTTCTCATTTAGAATCAATTCTCCAGTAAGCGGACTGAGCAGTAAAAATCGTGTGTTCTGGTCTGAAACAATTCTAGCTTCCCGGGCTGACAGTTCCCCCAGCCCCAACCCCAAATCCTTCGCTAGATTGGCTAGGAAAGTGCCTCTCTCAGTTTCCTCTGCCACAGAATACTGAAGCTGTTCGGCGCTAGCCCAAGACGCTCCCAGAAATACACAAAGAAGCAGTACTTGCCTTTTCTGCACGGCTTGCTCCAATCTGGCCTCCATTCTTTCCAAGACGTTCAAAATAAAACACCAAATTCCTTCCATTTAGCCTCAAGCAGCTCCCTGGAATGCCTGCAGCTGGAATCCTTAGGAATGACCTGGACACTAGCAATTCCTGGGAAGAGAGAGAGGTGCCTTCTCCCAGAGCTTGCTATCCCAGCTATATCATTTATCGTGGCGTTGTCGGAAGTCTGGAATATCCTTTGTGCACCCCTCCCCTTTCCCTTTCCTTCCCTTTCCTCTTTTTAGCCTGCAGCGCCACCTTGCGTTTTGTGAGTGCTATTCTCTTTCTCAAGAATAGAACAACAACAAAAAAATTATCTCAGATTAAAAGCACTCCTCACCAGGGTTTACATTTAACTCGGACTCCCTACCAAAATTTAAGAAAATCTGAAAAAAAAAAGTTGATAGTAAAAACTATAAAAGAGGATCAAGCCTTCACCAAGAAAGCAAATGCTGTGTTATTTCTAAGCTGCTTAGCAATAACTATACAGAACAACTAGGGTGATTTTTCCTTCAGTTTCTTGTGAACTGGACAATTCTTCCACTTTCAAAGTCTTCACTCTTCTATAATACCTTATGCTCCCTAATTTTCACAATTCAACTGCCCTAAGTACTATATGTTTGTCTTAATGGCCAAGATGTCCAATACTTAGCAAATGCTCTAGTATTGCCGGTAGAAGGTAGGTCAGATTTGTACTTGTGGAGTTGCTTCTCTAATGCATCTTTATGACTTTTCATCAATGATGCTTTCTTTTCTCTCACAAAAGATGTTTTTTAACATTTGTTTAAATTATCCATGTATTATTTAGCTTTTAAATTCTTGAGTCCTTAATACAATTCAAACGTATACATGATGAATTAATTTTGATGCACAGGTAGATTTAATATATCAACCTTCTTTTAGGTTCCCTTTATGTTTATAATGTTTAACTTAAGTGGTTTGTCATCCTGACCTCGCCGGATGGCGAGGAAGATTTCCATCTTCTTTTACAGACCAGAACAGGTGAAGGTATATTGTTCCCTTCTACATGCTTAGTTACGATTTGCCTTTTAAATTCCCTAAGTCCCGTGTTCTCATTAGTTGTCGATCTTTATCTTGTCCATTCTGTCCTGGACTATCCGTCTGTTCAGAATTCTTTAAGGACCTTTTATTTAATAAAAGTCATTTTCTAGTTTTCACATATATTACCATTATTTATGTTTTCCTATAATTGTCAGCAATGTCTCACATCCTACCTACCTTCAACTTATGATGAGACTTGGAAGAACTCCCAGTTATTGACAGTTTTAAAACCTGTGTTCCCCCAAATAAAATGTAACCTTTATCTCAAAGAAAAAACCCACATACACAAAAAGATGTAAAACACAACGAGCCTGCCTTCTCTGGTTTTTAGCCACCACCTCTGTTATTGATTTTTAAAATGTATCTTAGTTTCAGACAGCAGCTGAGTCCTTTGCAAGCTGGGTTACATTTGAAGTGTTTTATATCTCTTTTCACTTGCAGTGTGTTAGGAAAACTGGTGGGTAATAATTCTGCTTCTCACCCTTACTTTCTTGACATTAATAATTGCCTTGGTTTTTCATTTTCTTTATCAATAATTCTTATTCATGTCTTCTCATGATTCCAGTCCTCTTCCAATTCAATTCCACACATTACTGTGTCTTTCAAGATACTAATTCTTCTATCAATGTCATGGTTGTTTTCTTTTCTTTTAAGGAAGTCCAGAATGCTTTCAATGTGGGGCCTTTTTTATCTTTTTTTCAAAATGTTATTAAACTAATAAACTTTATTTTTAAAATATACAACATAGTATTGACATTTTAAAGTTATCAAAATAATTTTTAATAGTTAAATGCCTCTTAAATATACACAATATCTCCTGAAGATAAAAGTATTATGTACTCAACCAGTTTTTAAAATCTATTTGGAACATTAAATATGATCGAAGTAGAAAAAATCTCTTATGAAGTCTTCTATGAAAGGAAACTGTGACAAGTTCCTGATTAGACAGAAGCTGTTCCATCTCCAAGGGAGAATACACAGTATGAGTGTGGCTTCATAGAATGAATTGGGTAGTGTTCTTGCTGTTTTGACTTTGTAGAATAGTTTGAAGAGTATTGGTATTAGATCTTCTTTGAAGGTATGATAGAATTCTGCATTAACCCATCTGGTCCTGGCCTTTTTTTGGTTAGGAGACTTTTAATGACTGCTTCTATTTCTTAGGGGTTATGGGACTGTTTAGATGGTTTATCTGATCCTGATTTAACTTTGGTATTTGGTATCTGTCTAGAAAAATGTCCATTTCATACAGATTTTCCAGTTTTGTTGAATGTAGGCTTTTGTAGTAGGATATGATGATTTTTTGTATTTCCTTAGTTTTTGTTGCTATATCTCCCTTTTTATTTCTGATTTTGTTAATTTGGATACTGTCATTGTGCCTTCTGGTTAGTCTGGCTAAGGGTTCATCTATCTTGTTGGTTTTCTCAAAGAAAAATCAGCTCCAGGTTTTGCTGATTCTTTGTATAGTTCTTTTTGTTTCTACTTGGTTGATTTCAGCCCCGAGTTTGATGATTTCCTGCCATCTACTCCTCTTGGGTTTATTAGTTTCTTTTTGTTATAGAGCTCTCAGGTGTGCTGTTAAGCTGCTAGTGTATACTCTCTTCAGCTTTTTTGGAGGCACTTAGAGCTGAGTTTTCCTCTTAGAACTGCTTTCATTGTGTCCCATAAGTTTGGGTATGTTGTGCCTTCATTTTCATTAAATTCTAAGGTCTCTAGTTTCTTTATTTCTTCCTTGACCAAGTTATCATTGAGTAGGGCATTGTTCAACTTCCATGTGTATGTGGGCTTTCTGTTGTTTTTGTTGCTATTGAAGACCAGTCTTAGTCTGTGGTGATCTGGTAGGATGCACGGGATGATTTCAATCTTCTTTTATCTGTTGAGTCCTGTTTTGTGACTGATTATATGGTCAAATTTGGAGAAGGTACCATGAGGTGCTGACAAGGAGGTATATTCTTTTGTTTTAGGATGAAATGTTCTATAGATATCTGCTAAATTCATTTGGTCCATAACTTCTGTTAGTTTGAATGTGTCTCTGTTTAGTTTGTGTTTTCATGATCTGTTCATTGATGAGAGTGTGGTGCTGAAGTTTCCCACTATTATTGTGTGAGGTGCAGTGTATGCTTTGAGAATTAGTAACGTGTTTTTTTTTTATTAATTTGGGTGCCCTTGTATTTGGAGCATAGATGTTCAGAATTGAGAGTTGTTCTTGGTAGATCTTTCCTTTGATGAGTATGAAGTGTCCTTATACTTTTTGATAACTTTTGGTTGAAAGTTAATTTTATTTGATATTAGAATGGCTACTTCAGCTTGTTTCTTGGGACCGTTTGCTTGAACAATTGTTTTCCAGCCCTTTACTCTGAGGAAATGTCAGTCTTTGACACTGAGGTGGGTTTATGTATAAAGCAAAATGCTGGGTTCTGTTTAAGTATCCAGTCTGTTATTCTATGTCTTTTTATTGGGGAATTGAGTCCATTGATGTTAAGAGATATTAAGAAAAAGTAATTGTTACTTCCTGTTATTTTTGATGTTATTTTTATGTTTGTGTGGCTATCTTCTTTTGGGTTTGTTGCAAGAAGATTACTTTCTTGTTTTTTCTAGGGTGTAACGTCCCTACTTGTGTTGACATTTTCCATCTATTATTCTTTATAGGGTTAGATTTGTGGAAAGATATTGGGTCAATTTTGTTTTGTCATGGAATATCTTGGTTTCTCCATCTATGGTAATTAAATGCTTTGCTGGGTATAGTAGCCTGGGCTGGCATTTGTGTTCTCCAAGGGTCTGTATAACATCTGCCCAGGATCTTCTGGTTTTTCTAGTCTCTGGTGAGAAGTCTGGTGTAATTCTGATAGGTCTGCCTTTATATGTTACTTGACCTTCTTCCCTTAATGCTTTTAATATTCTTTCTTTGATTTTTGCATTTCATGTTTTGGTTATTATGTAATAGGAGGAATTTCTTTTCTGGTCCAATCTATTTAGAGTTCTGTAGGCCTCTTGGAAGTTTGTGGGCATCTTTTTCTTCAGGTTAGGGAAGTTTTCTTCTATAATTTTGTTGAAGATAT
The DNA here is from genome assembly GCA_964023405.1 of Apodemus agrarius. Classification (NCBI taxonomy): domain Eukaryota; kingdom Metazoa; phylum Chordata; class Mammalia; order Rodentia; family Muridae; genus Apodemus; species Apodemus agrarius. The sequence goes on along the minus strand of OZ030021.1, from coordinate 27,154,883 downwards.
TTGCTGGCCCTTATAATTTGGGAATCTTCGCTTTTTTCTATACCTATTATCCTTAGGTTTGGTCTTCTCATTATGTCCTGGATTTCCTGGATGTTTTGAGTTTGGAGCATTTTGCATTTTCTTTGGCTGTTGTCAATGTTTTCTATGGTATCATCTGCACCCGAGATTCTCTCTTCTATCTCTTGTATTCTGTTGGTGATGCTTGCATTTATGACTCTTGATCTCTTTCTTAGGTTTTCTATCTCCAGGGTTCATGACTTTGTGATTTCTTTATTGTTTCTATTTCCATTTTTAGATCCTGGATGGTTTTGTTCAATTCCTTCAGCTGTTTGCTTACGTTTTCCCTGTAATTCTTTAAGGGAATTTTGTGTTTCTTCTTTAAGGGCTTGCTTCTAGCTGTTTACCTGTGTTGTCCTGTATTTCTTTAAGGGAATTATTTATGGTCTTCTTAAAGTCCTCTATCATCATCATGAGATGTGATTGTAAATCAGACTCTTGCTTTTCTGGTGTTTTGGGGTATCCAGGGCTTGCTGTGGTGGGAGAACTGGGTTCTGATGATGCCATGTAGCCTTGGTTTCTGTTGTTACTCTTGCCTCTCACCATCTGGTTATCTCTGGTGTGAGCTGGTCTTGTCTCTGACTGGCTTTTCCCTCCTGCAAGCCTGTGCGTCAGTGCTCCTGGGACACCAGTTCTTTCTGGGAGGAATTTGGGTGTGGAGAGCTGTGGCACAAGGTCAGCTCTGGGGTGCCAACTGCAAGGATCCTGTTCCAGGCTGCTCCTCATTTCCTGTGACCTGAGGGCTCCGGTCAGGTCCCTCTGAGCAGAAATGGTGGTCTTACCTGTGCTCACAGGCTTGTCATCACTCCTGAGAGACCTGCTTTTTCCTGGTGGTGATGTTTCAGTATGGGGTGCTGTGGCACAGGATCAGCTCAGGGCCAGATGGAACCTGGAAGGATCCTCTTCAAGGCTGCTCCTTGGTTCCTGTGTGTGGGGCCTTTTCTCTCTGTCTCAGTCTGTTTCTCCCTTGTTCTGCATTCTTACTTTCTACATTGGCTGTCACACGGCTGTCACAAGGCTGTCACACAGCTGCCATCTTGGAACGTCTCATTGTTGTCATTTATGGGATTTTCTGTCTTTTATTCTAGTTAAATGTCTCAATTATGGAATCTTTGTATCTTTCCGTTTTTTTTTTTTATTCACTCATTGGCTTAAAAAAATTACACAGGTTCCTGTGACTGAAAAGATGATACAGTTTCAGGGGACTCCCTGACAAATATTCTGCAAGATGCCAGTCCCTCTTTGTCACAACGACTCAGACTGGAGCACTGTCGTTTGCTCTGCTCGAGACACGGCTGTCATCCCGAAATCACCACACAGATATTGGTTTCCCATTTCCCCTATTTTGTATGTTCTCTTTTCTGTTAATTTTCCTGTCTGGGTTACGTTTTTTTATAGGCAGCATCCTATAGTTTCCAGAAAAGGATGTGCAAAAGGTAAGTTTTGTTATCATCTTTGAAAAAATAGTTTTGAGTGCATAGGGTGTTTATATTTATATGCACATGTGCATGTGAATGGATGGATGGATGGATGGATGGATGGTGTGTGGTGTGTGTGTGTGTGTGTGTGTGTGTGTGTGTGTGTGTTTGATATCAGAATCTTCATTGGTTTTCTTTTTTATTTATTCTTCTCTCATATGTTACATCCTAACCCAACCCCAGGTTCCCCTTTCTCCTCTCCTCCCAGTCCCTTTCCCTCACATCCCTTCTCTCAGAGCCACTGCTCCTTTCCCTTCAGGAAAGGGCAGGAGGACTCCAAGGGATATCAACCAAACATGACATATCAAGATATTATAAGACCAGGCACATCTCCTTATATTAAGGTTGGATGAGGCAACCCAGTAGGAGAAAAAGCAGACAAAAGAGTCAGAGGCAGTCCTTGCTGCCGCTGTTAGTAGTAATCCCACAAGAACACCAAGCTACACAGCCATAGCACACATATAAGCAGAAGACCTAGGTTTGACCCATGCAGTCCCTATGATGGTTGGTTTGGTCTTTGTAAGTTCCTATGAGCCCTGCTTAGTTGATTTTTTGGGCCATCTTCTTGTGTCAACCTTACCTTTTAAAGATTTATTTATGTGTATGACTATGTGCTGAGTGTATGTATATGCAGAAGCCTGTGAGAGTGATCATCAGAGGAAGACAGATCTCCTGGGGCTGTAGTTACAAGTGTTTCTGAGCCACTATGTGGGAGCTGTGAACTCAACCTGAGTCCTCTGCAAGAAGAGTTAGTGCTCTTAACTGCTGAGTGAATCTCTTCAGCCACTCCCTCTAATTATTTTGAGACAGTTTGCCAGTGAGGGGGCTTACTACTTGTTGCTTTGGTGAGAACTAGGGCTCTTAACTCAGGTCCTCCTGCTTACCCAGCAGGCATTTTGCTGACTCAGCCTTCTCCCCAGTGTCTTTGTTGCTGTCTTGTTTGTTTGTTTGTTTGTTTGTTTGTTGTTTTGAGACAAGGAGTCACTGTTTAGCCCAGGCTGGCCTTGAACTCACAAAGAACCACCTGTCTCTGTCTCCAGAGAGTGCTAGGATTAAAGACATGTACCACCATCTCTGGCTGCCTTTGTTGTAATCTTAAATGTATTTAAATATCTTTATTCTAACTTGATTGGAACTGTAACTCTAATTTTTTTATGCTGAAAATAATTTCCCTTCAGAATTAAGTTTTGTCAATGAGCTATTTGAACCACTGTAGTTGCTATGAAATCCCAACCTAATCATTTTCTCGTTATCAATATGTGACATATATTTTACTTGTTGTAGCATTTTATCATTATTCCAACCATTTAGAAATTAAACAGTCTTTTGTTCTTGATTGTAGTTTATATTTCATCTATTGTACCAGATAATCGATGGGCCACTTAACCTAGGAGACCAGTTTCCTTCAGATTGTGCAGTTCCAATTATTTCATGAGTTCTCTCTTTCACGGATTCCTCCCTTCCCTCTTTTGCAGAGTTGTTGCACTTCAGTATGACTCCTCTAATTTCCCTATTTTATTTTTCTTATTGCCAATTAAAAGTATTTTTCAATATTTCCCGAGATGTACTTTTAGTTTTCTTGAAAGAGGGTCTCACTATGTAGTCCTGTCTGACCTAGAACTCTCTGTGTAGACCAGGACTGACCTTGAATTCCAGAGATCAACCAGCATCTGATTCCTAAGTGTTAGGAAAAACGTCTATGCCAGCACACCTGGCTTTTTTTGGAAGTAGCTTCTTAAATTCACCATTAAGCCCCTCTATTGAGATTTTCATTTATTGGGTTCATATTTTCCAAGAGCTCTTCCATTCTTATAGGTTAGACACAATGACTTTCCTCCCTATGATGCTAAAAATAGGTTTCACTCTCAAATGTTTCTTTTTGCAAGAGTCCTTTTGCATTGGTTTGTCTTGGTTCTTCTTTTTTTATTTGAAAATTGCCTTTTTTTTCACCAGTGCAAGGGTTTGATTCCAGGGCTTCATCCATATTTGCTACCACTGAGCCACATTCCCAGCCCAAGTGTTTTTCTTAAATCAACTTTAAAGAAAAGGAGCAGAGTGATAGCCCTGAGAAGGTTGATAGTGATTGCTTTTAGCACCATTGTAAGATGAACCAGAGGCATTCCAGTGAGTGGGAGTGGCTCTTCACCTATTTATTTTCATTTTCAGTCCAACTTTACTTTCTTCCCTTCTTACTTACTTTATGTTCATTGATTGTTTTTACTTTTTATTTTATTATTATGTTTAACTTTTTTCTTTTTTTTGGAGATAGAATTTTGAGAAAGAGGTCGAGCTGGCTTTTTATGTAGCCGAGGCGCCTCATGCCTCCACCTCTGAGTACTGAGAGGCTTGAGCTACCATGCCATGAACTTCCCCTGTTTTCTACCCCAAAAAGATACAGAGTGAAAAATGTAAAGGATTGGGTAGGACTAGAGGAGTGTAGATTTTCATTGAAGAAGGCTATCTTTATATTATATTTCAATATCAAATCAGTATCACTTAACTATTTCACATTTCAAAAGCTTATTATATATAGTTGGTTCTCCTGTTGCATGCTCTACACAATTTCATATGATTCTTCTCACAGTAGTCATCTGAGGATCCATAATTTGTTCATGATGGAGTATCTAGATTGAGTTAGCTGAAGAGGGAAGACACCCTAAATATGGGTGTCACTATTCCCTGGGCTGTGGTCCAAGATTGAATGAAAATGAGAAAGGTGAGCAGAAGCATCCATCTCTCTCTGTGCCATGACTGTGACCTTCATGTTGTGATTGCTGTGACTTCTCCACCAGGATGGCCTGTACTCTCAGGCAGAACCAAACCATTGTTTCTTTAAGTTGCCAGTTTCTTAAGTTGTCAGTTAGTTTGTTGAAACAGTAAGAAAAGTAATGAATACCTTTCCCCTTATACTTGTATGTCTTTAAAGAAAAAGACACCAAACATTCTTTGTAGGTGACAAAGCATGTAATACTTGTCTTTTTGTTTTTACTGTGGTTTATTGACCCACAGTATTTCTACTTTGGTGATCTCTAATTACACTTTTCTGTAGGCAGTACCATTTCCTTCTCTGTGGCTAACTAATACTAATATATGAACACATAGCATGTTTTCATTATCTATTCATCTGTTGTCTAGCACTGCTGTGTATTTGTTTTCTTCAAGTTGAAAATATTTGAATTACAAGATTCAGGAAGGTCATGAAGGTTTTAAGACTTGCTCAGGAAGGACACGCGGTGCTTTCAGCAGGAGCAGCCATCTTGCCCCAGACCCCCGCGCGCAAACAGCGGGCACACTGGACGCAGTGAGCGGCTGGAATCAGGTGCGTGGCCAGAGTTATAGCTTAGCTTAGCTCTGCAGGAGATCCGGGCACAGAAAGATCAGCTGCGGGTGCAGACTACTGGCCGGGACCAGCTCTCTGAGCGGACTAGCAGCGAGGGGCCACCGGGCCGCCTCGGGGCACAGCTCGGCACTCTAGCAGCTGGAGTCAGGGACCTGGACTCAGAGCGAGCATAGTCCAGCACAGACAAGCTGCCAGAAGGGATCTGTCTCCTGGGGACAGGCGTGCTGTGCTTTCAGCAGGGCGCCATCTACAATAAGACCAACTAGCGCCAGAGATAAAGAGATGGCAAAAGGCAAACGTAGGAACGTTATTAACAGAAATCAAGGCAATATGGCACCATCTGAACCCAATTCGCCAACCACAGCAAGTCCAGGATACCCCAGCACACCAGAAAAACAAGAGTTAGATATAAAAGCACAGGTCATGATGCTCCTAGAGGAACACAAAAAAGACATAAACAAATCTCTTAAAGAAATGCAGGGGAACATCAATAGAGTAGAAGCTCTTACAATCCAAACACAAAAAACACTTAAAGAACTCCAGGAGAATATGGGCCATCAGACAGAAACCAATAAAGAGGAAGTGAGAAAATCAGTTAAAGAAATGCAGGAGAACTTGAAACAACAGGCAGAAGTCATGAAAGAGGGAGCACAAAAATATATTAAAGAATTACATGAAAACACAAACAAACAAATGATGGAACTGAGCAAAACCATCCAAGATCTGAACACAGAGGTAGAAACAACTAAGAAATCACAAAAGGAGGCAACCTTGGAGATAGAAAACCTTGGGAAGAAAACAGGGGTCGTAGATGCAAACATAAACAACAGAATACAAGAGATAGAAATAAGAATCTCCGATGCTGAAGATAACATAGTAACCATTGACTCCACAGTCAAAGAAAATGCAAAATCCAAAAGGCTTGTAACCCAAAACATCCAGGAAATCCAGGACACAATGAGAAGACCAAACCTAAGGATTATAGGGATAGATGAGAGTGAAGATCTACAACTTAAAGGGCCAGCAAATATCTTTAACAAAATTATGGAAGAAAACTTTCCTAACTTAAAGAGAGAGATGCCCATGAATGTACAAGAAGCCTACAGAACTCCAAACAGACTGGACCAGAACAGAAACACCTCCCGTCACATAATAATCAAAACCCCAAATGTACTAAACAAAGAAAGAATATTAAAGGCAGTAAGAGAAAAGGGCCAAGTAACATATAAAGGAAGACCTATCAGAATCACACCAGACTTCTCTCCAGAAACCATGAAAGCTAGAAGATCCTGGGCAGACCTCATGCAGACCCTAAGAGAAAACAAATGTCAGCCAAGACTACTATACCCAGCAAAACTCTCAATCAACATAGATGGAGAAATCAAAATATTCCATGACAGGACCAAATTTACACAATATCTTTCCACTAACCCAGCTCTACAAAGGATAATAGGAGGAAAACTCCAACACAAGGAAGGAAATGGCACCCAAGAAAAAGCAAGACAGTAACCTTCTTCCATCAAACTCAAAGGAAGATAACTACTCAAAAACAAAAATAACATCAAAAATGTCAGGAAGTAATAATCTCTATTCCTTAATATCTCTTAACATCAATGGACTCAATTCCCCAATAAAAAGACATAGACTAACAGACTGGATACGGAAACAGGACCCTACATTTTGCTGCTTACAGGAAACACACCTCAGAGTCAAAGACAAACACTACCTTAGAGTAAAAGGATGGAAGACAATTTTGCAAGCAAATGGTCACAGGAAGCAAGCTGGAATAGCCATTTTAATATCAGATAAAATTGACTTTCAACCCAAAGTCATCAAAAGAGACACAGAAGGTCACTTCCTGCTAGTCAAAGGAAGAATCCACCAAGAGGAACTCACAATTCTAAACATCTACGCTCCAAATGTAAGGGCACCCTCATTTGTAAAAGAAACCTTACTAAAGCTCAAAGCACACATTGCACCTAACACAATGATTGTGGGGGACCTCAATACTCCTCTATCTACAGTGGACCGACCAGGAAAACAGAAACTAAACAGAGACACGGAGAAACTCATCGAAACTTTGGAGCAATTGGATTTAACAGATATATATAGAACATTTCACCCTAAAGCAAAAGACTATACCTTTTTCTCAGCCCCTCATGGTACCTTCTCCAAAATCGACCATATAATTGGACACAAGACAGATCTCAACAAATATAAAAAGATCGAACTAATCCCATGCCTCTTATCAGATCACCATGGAGTAAGAGTGTTCTTCAATAGCAACAAAAACAACAGAAAATCCCCATACGCTTGGAGGCTGAACAATATTCTACTCAATGATACCTTAGTCCAGGAAGAAATAAAGAAAGAAATCAAAGAATTCTTAGAACTTAATGAAAATGAAGGCACAACATACCCAAATCTATGGAACACAATGAAAGCAGTGCTTAGAGGAAAACTCATAGCCCTGAGTGTCTCCAAAAAGAAACAGGAGAGAGCATATACCAGCAACTTAATGGCGCACTTGAAAGCTCTGGAACAAAAAGAAGCAATTTCACCCAGGAGGAGTAGAAGACAGGAAATCATCAAACTCAGGGCTGAAATCAATCAAGTTGAAACAAAAAGAACAATACAAAGAATCAACAAAACCAGGAGCTGGTTCTTTGAGAAGATCAACAAGATAGATAAACCCCTAGCCAGACTTACTAAAGGGCACAGAGACAGTATTCAAATTAACAAAATTAGAAATGAAAAGGGAGATATAACAACAGAAACTGAGGAAATTCAAAAAATCATCAGATCCTACTACAAAAACCTATACTCAACACAACTGGAGAATCTGGAGGAAATGGACAATTTCCTCGACAGCTACCAAATACCAAAATTAAACCAGGATCAAATAGATCGTCTAAACAGACCCATAACCCCCAAAGAAATAGAAGGGGTCATAGACAGTCTTCCAACCAAAAAGAGCACAGGACCAGACGGTTTTAGTGCAGAATTCTATCAGACCTTCAAAGAAGTCCTGATACCGATACTCTTCAAATTATTCCACAAAATAGAAACTGAAGGAACACTACCCAACTCATTCTATGAAGCCACAATTACCCTGATACCAAAACCTCACAAAGATCCAACGAAGAAAGAGAACTACAGGCCAATTTCTCTTATGAATATCGATGCAAAAATACTAAACAAAATACTTGCCAACCGCATCCAAGAACACATCAAAACGATCATTCACCATGATCAAGTTGGCTTCATCCGAGGGATGCAGGGATGGTTCAATATACGGAAATCCATCAACGTAATCCACTACATAAAGAAACTCAAAGAAAAAAACCACATGGTCATCTCATTAGATGCTGAAAAAGCATTTGACAAAATTCAGCATCCTTTCATGCTAAAGGTCCTAGAAAGAACAGGAATTCAAGGCCCATATCTAAACATAGTAAAAGCAATATACAGCAGACCAGTAGCCAACATTAAGGTAAACGGAGAAAAACTCGAAGCAATCCCTCTAAAATCAGGGACTAGACAAGGCTGTCCCCTCTCGCCATATCTCTTCAATATAGTACTTGAGGTACTAGCTAGAGCAATTCGACAACAGAGGGAAGTCAAAGGGATACAAATCGGAAAGGAAGAAGTCAAACTATCACTATTTGCAGATGATATGATAGTTTACTTAAGTGACCCAAAAACCTCCACCAGAGAACTCCTGCAACTGATAAACAACTTCAGCAAAGTGGCTGGCTATAAAATCAACTCAAGTAAATCAGTAGCCTTCCTATACGCGAAGGATAAGCAGGCCGAGAAAGAAATTAGGGAAATGACACCCTTCACAATAGCCACAAATGATATAAAGTATCTTGGAGTGACGCTAACCAAACATGTGAAAGATTTATACGACAAAAACTTCAGGTCTCTGAAGAGGGAAATTGAAGAAGACATCAGAAAATGGGAAAATCTTCCATGCTCGTGGGTTGGCAGGACTAATATAGTCAAAATGGCAATCTTGCCCAAAGCAATATACAGATTCAATGCAATTCCCATCAAAATCCCAACTCAGTTCTTCATAGAGCTAGAAAGAGCAATTCTCAAATTCATCTGGAATAACAAAAAACCCAGAATAGCTAAAACTATCATCAACAGCAAAAGAACTTCTGGGGGAATCAATATCCCGGACCTCAAGCAATATTACAGAGCAGTGGTATTAAAAACTGCATGGTATTGGTTCAGTGACAGGGAAGCGGATCAATGGAATAGGATCGAAGACCCAGAATTGAACCCACACATCTATGGCCAATTGATCTTCGACAAAGGAGCTGAAAACATCCAGTGGAAAAAAGATAGCCTTTTCAACAGATGGTGCTGGCTCAACTGGAGGTCAACATGCAGAAGAATGAGAATTGATCCACTCTTATCTCCTTGCACTAAGCTCAACTCCAAGTGGATCAAAGACCTCCACATAAAACCAGACACACTAAAACTAATAGAAAAGAAACTGGGGAAGACCCTTGAGGACATTGGCTCAGGGGAAAAATTCCTGAACAGAACACCAATTGCTTATGCTCTAAGAGCAAGAATAGACAAATGGGACCTCATAAAACTACAAAGTTTCTGTAAGGCAAAAGACACTGTCAAAAGGATAAATCGGCAACCAACAAATTGGGAAAAAATCTTCACCAACCCCACATCCGACAGAGGGCTAATCTCCAATGTATACAAAGAACTCAAGAGGTTAGACCCCAGAAAACCAAATAACCCTATCCAAAAATGGGGTACAGAGCTAAACAGAGACTTTTCACCTGAAGAAATTTGGATGGCTGAGAAACACCGTAAAAAATGTTCAACATCACTAGTCATTAGGGAAATGCAAATTAAAACAACCCTGAGATTTCACCTCACACCAGTCAGAATGGCTAAGATTAAAAACTCAGAAGACATCAGGTGTTGGCAAGGATGTGGAGAAAGAGGAACACTCCTCCACTGCTGGTGGGAATGCAAGCTGGTACAACCACTCTGGAAATCAGTATGGCGGTTCCTCAAAAAACTGGGCGTGATACTTCCATAGGACCCAGCCATACCACTCCTGGGAATATACCCAGAAGATTCACCAGCATGCAATAAGGATACATGCTCCACTATGTTCATAGCAGCTTTATATATAATAGCCAGAAGCTGGAAAGAACCCAGATGTCCCTCAACAGAAGAATGGATACAAAAAATGTGGTATATATACACAATGGAGTACTATACAGCCATTAGAAACAATGAATTCATGAAATTCTTAGAGAAATGGATGGAGCTGGAGAATGTCATACTAAGTGAGGTGACCCAGTCTCAAAAGAATACCCATGGTATACAGTCACTGATAAGTGGATATTAGCCTAGAAGCTTAGAACACCAAAGACACAAATCACATATCAAGTGATGTCTCACAAGAAGAAAGGAGTGGACACTGGTGCTAGAATGGACCAAAACATCATTGTGGGAGAGTACAAGAACAGTAAAGTGGGAGGGGTGGATGCGGGAGCAGGGGGAGGGAAAAGGACATGTGGGACCTTTGGGGGTGGGGAACCAGAAAAAGGGAAATGAATTGTAAATATAGAATATATACAATAAAAAAATCAAAAAAAAGAATAAAAATAAAAAAAAAGACTTGCTCAGAAAGTTACAAGATTCCCAGTGCCCTTCCCCAAGCATATGTAAGTGAAAGAAAAATGGCAAGGAGATAGAACATTCTCTTGGGCCAAACTGATTGCAAGTTGAGGAGGGGGCCTGAGGGATTTATCTTTTGGGAGTCATCGACAACTTTTGGAAAGTTCAGTTCTGGGACTCCAATAAACTCATTGGTTCTCCTAGGTAGAGTTTGATAGAATTGTTTCTTCGGTCACACATTGAATCTGTTTCTGGAGTGAATGGAGTGAATAGGAATTAGTTCCCATCTCTCCAGGAAAAAAATCATACAGCAAGTGCCTGTATGTATTAATAATTAATATTGCATCATTTAAGAATCGTAATATTCAAGTTTTGGTTTTTTTTCCCATAAAAACAAAGGCTGAAAATTACTCTAGGATATCTTTGGGATCTATTATCATTCTGTTATTGATTTGACATCTTCAGGACATAGCTTTCATCTCTTTAGAACAGGATAGCTGCCTAATATCCAGCTACTACATCTCTACTAATAGCAGTAACTAAAGGAAGCAAGTCTGTCTCTTCTTTAAAAATAAAACATCCCTGAATATGCCATTGCCATAACTTAGCTATTAAACGACAATCAACTGTGGGAAAAGTTGGGAAGTATAATTTATAGGTCACATGCCCACATGAGTAGTGAACGTTACATACTTTGGACCAATTATCAGTTTTGTCATACCTATTCAGAACTGACCTTTGCCTTACTTTAGCTACCTAGTAGGTGTAGTTAGAGTTGAATAAGTCATCCAGTTCAGTTTGGTTGTTATTTGAGCATATGACTATATCTCTATTTTATTGGTGGATTTGATATCCAAAGGGATTCTTATTTTATTGAAAGCTCAGTTCAAAAGGCACCAAGGAATGCATTCTATTCTCAGTTATGGCTAACGTCATAGTGTACTCTGTGGAAGTGTTTTCATAGGAGGAGGCAGCTCAAAACTTCCTAAACACCTTTGAGTTATTGCTGTAGATGTAAATTATGTTTAAGGATGTCATTCCTTCACATAATCTTTGTAAGAAAGGAAAGTCATTTCATCACCGTTGCTGCTGTTGATTCACAGGTTCAGAAAGATGTGAATGAAGTATGCAATCAAGTCAGTGTTTCTCTGTGTAGCCGCCAGTGTCTGGGTCTGAACTGAGGAGGCAGAAGAGGACATTGTACAGGATATTCTTGCTAAGAGCTGCAGTATCACCTTCTTGGTCTCTGTACTATTCCATGCATTGAGAACTAGGACCTCAGGAGCATTAGAAACCAGTTCAAGATAATTATTTTTACCTATGATTGTCCAGTTCTTCTGGTGAACTTTGTCTCAGCCTCCCATGTGTATGGATTATCATTATATGCTACCAAGATTGATTATATATTTTAATAAAGAAAATTGGCTCATATATTCTAAGTTATATTATTGCAATGTTAACAAAGCAAATATGAAATATTATAAATAGTAAGTGATTATTTTATGAAAAGCAATATATTTGTAAGTCATTTTATTAGGGATTTTTTGGAGACAAGATCTTTTATAGCCCAGACTGACCTCAGATGTGCTGTGTAGCTTATAATAGACTTGAACTCTTGACCCTCTTATATCTTACTCCCAAGTGAAGATATTACTCTAAACTTGTACTGTAATTTTTAAGTTTACTAAGATATGTAAACTAAGCATAGGTCTGGCAAAATGGTTTATCCATTAAAGGTGATTGTCACAAGGGCTGACAACTTGAGTTCAAATCTCAGGAACCACATGGTGGTGACTCCTTCAGGTTGTCCTGCGCCATCAACACACATATGTAATACATATGTTTAAACTTTGCTATGTACACAAAATAAGTTGTAAAATGTAATTAAGATACCACTATTAACTAATTTATATGTAGAGTACATGTTTTTCTAAGCTTATCAAAGGAAGAGCTCTACAGAAGGGTACATACAAAAGGGAGATTTGATTTGTCAAGATCATTAAAAAGACAAATAATAAAAGGAAAAAACTGTAGTTACAGATTGGTCCTCGTATGTACATGTTTGAATATGTATAGGTGAGTTGTAAGAATCCTCCAGTCATAAGCTTTGTGGTGAAACTACTGGTGGTGATTCCCTATTCATACTGTTTTTTGTATCCTAGCTGAAACAAGTGAAAATCCAGTTTGAAGGATGGAACATTAAACCTGTTTGTAGATACACCACAAACACATCTGATAAAAGGTAAGCAACCACACATGTCATACAAAGAAAAAAAAGACAGCATGAATTATAAGAAGATAAAATAGCCCTCCTCACAACACCCAAACATTAGACAATGTAAATATCAGGCAAATTGCCAAAAAATTATACTTACCATATAAATGGCATACTTGAAAAATATCTGCATGGGTCATATTGAAAGGATATACTCCGTTTCAAAACAGTGATAGTGTCAGCAATCCTAGGCTGCGGGGATGATGGCTCAGCTTTTGTTCCCTTGAAGACGATTCAGATCCACTCCCAAGAACTCCCATTAGATGACTCACAAGCAAACACATGTAACTCCAATTCCAGGGAGTTCAAGGCTCCTTCTGGTCTTCATGAGCTCTGCACATATGCTATGCACATACAAGCAATACATACCCATAAAAATAAATGATTGAGGTTGAGGAGATGGTCAGTTAGTGAAGTGCCAACTCCAAGAATGAATGAATACAAACTGTAAAAGAAAATCCTCAGAGAATGAAGCCTCTTCGTTACTTTTTTGTTGCTGTGATAGACTTCCTTGACAAAAGCAACTTTAGGGGAGAAAGTGTTTATTAAGGCTCATGGTTCCAGGCTGTTGTCCATCATGGTGGGGCAGTCAGGCTGGCGGGAGTTTGAAGCTGCTGGTTTTATGACATCCACAGTTAAGAAGTAGACGGGAATGAAAAAACACTGAAGTTCAGTTCTTGTTTTCCGATTTATCCAATCTAGGATCCCAGGCACAGAACTGTGGTATTCACAGTGGGCAGGTCGTCCTAGCTCAATTAATGCAATCAAGATAATCTTCCAGGCCTGTGGTCGTGGTGTGCACTTTCAATCCCAGCACTCAGGAGGCAGAGGCAGGCAGATCTCTGAAAGTTCCAGGAGAGCCAATGCTACACAGAGAAACCCTATCTTGAAAAATCAAGCTATACCAAGACAAACAAGAAGCTACTCTCCCAACAGGAGTGCTCAAAGGCTTACTTAACCTATATCACATATATAGTACCTTCTGGTACACATATATAGGTGTACCAGAAGGCTTGTATCCTGAGTCTAGATCTTACCTCAATGACAATTAATACTAACTCTAACAGGAAGATATTCAGTCATGGGGATGTACTGAGTGGCAAGGTACTTTCTCAGTTTTATCTTCATCATGGAAAAAGAGAAAGTTATGTATAAGTCAAGCACAGAGGCTCCAGGACTCTGAGAAACATTTTACACATAATGTAACTGAGGAATGTTGTGAGGGAAAGCCATTTGGCCTTAATAATTCACCTAATCTATACTGTTCAAGAACATAGACAACAGTTCAGCTAATCTAGACTGTTCAAGAACCTTGGATAACAATTCAGCACACAGAAAAGGAATTCATGAACATTACATCAGTATAAGTACATGAGTATTTATTGAAATAAACTATGAAAGGCTAAAGTTCAGTCAACTATAAATGAATGGGGAAACTATCATAGAAAGACTAATATAATATTTATGTCTAATATGTCAAAAATATCTGATGTGGGAGACAAAGGGAGACGAGAAGAGGTTCAAAGGCGTAATGATGCCCAGGGCTTCAAAGAAGGACAACTGGTACATCTGGTTACATGCCAGAAATGAGTGGAGATTAAAAAAAAAATCAGAGATGAAAAGGGAGACATTGCAACCAACACCCCAAAAACGCAAAGGAAAGTGAGATGATATGACAAACAGGCATTTGGCAACTAATATTATAACCTAGATACATTTTTGAAGAAACGTAACAGGCCAATAATAGTCATCAGTTATGTAGAGCTCATTCTTCAGGAAAGAACCAAAGACCAAATGGCTACTGAGCTTCACCAACAAGTTAAATCATAATTTAATTTATATTAATATTGGCTTTATGTGTGTGGGTATACATGGACACCAAAAGAGGGCAATGGCTCTCCCTGAGGCTAGAATTAAAGTCCATTTGTGAACCACCGGACATTGGTGCTGGGAACTAAACTGGGGTCCTTAGAAGACTAGTTCCTCCTAAGCACAAAGTCATCTTTCCAGCCCCTGATAGGTTTAATTAGATGTTTTAAGGTTATAATAATTCACACTTTGAGAATTGATCTCATTTGTTAATTAAAATCTTATTTATTTTCACATGAAGCTCTTACTAATTTTTCCTGTTTGGTTCTGGGCATTGGATGCATGCTGAACTTATGTTTCTCCATTTAGCTATACCTCAAGCTTCAGTAGATATATTTTTGAGAAATATTGACTTAATGACAGATTTCTTGTGAAAGCACACTAATGTGCCTTTGTGTTTACTGTGTATGTATTTATCATGTGGAGTATATACATCATGTTAAAAGAATGAGAATCACTGTTTACATACCAAAGCCATTCATGAAAAACTAGTCACAAGTGCATTAATAAGTCCACCCTTTTTTGATATAACAGACTGAGTTTTTCCAGAATGTTCAAAGATAGTTTAATTAACTTTTACCTATTTTGAAAGAAATACTTAATTTAGAAATATAATCCTGATTAAATAATGGTTCATTTGAAGAAGGAAAATAGGGCTCTTGGAACTAGGCAACAGAATCATAGGATTTAGAAGCTCACAAAAGAATGTTTGAATGATTGAAAATTATCTTTTAAAACAGAAAGCCATCATTTACAATAGTGTTAAATTCATCCTAGCAATAACAAGAACTTTTGAGACAGGAATTCTTTGATTACAAGAAATTAGTGCGCATGCTCAGAAACCAGGAACCTGAAAATATCTCTTAACTTTTAAACCTTTTTTTAAGTGATGAAAACAGGTCCCAAAAGAACGTTTTGCAGCTATATTGTGTGCTTGAGGAAAAGATAGTTAGCAAAAAATGCAAGGAATACTCTACAATTGGAAAGAGCTACAAATATGACTATCTGTATCATGCTAGTACAGACCTCTTTCCATGAGTGAACAGTTAGGGAATGAATATGCATCAGTGAATATTCCTCATGTGAGGTCAAAGTGAGATTTTAGCTAAACCCCAGACAATCCCTAAAATTGGAATTCTCCTCCGTGTTCCTGTAACCTCCTTCATTCAAGAAGTTGGGAAGTACTGGTTTAAGAAATTTAAACTCATTTGTTCCAGTACCTCCTGTCAGACACACCTCATACTGGTAGCTCTGGGACAGGGTCCCCGCACCGCTGACATCCACCAGATGGCCAGGAAAGTGTCCCTCAGGCACCGAACAGCCACCCAGCGAGGTCTCCCTGGCCCTCCTGCACAGCCTCACCCCCACGAACAGCAGCACAGACAGGAGGAAGAGAGAAGACACAGAAGCCAAGGCAATGACCAAGTAGAGTGTTAGGGCGTCCTCTTCGCTCGCGGGATTGTGCGCCACCTCTGGCAGAGGCAGGTAGGGCTGAGAGAAGCCATCCACCACTAGCACGTGCAGCGTGACGCTGGCAGAGCGCGGAGGATCGCCATTGTCCTTGACCAGCAGCACCAGCCTGTGCTTGGGCACATCACGCTCACTCAGTATCCTCATGGTACGCACCTCGCCATTGTGCGCCCACACGCTGAACAGCCCGGGCTCCGTGGCCTTGAGCAGCTGGAATGAGAGCCAGGCATTCTGGCCAGAGTCGCGGTCCACAGCCACCACCTTGGTGATCAGGTAGCCGGGCTCTGCCGCCCTGGGCAGCAGTTCCGTGTAGGGCGCAGAGGCATTCTGCAGAGGGTAGAGTATGAAGGGCGCATTGTCATTGTCGTCCAGCACCACCACGCGCACCAGAGCCTGGCTGCTGAGCGCGGGAGAGCCTCCATCTGTGGCACCCACGCGGAACTCGAAGGCCTGAAGGGCCTCATAGTCCATCGCCCTGAGTGCGAACAGCTGCCCATTGTCTGCATTGATGGAGATTAGCGAGTCGAGGGCCAGATGCGGGTCTTGGGGTGGCAGCAGCGAGTAGGTGATGTGGGCATTGGAGCCCGAGTCTGAGTCTGTGGCACTGATGGTGCCTATGTGCAGGGCGGGGCTGTTGTTCTCGTGGACGAACATGGTGTAGGAGGTTTGGGTGAAGGCGGGGGCGTTGTCGTTGATGTCAGACACCTGCACTGTTATTGTGTGCTGGGTTGTGAGCCTGGGTGTGCCCATGTCGGAGACAGTGATGGTGATGTTGTATTCAGCTTTCCTCTCTCTGTCCAATGCTCTTTCAGTTACCAAGGTGTAGAAGTTTTCTTCATTAGGTTTCAAGAGGAAGGGAAGATGATCTTGGATGGAGCACACCATTTTTCCATTGTCTCCAGAGTCTAGATCTGAAATTCCAAAAACTGCGACTACAGTTTCAGGGGAGTTTTCTGGAATATCGCTGGTGAGTAATGACATGGTGAGTTCAGGAGCGTTGTCATTTACATCCGTCACCTCTATTACTACTGTGCATTTTCCTGAAAGGCCTCCCCCATCAGTGGCTTCGATTTCCATGCGGTAAGACTGAATTTCCTCAAAGTCCAACAGTTTTCTTACTCTAATTTCTCCGGTGATAGTATTTATTTCAAAAGCCCGAAGAACTTGATTTGAAGATTGAAAAAGTGAGTAGGAGAGCTCTCTGTTTGTCCCAGCATCTAAATCCCTTGCGGATACAGTGATGACTAGGGAACCCACGGGGCTGTTCTCTTGAACCTGCACCTCATAGAGCCCTTGGGCAAATTCAGGGGCATTGTCATTAATGTCCAGGACCACAATGACAACCTGGGTAGTCCCAGTCTTGGGAGGTGACCCACTGTCCAGAGCTGTGAGTGTTAATCTAATCTGTGCCTGCTCCTCCCGGTCTAGTGCTTTGTCTAGCACCAGCTCTGGATATTTCCTGCCGTCGCTGTGATTGCGGGTGAGAAGGTGGAAATGGGCGTTGGTGCTGATTGTATAGTTCTGAACCGTGTTGCTTCCTACATCCAAATCTTGAGCTATTTTCAATGGAAACGCAGCACCTGGATGGCTGCTTTCCACAATTTTGAGGAGAATTTCATTTTCCATGAATTCTGGGGCGTGATCGTTTACATCTTGAAGCTGTATTTCCCCTTGAACAAATTGCACTGGGCTTTTTAGTAACACCTGGAAATGTAGGATACACGGGTTGGTGCTCCCACATAACTCCTCTCGATCCAATTTTTCTTTCAGGAGCAAATTTCCACTCTTCTGCTCCAGCTGCAGGAACTGTTTGTTCCCTTTGGAAAGAATCTGGGCACCCCTGAAGACCAACTCCTCTAAACTCAGCCCTAAATCTTTTGCTAGGTTCCCCACCAACGAGCCCCTGTCTGTCTCCTCTAGAACAGAATACTTAATGGTTGCACCACCTGCCTCCCACAGCAGTAACAGAAAGATAATGGCGGTCACTTGCCTTTTCTGTGGTGCCTTGTGGAGTGATGCCTCCTCCATCGTTCCTCTGCTCCAAAAGATGCAGCAGTTAATCGCCCAAGAACTGCTTTGTGAACAGCTCAGGAATCTTGGTTATATAAATTTGAGCTTCTTTTCTTGCTAATGTTGCTGGACGCGGCTTATCTACCTCTCTGAAAGGATCGATCGGCAGAAATGTAAAAAACGTTTCCTTTCTCAGCAGCAAGAAATGGCTCTGATTTTACAGTCAGGAAGTCGCCAAGTTTTAGTTTTCTTAGCCTGCAGCGCCACCAAGCGTTCTGCTTTACAACTTCAGATAATTTTTGTTTCAAAGTAAAGGCTAAAACGTGTGGTCCATGTTTTAGGTCAAGTGTTATATATTTGCTCATGTCCTTCCCCCTTAGTCTTATATGGCAGCCTTGACGTAGCTAAGAGAAATGTATACCTTTCTCACGAAGGAACAAACTCAGTACACAAAGCTCTGTCTCTGCAGAGACAATCATTCATTTAAAACTTATTTATCTGTACAAGTTATCATTTAGGTTTTGACCTTAACACCATGAAGGAACAAACAAAATTTCTTGCTCTAAGAAGAGTTTTCATTTTATTGTAAAAGTTACTAATTTCTTTGTTTTAAATAAATATATTATTTTTTTTAAAAAAATACAGATTTTAAATTTCAAATGGCAATATGCTTGAAACTCCTGAAGAGCAACTAAAGAGTGATTTTTTGTTATTGTTTGTTTGTTTGTTTGTTTGAGTCTCTGGGGTATACATTCTTTGGCACTATCCTTCATTTGTGCCAAATCACTATATGTGATTACCAATAAATTTGATTGGAGATGGTCACTCAATTTATAAGTAGTCAGTTCTGACTCAGAGTTCAACTGTCATTTCTCAAATACAAAGAAGATAATGAGATCAATGTTGTAAAACTGGTCCTTCTCAGGAAGGGTTTTGTCCTGTGGGCTATAGGTAGGGGACCAGGAGATGCACAACCTTTGGGCTGTGGAAATTGTATAATTGAAAAACTCTGAAGTTCCAACTGGAGCTGTATCGTTGGAGTGAAAGAAGCAAATGCCCCCAAGAAAAAAGGTGCCGTTTGAGGGACAAGTGTCCCAGAATTCCAGAGTAACTGCTTCCCAGTCCAGTTTGATTAAGGTTAAAGGTAAAATATCCACACACCACCTTAATACAATTTAATTTTCTATGAGAGAAATTTGAAAAGAGCATTTTTATACAATATGGCAACAATAACCTACAAAACAAGACTATGACTAGAAATGGCTTTGTAGTTAAGACATGTTGTCCATATACATTAGAGGAGAACACACAGATACTTGAGAAAACAGAGGGTGAGGTTTGGAAAGGATGATTTGGATTTATATCCACAAACACAATAACTTTGAACTCCCAAACTGTTACACAGAAAAAGATAAAATGTGCTCTCCTGGATTTTATTCTCAGCAACAAAATTTAGAATGAGCAGAAAGATATTTTCTGTATGGAAGGGAAGAAGATAACCTTAGTAAGTGATAATGTTTAAAGTTTCATATATTTGTAATTAAAATAAGATAAAGAATAAAACTTCATTGGCAAAGTACATTGTTGTAGAGAGAATGTTAGCATTTATTTGTAGAATATTTGTTTCAAAAAAGGACTGCTGGACAGTTAGTAACATTAAGAAAAGATTTATTTAACTTTTGTAAATATCTTGATGTTAAAAGACATACTCTTCTTACACAACGTTCACAAATGATAATTTAATGACTTGACAGTTCAACAAATCTACATTTAAGAAATGTGTTGATTATTAAAATGCTCAGTCATTCCTAATTAAGCATACATAAATGTGTGTCTTAGCATTTAGAGTTCCTTACATTTTTATTTAGAGATGTACCTGATAACCAGTTACCCCCAAATGAGACTAAATTTGCAAAATTCAGTAATATCAAGTATTCACATTTAAAAATTTCTACAAACTAATAGTAAAATTAATTTAATCACTTGTTTAAAATGAAATCTCAAAGGCTTTATATGATACTACATGTAAAAGGTTGTTTGATTTCATAGTCTATTAAAATATTTTTATATAATTTGTCAAATACAGGACTAACCACTAAGTACAAAACAAACTATGAAGCATAATAGGGAAAATAGTGGAATATCCAGAAACTGTCTTTCTAAGAAGTGCAATTTCAAGAATAATAGCAATGATACAGGCCAGGCCAAGCATGATAGCAAAGGCCTTTAGTCACAGTACTAAGGTGACAGATGCAGGTGGGTCTCTCTGAGTTCCAAGCCAGCCAGGTCAATTTAAGTGAGATTCATGCCATCCCAGGCTACACAGTGAGACCCGTGGTGGAGAATGCTTTCACTTCCACCGCTCAGAAGACAGAGGCAGTGGATCTCTCTGAGTTCGAAGCCAGCCTGGTCTACAGAGTGAGTTCCAGGACAGCCAGGGTTACACTGAAAAAAAAAACTGTCTCCCTTGATGCCCCAGAAAAGGGGGATGTGAGGGGAATGTGAGGGGGAGGTGGGGGGTAAATGAGGGGGTGGGTGGGTGAGCACCCTCTCAAAGGCAAGAGAAAGGGTGGAGTGAAAAACTCTTGGAGGGTGTACCAGGAAGGGGGGCAACATTCAGAATCTAAATAAATAAACAAGAGAAAGAAAAAAAGAAAAAGAAAATCCCTGTCTCTGAAAACAAACAAAAACAAAAACAAACAAAAAAATCAAACAAAAAGAAAAGAAAAGAAAAGAAAAGAAAGGAGAAGTGATTTAGTCCAGTGGTTTAGTTTGCCTAACATGCATGTGACACTGGATGTCATTTCCAGTCACTGTTATAAAAAGTAAGAGCATAAGCTTCTGTCAATGTACATCGATAGCATGCAGATATAGGTTAAAGGATATGTCTTAGCTTAAACAGAATTTACCAGTACACTAAAGTATCTAGATGAATAGGAAGCTATTCCGAAGAGCAGGACTTTCCTCTGCGTTCCTCTCAGACTGCACAGAAGGAAAGTGGGGGTTGATTGCCTTTCGCAATTTGAACTCACCAGTCCCAGTGTCTCCCCTCAGACATACCTCATACTGGTAGCTCTGGGAAAGAGTCCCAGCGCTGCTGACATCAACCAGATGGCCAGGAAAGTGTCCCTCAGGCACAGAGTAGTCACTCAGAGAGGCTGCCCTGACCCTCCGGCACAGTCTCACCCCCACAAACAGCACCACAGAAAAGAGGAAGAGCGAAGACACAGATGCTAAGGCGATAACCAGGTAGAGCGTGAGCGCGCCTTCAACATCCTCTATGGAGTCCTGCGCCACCTCTGGCAGAGGCAGGTAGGGCTGAGAGAAGCCATCCACCACTAACACGTGCAGTGTGACGCTGGCAGAGCGCGGAGGATCGCCATTGTCCTTGACCAGCAGCACCAGCTTGTGCTTGGGCACATCGCGCTCGCTCAGCAGCCTGGTGGTGCGCACCTCGCCATTGTGCGCCCACACGCTGAACAGCCCGGGCTCCGTAGCCTTGAGCAGCTGGAACGACAGCCAGGCATTCTGGCCAGAGTCGCGGTCCACAGCCACTACCTTGGTGACCAGGTATCCAGGCTCCGCCGCCCTGGGCAGCAGCTCAGTGCAGGGTGCCGAGGCGTTCTGCAGAGGGTAGAGCACGAAGGGCGCATTGTCATTGTCGTCCAGCACCACCACTCGCACCAGAGCCTGGCTGCTGAGCGCGGGCGAACCTTGGTCTGTGGCATTCACGCGGAACTCGAAGGCCTGCAGTGCCTCATAGTCCATCGCCCTGAGTGCGAACAGCTGCCCGTTGTCTGCGTTGATGGAGATGAGTGAGTGGAGGTCCAGCTGCGGGTCGTGAGGTGGCAGCAGCGAGTAGGTGATGTGGGCATTGGAGCCTGAGTCTGAGTCTGTGGCGCTGATGGTGCCTATGTACAGGGCGGGGCTGTTGTTCTCACGGATGAACAGGGTGTAGGAGGTTTGGGTGAAGGCGGGGGCATTGTCGTTGATGTCAGACACCTGCACTGTTATGGTGTGCTGGGTTGTGAGCCTGGGTGTGCCCATGTCGGAGACAGTGATGGTGATATTGTATTCAGCTCTGCTCTCTCTGTCTAGTGCCCCATCTGTTTCCAGAGTATAGAAATTCTCCACAGATGGTCTTAGAAGAAATGGAAGATTGTCATCTATGGAACACATAACCTGCTGGTTATTTCCAGAGTCTGCATCTGAAACGCTGAATACTGCCACTATGATACCTGGCAAATTTTCAGGGATGGGGCTATTGAGTGAGGATAGGATCACTTCCGGAGCATTATCATTCACGTCCAATACTTGGACCACTAAAGAGCATTTTCCGGTTAGTCCGCCACCATCTAGGGCCTCAACATTCACATGGTAAACCTGAAATGCTTCAAAATCCAACGTGCTTTTCAGTCGAATTTCTCCCGTCTTTGTGTTTATTTCAAAAGGCTCGTTAACATCATCGTCTTGAGACAGTCCATACGACACTTCCCCGAAGGATCCTGTGTCTAAATCTCTTGCTGAGACA
The DNA here is from genome assembly GCA_964023405.1 of Apodemus agrarius. Classification (NCBI taxonomy): domain Eukaryota; kingdom Metazoa; phylum Chordata; class Mammalia; order Rodentia; family Muridae; genus Apodemus; species Apodemus agrarius. Next base: position 27,132,189 of record OZ030021.1, on the reverse strand, counting down.
GTAATAAGCAGTGAGCCAATGGGGTTGTTCTCAGGAACTTGCACCTCATAGAGCTCCTGAGCAAATTCGGGTGAGTTGTCATTTATATCTAAGACTAATATTTGAATCTCTGTGGTCCCTGACCTGGGCGGAGATCCACCATCCACCGCAGTGAGCTTTAGTCTGAGCCGGTCTTGTTTCTCACGGTCCACTGCCTTGTCTAACACGAGCTCCGGGAACTTCTTGCCATCGCTGCGATCGCGAGTGAGCACGCGGAAGTGAGGATTCTCACTGACAGCGTAGCTCTGAATGCCGTGGCTGCCAGCGTCTAAGTCCTGTGCCATTTTCAAAGGGAATATCTTCCCAGGTGGAGTCCCTTCTGATATTTTAAGGAGCATTTCTCTGGCAGGAAACTCTGGGGCGTGGTCATTTATATCTATAACTCTCAGTTCAGCTTGATAAAACTGCAGAGGATTTTTTAGTAACACCCGGAAAGACAGCACACAAGGCTCCGTGGAGCCACACAGCTCCTCCCGGTCTAGGTTTTCATTTAGCACCAAATCCCGGGTCTGTGGGTCAAGCTGTAAATACTGCCTGTTCCCCTTGAAAACCACTCTAGCGTCCCGAGCAGCCAGTTCTCCCACCCTTAGTCCCAAGTCCTTAGTCAGGTTGGCCACAAACGTACCACTTTGCATCTCCTCCAGTATGGCATACTGAATTGATTCTGAGCCCACCCCCCACAGCAGCATGGATGCAATCAAAATCATCACTTGCCTTGTCTCGCACCACACTTTCCTGTGTGACATCTCCATCGGCTGATTCCAGAGGAAAAGTCCCTTCCAGCTCCTAATCATCGAGGTAACTTTAGCCTTCCCGAAAACCTTTGCTGTGGAACTGTGGATTTGATTTTACAAGTTCCCGGTGGGTGGGTGACTCCTCTTCTCCGGAATGCTTAGCTGCAGCAGCGAATGGTTCCTGTATTTTTGCTTCAGCTTCTAGGTGAAGCGGAGTCTGAGGACGCTAGGGGGTTCTTACTCATTCTCTTAGCCTACACCGCCACCATGCGTTCAAATCAATAACTTCATGAGAAATCTTCGGATCAACCCTGAGCATTATACTTTTATCCAAGTCTGAGCATCCTAAAAACTTTTGAGTCTGTGTCTCTAAACTGAGTGTGTGAAGTGTTTCTGAGGAGACTTGTTTGTGTGTACATACTTGTGTTTTGTTTTTAGGTTGTTTTCAAGCCCACTCTGTATCTTGAATCCAGCTGCCTGCTAATCTAAGTGGGAGTCCATACCACAGTCTTTCATGTATTTACAAATTATTCTCTCTGGCCGTGGTCGACTTCCCATAACCAGCTATGGTTATTTAAAAGTACAACTGATCTCTGATGAATTCTATAAATTCATGAGTTTAAGATGTATGTACACTGTTTAATTGTCTCAATAAACACATCAACAAACTATTGAAGATGTGAATGTTGGTTAGAAACATAAATGTTGAACTACTTATTAACTTCTCTAAAATACATGACTCCTAAATTAAGTGGTGTGAGCAACAGACTTACTTTGTTACAAGGCCACATGAGGACAGTAATAGTAACCATTAGGCCGCTGAGAGGAAAACCTCAGCCAAAAGGTACATATGATAGCAATAGGTAAACAAAACGAATCATTTAAAATAGATAAATAGATATTTGTCATAAGAACTTTAGGATTTAACTTCATTCTAGGTGAGTTGAATTGGTCATTGTTTTTGAGAGATTTGGGGGTTTTATTATAACTTTTCATTGGACAAAACATCCTCATGCTGATTGATCAAAGTCCAAATATATTATTCTACTGTAATCTATCTATGGCATGATGAGAAAATGGCATTCAGTGACTCCCTCTACCCACACACAGTGGGGCACAACTGTAATCCTAGAACCTGGGAGTCTCAGACAGAAGGACAGTAAGTTTGAAGTAAGCCTAGGCTACACAAAGACTGTGTCTCAAGAAACAACCAACAGAAATGCAGATAATGTGAAAGGATTGCATTTAAAAAATACTATGGAATTTAATGGCTGAATATCATGGTTTTATTCTTACTGTCCTGATCTTTTCTGATAAATTCAAAAGTGTCTTTAAGTATCATTTAAAATATGGGTAAGTACCCATCCAAGAACATAGTATATGGTGAAATGATGGTTTCTGATGGATTTTGTATTTATTTAAAGATAAACTTATTGAAGTCAAGCCAACTTCACTTCATATAACAGCCAAGACAATGAAAGTGGGAAATTAGAATATGTTAAAAGTATTTCAACTCTTAGTAAAGCAAATTTAAAATCAGATGGTTGAAATCATCTTATGGCTAGAGATCTCATGTCTACACGCAATGGAATAAAAAGAATATCAGAATCGCAACCCTCCAGGGTTTATTAGAAAGAGCATTTCTGAGTATGCACATTTCTTGAGCTTGTGGATAACAAATGGAGCTAATGAAGTAGAACCAACTGCCAGAGATTACGGATGGGATCGGTCATTTCTGGATCATTTCTAAATGGCCCTTTTGAATGGGGTCATGGTCAGTCATTGTTGTCAGTTTGATTGCAGTATAGGTAAGATTGGTCAGGCTTACCCCCTGCAGTGTCTGTGAAGGGTTCTCTACTGATAACTAACTGAGGGAAGAAACCCACACTGCATGTGGGCAGCCCCATCGCCTAGGCCAGAGTCAGAATCAGAGAAGAAAACAGAGAAAGAACACCAGGTAAGCAATCTCTCCTCTCGGTTTTGGTTACCTCCACAGGTGCTCTTCCTTCAGTGATGATAAAACCTTGAGCCAAAATACATCCTTCCTTGTTTCTTATACATTTCATCACAGTGAGGGTCAGGCTAACAAAGGGTATTCTCAGTTCTGATTCCAGTTTAATGTCATATTATCTCATGAATTACTTTATTCACTTTATGTGGCTACAGTGGCACCAGGTGTCTTCAAATATAGTTTAAAGAGTATTCCCAAAGTTAAAACAAATTTTATCTGTTTTACAGCATATGTTGAACTCAATCTAGATAAAGAAAAGTCCTTTAAGAACATTGGCACTTAAATGAGAAAGGTAGTATCTTAATATTACCCTCTGCATACAAAAAAATCTGGAGATGCTAACAATTCAGCTGATAATGGTTTAAAATGTATTTCTTAGTCATAAACAAGTTGGTTAAGAAGAATTTTTAAGATTGTTTGAAAGTGCTTGTGAGATGGGAAGATGTTTTGAAGGGTAAAAGCTCTTGTCTGAACAAGCATGAAGACCCTGGTTCAAATCCCAGTTCTCCTCTAGGGAGATGGGAGGCAGACACAAGAGACTCTCTTCTCTAGAAGCTCTAGGGCCAGCTAGGTTGGTGCAACAGCAGAAAATCAGCAAGGGACCCTGTCTGAGTCAAGATGGAAGGCTATCCTAAGGTATCTTCTGACCTCCATGCAAATGCATTGGTCCATGCATGCACACACTGCACACACACACACACACACACACACACACACACACACAGTGCTTGCTAATTAAACAAGGTTTTGGCAAGAATGTGAACAAAGTTTTATGTGCAGATATTGCTCCTTGTAAGTTGTGTGCACCCAACATTGAAATCTAGTTGGAAATATCTATCGAAAGTTTACTTATACAACTCTACCCCGAAGAAGTGAATGTTCTTCACAAATGCAAATATGCATATAACCAAAATATATATGTAAAAATGTTCATAATATTATTTATAACAACCAAACCTTACACTAAGAAAAATGAATAATGTTGTAAGAAAGTGTGACATATACAACTAGAATAATAACTTATGACAAAAATTATAAAATAACAAACATTAAAGCAGTATTATGCACACATTTCATAAATACAATGTAGAATGAAAGAAGCAACTGGTAACCTGAATTTATTTACATAAATTCAAAGAGGCAGGACTGTAGAATTGGAAGTCAACATGCTTGCTGTGTTTGGGCCAGTAGTGGTTGTAAAGGGTCATTTGAGTGTCACCTGGAATGTTAGTAGTATTTCATTTTCCCATTGTATTAATGGCATGACGTGATCTTATTTTGTGAAAACACATTTAGGAGAACATTAGGGTATTTTTTTTGTCATGCTATAATTTGACTTAAAGCCTTAACTTTTTTTTTTTAATCACAGGGATCAAGACAGGAAAAACAAATAAAACAAAGCAAAATAAAACAAAAAAGTCCATAATGATTCTATTGCTTTCCCAGATATCGTGTGCAACATCATTTATATTTATTCCACCAACCATGAGTTAAATAAAGAGAATGCTGCACAGAAGTTTCCATTTTCAACTTAACATCAAAAAGAAAGTCAAGAAATAAGGTGGCTAGAATAAACAGGAAATGCAGCTAGTTTTTGATTTTTATTGAGGCAGTTCACCACAGCTGAGCCTCCTCATGCATGCTCATAATCCCGGCATAGGGCAACAGAAGCAGAAGGATTGCCACAAACTTCAAGTCCATCTGTACATAGCCATTTCAGATCAGCCAGGGCTACAATGGAAGACCCTGCCTGAAATAACAAAAAACAAAAAACAAACAAACAAACAAACAAAAAACAAAACAAAACAAAACAAAAAAACCCAAAGCACCTCTAACAATGGAAGCAGTTACAATTTGTTACAGCAAATGTGAGTTTCCCCCAAAAGCAAAACTGTAATAATTATAAAACAAACAAACAAACAAACAAAAAACCCAGCATGCATCAATTTGGCATAGAAATATAAAGAAACACAATGAAGTAGAATCAGTTTCTTTAAGAGTGGGATCACATCTGAGTAGTTTGATCCAAAACAAAGGATAAATTAAACATATATCTCAGGAGTTGATTCATGGCATTATACAATTCTACATGAGAGATAGTTGAGGAAAAATGAGGTGACGACCACTTCAAAATAAACATTCTAATAGAATTCAACGCTATTGTGGACAACAGCATTTTCTCTTTCTTCAGCAGCAGCCTGGGTCGGAAGGATAGGAAACAATGGTTTAAGAAAGTTGAACTCATTTGTTCCAGTACCTCCATTAAGACATACCTCATATTGGTAACTCTGCGACAGGGTCCCCGCTCTACTGACATCCACCAGGTGGCCAGGAAAGTGTCCCTCAGGCACAGAGTAGTCACCCAGGGAGGCTGCCCTGGCCCTCCTACACAGCCTCACCCCCACGAACAGCAGCACAGACAAGAGGAAGAGAGAAGACACAGATGCCAAGGCAATGACTAAGTACAGCGTGAGCACGTCATAATCATCCTGCGTGGAATCCTGTGCCACCTCTGCCAATGGCAGGTAGGGCTGCGAGAAACCATCCACCACTAGCACGTGAAGAGTGACACTGGCAGAGCGCAGGGGATCGCCATTGTCCCTGACCAGCAGCAGGAGCTTGTGTTTTGGAGCATCTCTCTCGCTCAGCAGCCTGGTGGTGCGCACCTCGCCATTGTGCGCCCACACGCTGAACAGCCCGGGCTCCGTGGCCTTGAGCAGCTGGAAGGACAGCCAGGCATTCTGGCCAGAGTCGTGGTCCACAGCCACCACCTTGGTGACCAGGTATCCAGGCTCCGCTGCCCTGGGCAGCAGCTCAGTGCAGGGGGCAGAGGCGTTCTGCAGTGGGTAGAGCACGAAGGGTGCATTGTCATTGTCGTCCAGCACCACCACGCGCACCAGAGCCTGGCTGCTGAGGGCGGGTGAGCCTTGGTCTGTGGCGCCCACGTGGAATTCGAAGGCCTGAACCACCTCATAGTCCATTGCCCTGAGTGCGAACAGCTGCCCATTGTCAGCGTTGATGGAGATGAGCGAGGTGAGGTCCAGCTGTGGATCGAGGGGCGGCAGCAGCGAGTAGGTGATGTGGGCATTGGAGCCTGAGTCTGAGTCGGTAGCGCTGATGGTGCCTATGTGCAGGGCAGGGCTGTTGTTCTCGCGGACAAACAGGGTGTAGGAGGTTTGGGTGAAGGAGGGGGCGTTGTCGTTGATGTCGGCCACCTGCACTGTTATGGTGTGCTGGGTTGTGAGCCTGGGTGTGCCCATGTCTGAGACAGTGATGGTGATGTTGTACTCAGCTCTGCTCTCTCTATCAAGTGGCCCCTCAGTCACTAAAGTGTAATAATTCTCAAATGTGGGTTTCAGGAGAAATGGGATATCATTCTGGATGGAACACACCATCCTTCCATTGTCCCCAGAATCAGAATCAGAAACACTGAAAACAGCAACTACTGTCTCTGCTGAATTTTCTGGGACAGGGACTGTGAGCTTCCTGATCGTCAGCTCTGGGCAGTTGTCATTCACATCCAACACCTGTACAGCCACAGTGCATTTTCCCGAAAGGCCTCCTCCATCGGTGGCTGCGATTTCTATGTTATAATGGCGATTTACTTCAAAATCCAGTTCTTTGCTCAGACGGATTTCTCCTTTGATTTTGTCTATTACAAATGGTTGAGATACTCCATCTCCTTGAAACAGAGAATAAGCTACATTGCCATATATCCCAGCATCTAAATCCTTGGCAGAGACTGTGACCACTAAGGCATTGAGGGGACTGTTCTCAAGAACTTGCACCTCATAGAGTGATTGTATAAACTGGGGGGCATTATCATTGATGTCCACAACTTCAATGTGAACTGTGGTTGTTCCTGACCTGGGCGGGGCTCCACCATCCAGAGCAGTGAGGATTAAAGTGAGCTCAGGCTGCTCCTCCCTGTCCAGGGCTCTGTCCAGCACCAGCTCTGGGTATTTCCTGCCATCTGAGCGACTGTGAGTAACAACGTGGAAATGGCGGTTGGGACTGACTGTGTAGTTCTGAACAGCGTTGCTCCCTATGTCAGGGTCCTGAGCTGCCTTCAGAGGAAACACAGTCCCTGGCTGGGCGCTCTCAGGGATTGTCAGAAGCATTTTTGTGTCAGAGAACTCTGGAGAGTGGTCGTTTATATCTGTGAGCTGCAGTTCAGTTTGGAAGAACTGCACAGGGTTTTCCAGTATGATCTGGAAGTACAGCACACAGGGTTCAGTCACCCCACAGAGTGCCTCACGGTCTAGTTTTTCCTTTAAGAACAAATTCCCAGTCTCTGCATCCAGCTGCAAAAGCTCTTTGTTTCCTTTGTAATGGATTTGAGCCCCTCTAGAGGCAAGTTCTCCAACCCTGAGCCCCAGATCTTTTGCCAGGTTTGCCACCAAATAACCACTCTCCGTTTCTTCTGGCATGGAATATCTAATTGCCTCAGAGCCAGACTTCCACAATAGCAACAACATAGTAAGAAAAACGACTTGCCTTTGCTGTGGTATTTTTGCTAGCGCTGTCTCCATTGTTCAGATTCAGTCCAGAGGGTGCTGCTTCTTCAGGTTGATTACAGTCCACTCCTGAGTGTCCGCGATGATATTGGAGTAAATCCGATTAGGAAGATGTCTTCTTCCCAAATGATCACACAAACCTGAACCAATTACCTCCACCTCCAAAGCTCCCGAAATTCTGCTTTTCAGGTTAATGAGATGACTTCCTGCCAGTCTGCAGAGCTCATTCTTCATATTCTTAGCCTGCAGCGCCACCAAGTGTCCTTATGTCGGTTTACATTTCCTTTTGCCATTTCAACCCACATTTAAACATGATGTGTTTCAGTATCCTTTTAATCTAAAGCTGCCTGAACTGTGAACTTAGTTCTTAGCAACCAGAAATTCTATAGATGATTTTGCTGAGTTAAGTTTTGGCTGTTAGAATTCATTTTATTTTTATTTTTCAGCAGTTTTTGATCACCTTTCTAAGGACAGCCACCATCTGGATTTTTGAGACATACACCCTCAAAGGCTCAGCTCCTCTGTGCGGTGTTTGCTGCCTGTGATTTAATACCAAGAAGAAAAAGGACAAGAGATCTGACCACAGTGATGGCTGGTATCAACCCAGAAGAAAGTCTGGCTTTAAGACCCAGAAGAAGCCATCTTTTAGCTCCTGTCTGGCTCTAAACAAGTCTGCTTTACAGGAAGGAGTTAAAGAGCTGTAATACATGAGAAGATTTTCATCTGTGTGTTTCAGAATTTTCTTATCTGTCATATTTACCACACAGACAGGAGCAAGACCAAAGAAAACCTGTCTTGGATCCTTCCAAGTGCTGAGCATTCTGAAGACTTCATCTTTCGGGATATCAGGAAGAACATAACCAAACTTCACAGTGAATTCAAGTCTTGCTTCGGAAAACTTGGCAGGGTTGACCAAGTATCCTGGTCTTTTGCATACGTATAATAGGGCACCAGTGCTTCAGGCAGGAGCATTCATTTCGGAATGTGTTGTCCCTGCAGGAAGAATGGAACAGGCTTGTACAAAATCTCCAGACTTCCTGGGTCATAACAGGCTGTAGTAACAACACCGCCATTTTTTTCAGTTGTAGCAATTGAAGCCAACTGCACCTCATTATTAACTTTTATTGAAAAATATCAGCATCCTCTTCAACCAGCTGGATCCCATAATTGCTTTTGATTGCTTGGATGGCCACACCTCTCCCATTCATAATCTGGGTTAGGTCAATATGTTGAGTTAGACCAACTCAACCTAAATCAATGAGATACTGTAGTCTCTTGAGACTCAAAGGCTGGTACTGGTGCCTGAAACCATGTCCTTCATTAAATACATATTTTGGGATTCAGATGTAAAATGGAGTCTGCTCTCCCTCAAAGTCCAGCTGAGGCTGGGCTCCTCTCTGTGTTTATCCTTTACGGTCTCTGCCACATTTCTTACTTCTTCTCCTATCGGATGTCTTTCCTGTTTTCTGGAATTAGGGCTGGGCTTCAGGTTATCCAGGGTCACTCACAGCAAGGACCACCACAGCTCCAGGTTGGTTCTGCAACTGTGCACCACGCCAGCCATGAGTCTTTTCAGGGGCCAAGAATACATTTAAATACATTTTAAAACAAACTAAAAGGCAATCATTTGTTTTTATGAGACTATTGAGTAGATCGGGTACACTTTCTTGTGTAAGTTTTAAATTTTATTTTGTTCAAGAAGGTAAACATGATGGATATATAGAAAAATTAAAAATTTAAAAACTACACTTTTAAGTTTGCTTTGAAATATCCCACACATCCAGGAGAAAAAGTCATAATTGCATACTCATTGAATTTTTATAACGTTATTTAGCTCAACTTGGACAATAAATAAAATAGGCTAAATTCCAAGAGAGTCTGCCCTTCTGTTGTTCAATTACTTCTCCAAATGATACGCAGTCTTCATGTGTAGTTGTGCTAAGTCCACCGAAGCACGAGAGTTCCGGTTGCTCCACACTGTGAGCACTCGGTGTTGTCATCTCAATCTTTAGAACGTTACTGAGTGTGTTGTGACTTAATAGGGTAAATTTAATTAGCATTTCTCTGCCATTCATGAAGTTTTGTACATTTTCATGTTTGGTGGCCATCAGGTTACTGTCTTTTGAGATGATTGTTCATGTGATTTGTATGTGAGAGTGTGTGTGTTCTCTTTGTTTGTTGCTTTGAAGTATCTTGTATATTCTTAGTATAGTTTCCTTTTCAGATATATATATATATATATATATATATATATATATATTCAAATATTTCTCACTGTATGTCTTGACTTTTTTGATATTGTACTTTAATCAATAAAAATATCTGAATTGTGTTTAGTTTGATTCGGCAATGCCTTTCAATTTTGATTAGTACTTTTTTTGACCAAGTAATCATTGAGTAGGGCATTTTTCAGTTTCCATGTGTATGTGGGCATTCTGTTGTTTTTGTTGCTATTGAAGACCAATCTTAGTCCGTGATGATCTGATAGAATGCATGGGATTATTACAATATTCTTGTATCTGTTGAGGCCTATTTTGTGACCAATATATGGTCAATTTTGGAGAAGGTACCATGAGGTGCTGAGTAAAAGGAATATTCTTTTGTTTTAGGATGAAATGTTCTATAGATATTCGTTAAATACATTTGGTTCATAACTTCTGGTAGTTTCGATGTGCCTTTGTTTAGGTTGTGTTTTCATGATCTGTCCATTGCTGAGAGTGGGGTATTGAAGTCTCCCACTATTATTGTGTGACAATAATGTGTACTTTGAGCTTTAGTAAAGTTTCTTTTATGAATGTGGGTGCACTTGGATTTGGAGCATAGACATTCAGAATTGAGAGTTTTTTTGTTTTTTGTTTTTTGTTTGGTTTTTCGAAACAGGGTTTCTCTGTGTAGCCCTGGCTGTCCTGGAACTCACTCTGTAGACCAGGCTGGCCTCGAACTCAAGAAATCCGCCTGCCTCTGCCTCCCAAGTGCTGGAATTACAGGCGTGCGCCACCACCGCCCGGCTTGAGAGTTTTTCTTGATAAATTTTTCCTTTGATGAGTATGAAGTGTTCTTCGTTATCCTTTTTGATAACATTTGGTTGAAAGTTGATTTTATTAGATATTAGAATGGCTACTCCAGCTTGTTTCTTGGGACCATTTGCTTGGAAAATTGTTTTCCAGGCCTTTACTCTGAGGTAGTGTCTGTCTTTGACACTGAGATGCATTTCCTGAATGCAGCAAAATGCTGGATCATGTTTATGTATACAGTCTGTTATTTTATATCTCTTTATTGGTGAATTGATGTTAAGAGATATTAAGGAATAATGATTGTTGCTTCTTGTTATTTTTGATGTTATTTTCATGTTTGTGTGGCTATCTTCTTTTGGATGTGTTTCAAGATTACTTTCTTGCTTTTTCTAGGGTGTAGATTCTCTCCTTGTGTTAATGTTTTCTATTATCCTTTGTAGGGCTGTATTTGTTGAAAGATATTGTGTAAACTTGTTTTTGTCATGGAATATCTTGGTTTCTCCATCTATGTTAATTGAGAGTTTTGCTGGGTATAGTAGCCTGGGTTGGAATTTGAGTTCTCTTAGGGTCTAACATCTGCCCAGGATCTTCTAGCTTTCAGTCTCTGGTGAGAAATCTGGTGCAATTCTGACTTTATATGTTACTTGACCTTTTCCCCTGCTTTTAATATTTTTCTTTGTTTTGTGCATTTGATGTTTTGACTGTTATGTGATGGGAAGAATTTCTTTTCTGGTCCAATATATTTGAAGTTCTGTAGGCTTCTTGTGTGTTTATGGTCATCTCTTTCCTTAGGTTAGGGAAGTTTTCTTCTATAATTTTGTTGAAGATATTTTCTGGCCCTTCAAGTTGGGAATCTTTGCTCTTTTCTATACCTATTATCCTTAGGCTTGGTCTTCTCATTGTGTCCTGGATTTCCAGGATATTTTGGGTTAGGGGCTTTTTACATTTTGCATTTTCTTTGACTGATGTGTCAATATTTTCTAAGGTATCTTCTGCACCAGAAATTCTCTCTTCTGTCTCTTGCATTTTGTTGGTGATGCTTGCATCTATGACTGCTGATCTCTTTCCTATGTTTCCTATCTCCAGAGTTGTCTCCCATTGTGATTTCTTTATTGCTTCTATTTCCCTTTTTAGATCCTGGATGGTTTTGTTCAGTTCCTTCATCTGTTTGGTTATGTTTTCCCGTAATCCTTTAAGGAGTTGTTGTGTTTCTTCTTTAAAGCCTTCTAGCTGTTTACCTGTGTTCTCCTGTATTTCTTTAAGGGAGTTATATATGTCTTTCTTAAAGTTCTCTATCATCATCACGAGATGTGATTTTAAAATCAGAGTCTTGCTTTTCTGGTGTTTTGGAGTATCCAGGCCTCCTGTGGTGGGAGAACTGGGTTCTGATGATGCCATGTAGCCTCAGTTTCTGTTGCTTATGTTCTTGCCCTTTCTTCTCACCATCTGGTTATCTCTGGTGTTAGCTAGTTTTGCTATATCTGACTGTGGTTTGTCTCTCCCGCAAGCCTGTGTGTCAGTACTCCTGGGAGACCAGTTCTCTCTGGGAGGAATTTGTATATGGAGAACTGTGGCAAAGGGTCAGCTCTGGGTGCAGATAAAAACCAGAAGGATCTTGTCCTTGGCTGCTCCTTGTTTGCTGTGTCCTGATGTCTCTGGGCAGGTCCCTTTTGGGCCAGAAATTTGAGCTGAAGTGGTGGTCTTACCTTTGCTCACAGGTATGTTGTCACTCCTGGGAGACCAGCTCTCTCCTGATGGTATTTGTGTATGGAGCACTGTGGCACAGGATCAGCTGCAGGTGCAGATGGAAACGTGAAGGATCCTGTCCCAGGCTTCTCCTAGGTTCCTAAGTCCTGAGTGCTCCCAGTGGGTCCCTCTGAGCAGAAGCAGTGATCTTACCTGTGTTCACAAGCTTGTCAGCACTCCTAGGAAACCTGCTCTCTCCTGGCAGTATTTGAGTATAGAGTGCTATGGTACAGGATCAGCACCCAAAGTGTCTAGTTTTAATGCGTATTTTGCAATCACCAAAATAACTAGGAAATGCATATATTTCTGGCATACTCTCTCTACACTGTGTGCATCATAGGTGTGCCCTGTCACATTGGTCTGTTTCTTACAATTTATGAGCCTACATGTTTACTACTGCATCCATATTTTCAATTAAGGGTTCTTCTTGTTGCCTATGGGCATGGATACATTTAATTCCACATACACATATCTTTAGAATGCTTCACTGTCTCTCCCTATCTTTAGTTAGGGTTTTTACTGCTGCACCAAAGCACCATGAACAAAGAGCAAGGTAGAGAAGGAAAGGTTTATTCACCTTACACTTCCATAGTTCATCACTGGAGGAAATCAGGACAGGAACTCATGCCAGGCTGGAACCTGAAGGCAGGAGTTGATGCACAGGCCATGGAGGGGTGCTGCTTACTGGGTTGCTGCTCATAGCTTGCTCAGCATGCTTTCTTCTAGAACCTAGAACCACCTGACCAATGATGGTACCATCCACAATGGCCTGCACCCTCCCTCATTGATCACTAATTGAGGAAATGCCTTAAAGCTGAAAATCTCATGGAAGCATTTTCTCAACTGAGGCTCCTTCCTCCCTGATGACTCTAAGTTGTGTCATATGATACACAAACTTAGCCAGTACAACTGACCCCTTTGTCAACCTGACATACAAACACATGATCCGGGCTCCTCCAAAGGGCTTGGATCACTTCCTCAGGTCTTCCCTCTGTAGTACATGTAGCTTTTCTTCTAGGCTTCAGCTGACTCCATTCTACTGCTGCTGTTGCTGTTCTTGGTGGTCATTCCATGGTACTGGCATCTCTAATAAACTGGGGTTTTCCACTGTAACTAGGCTGCACTTTCACAATAACCATTCATAGGCTCCCTTCATGGTGCCAAGCCTCAGCTTATTTGTATGATCCCTTCAGTTCTAGCATTTCAACTACCACTGACCAATGATCTTTCCTGGTCTCTCACAGTGCCAAGCCTTAGCTCCTCTCTAAGACCCCTTCATGGCTTTAAACCAGCACCACCTGGGTGATTCTTACATATTATCAAGTCTGGCTGCCAGCTTGAGGTACAACCTTGGTTATCTCTGGAACACAACTTCTTTGTGTTCTCAGAAAACAATTCCCAGAAGATTTCATCTCAGTGATGCTGTTCTCTTTTTAATCACCACTGATTTCTTAGCTCCAGCCAACTAGCATCAATTGTTCCAGAAACACAAAGGTTTTGCTTTAGCAGTTCTGGTATCTTGTTGATCACAGCTGATTCTTCAGCCCCAGCTAACCAGAATCAAAGAATCTTGAATAGCAAATGACCCTGATTGCATCTTTAATCTTTCCTCTGAAATGTCACAAGCCCAGACTCTATCTTTTGCACTGCTCTCAAAATTCTTGTCTTCCAAGCTCCTAAGAACATCCCACAGAGCTCCTAACACTCTAAGTCTCCTCTAGCCCAAAGTTCCAAAGCTCTACAGTCCTCCCCCCAAAATGGTCAGGACTGTAACAGAAATACCCCACTCCTGGTACCAACTTGTTTTAGTTAGGGTTTCTATTGCTGTGATGAAGCATCATAAAAAGGCATGTTGGGGAGGAAAGGGTTTATTTAGCTTACACTTTACAATGTTGTTCATTCCCAAAACAAGCCAGTAATCAGCAACTCTCTGCAGCTTCTGCATCTGCTCCTGCCTCAAGGATCCTGTCCTGTTTGATTTCCTGTCCAGACTTCTTTTGGTGATGAACAGGAACTGGAATAAATTCTTTCCTCCCCATGTTTGGTCACGGTGTTTTCTTGCAGCAATAGAAACCCTAACTAAGACACTTTCCATCCTCTAAATCTATCTTTTCCTCTCTCCTTTCCCATTAGAATCTTTGGAAATCACTGGCAGTTTTTCTGCCTCCATAGTCAGAATTTTACAGGATTTTTTTCTAGCTTAGCTCATGTGACTTACAAATGTGCACTTAAGTTTGTCAATGGCTTCCTGTAAGTTGATATCCCGTTTGTTTTTGTTGAATAACAGTATCCTTTATGTGTGCCCACAGAGCCAGAGGACTCTTTAACTAGAGTCCCCTGGATCTAGACTTACAAAGGGATTTGTTGAAACCCAACCTGGGTCCTCTGGAAAGGTAGCTAATGCTCTGAACTACTGAGAAATCCTTCCGGCCTCGCCTTTTTACATTTAAAAAAGATTTGCTTTTATTTACTTTGGGTTGTGTGTATTTGAGTATATATATATATATATATATATATATATATATATATAATGTGTGTGTGTCTTGAGGATATGAAGGTTCTTAAAGAGTGTGTTGGGTTCCTTAGAGGTAGAGGTAAAGGCAGTTGTGATAACTTGACAGACAGTGGGTGCTTAACTATGATCTCAGATCCACTTGCTCTTGAATTTTGTGCCATCTCTTCAAGGATTTAATTTTTTCTGAATTTATTTTTAGTATCTCATATCAGTATGCATTCCATCCATGAATTACTTATTTAATTCTGTGAAGTTTTGCCATTTATATAGCTTTAAACAGACATTCTTTGCTAAGGAATTGACTTTTAGTATTAAATTTTAATTCTCTTATGAAATTGTCGATTTATTTGCATATTTATTCCTAGTTTCAAAATTATTAACCCTTTTTATTTATTGACATTGTTAGTTGATTTAAGCATATAAATATTCTAGGCCAGAGAGTTATGCTTCCTCTTCTTGGTTTTCTTTATATTATCCAGTCTGTGATGTGCGTCTACTGATTGTTGGATACTTATGTAAAATCTGAGATGATCATGATTCTATTGTCCTCCTCTGGTAGGAGCTCGCCCTTTGCTCTTAGTGTCTCTCTAATCCAAACAGTTGCTGAGCTGAGTCAGGGTTCTCTTCCAAGTGTCTGACCAGGACAACTTTCAATTTGCAAACATGAGTTCTCTGCAGTTGTTTTGGAGAGAGGTCCCAACCTCTACTCTGTGTACTTTGTACGGGATCTCACTTTCCCTTCAGAGTGTTTTCACTTTACAGTTTTAGTCTTCTCTCCTGGGTCCTGAGTTGACAAATGAGAAGGAAAACTGGCCCTCGGCTTGAGTCCTCCCTTCTGTCAGAGCTACTGAGTTACTGTCTATATCATGCACCTGTTTATTATTCTTTGCACAAACTGTTGGACTCAGTTCTCATATAATCGGCTTCCTGTTGCTTTGAAGAGACAACATATGACATTTAGTCACCTTTTATAGTTGTTTTCTGCTGTCAGATAATCCAGCTAAGTCAGAAGGGAATTCTACCAACACATGCATAATCTTTAACTTTATATTTTAAAATATATTTTGTGAACTTTGACCATGAAGGAAGAGAGGGAATATTTCTCCCTAATGCTGGGGAGAGCAAACCTAGAGACATTTACCTATGAGGCAAATGTATGTCTGTTGGGCTACAACAGCTATGGCAGGTGAGCATTCTGAGTACTGGAGACCACACCAGAATAGGCTCCTTGGCACAAAACGGGCAAGTTCTTAGAGTTGTCTATCATATTTAAGTCTTTTTGATAAATTTAGAAATTACATTTCTAAGAAAAAAATCATCAAAATTTTTCTTTTTCTTAGAGGGAAAACATTAATTCAGGGAAGTTTGTAACTACTTAAACTCCAGAGGAATGAGACTTGGGATTTAAAAACAAATAAAGATTAAACACGATCAATGTTTATGTACATGAATAAAAGATTCATTAGGAAACCCATTTCTTTGTTCAATAGATGCATACCAACTAAAAAGCAACACATATAAATGTAGATGGTAGATTATAAGCCAAGCTTTTCAATTGTTCTTATTCTGCAAAAACTTCAACAAAGGTGTTTTTTTTTCTGCAGTTGTGCCCACAAAACCTTAACCAGTTGGAAATCACATAATAAGCTTATTTAAGTCATTGAATGTAGGCAATTTGTAATTCAGTTACATTCATTCTAGTTCAGATCAATTAAGAACCAATCTTTTTTGTATTGTGTAACAGTCAGCACAACTGAAAGATTAAATTAAATGAAAATGCTTCAGAGTTACACCGAATAACAAAGCAGGAGACAGTGAAATATCGCAACAAACTGTTTTGCTTTCTATATCTACAAAACAATATAAAGTGAAAGTTTTGAGAATTAACAACCAGAATCAAATAGAGTATTGAAATTTCCAGAAATTCCCTGGATCTTTTGAAAGGTGAAGAGAAGCTGCAGGGAAGCCAAAGGAAACATGCATATTAATATGAACCAGAGACAGGGTCACAGTGAGTATCATGCTTAGAATGTACGGTCTCTGGGTATGTTATCCAGTACCATGCAACCATGCGGTCTGACTCAGCTACTTTCCCTATTCCAAGGATAAAATATCACAACAAAAGCAAATTTCAGAAAGGTCTGTATTGGCACTCAGTTCAAAACTATATCATGATAAGGGAGGTGAAATACAGGAGCTTGAAGCAACTGGTAACACTTCACCTCCAGGAGGAAGAAGAAAGTAATGAACACTAGTGCTCTTAATACACTTCATATAGTCCAGGATCCCAGAGCAGGGAATGGTGCTGCCCACAGTGGTCTTCCTTGGCTGGTCTTCCCGCCTCAGTTAACCTAAGCAAGGTGATGATTCATAGGTGTGCCCAGAGGTTCTAGATCTCAAGTTGACAACTGAGATTAACAATACCCACAAAGGCTACACTTACACTTTTATTTCTGAACTACAAGGATGATCAAAAAGTGATTGTTCAACAAAATGAGACCATTAAAGTCTTGAATCTTTTGAGGAATGTTGGTGGTTGCTTAGGTTATTCAGATTAGTTTTTAAAACAAGATTGTGTCAAGCAATTATTTAATAGGACTTGGTTATTTGTTGGTTTGCGTGTATCTTTTTGTTACTTAGAATTGTTTCTAGGGTGTGACAAACATGCATGGTCTACCACTGATTATACTCTTAGAGACTTGACACTTTTATTTAGTGACAGAGATGAAAAATTGTATGTTACCTCTTTAATGTTTACAAATGAGATTTTAAATTTTTAATATAATTCATAGACCAATGTGTTAGATATGTGGTAAGCAAAATAATGCAGATGACCTCTAGCATATATGGTTCTTAGAAGAATAAAAAGTTCACAGCTCAAATGTCTCAAAACAGTGATTGCTTACAGTTCAGAAGGCAAATATGCTCTAAGATACTCAGAGTAAAAGGAATTTCAGCTATGAGTGAAGCTCACTTATAGAATGTATAGTTAGCATGTAAGAGTTCTTATACTCAATAGCATAACATAAAGGGGAAAAGATGCAAACACCTTAGCCATAGAAACTTGAAATTATGTGTCAGAAAGTAAAGTATCGGAACTTGGGAGACTAAAACAGATGGATGTGTATCAGTTTGAGGCCAGCCTGATCTTACAGTGAGTTCTAAGATAGCCAGCACTATACAGTGAGACACTGTTTAAAAAATACAACACAATACAAAACACCACCCAATCACCCAAACAAAAAAATCCACAACCAGATAAAGTAAAATACACTTTGCTGTGTGATACTTGAGTTAGAGTAAAATGTAAGTTGTAATATACAGAAATTGTGTTTTGCAGACTTTTAATATTCATTATGCCTGAAAAGGTACTTGCAGTGGATGGATACCAAGAATGAAAGAAAAAACAATTTTAGTAATGGAGGACATGCATATGCTCTGATTACAGTGTCAATACTTAGAAAATGATTCCCTTTCCTAGGAGAACCATATTGCAATAGACTTGCCAAAAACAAATTCACTGAAACAAATGCAACAGTTAACTGAATACAAAGCTATCCCTGCAGGGGGGACTTTCCTTCACTTCTCTCCCAGCATCCTGAACCATTACATTGGGAATCATGGGTTTGAGGAATTTGAACTCACCAGTCCTAGAGTCTCCTGATAGACACACATCATACTGGTAGCTCTGGGACAGAGTCCCCATACCGCTGACATCCATCAGGTGGCCAGGAAAGTGGCCCTCAGGCACAGAGCACACACCCAGAGAAGCCGCTCTGGCCTTCCTGCATAGCCTCATCCCCACAAACATAAGGACAGACAAGAGAAAGAGCGAAGACACAGAAGCCAAGGCAATGACCAGGTACAGCGTGAGCACATCTTCATCCCCATGAGTGGGGTCGTGCGCCACCTCTGGCAGAGGCAGGTAGGGCTGAGAGAAACTATTCACCACTAGCACGTGCAGTGTGACACTGGCAGAGCGCGGAGGCTCTCCATTGTCCTTGACCAGCAGTACCAGCCTATGCTTGGGCGCATCGCGCTCGCTCAGCAGCCTGGTGGTGCGCACCTCGCCATTGTGCGCCCACACACTGAACAGCCCGGGCTCCGTGGCCTTGAGCAGCTGGAAAGACAGCCAGGCATTCTGGCCAGAGTCGCGGTCTACAGCCACTACCTTGGTGACTAGGTAGCCAGACTCCGCCTCCCTGGGCAGCAGCTCTGTGCAAGGTGTAGAAGCATTCTGCATTGGGTAGAGCACGAAGGGCACATTGTCATTGTCATCAAGAACCTCCACGTGCACCAGAGCCTGGCTGCTGAGTGCGGGAGAGCCTCGGTCCGTGGCACTCACGCGGAACTCGAAGGTCTGCAGAGATTCATAGTCTAGTGCCCTGAGCACAAACAGCTGCCCGTTGTCCGGGTTAATGGAGATTAACGAGGCGAGGGCCAGCTCCGGATCTTGGGGCGGCAGCAGCGAGTAGGTGATGTGGGCATTGGAGCCCGAGTCTGAGTCTGTGGCACTGATGGTGCCTATGTGCAGGGCGGGGCTGTTGTTCTCGTGGATGATCACAGTGTAGGAGGTTTGGGTGAAGGCGGGGGCATTGTCGTTGATATCGGACACCTGCACTGTTATGGTGTGCTGCGTTGTGAGCCTGGGTGTGCCCAGGTCTGAGACAGTGATGGTGATGTTGTACTCAGCTCTGCTCTCTCTATCAAGTGGCCCCTCAGTCACTAAAGTGTAATAATTCTCAAATGTGGGTTTCAGGAGAAATGGGATATCGTTCTGAATAGAACACACCATCCTTCCATTGTCCCCAGAATCAGAATCAGAAACACTGAAAACAGCAACTACCGTCTCTGCTGAATTTTCTGGGACAGGGACTGTGAGCTTCCTGATCCTCAACTCTGGGGGGTTGTCATTCACATCCAACACCTGTACAGCCACAGTGCATTTTCCCGAAAGGTCTCCTCCATCGGTGGCTGCGATTTCTATATTATAATGGCTAATTCCCTCGAAATCCAGCTTTTTGCTCAGACGGATTTCTCCAGTGACTTTGTCTATTACAAATGGTTGAGATACTCCATCGCCTTGGAACAGAGAGTAGGCTACATTGCCATATATCCCAGCATCTAAATCCCTGGCAGAGACTGTGACGACTAAGGCACCGAGAGGGCTATTTTCGAGCATCTGTACCTCATAAAGTGATTGTATAAACTGGGGGGCATTATCATTGATGTCCACAACTTCAATGTGAACTGTGGTTGTCCCTGACCTGGGCGGGCCTCCACCATCCAAAGCAGTGAGGATTAAAGTGAGCTCAGGCTGCTCCTCCCTGTCCAGGGCTCTGTCCAGCACCAGCTCTGGGTATTTCCTGCCATCTGAGCGACTGTGAGTAACGACGTGGAAATGGCGGTTGGGACTGACTGTGTAGTTCTGAACAGCGTTGCTCCCTATGTCAGGGTCCTGAGCCGCCTTCAGAGGAAACACAGTCCCTGGATTGGCATTCTCCGGGATTTTTAGAAGCATTTTTGTGTCAGAGAACTCTGGAGAGTGGTCGTTTATATCTGTGAGCTGCAGTTCAGTTTGGAAGAACTGCACAGGGTTTTCCAGTATGATCTGGAAGTGCAACACACAGGGTTCTGTTGCCCCACAGAGTGCCTCACGGTCTAGTTTTTCCTTTAAGAACAAATTCCCAGTCTCTGCATCCAGCTGCAAGAGCTCTTTGTTTCCTTTGTAATGGATTTGAGCTCCTCTAGAGGCCAGTTTCCCCACCTTGAACCCCAGATCTTTTGCCAGGTTTGCCACCAGATAGCCACTCTCCATTTCTTCTGGCATAGAATATCTAATTGCCTCAGAGCCAGACTTCCACAATAGCAACAGTATAGTAAGAAAAACGACTTGCCTTTGCTGAGGTATTTTTGCTAGCGCTGTCTCCATTGTTCAGATTCAGTCCAGAGGGTGCTGCTTCTTCAGGTTGATTACAGTCCACTCCTGAGTGTCCGCGAAGATATTGGAGTAAATCCGATTAGGAAGATGCCTTCTTCTTAGATTCCTCTAGAAACCCTAACTTCTTACCTTCTCCTTCACACAGCCGCCACAGTTCTGCTTCTCGGCTTAATGAGATGGCTTCCAGGGGTCTGCCGAGCCCATTCCTGACACTCTTTAGCCTGCAGCGCCACCCAGCGTCCTTATTTGGTTTTGCACATCATTTTGTCATTCCATTTCAAATTTGAAACTTGCCGTGTTTCAGTATCCTTTGAGTTTACACACACGGCCTGAATTGTAAGTTCAGTTTTCACCAACTGAAAGTTCTAATATGGTTTTGCTGAATTAACTTTTGAGTGTAAGAATAAATTTTAAAACAAGTAAGATGCCATTCTTTTTTTCCACAGTAAGAGTCCTGAGGAGCTGAAGCAACTTTCTTTCATAGATTTATAAGCTTATAAGTTTTGTTCAAGAAGGTAAATATGAACTATTTAAAGGAAATTATTTTTACACTTTTAATATTTTCTTTGAGACATACATACATCTAGAATAAAAAAGTGATAATTGCGTCATTTTTAAACATTATTTAACTCTGCTTTGATAAATATAGAATATCAAATTCCAAGAGAACCTGGCCTTCTAGGGTACAGTTACTTTAGTTCTTCAAAGAATAGCCATTTTTAATGTTTAGTTGTACTAAGACCATCGAAGCATGAGAGGTCACGTTGCTTCACATCTCTGTTAGCACGTGGTGTTGTCATCTTAATTTTTAGAACATTAATGATTGTATTGTGACTTTCATTATCATTTGTCTGTCATTCATACAATTTTGTACATTTACATGTTTACTGGCTATCAAGTTATTGTCTTCTAGATGCTTTTTCATGTCATATATAATATTATATATGTATATATCATATATATTACATATATTATATATATGATATAGGGCTTCTGTTTGTTTATTTGTTCTTGTTCAGATATATGTGCACAGATATATCCCACTCTATGGCTTGAATTTTGGTGACATTGTGCTTTGATCAATAAAACATCTTAATTGTGTTTAGTTTGGTTTGGTAATACTTTTCAATTTTGTTTAGTACTTTTAAGTTTCCATACGTCAGGGTCGTTAAAAGTGTGTGTATATTTTCAAAGTTTCCTTTTCAGGCACAGACTTTCTTTTTTTTTTTTTTTTTGGTTTTTCAAGACAGGGTTTCTCTGTGTAGTCCTGGCTGTCCTGGAACTCACTCTTTAGACCAGGCTGGCCTCGAACTCAGAAATTCGCCTGCCTCTGCCTCCCAAGTGCTGGGATTAAAGGCATGCGCCACCACTGCCCGGCTAGGCACAGACATATTAAACTTAAAATATGTCTTGAATGAATTAAGTTGGAGTTTTTGGTTTCCAAATTTCAATACATCGAGTTACAAAGTTGGCGCGCCCCTCCTGAGGTGCTATCCCTGTCCTATCCTGTGGTCACAGGCTTGGCACAGTGTCCCAGTCTTCTCTCTGAAGATCATGTACTACTCTGTTGTCTTCATTATTCCAGACACATCACAGATTTTTGAAAATAAAGTCTTCTTTTTAAAGTCTACTTTTAATGAATAGTTTTAAAACCAGAAAATGACTGGGAAATGCAGATAATTCTAACATACCCTCTCCATACCTGTGCAACCCTCTTCATTATAGGTACCCCTGTCACACTAGTGTATTTGTTACAATTGATGAGTCTACTTGATTACCACTGAGTCCATACTTTAAATTCAGATTCCCTCTTAGTCCTATACAGTCCATGGGCATGGATCAATTTAATCCTACATGCACATATGTTTAGAATATTGTAGTTTCACCGTCTCTCCAACCCCAACCTGTACATATGTCTTTCTCTCTCCCTTCTAATTAGAATCTTTGGAATTTACTGATAATTTTTATGCCCCCATAGCTTTACATTTTCCAAGAATGTCATAATCAGAATTTTACAATATTGGGTTTTTTCTTTTTTTAATTTCAAAATTTCAATATAAAAGCAAAAGTATGTAATGCAACAGCTGTTCAACTTCCAACTCTAATAGGCCCCAAACAAAACAGTCCCATATTTAAGTTTCTCCAGCACACAATCCAGTAGAAATGCTCAACTGTAATCAGCTAATAACCAGTTGAAGAGAACCTTAGAAGAGAAGTTATATTGCTTCTCTTCACCCTTTTCTCTTATAGTTGGAGGCACAGGTATAAGGAGATATAAAAGTCAAAGGAAGAAGAATTCTAAAGAAAGAAAAATCCTAAAGCTGCTGCTGTTTGGAACAGAAAGGAAGACAGTATTTTGCAAATGTTCAAACACTGCAAGGCATTAAGACAATTCATTCACTATCACTCCTAACTTGAAAGAATAGAGAACAGGATTTCATCATATATAAACTGTTACGTTCAGGTTCACAAAAAACTACGGATATAGTTTTAGACTTTATCAAGAACAGGTTCAGTTCAAATCATTGGATACTATACATCTAGCCTGACTGGATCGGTGTCTAGAACTGTTCACTGTCATGCTGAACAGCTGTAAACTAAACAATAGCATGTAACTCCATGGGAAGCTTAAGGATAGAAGGTATGTACACAGCTAGTTAGATCTCCCCTGCTTCACGCTCTTCAGAGCGCCCCCTGTCTTCTGATCTGCTAATAGCACTCTCATAGGACCGCTTCTTATCTTTTCGATCTTGGTTATGAGGTGATCTGTCTCTTGAACGCCTGTCTCTGTCACGTGATGCTAAGTCTTGGTCACTGAATCTTTCTTTTGAGGATCTCCTCTTGGATCTCCTCTTGGGCCGCTCTCTGCTCACATTTCTTGAACTGTGCCGACTTCTCTGGTGGCTGCGGCTGCGGCTTCGGCTACTGGACCGGGACCTGTGGCGATGGCGTTTCTCGTGAGACTAGGATAGAGTTCTCCTCTTGCGTTCTCGTGACATGGAGCGAGATTGGTGTCTGCGATGCTCTCTGGATCTAGATCTCCTCCCGTTCTTCTCTCTCCCTTTCTTCTCTTCGTTTTAGACGTCCCTGGTTTCTCTTCTCCTGCTTCTCAGCTTCAACTCTTTTTAATTCTTCCAGCTTCTCTCTTATTTCAATAAATCCCAGGTGCAGTTTACCCCCCAAATGATCAGCAAGTCGTCTGTCGTTATCATGAAGACCTAAATATGCAGAACAGACGTCACAGACACGAAGTTTTTGCTGTTGAAAGCTAGCATAGAATTACGACAAACCTCCTCTGCTTCTCTTTTCTTTGCCCGCACTTTCTCTGCTTCATCCATGACTTTCTGAGATTCTCCCGCATTTCCTTCAGCTCCTAGTTGTTCTACTTTGGCCAACAGCTTGCCCATTTCCTCATTTAACTCACGAACATGCTCTGCCTTTGCAGCCACTTCAGCACTTAGCTCTTCTTGCGTTTCTGCTAATCTTTTCTTAGATATTCTGTTCTTCTATCACAATCTGCCACGAATGACTGCAGATGATCCATGGCATCAAGTTCAAAGGAAAAAGTCTTGAAAGTTCTTTGGATGCAGTTTCACAATCTGCTCTTAAAACCAGGTCATGGACTTTGAAGCATTCTCCAAGATCCATTCTTGTTGATGAAAAGTAATCTGGAAATTGTTTCTTCATTCCAGATATTTTGTTCCAGAAAGGACATCGTGGGGGCAACAGTTGAGAAGGTGGCTCTTGCATACTCTGTCATCGCTGAATTGGATTTGTTGACGAGTAGTATCTCCGTCCCGAGAGAGGTGCCCATTAACTGGTCCAGCATAGTGTGCATCTGGGCCTGCACCTACGTGGCAGTGGAGTAGCAGGCGGCGGAGCAGCAGGCGGGTGGTCGGGCAGGCAGGCGGGGGTGGGGCACCGGCCGGGCCCTGGAGGGCGGGGGACAAGGGGAAGGGGTGGGGGAGGTGCGGCGCTGATTGGGTGGCCTCCGCTGCCTCGAGGCCTGTGAATGGGGAGTCGGAGAGGACTTGGAGAGTCCGGGCAGCCACGATGGCATGGACATGGAAGATGGCAGTCCCCTCAAGAGAGCGAGCTCTTGTGCCCTCACTCTCTGTCTGGTTGCTGAGACAGAGGGCGACACGGGCTAAGCCAACTCTTGCCTCCTCCAGACACCCGCCAGAAGCCGTCAACCCCACCCCCACCCCCCGGTCTCCCAGCGAGCTCTGACACCGCTCGCCACTGCAACCACCGCGACGGGAGCCATTTTGTTGTTGTTGTTGTTGTTGTTGTTGTTGTTTTGTTTTTTTGTTTTTTTAAAACTTAGCTTCTATGACTTACAAATGTGCAATAAAGTCTCATTGGCTTTCTGTAGGTTGATAGCTCATTTTTTTGTTCAATAATAATTCCTTTTGTGGGTCCCCACACAGCCAGAAAACTATAAAATCCCCTGGAACAAGAGTTACAGATAGTTTTGTTGGGACCTAAACCTGGGACCTCTGGAAAAGCAGGAAGTGATCTTAACCAGTGAGCTATCTCCCCAGCCTCTCCTTTTTATGTTTTTAAAATATTTGTTTGTATTTATTTTACGACAATGAGTTCAAGGCGCTTTTCCACTTTCACTTCTATTAGATTCAATGTTTCTGGTTTTATCTTGAGGTCATAGATCCACTTGGACTTGAGTGTTGTGCAAGGTGTAAATATAATCTATTTTTATTCTTCTACACACAGACTGCCAGTTAGACCAGCACCATTTATTTGAAGTGCTTTCTTTTTCTATTGTATGTTTTGACTTCTATGTCAAAGATCAAGTGTCCATAGGCATGTGTGTTTATTCCTGGGTCTTTGATTCTATTCCATTGGTCCATCTGTTTGTCTCTGTACCAATACCATGCAGTCTTTATTACTATTGCTATATAGTACAGCTTGAGGTCAGGGATGGTAATTCTCCAAGAAGTTCTTTTATTGTTGAGAATTGTTTTTGCTATTCGTTTTCCCATATGAAGTTGAGAATTGCTCTTCCCATGTCTGTGATGAATTGTGTTAGGATTTTGATCTGTATTGCATTGAATCTTTAGATCGCTTTTGGTAAAGTGGCCATTTTCACTATGTTAATCCTACCAATCCATTTCCATCTTCTGAGGTCTTCTTTGATTTCTTTCTTTAGGGATTTGAAGTTCTTGTTATACAGATCTTTCACTTGCTTGTTAAGAGTTACACCAAGATATTTTATACTATTTGTGACTATTGTGAAGGGTGTTCTCTAATTTCATTCTCATCCTATTTATCATTTGTATAAAGGAAGGCTACTGATTTATTTGAGTTAATTTTATATCCCATCACTTTGCTGAAGTTGTTTATCAGCTATAGGAGTTCTCTGGTGGAATTTTGGGGGTCACTTATGTCTACTATGACATCATCTGCAAATAGTGATACTTTGACTTTTTCCTTTCCAATTTACATCCCCCTTGATCTCCTTTTGATGTTTGTGTGTATGTGAATATATGTCTCGAGGGTGTGACAGTTCTTAAAGAGGGTGTTAGATCTCTCAGAGGTAGAGCTAAAGGCAGTTGTGTTGTGATAACCTGACAAGCAGTGGATACTGAAAACTGATCTGAGATGCACTGCTCATAAACTCTGAGCCATCTCTTCAAGCCTTTTCTTCCATATTTATTTTAGGCAACTCACATAACCAAGCATCCCATTCAGAATTTGTTCATTTCTGTGATGTTGTACCATTTATATAGTTTTATTCACATATATTCTTTGTTATGGAATTGTCTTTTAGTCTTAAATTTCAAATTCTCTGATGAAACTCTCTTTTTATTTATTTGCTTAATTGTTCCTTGTTTCAAAACTATTAGCCCTTCTTATTTTATTGATATTGTTTGTTGATTTTAGGTCAGAGAGTTATGTTTTCTCTATATTATCCAGTTTATGATGTGCATCTACTGATTGTTGGATATCTATGTAAAATCTGAGATGATCATGACTTTTTTTGTCCTCCTCTGGGAGGAGCTCGCCCTTTGCTCTTAGCTCAATAGAGCACTATCCTGTGCAGTCTCTCTAATCCAAAGAGCTGCTGAGCTGAGTCAGGGTTCTCTTCCAAGCGTCTGACCATGACAACCTTTCAAGTTGCAAACATGAGTTCTCTGTAGTTGCTTTTGAGAGAGGTCTCAACCTCTACTCTGTGTATTTTGTATGGGATCTCATTCTGCCTTCAGAGAGTTTTCAGGTTACAGTTTTAGTCTTCTCTTCTGGATGCTGAGTTGACAAGTGGCAAGGAAAACTGGCTCTCAGCTTGAGTTCTCACTTCTGTCAGAGCTACTGAATTACCGTCTATATCATGTACCTGTTGATTTTTCTTTGAGATAACTATCCATAGGTCTCAGTTCTTATATAATCAGCTTCCTGTTGCTTTGAAGAGAGAGATATATCATATGACATTTAGTAAAATTTTTGGTTGTTTTCTGCTGTCAGACAGTCCATCTAAGTTGGAAGGGAATTCTACAAAGTACATTCATAATTTTTAACTTTATATTTTAAAATATATTTTATGACTTTTAATCATGAGGGGGTAGAGAGAATATTTCTTCCTAATTTTGGTGAGATTGAACCTAGCGACTTACCTATGAGGCCTTACTGTTGGCCTATAGCAGCTTGTTTGTTTTTACTTCAGATGGACACTCTGAATGCTGGACACCACACCAGAATAGGTATTTGTCACAAAGTGGGCAAGTAATTGCAGTTGACTGTCATATTTAAGTCTTATTGATGTTTTTTTAGTCCTTAGTTTTTCTCACTTTTACATCTTTCTCACTTCTCCTTTGAGGTCAAATAATCAAACCTTACGTATCAGGGATAAGAAATGGTCAGCTATTTTCCTTTTATATTTCATCATATATCCTTAGGGAGAAAACATTATTTCAGGGAAAGATGTAAATATTTAAATTTCAGAGAAGTGACAAGTGAGATATAAAAACAAATAAATGGTAAACAACATCAATGTGTATACATTATATACATGCGTGACAGATTCATAAGGAAACCCATTGGTTTGTGCAGTCAATGAATAAAAAGAAAAATATAAGTAATGACATTAGATTATAAACCAAACTCTCCAATTGCTCATATTCTGCAAAAAGTTCAACAAGGTTTTCTTGCAGTTATATCCACACAAACTCACCTACTTAGAAAGCACATAATATATTTACTTAGATTGCTGAATATAAGCAATTAATCATTCAGTTAAATTCACCATAGTTCAAATCGATTTAAGAACAAATACTTTTGTATTATGCAGTAGTCAGCACAATTGAAAAATTAAATTGACTGAGAATACTTTAAAGTTGCATCAAATTTCAAATTAGGAATCAATAAAATATCATTGAAGAAACTGTCTTGCTTCCCATATCTACAAAACAACATGAAGTGAAAATGTCTGAGAACTAATACCCAGGATTAAATAGACTGCTGAAATTTCCAGAAATTCCCTGGGTCTTTTGAAAGGTGAAGAGAAGCTGTGGGAAAAGCAAAGGAAACATGTGCATTAATATAAACCAGAGACAGGGCCACGGTGAACAGCATGCTTAGAATGCACAACTCTCTGGACATGATATCCAGCACCACACAACTATGCAATCTGACTTTTCCTATTTCTATGATAAAATACCACAGCAAAAACGAATTATGGAAGGAAAGATTTGTTTTGGCTCCCAGTTCAGGATTACACCATGACGAGGAAGCTAAAAGACAGGAGCTTGAAGCAACAGGTCACACCGCGTCTCCAGCAGGCAGATGAGGGCAACGCACACGTGTGCTGAGCACACTTTCTCCTCTTCATTTAGTCCAGGATCCCAGTGTAGGGAATGGTGCCGCCCACAATGGCATCCCACCTCAATTAACCTAAGCAAAATAATCCTTCACAGGTGTGCCCAGATCTCAAGTCGATAAATGAGATTAGCACAAGACCCACAAAGGCTGCATTTACACTTTTATTTATAGAACAAAAAGGATGAATAAAAAGAAACTATTCAACAAAATGAGATCATTAAAGTCTTGATTCTTTGGAGGACCTCAATGGTTACTTCTTTTATTCAGATTAGTTTTAAAATAGGATTGTGTTGAGCAATAGTTTAACAGGACTTGGATATTTGTTGGTTTGCCTGTTTCTTTGTTAATTGGAAATGTACCGAAGGCCTGACAGACAGGCATAGTCTACTTCTGATTATAGTCTTACTCTCTTAACATGTTTATTTAGTGATGAAGATGACAAATTATTAACTTATAAAGTTGCATCTTTAGTGTTTACAAAGGAAATTGCTAAAATTCATATTATTTGTAGAACAATGTGCTAGGTATGCAGATAATCTCTAGCATATATAGTTCTCAGAAGAATAAAAAGGTTCAACTCTAGTGTATCAACATTTTAATACAGGGATTGTTTATAATTCAGAAGACAGATATGCTCATGTCTACTCAGAGTAACTAAAATGATCTCATCTATGATTAAAGTTCACTAACAGAATGTGTGTTTAGTACGTAAGAGATCCCATGTTAAATATCCAATAGTAGCAAAATAAAGTTAAGTAGTGAAATAAAATGCAAACACCTTGGACATAAAAATTGAAATTATGTGGTATAACAGGTTAAGTATCTGGCAATTGGGGGACAGAGACAGATGGAAGTTTGCTTAAGGCCATCCTGGTCTACTTAGTGTGTTCCAGGATAGTCAGAGCTATATAGTGAGACCTTGAAAACAAAACAAAACAAAACAAAACAACACCAGATGACATAAAATTTCATTGTGTAATACTTGAGCTAAAGCAAAACATAAGTTGTATTCTTAATACCTACCAAAATTAAAAATACTAAGTACAGTGGATATTGTGAAAGAAGTAAACATTTTGGTAATGGAGGACATGCATATGCTTTGATTACAGTGTCAATACTTAGTTAAAGCAATTCAATTTCTTAAGAGAACCATATTGCAATAGATTTGCTAAAACCAAACTCACTAAAACATACAACAGTTAACTGAATACAAAGCTATCCCTGCAGGGCTGACTTTCCTCCATTTCTCTTCCAGGAGCCTGAACCATTAAGTTGGAGATCATGGGTTTAAGGAATTTGAACTCACCAGTACCATTGTCTCCAGTCAGACACACCTCATACTGGTAGCTCTGGGACAGAGTTCCAGTTCTGCTAACATCCACCAGGTGGCCAGGAAAGTGGCCCTCAGGCACAGAGCACACACCCAGTGAAGCCGCCCTGTCCCTCCTGCACAGCCTCACACCAATGAAGAGCAGGACAGAGAAGAGGAAGAGCGAAGACACAGATGCCAAGGCAATGACCAGGTACAGCGTGAGAGCATCATCACCTTCCTGAGCGGGATCCTGTACGACTTCAGACAAGGGCAAGTAGGGTTGAGAGAAGCCGTCCACTAGCAGCACGTGCAGCGTGACGCTGGCAGACCGCGGAGGCTCCCCATTGTCCTTGACCAGCAGCACCAGCCTGTGCTTGGGCACATCACGCTCGCTCAACATCCTGGTGGTGCGCACCTCGCCATTGTGCGCCCACACGCTGAACAGCCCGGGCTCCGTGGCCTTGAGCAGTTGGAATGACAGCCAGGCATTCTGGCCAGAGTCGCGGTCCACAGCCACCACCTTGGTGACTAAGTAGCCTGGCTCGGCAGCTCTGGGCACTAGCTCCTTACAGGGCGCAGAAGCGTTCTGCAGAGGGTAGAGTACAAAGGGCTCATTGTCATTGTCGTCCAGCACCACCACGTGCACGAGTGCCTGGCTGCTGAGTGCAGGAGAACCTTGATCTGTGGCGCCCACATGGAACTCGAAGGCCTGCAGGGACTCGTAGTCCAGCGCCCTGAGTGTGAACAGCTGCCCATTGTCTTCATTGATGGAGACCAGAGAGGTGAGGTCCAGCTGTGGATCATGGGGTGGCAGCAGTGAGTAGGTGATGTGGGCATTGGAGCCTGAGTCTGAGTCTGTGGCACTGATGGTGCCTATGTGCAGGGCGGGGCTGTTGTTCTCGTGGACAAACAGGGTGTAGGAGGTTTGAGTGAAGGCGGGGGCGTTGTCGTTGATGTCAGACACCTGCACTGTTATGGTGTGCTGGGTTGTGAGCCTGGGTGTGCCCATGTCGGTGACTGTGATGGTGATGTTGTACTCTCCTCTGCTCTCTCTGTCCAGTGGCCCCTCTGTCATTAAAGTGTAGTAATTTTTGAATGTGGTCTTCAAAAGAAATGGAAGTTCATTCTGAATAGAACACACCATTCTTCCATTATCCCCAGAATCTGGGTCAGAGACACTAAAAACAGCAACTACAGCCTCAGGAGCATTTTCTGGGATGGAACTAGTAAGCGAAGATATGGTGAGTTTAGGGGCATTGTCGTTCACATCCACCACCTGTACAGCCACAGTGCATTTTCCTGAAAAGCCTCCTGGGTCTGTAGCTACAATTTCCATGTTATAATATGGAGTTGTCTCAAAATCCAATGCTCCTTTAAGACGAATTTCTCCTGTGATTTCATCTATTACAAATGGTTGAGATACTCCATCACCTTGAAACAGAGAATAAGCTATATTGCCATGTATCCCAGCATCTAAATCCCTTGCAGAGACTGTGACGACTAAGGCACCGAGAGGGCTATTTTCCAGAATCTGCACCTCATAGAGTGACTGTATAAACTGGGGGGCATTATCATTGATGTCCACAACTTCAATGTGAACTGTCGTGGTTCCTGACCTGGGCGGGGCTCCACCATCTAGAGCAGTGAGGATTAAAGTGAGCTCAGGCTGCTCCTCCCTGTCCAGGGCTCTGTCCAGCACCAGCTCTGGGTATTTCCTGCCATCTGAGCGACTGTGAGTAGCAACGTGGAAATGGCGGTTGGGACTGACTGTGTAGTTCTGAACAGCGTTGCTCCCTATGTCAGGGTCCTGAGCCGCCTTCAGAGGAAACACGGCTCCTGGCTGGGCGCTCTCAGGGATTTTTAGTATCATTTTCAGATCAGGGAACTCTGGAGAATGGTCGTTTATATCTGTGAGCTGTAATTCAGTTTGGAAGAACTGCACAGGGTTGTCCAGGATGATCTGAAAGTGCAGAACACAGGGTTCTAACACCCTGCACAGCACCTCACGGTCTGGTTTTTCCTTCAGGAATAAATTCCCAGTCTCTGCATCCAGCTGCAAGAGCTCTTTGTTACCATTGTGATGGATTCGTGCCCCTCTAATGGCCAGTTCTCCAACCCTGAGCCCCAGATCTTTTGCCAAATTTGCCACCAAGTAGCCACTCTCTGTTTCTTCTGGCATAGAATATCTAATTGTCTCTGCATCAGACATCCACAAGAGCAATAATATAGTAAGAAAAACGACTTGCCTTTTTTCTGGCGTTTTTGCTAGTGTGGTCTCCATTGTTCAGATTTAGTCCAGAGGGCGCTGCTTCTTCTAGTCAGCTTCAATCCACAAAGATAGTTTGGTAAAATATCCTTGAATTTATTAATGCCTTACTGCCCGCGATTTCTCCCCTATACCACACTCAAACACCTTCTTCTAGGGAGTAGACAGTGTTCTGTTTTCCAGCTTCCGTGGCTTTACGGGTATATGCAGAGCCCATAATTCTCTCCCTTAGTCAACAGCGCCACCAAGTGTCCATTTGCATGATTGCATATGGTTTAAACAGGAATTCTAAGCCTAGTTTTGAGTTATAGCTGTAACCTGTAGTTTATTTATGTTACCTCCTAAATATCAGTAATGTTAATAATGCCTCTGATGAACTGAAAGCATATGTGGAAATATATCTATAATATAATATGTTAACATTGCATGCTAATCTTAACAAAATTCTTTTGAAAATATAAAAAAATGGGATTATAATTTACTAAGCTGAATGCTTCTTATTAATTTACTTAGGAATAATTGAATTTATACAGTTTTGTTGTTATATAGAAAATATATTCAGAAGGCACACAACATGAATATATCCCATGGTTAATTTGTTTGCATTAGCAGAACATAAAGAAACTAAAATATGCCAGACCTGCCATACTCTCTTTGGCTATTACTTGATGGTCAACTCTAAAAAAAAAAGCAGCATATTGACCGCTGCCATTACACATTACTCATCTTTGTTAGGAGTTTTATGAAATGTGTTTATAGATTATTCCTCTCTTGTGCCAGTTGACAGACATTGAATTTGTGAAGTCATATGTGACAAGTTCTAACTGCTTTTCTCCCCATTGTTTTATGTCACTCCTCTGTAGTAATTTGCCTTGATTCATTTTGGCTACTCCACCTTGTAAACTATGTTAGTTTTCAGTTTTGAACTTTGTTCAAGAATAATGCTATGAGCATTGTTATATTTAGCATTTTTCTGTAATTTGTGTATATTTGTTTTGAACTTATTTCTAGGAATTGAGTTATTGTGTGTAGGCTTTGATTTTTTACAACATACTTTTAATAAGGGTACTTCAATGCTTTAACCTCTCGTCTAGTCATAAACCCACCAGAGGTAGTGGAAAGGAAAGGTTAAATAGAGCAAAGGAGGATGTGGGCCTGTTTAGAAATAGTCCTCTGAAGCTAATCCAATCTGGATGTCAGCAGTGAAGTTCACACAAAACAGCAGTGGTAGCTTGATCCACCCCAAAAAACCATTCATGAAACAGGAATGGCAGCTTGATCCAGAGAAAACCTCGAGGCTCTGCCAATTGGTCCAAGTTCAAGGAATCGTCAAGAAGCCACTACAACCCCACCAAAGTTCTTTGATGCAGTTCTCTCCATGAAGTCACAACAAATGACCAGCAAAGAGCAGCAAGGTGAACCAATGCCACAGCACCATCCACTGTCTGTTGGGTTATATGTATACCCTTTCCAAACACTATGGGTTCTTTCAAGCATCTGCTCTAGCAAAACATCACATGCCCCCTTTCTAGGCTGTTTCCAGAAAATACCACATGTCTGTTCTCAACAAAACATCTTCCCACATGTCTGCTTCAGCAAAACCATCCTCTCATAAGACCGTTTCCAGAAGAACATCACATGACACAACTGAGTCTCCAAAGAAACCAGATATTTCCACTTCAATTATGCATCAGAATGGGATAATACAGCACAAGGACACTAGCTCAACTATGTTCATAGCAGATTTATTTGTAATACTCATGTCCCTCAACTGAAGAATGGATAAAGAAAATTTGATACTTTAACACAATGTATTTATACAAAGTATTACACCACTGTTAAAAATACTCATAAAATTTGTAAGCAAATGGATGAGAAATAGAAAAAATATCCTGGGTGAGGAAACCTAGACCCAGAAAGACAGAGATCATTCTGGCTCTCAGTGCTGAGATTAAACTACATTACCACACCCAGCTAACACATTTTTTTGAAAAAAGATTTATTATTATTTTACTCTTGTGTGCATCTATGCAACTGAATGCAATTATGTGTGGTGTCAGAAGAGGATGCTGGATTCCATGGAGCTGGAATTAGAGGCTGTCCAATGTAGATGCTAGAAATGGAAGTCAGCTCCTTTAGAAGAACAGCAAGCATTCCTATCCACCGAGAAATCTGCCTGTTTTCACATCTTTACCACCAAGCCCAAATTGTAAACTACTTTTTTTCCTTTGATGTTGTATATTCTTTAGCTTTGGACAAGTAGACTGGTTTCTTAGATGCCAAATCCTTTAAATCTTCTGATTTCTCCCTGCCTTTCCTGAATTTCTTGAAATCAATGGTATTTTTACTGTCACCACAGCTGTCTCCTTTTCCAAAATGTCATGTGAGAACCAAAGAAGGAGGAGTCTTCAGCTTGGTTTCCTTTGCTTAGTGCATGTGGAGTGGCTCTATTTTATCTTAAACACTTCATTTTCTGCTTCTGCCACAATGTATTCATCCACTGATCTACTGGGAAATCTCCATCGCTTTATGTTTTGGTGCTTATTAAGGATGTTTCCAGAACACACATATTCACATTTTGGTGTGGACGTGTTTTCCATTCCTTTGCATGGACACTGTAGAGCGTGCTTGCTGGATCACATAGTGAGAGGTCGCTCAATGCTGCAAGAAACTACCAACTGTCTTCCAAAGTGGCTACATTCGTTGTCATTCCCATTACTATGAATCAGAGTTCCTGGTGCTCCCCCTCCCCCTCAGTGTTTTACAATGTTGGCATTCTGCAATCTGGACACTATAGTCATTGTGTTTTGACACCTCAGTATTATTTGAACTGGCATTTGTTGAATGACATACAATGTGTCACAGCTTTTCATGTGTATATTGACCACCTGTGTGTCTTGGAGAACTTTTACATGGCACTGTTTGTTGTTGTGCTCTTAAAATCTGTGTGTATGTTATGTAGTCATTCTCTCTGAAATAACTTATTTGAAACATTTCTCCAATCTACAGCTTTCCCCCCCATTTTCTTCATATATTTTGCAGAAGAAAAGCTTGATTTGAATCATTGATAGTCTCAATTCTTGTTGCGTGGATTATGTCCTTGTTGTAGTATCTTCAATGTTATCCTCTCTAAAAATATTACAATCATTCTGTTTGTATTTTCATGTGAAACATATGCATTAAGAAATGTCTTGAAACATTGTTTAAGAACTTGTTACTTTTATAAATTGATTGAGGGAGAACTAGGTTTCCACCTACTGAATCCTTCAGTTAGTGACAATTTGTGAGTATTACTCAACTTATTCAGATTTTGTTTTCCCAAAAATTTTATATAGCTTTCTATGCAATTGTGGTATGGCTAGTATATTTATGTCTTGAAATTATTTAAAAAGCTAATTAAACTTTTTGATTTTTTTTTTACTTCAGTTTTGGAAAAAAGCAGAGTTTGAAAGAATTTATATTAGTTTTCAACTTTATAGGAAAAAAATTCTTTAGAATACTAACCTTGCAGTTTTTTGAGTCAGCATCTTTCTATGTAGGCCTGAATGTCCTGGAACTCACTATGTAGGTTAGGCCGGGCTCAGATGCACAGAGACCCACCTACCTCTGTCTTCTGAGTGATGGGGTTAAAGACTCACGCCACAACCCTCGCCCCTTTCATTTTTAAACAGGAAGAGGATTGCAAGTTACTGTTTTATCCTTTTTCTTGTCTTATTTAAGAATTTTAAATGGTTTTAATTATTAGAAAAATCCAACTGGGGACTCGTTTTCTCTCTTGAGCACTTATCATCTACTTCACTCAGTGTTGTCTGTGTGCGCCTTCTTTTTGTAATCTGTATTTGATTTGCTTGCTATTCCAATGATAACTTCTCGAAATCAAAATTTACTACTGTTTCTTATACATGCTACCAAGGTTTTAAATTTTCAAGTTTGATTGTAGTGCCTTAGTGTGTTTGCTTTATTTTTGGATTTTACAACAAGCTCTCTTACATACAGCCTAGGTGGCCTTGAACATGTGTTCCTTCCGCTTCCATCCCTCAAGTTCCAATATTTCCATTCTTAATTTTTACTTCACTGAAAATTTTGGAAATTTCTGCTCTGAGCTTATCTTTACTCATGAGTTCTATTATTTAAGTTTAAAGAATTTCTGTTTTTTTATGTGTTTATATCTGTAGTTCTGAGAAATCATTAAATCTTAATACAACATATTTCTCCTATAATTACAAGTGCATTGCTTTGATACATTTATTTTTACTGATATCCATATATTTTCCTTAAAATATCTTTCTCTTGACTCAATGAATTCAACTACATTTTATTCTGGATTGGACCATTTTAAAATGTTGAGTCTTTTTTTGTTTTCTTTCTTCACACATACATAATTATTTGGTTGTATGTAATCTACATTTCTCTTAAATATAGTCTGATAAATTAGGTTTAATTTTAATTCAATTATAATTTTTGTATTATCTAATGTATTTTCTCTGTATTAGAGTATATTTTTATTTGCCCCATATATTTTGTTCTTCCTATATTATTCAAATATTTTTACTTAATTTTTTTCAATTAACCTTTGAGTCATTATTTAGAAGTTACTGAAGAAGTTTCAGCAATGAATCTTCATCTACAATGGTGTACAATAATTAATCTCCCTATTCCTGTTGGTTGCATACTCAACACTCAATCAATAATCATTTCCATTCATTTTTCTTTCTTCCTACAATTCTACAATCTCTTCTAGAATGCTTTATTAAAATGTAGTTTTTCTAATGTATTTCTTTCAGTGTTCATATTAATATTCTTTGTCTGAAAACTTCATTTTCTTGAGGTTCTATTCTTTAGTAATAGAATTCTGGTATGATAAATTTTTCTTTTGAGATGTCAAAAACATGACTCTTGTTGGTCTCATAATTCATGTTGAAAAGTCATTGCTCCATTTTCCTGATGTTTCTTTAAAAGTAATTTATCTTTTCATGTGATTGCTAGAATACTTTTTGCTTTTCTTTTTGACTTTGATATTGCACTTTCTTATTTTCTCCTAAGGTGTGCTTTTGATTTTGTCTGTAGAATTAGATTTTTCAAAACCTTCTTTAATTACGGTTCTTTAATGTTTCAACCTCCCATCTAGGCCATCACCCACTAGAGGAAAGGGAAGTGAAAGTTTAATAGAAAACAAAGGCTGTGAGCCTGTTTTGAAATAGTTCTTTGAGGTGATGCCAATATTCATTATCAGCAGTCCAGCCCACTAGCAAAACACCAAACATGAACCAGCAGTGGCAGTCCAGTCTACTTGGCAAATACCAAACATGAATCAGTAGCAGTGGCTTGATCCAGAAGAAACTGCAAGGCTATGTTGATCAGCACGAGTCAAGAAGCAGGTGGAATATCACCAGAAGTTCTTTGGTGTGTTTTTCTCAATGAAGTCACGACAAGTGAAGACCAGAGAAGAAAGCAAGGTAAACCAATACAATGGTGTCATCAGAAAAGACCAGCCTTAGTGAAGCTCATCAATGATCAGCAAAGAGTGGCAAGGTAAACCAATGCAAGAGTGTTGTCCACTGCCTGTTGGGTTATATTTATATTCTTTCCAAACATCATGTGTCCTCTCAATTGTCAGCCCCAGCAAAAACGCTCCATTCCCTTTCAAGTTATCTTTCGGAAAAACACGACATGTCTGTTCTTCACAAACTTCTCATAAGACAGTTTTGAGAAAAACATCATATGACACAACTGAGTCTCCAACAAAACCAGAAATTCCCACATCACTTGTCTAGATAGGATTTCACAAACATCTTGAACAGTTATCAGTTTTAGAATTGGGAGCTCGTGCGTGCGTGCGCGCGCGCGCGCGCGCGCGCGCGCGCGCGCGTGTGTGTGTGTGTGTGTGTGTGTGTGTGTAAGTCAAGAGGATAATTTCACAAGTCAGTTCTCTCTTTCCACCTTTCGGATTCCAGAGAACAAGAGCTCAGGTTTTGGGCTCGGTGGTAGCACCACTGAACCAACTTGATGTCCCTATTCATTAATTTAATTAATTATTTAAGTTGATTTTTAATCTAAGATCAGAGACTTCTAAGTCAAATGTGTTACATTTTTTTCTTGTTTCATTCTTGTCACTGAGTAGTGGGGCTTACTTCAAATCTTTCTACTGAAGACTGGATGTTTATGTGAAAACAACCTAGAATCAAGCTCCTATTATTTCCCCCCTAGAGAAATCCTTTTGATCTTTGCATAGTAGAGCCATGTATAATCAAGTTACTTGATTATCCAAACAGGTATTGTGATTAATTAAGGTTAGTTTCAAGTCTGATGAGCAACAAAAACTATTTAATTTTCATTTGAGAACTTGTATTCTTGATATTTCTTTCCAGCTCCAGGCCAAACCCTAATTTTTCATAGCAAGAAAAACAGTATTCTGTAGCTTTGAACTCTTAAAGGTCTTCCTGCCTCTGCATTTCAGGTTCTTAGGCTTTATCTGTAGGCTTATTTTTTCAAAATCTTACTTTAATAAGTGTACATAAATGCTTTAACCTCTCTTATAGCCCATCACCCACCAGAGGCAGTAGAAAGGAGAGGGGGATGTGGACCTGTTTAGAAATAGTTTTTTGTAGTAAATCTAATCGGTTTTGTCAGGATATTAGCAGTTCAGTTCACAGGAATCAGCAGCAGTAGCTGGATCCACTTGCAAACACCATTCACAAATCAGTAACAGCAGTTTGATTCAAACAAAACCTCGAGGGTCTGCCAATCTGCCCGAAGCCATGGAAGCATCAAGAAGGCACTGGAACACCACCAGAAGTTCTGTGGTGCATTTATCTCTATGAAGTCACAACAAATGATGACAAATAAAGAGTGGCAAGGTGAACCAATACCACACAGCATTGTCAGCAAAGACCATGATCAGCAAAACCGAACAATAACCAGCAAAGCATGGCAAGGCGAACCAATACCACACAGCATCATCCACTGTCTGTTGGGTTGTATTTATACCCTTTCCATATATCATGTGTTCTCTCCAGCATCTGCTCTAGCAAAACATCAAATGCCCCTTTTTCTAGGTACCTGCCAGAAAAAAACTCACATGCCTATTCTCATCAAAACATCCTTCCGTGTGTCTACTTCAGGAAAATCATCCTCTAAAGACAGTTTCTAGAAAAACATCATGTGACACAACTGAGTCTCCAAATAAACCAGGAATTCCCACTTCATTTAACTATGCATGTTTTTCTTGAGTACATGTCCTGAGAGAAGGAACTGGGCTTCAATAGTCAATATATTTGAGTTTACCTATTTACTCTGTCTCTGTGAGCAACAAACAAGTTGTTTGCTCAGACTCAGCAAACTTCTTTGGGAGCAAACAGACAATAGGACTCATTTCTCATCCCCAGGGGATTTTATTCTCAGCCATTTAAGCCCACCCAGTTATCATACAGCACGTTCTCTGTAGCTGAACAGTAATGGTTTCTGACCATTTACCTGCTTTTATGATTGTTTTCTCTTACCAGATCATTTATGTACGTTTCAAGTGACAGAGACCAGAGAAGACTGATAGGAGAATTTTCATATGTGGTCTGTACAAAGGCACTATGTATACTCCATGTTGTTTAAAGGAGTATGCAATTTACATATTATGGATAGCTTGGCATGTTTATGTGATTAACTGTCTGTTCTAAGTTACCACACCATTCCTGTCTAGATGCTTCTGGAAAACTATCAGTATAAATCCAGCAAGTGTAAATAGACCTGTTAGAAGAAGATCCTGACCTTGTTATCCAGAAAATGAGGGAAGAGGTCAGGTGGTGATAATGAAAGAAACAAAGATATCACAACTCTAAAATATGTGGCTGATCACCTGCCCAGAGACTAAATCCAGAATGACTAGCTGCTTCACTCTTACCTTCCTCCTGTGTAATCCACTTTCTAGAAGGGAGATACAAGGTGATTTTTAGTGTGTTGACTTGCTGCTTTCTCAGATTTACAGCTCTCCAAATAAAGCGATGTAAAGATTCCATTTCTGACACTACACATTGGCTTCTGTGGAGTAAGGCAATGAAAGCTCCAGTATCTGGTTACATTTTGAGACATGGTCTCACTAAACAACATTTGCTGGTGTGGAGCTTAGTATTGAAGACCAGATAAACCTTGAACTTAAAGATCTGCCAGATTCTGGGGAATTAAGGGCATGTGCCATCATGCCCAGCTATAGAAAGCTTTTTAATTCCTCATTTTTGTCTAAAGTTCACTGTTTTACAGTCAAGTCAACATAAACATAGCTAGGTAGAATCACACAATGTGATTATTAGATCCTTTGAACATAGCATAAAACAATTATAATTCAATAAATGCTCTTCTGTTCAAACATGAGCAAAACAACATTTTTTTCTAGAATGGCAAATTCATTTGATTGAAAATTTAAGTTAAAAATAACTGAAGTCACACTGAACACCAAAGAAGAAATGAAAATAGCAAAGGAGATTCTACTGTTGATTTAAAAAAGAACTCAAATGAGAAAACACAAGAATATTACGTCACAATAACAAGCTCTGAACAAGACTGTCAGAATGCAGAAGAAGTTTCTTCTATTGGAAGAGAGGGCAAGCTACAGGACAGTGCAGCATAACTTTATGCTTTACCTTCTGTCAAGTGTGAGGTAAGAAAGAAGTCTGGTACTTCATTATTTCTAAATGTTTAGATTTGGATTTTGCTTTTTGGAAAAAATCATGCTTAGCAATTGATTAACAATTTTATTTCATGAAAGGGATACAAACACTTATGATGCTCACAACAAGTGTCACAATTGAGAGTTATATTGAAGTGCATCTTGACATGATTTAGGAAAACTAAACATGCTAAGGCCAAATAAAATTCTAAGCATTCTAACCTTAAAAAGATAAAAGATACAGTTAAAAACAGGTGACACAATTATACGGAAATTCAAATTTTCTCATGAGCATACAAGTCATTTGAAGAAATTCTATGATACTTGAGTTATTTGTAGTTATGACAATATTAGTCACCAAAAACATTGAATAAGTTGAAAACTCATACTTAACATGCCATCCTAAGGTAAAATGACATCCTACGCATGCTTAATATGAATAGGAAAAAATGAGAGCTGTTGGAGACATGCACGGAAGGTAGTAGTTTTTAAAAACTAGGTAGTATTACACTTATCTATATAAAAGTATATTAATTCTTAAGATTCATTGGACCATTTAGAATAATTAGTTGAATACAAAGCTATCCCTGCATTGGGGACTTTCCATAACTTCTATCTCAGTATTGGGGATCATGGGTTTCAGGAACTTGAACTGACCAGTCCCAGAGTCACCCCTCAGACATACCTCATACTGGTAGCTTTGGGACAGGGTCCCTGCTCCACTTACATCCACCAGGTGATCAGGAAAGTGTCCATCAGGCATAGAGAAGCCACTTAGAGAGACCTCTCTGGCCCTCCTGCATAGCCTCACCCCCACAAACAGCAACACAGACAGGAGGAAGAGGGAAGACACAGATGCCAAGGCAATGACTAGGTACAATGTAAGCGCATCCTCATCTTGTGCGGAATCTCGCGCCACCTCTGGCAGAGGCAGGTAGGGCTGAGAGAAGCCATCCACCACTACCACATGCAGTGTGACGCTGGCAGAGCGCGGAGGCTCTCCATTGTCCTTGACCAGCAGCACCAGCCTGTGCTTGGGGACATCGCGCTCGCTCAGCAGCCTGGTGGTGCGCACCTCGCCATTGTGTGCCCACACGCTGAACAGCCCGGGCTCCGTGGCCTTGAGCAACTGGAATGATAGCCATGCATTCTGGCCAGAGTCGCGGTCCACAGCCACCACCTTGGTGACCAAAAAGCCTGGCTCCGCAGCTCTAGGAAGCAACTCAGTGCAGGGCGCAGAGGCATTTTGTAGCGGGTAGAGCACGAAGGGCTCATTGTCATTGTCATCCATCACCACCACACGTACTAGCACCTGGCTGCTGAGCGCTGGTGAGCCTTGGTCTGTGGCGCGAACGCCGAACTCGAAGGCCTTCAGAGCCTCATAATCGAGCGCTCTGAGTGCAAACAGCTGCCCGTTGTCAGCATTGATGGAGAGCAGAGAGGTGAGGGCCAGCTGTGGATCTTGGGGTGGCAGCAGCGAGTAGGTGATGTGGGCATTGGAGCCTGAGTCTGAGTCTGTGGCACTGATGGTGCCTATGTGCAGGGCGGGGCTGTTGTTCTCGCGGACAGACATGGTGTAGGAGGTTTGGGTGAAGGCAGGGGCATTGTCGTTGATGTCAGACACCTGCACTGTTATGGTGTGCTGGGTTGTGAGCCTGGGTGTGCCCATGTCGGAGACTGTGATGGTGATATTGTATTCAGCTCTGCTTTCTCTGTCCAGAGGGCTCTCTGTCACCAGAGTGTAGAAATTCTTGAAAGTGGATTTTAGAATGAATGGTATGTTTTCTGGAATAGAACAAACCACCTTTCCATTCTCTCCAGAATCCCTGTCTCCAACCCTGAAGATGCTGATTATGGTCTCAGGAGCATTTTCTGGGACTGAGCTGGTCAGTGAAGATATGGTCAGTTCTGGGGCATTGTCATTCACATCCACCACCTCTATCATTACAGAACCTTTCCCAGAAAGACCACCTCCATCTATGGCCTCGATTTCCACATGGTAAGATTTAATTTTTTCAAAATCCAATTTCTTTTTCAATCGCATGTCTCCAGTAGTTTTGTTTATTGAGAATGTTTGTTGGATTTCATCTGATGCTTGAGACAAGCCATAGGAAACTCTCCCAAAGTTACCAACATCTGCATCCCGTGCTAAGACAGTCAGGACTGGAGAGCCTGGGGGACTGCTCTCTGGGACCTGCACCTCATAGGGGCTGTTCACAAACTCAGGAGCATTGTCATTGACATCCATGATCAGGATTCGAACCAGGGCTATTCCAGACCTGGGTGGAGACCCGCCATCCAGAGCCGTGAGGGTTAGGCTCAGCTCTGCCTGCTCCTCTCTGTCCAGGGCTCTGTCCTGCACCAACTCTGGGTATTTCTTGCCCTCACTGTTATTTCGAGTGAGGACATGAAAATGAGAGTTGGGGCTGACTGTGTACTGTTGAAGCCCATTGCTGCCCACATCCAAATCCTGGGCTAATTTCAATGAAAACCGTGTTCCTGGCTGGCTGTTTTCAGGTATATTCAATAGCATTTCCCCTTCTGGGAATTCTGGAGCATGATCATTTATGTCCTGGATCAATAATTCTCCTTGAAAATATTGCACTGGCTTTTCAAGAGACACCTGGAAAGGCAGCACACAGGGATCCACAGAG
Organism: Apodemus agrarius; assembly: GCA_964023405.1. NCBI lineage: Eukaryota > Metazoa > Chordata > Mammalia > Rodentia > Muridae > Apodemus > Apodemus agrarius. Next base: position 27,088,951 of record OZ030021.1, on the reverse strand, counting down.
CCACACAGCTCTTCCCGGTCTAGTTTCTCCCTCAGAAGCAAATCCCCAGTCTCAGGATCCAGCAGCAATCTCTGCTTGTAATCATCAGACAGCACCCGTGCAGCCCTGGCAGCCAGCTCCCCAGCTCCCAGGCCCAGATCCTTGGCCAGGTGGGCTACAAAGGAGCCACTCTCTGATTCCTCTAAGATGGAGTATCGGGTTGTTGGCTCACTGCAAACCTGAATCAAAACTATCATAAAAATAAACGCTATTACTTGCCTGTTTAGGTGAATTCTTCCCAGCTTCTCCATGATGGGGAAGTGCGAGCTTGCATCCAGTCCTGTAGCAGTTTCCAAATGCCTTGAAACACTGAATTCTGATTTCTTCTTTGGAGGAATCTTCACAATGTTGCTCTCAATCTCATATTAATCCTTTATATTCTTGCCCCAAACCCTCTATAGCTCCATAGTGCGTGCAAAGCTCTTGTCTGCCTCTTTTGTTCTGTATTGCAACAGCGATTCCCGGTATTTTAGTCCCTTTAAATCACAATCTTAGCCTGCAGCGCCACCCTGTGTCTTTTTGTGATAATCGATACTGTTCTAGTTTTAAGTCAAACAGCCCTTTTAGTGCCAAAACACAGTTTTAATGTCCAGATTAATGCCAAGTTGAAAGTGTATATAGTTTTTTCTTTAGCAACATTGTTATCATACTGCATAATTAGGTAAGGTCATTGACTACTGTGTATAAGGAGAATCATGTATACAAAGTCGAAGACAGCTCATCTTCCCACATGTACTTTTAAATTTTGAATAATTAGGTAAAAATACCACAGGAAATTCTGTTTCCAAAAGTGCTTTCTCACAGTGCCCAAAGAACAAAGTTGCTTGGTTAATATCAGCAGTTTGTGTCATTAGTATAAGCTATTACAGAGGGAGTTCCCTTTTGAAAAACTCCAATGTACAAATGCAGATGCGCAGATCATATTCATTAGCTAACCATCTAAGGAAAGTAGCTACAAACAAAATAGTGCAAACCAAAATTTAATATTGGCCAACCTTCTGATTCTAAAGCATTTGGAAATAGTTTGACATTAGGAATTTTTGATGCAATCCCAGACAATCTTTGCTGTGTGTATTTAAATAGAAAATAGTATCTGTATATTTAATGCATAGAAATCACTCAAAGATTTATCTTCAATTTAGGACATTTTTCTAAAATTAGAAAACATGATTTTTAAGTTTGTTCTTTTTTCTCTTTTTTTCTTTTTTCTTTTGTCTGTTTAGTAGTACTTGGATTGTCAGCTGAAAAATTTGGAGCTGTTTTGCAACTTCTGGGGGAAAAGGCTAATTGGCATTTTGAAGAATTCCGTTAAGGTGTAAACTAGTTTGAGGGTTATCTTTAATATCCAGTCTTCAGGTCCACACACACTTCCTCCTTAGATAGGTCTTCTGTAGTTTCCTTCAGTGTTGTCTAGTGGTCTGTGTGAAATTTGTCTGCACACTTGTTTGCTTCCTTTCTAAGCATCCTGCCCCTTTCTATTCCAAGGGACTTTTTCTTCATGTTCACTTTGTCCAAAGCTAACATGCAGAGATGATTAATCTTTGGGTAATGATCTTCTACTGTACACACTTGCTGAATTTGTTCATTAATGTTAGCATTTTCTTGTAGATAACTTAGAATTTTATACATGCAAGGCCACATCATCTATACATATAGAAGTTTTGTGTTTTCTTCTTCTAATTATCAGATTTTCTAAAATACTTTTCTGCATTGAGACAATTGTGAGATTTTGTCTATAAGGCATATTTAATTATTGATTGTTGTATGTTGAACCATTATGTTCCTGGAAAAATCCTTAACAGCCATAGAATATAGTCTCTCTGTCTTTTATTTATTTATTTTTTACACTCCATATTTTATCCCACCCCCATCCACCTTCCAACTGTTCCACATCCCATACCTCCTCCCCACACCCCTGTCTCCATGTGGATGTCCCCACCCCCACCTCACCTGACCTCTGGGGTCTCCAGACTCTAGATGTTTAGGTGCATCATCTCTGAATGAACACAGACCCATCAATCCTCTACTGTATGCTTGTTGGGGGCCTCATGTCAGCTGGTGTATACTGCTTGTTTGGTGGTCCAGTGTTTGGGGGATCTCCTGGGTCACCCTTCCCCTCAGCTTCTTTCAACCTTCCCTAATTCAATAACAGGGGTCAGCTGCTTCTGTCCATTGGTTGGGTGCAAATACTTGCATCTGATTCTCTTTTTTTTTCAAGACAGGGTTTCTCTGTGTAGCCTTGGCTGTCCTGGAACTCACTCTGTAGACCAGGCTGGCCTCGAACTCAGAAATCCGCCTGCCTCTGCCTCTCAAGTGCTGGGGTTACAGGCGTGTGCCACCACCGCCCAGCTATGCATCTGATTCTTTAAGCTGTTTGTTGGGTCTTCTGGGGGGCAGTCATGCTAGGTCCCTTTTTTGTGAATGCTCCATAGCCTCAGTAATAGTTTCAGGACTTGGGACCTCCCCTTGAGCTGGATCCCACTTTGGGCCTGTTGCTGGACCTTCTTTTCCTCAGGCTCTTCTCCATTTCCATCCCTGTAATTCTTTCAGACAGGAACAATTCTGGGTCAGAGTTGTGACTGGGATGATGCCCCTCTTCCTCATTTGATGCACTGTCTTCCTGTTGGAGATACGCTCTTTAAGTTCCTTCTCCCTACTGTCAGGCAGGTCATCTAAGGTTCCTCCCTTTGAGTCCTGAGAGCTCACTTAGTAGGTCTCTGGTTGATTTAGAGGGTCTCCCCAACCTCCTATCTCCAGGGGTTGCCTGTTTCCCTTATTTCTGCTGGCACTCAGATTTTCAGTCTGTTTCCCTCACCCAATACTAGATCAGGTTCCCCACTTCCCCTCGTTTCCCCATCCCTTCCACTTTCTCTCCTAGGTCCCTCCCTCCCTCCCCACTTGTGATTGCTTTTCGCTCCCTCCCAAGTGAGACTGAGGCATCTTTACTTGGGCACTTCAGTTTGTTGAACTTTTTGAGTTCTGTGGCTAATATCCACTTATTAGTAAATACATACCATGCATGTCTTTTTAGGTCTGAGTTACCTCACTTAGGATCACATTTTCTAGTATTTTTCTGCAAAACTCAGAATGTCCTAATTCTTAAAGTAGTATTCCATTGTGTAAATGAACCACATTTTCTGTATCCATTCTTCTGTTGTGGGACATCTAGGTTGTTTCCAGCTTCTGGCTATGACATATAAGGCCACCATGAACATAGTGGAACACATGCCCCTGTGGCATGGTGGGGCATCTTTTGGGTATATTTCCAAGAGCGGTATTGCTGGGTCTTATATTCCAATTTTCTAGTATCTATTATCTATTTCAATTTTTCTTGAGGAACCTCCAGATTGATTTCCAGAGTGGTTGTACCAGTTTGCAATCCCATTAGCAATGGAGGAGTGTTCCTCTTTCTCCACATCCTCTCCAACATGTGTTGTCACCTGGGGTTTTGATCTTAGCCATTCTGATTGGTATAAGGTGGAATCTCAGGGTCACTTCAATTTGCATTTTTCTGATCACTAAGGACTTTGAACTTTTCTTTAGGTGCTTCTCAGCCATTCAAAATTACTCAGTTGTGAAATCTCAGTTTAGTTCTATTCCCCATTTTGATTGGGTTGTTTTGGTTTTTTTTTTGGTGATTAGCTTCTTGAGTTCCTTATAAATTTTGGATATTAGCCTTCTATCAGATGTGGGTTAGTGAAGGTTTTTTCCCAATCTGAAGGTTGCCTATTTGTCTTATTGACTATGACCTTTGTCTTACAGAAGCTTTCCAGTTTCATGAGGTCCCATTTATCAATTCTTGATCTTAGAGCCTGAGCCATTAGAGTTCTGTTTAGGAAATTCACCCCTGTGCCAATGAGTTTAAGCCTCTTTCCCACTTTATCTTCTATTAGATTCAGTGTATCCAGTTTTATACTGAGGTCCTAGATCCACTTGGACTTGAGCTTTGTGCAAGGTGACAAATATATGTCTATTTTCATTTTTCTACAAAAGACAGCAAGTTAGGCCAGCACCATTTATTGAAAATGCTTTCTTTTCTGATTGTATATTTTTGGGTCCTTTGTCAAAGATCAAGTGTCCATAGTGTGTGGTTTTATTTCTGTGTCTTCCATCCTATTCCATTGATCAACATGTCTGTCTCTGTATCAGTACCATGCAGTTTTTATCACCATTGTTCTGTAGTAAAGCTTGAGGTCAGGGATGGTGATTTCCCCAGCCATTCTTTTATTGTTAAGAATTGTTTTCATTATTCTGGGTATTTTACCTTTCCAGATGAAATTGAGAATTGCTCTTTCCATGTCTTTGAAGAATTGTGTTGGGATTTTGATGGGGATTGCATTGAATCTATAGATTGCCTCTGGTAGTATGGCCATTTTTACTATGTTAATTCTGCCAATCCATGAGCATGGGAGATCTCTCCATTTTCTGAGACCGTCTTTTGTTTCTTTCTTGGGAGTCTTGAAGTTATCGTCATACAGGTCTTTCACTTGTTTGGTTAGAGGTAGCCCAAGATATTTTATATTATTTGCTGCTATTGTGAAGGGAGATGTTTCCCTAATTTCTTTCTCAGCTTGTTTATCATTTGTATAAAATAAGGATACAGTTTATTTGAGTTAATTTTATATCCATTTACTTTGCTGAAGTTGTTTATCAGCTGGAGAAATTCTCTGATAGAATTTTTGGGGTCACTTATGTATACTATCATATCATATCTTTATTTCTTCATTGCCAATTTATTTCCACTTGATCTCTTTTTGTTGTCTTATTGTTCTAGCTAGCACCTGGAGTACTATATTGAATAGATATGGGGAGAGTAGACACCCTTGTTTTATGCCTGATTTCAGTGGGATTGCTTACAGTATGTCTTAATTTAATTTGATATTGGCTGTTGGTTTGCAGTAAATTGCTTTTATTATTTGGGTATGGGCCTTGAATTCCTGATCTCTCTAATACTTTTAACATGAAGGTGTGTTGTATTTTGTCAAATGCTTTTTCTGCATCTAAGGAGATGATCACGTAATTTTTTCTTTGAGTTTGTTTATATAGTGGATTATGTTAATGGATTTTCATATAGTAAATGAATCTTGTATCCCCAGAATGAAACCTACTTGATCAGGATGAATGATGGTTTTGATGTGTTCTTGGATTTGGTTTGCAATAAATAATTTTATTGAGTATTTGCATCGATATTCACAAGCGAGATTGGTCTGAAATTCTCTTTTTTGGTTGGGTCCTTTGTGGTTTAAGTATCAGAGTAATTGTGGCCTCATAGAATGAGATAGTGTTCCTTCTCTTTCTATTTTATGGAATAGTTTGAGGAAAGTTGGTATCAGGTCTTCTTTGAAGGTCTGGTAGAATTCTGTATTAAATCCATCTGGCCCTGGGCTTTTATCTGTTGGAAGGTTTTTAATGACTTCTATTTCCTTGTGTGATATAGGCCTGTTTAGATAGTTTACCTGCTTTTGATTTAATGTTAGGTTGTGCTATCTGTCTGGAAAACCATCCATTTCATCTTTATTTTTCCAGTTTTGTTGAGTAGGCTTTTATAGCAGGATCTGATGATATTTTTTAATTTTCTCCATTTCTGTTGTTATGTTTCCCTTTTCATTTCTGATTTTGTTAATTTGGATACTGCCTCTTGGCCCCTTAGTTAGTTTTGCTAGAGGTTTATCTATCTTCTTGATTCTCTCAAAGAACCAGCTTCTGGTTTTGTTGATTCTTTGTATTGTTTTCTTTGTTTTTATTTGGTTGATTTTGGCCCTGAGTTTGACTATTTCCTGCCTTGTACTCTTCTTGGATGAGTTTGCTTCTTTTTGTTCTAGAGCTCTCAGGTGTGCTGTTAAGTTGTTAGCGTAAGGTCTCTCCAGTTTATTTACCAGGGCACTTAGTGCTATGAACTTTCCTCCTAACACTGATTTCATTGTGTCCCATAAGTTTGGGTATGATATGTCAATATTTTCATTAAATTCTAGGAAATCTTTAATTTCTTTCTTTCTTTCTTTCTTTCTTTCTTTCTTTCTTTCTTCCTTCCTTCCTTCCTTCCTTCCTTCCTCCTTCCCCCCTCCCTTCCTCCCTCCCTTCATTCCTTCCCTGACCAAGTTATCATCGAGTAAATATTTGTTCAGTTTCCACATGTATCTGGGATTTCTGGAATTTTTGCTGTTATTGAAGACCAGCCTTAGGCCATGGTGATCTGATAGGATGCATGGTATTATTTCAACCTTCTTTTATCCAGTTGAGGGTTGTTTCATGATCAATTATCTGGTCGATTTTGGAGAAGGTACCATGAAATGCTGAAAAGAACGTGTATTCTTATGTTTTAGGGTGAAATGTTTTATAGATATCTGTTAAATCCATTTGGTTCATGACCTCTCTTAGTTTCACTGTGTCTCTGTTTATTTTCTGTTTCAATGACCTGTTCATTGGTGAGAGTGGCATGATGAAGTCTCCCACTATTATTGTGTTCCATTCAATGTGTGTTTTGAGCATTAGTAAAGTTTCTTTTATGAATGTGGGTGCTCTTGCATTGGGGCATAGATGTTCAGAATTGAGATTTTCCCTTGGTGGATTTTTCCCTGAATGAATAAGAAGTGTCCTTCTTCATCACACTTGATAACTTTCAGTTGAATGTCTATTTTATTGGATATTAGGATAGCAACTCCTGCTTGTTTCCTGGGACCATTTGCTTGGAAGACCTATTTCCATCCTTTTACTCTAAGATAGTGTCTGTCTTTGTTATTGAGGTGTGTTTCTTGTATGCAGCACCATGCTGGATCTTGTTTGCATATACAGTCTGTTAGCTTATGTCTTTTTATAGGTGAGTTGTATCTATTAATATTGAGAGATATTAAAGTGAGATGACTATTGGTTCCTAATATATATATATTTTTTGGTAGGTAGCTTTATGTGATTGTCGTTCTTTCCTTTTGGCTTTGTTGTGAGATGCTTAATAAGTATCTTGTCCTTTCTTTAGTGCAGGTACCTTCCTTGTGTTGTATTTTTCCTTCTTGGATCCTCTGTAGGACTGGATAGATACTGTTTGAATTTGGTTTTGTCCTGAAATATTTTGGTTTCTTCATTTATGTTGATTGAGAGTTTTGCTAAATATAATAGCCTGATCTGGCATTTGTGTTTTCTTAGAGTCTGCATGACTCTGACAAGGCTCTTCTTGCTTTCATTGTCTCAGTTGAGAAGTCTAGTGTAATTCTGATAGGTCTACCTTTGTATTTAATTGGCCATTTTCCCTTGCAGCTTTTGATATTCTTTGTTTGCTCTGTGAATTTAGTGTTTTGATTATTATGTGATGAGAGTATTTTCTTTTCTAGTCCCATTTATTTTGTGTTCTTCAGGCTTCTTGTACCTTTGTGGCCATCTCTTTCTTTAGGTGGGGAAAGTTTTCTTCTATGATTTTGTTGAAGACATTTTCAGGTCCTTTGAGCTGGGAATCTTCATTCTCCTTTATTCTGATTATTCTCAGAATTGTTCTTTTCATTGAGTCCTGAATTTCCTGGATGCTTTGGTTTAGGATTTTTTATGTTTTGAATTTTCTTTGACAGTTGTGTCTCTTTTACAGTATCTTCTACACCAGAGATTCTCTCTTTTATCTCTTGTATTCTATTGGTGATACTTAAATCTTAATTCCTGACCTCTTTTCTAGGTTTTCTATTTTCAGATTTGCCTCCATTTGTGTTTCCTTTATTGTTTCTACTTCTACTTTTAGGTCTTGGATCCCTTTATTCAGTTCCTTCACCTGTTTACCTGTGTGTTTTCCTATATTTCTTTTTTCATTTTTTATTAGATATTTGCTTTATTTACATTTCAAACATTATCCCCTTTCCTCATTACCCCTCCAAAAACCCCTTATCCGATCTCTCTCCCCCTGCCTGGTAACCCCTCCCCCTACTTTCCTGACTTGGCATTCCCCTTCACTGGGGCATCAGGCCTTCACAGAACCAATGGCCTCTCCTCTCATTGATGTCTGAAAAGGCCATCCTCTGCTATATATGTAGCTGGAGCCATGGGTCCCTCCATGTGTACTCTTTGATTGGTGGTTTAGTTCCTGGGAGCTCTAGGGGTACTGGTTGGTACATATTATTGTTTCTCCTATAGGTCTGCAAATCTCTTCAGTTCCTAGAATACTTTCTCTAGCTCTTCCATTGAGTACCCTATGCTCAGTCCATTGGTTGGCTGTGAGCCATGGGTATTTTTGATCCCCATTGTAAGAAGGACCAATGTATCCACACTTTGGTCTTCCTTATTCTTGAGCTTTATGTGGTCTGTGCATTGTATCTTGGATATTCCAAGCTTTTGGGCTAATATCCACTTATCAGTGAATGCATACCAGGTGTGTTCTTTTGTGACTGGGTTGCTTCACTCAGGATGATATTTTCTAGCTCCATCCATTTGCCTAAGAATTTCATGAATTGATTTGCATTTCTCTGATGACTAATGATGTTGAACATCTCTTAAGGTGTTTCTAAGCCATCCGAATTTCTTCTGGTGAAAATTCTTTGTTTAGCTCTGTACCCCATTTTTTGTTAGGGTTATTTGGCTCTTTGGGGTCTAACTTCTTGAGTTCTTTGTATATATTGGATATTAGCCCTCTGTCGGATGTGGGGTTGGTGAAGATCTTTTCCCACTTTGTTGGTTGTCGTTTTGTCCTTCTGACAGTGTCCTTTGCCTTGCAGAAACTTTGTAATTTTATGAGGTCCCATTTGTCAATTCTTGATCTTAGTGCATAAGCTATTAGTGTTCTGTTCAGGAACTTTCCCCCTGTGCCTATGTCCTCTGAGATTCCACCTCACACCAGTCAGAATGGCTAAGATTAAAAACTCAAGAGACAACAAATGCTGGTGAGGATGTGGAGAAAGAGGAACACTCCTCCACTGTTGGTGGGATTGCAAAATGGTAAAACCGCTCTGGAAATCAGTGTAGCAGTTCCTCAGAAAATTGGGCATGTCCCTTCCAGAGGACCCTGGCATACCACTCCTGGGCATATACCCAGAGGATTCCTCTGCATACAATAAAGACACATGCTCCACTATGTTTATAGCAGCCTTGTTTATAATAGCCAGAAATTGGAAGGAGCCCAAATATCCCTCAAAGGAGGAATGGATACAGAAAATGTGGTATATTTATACAATGGAATACTACTCAGCAATTAAAAATAATGAATTCATGCAATTTGTAGGTAAATGGTTAGACCTGGAAAATATCATCCTGAGTGAGCTAACCCAATCACAAAAGAATACACATGAAATGCAATCACTGATAAGTGGATATTAATGAGCCCAGAAGCCCTAAATACTCAAGGCACAATTAGCAAGTCAAATGATTCCCAAGAAGAAAGGGGAGGACCCTGGGCCTGGAAAGATTGGATCCAGTTTTGTAGAGAAACCGTGGGGGAGGAGGAATGATTGGGGAATAGTTGGGGGGGGAGAGAAACTATGGGACATAGGGAGGGGGGAACTGGGAAAAGGGAAAGCCTTTGGAATGTAAACATAGAATATAGAAAATAAAAATTAAAAAAAAAGAATTTCATGAATTCATTGTTTTTAATAGCTGTGTATTACTCCATTGTATAAATGTACCACATTTTCTGTGTCCATTCCTCTGTTGAGGGACATCTGGGTTCTTTCCAGCTTCTGACCATTATAAATAAGGCTGCTATGAACAATGTGGAGCATGTGTCCTTAATACATGTTGGAGCATCTTCTGGGTGTATGCCCAGGAGTGGAAAGGCTGGGTCTTCATGTAGTCCTATGTCCAATTTTCCAAGGAACCACCAAACTAATTTCCAGAGTGGTTTTACCAGTTTTAATCCCACCAGCAATGGAGGAGTGTTCCTTTTTCTCCACATGCTCTCCAGCATCTGCTATCCCCCTGAGTTTTTTTTTTATCTTAGCCATTGTTTTGATTTGCATTTCCCTGATGATTAAGGATGTTGAACATTTCTTTATGTGTTTCTCAGCCATCCTATATTCCTCAGTTGAGAATTCTTTGTTTAGCTCTGTACCCCATTTTTATATAGGGCTGTTTCTCTGGAGTCTAACTTCTTGAGTTCTTTGTATATATTGAATATTAGCCCTCTATTGGATGTAGGATTGGTAAAGATCTTTTCCCAATGTGTTACTTGCTGTTTTGTTCTATTGACATTGTCCTTTGCCTTACAGAAGATTTGCAATTTTATGAGGCCCCATTTGTCAGTTCTTGATCTTAGAGCATAAGCTATTGGTGTTCTGTTCAGGAAAATGTCCCCTTTCCCCATGCGCTCCAAGCAATTCCCCTCTTTCTCTTCTATTAGATTCAGTGTATACGGTTTTATGTGAAGATTCTTGATCTACTTGGACTTGAGCTTTGTACAGGGATATAAGAATGGATCAATTTTCATTTTTCTATTTGTTGACTGCTAGTTAAACCTGCACCATTTGTTGAAGGTGCTGTCTTTTTTTCCCCACTGGATTGTTTTAGCTCCTTTGTCAAATATCAAGTAACCATAGGTGTGTGGGTTCTTTTCTGGGTCTTCAGTTCTCTTCCATTGATCTACTTGATTGTCATTGTACAAATACCATTCCGTTTTTATCACTATTGGTCTGTGGTATAGCTTGAGGTCAGGGATAGTGATTCCTCTAGAGGTTCTTTTATTGTTGGGAATAGTTTTCACTCTACTGGGTTTTTTGTTATTCCAGATAAATTTAGAAATTGTTCTTTCTAACTCTATGAAGAATTGAGTTGGAATTTTGATGAGGATTGCATTGAATCTGCAGATTGCTTTCAGAAAGATGGCCAATTTTACTATATTAACACTGCCAATCCATGAGCATGGGAGATCTTTCCATCTTCTGAGATCTTCTTAATTTTGTTCTTCAGAGACTTGAAGTTCTTGTCATACAGATCTTTTACTTGCTTGGTTAGAGTCACACCAAGGTATTTTATATTATTTATGACTATTTTGAAGGGTTTGGTTCCCTAATTTCTTTCTCAGCCCTTTTATCCTTTGCATATAGGAAGTCTGCTGATTTGTTTGTATTCATTTTATATCCAGCCATTTTGCTGAAGTTGTTTATCAGGTTTAGGCGTTCTCTGGTGGAATTTTTGGGATCACTTGAGTATACTACTATCAGATCATCTGCAAATAGTGGTATGTTGACTTCTTCCTTTCCAAATTGTATCCCGTTGATCTCCTTTTGTTGTCTAATTGTTCTGGCTAGGACTTCAAGTACTATATTGAACAGGTAGTGATAGAGTGAACATTCTTGTCTAGTCCCTGATTTCAGTGTGATTCATTCAAGTTTCTCTCCATTTAGTTTGATGTTGGCTACTGGTTTGCTGTGTTTTACTTTTACTATGATTAGGTCTGGGCCTTGAATTCCTGATCTTTCCAAGACTTTTATCATGAAGGGGTATTGAATTTTGTCAAATGCTTTCTCAGCATCTATTGAAATAATAATGTGTTTTTCTTTGTGTTTGCTTATGTAGTGTATTGCATTGATGGATTTCTGTACTTTAAACCATCCCTGCATCCCTGGGATGAAGTCTACTTGATCATAGTGAATGATCGTTTTGATGTGTTCTTGGACTTGGTTGGCAAGAGTTTTATTGACTATATTTGCATTGATATACATAAGGGAAATTGGTCTAAAATCCTCTTTCTTTGTTGGGTCTTTGTGTGGTTTAGGTATTAGAGTAATTGTGCCTTCATAGAATGAATGGGATGGTGTTCCTTATTTGAGTTCTTTTTTTATTGGATATATTCTATATTTACATTTCATTTCCCTTTTCCTGGTTCCCCGCCCCCAAAGGTCCCGCATGCCATTTTCCCTCCCCCTGTTCCCCCATCCACCCCTTCCCACTTCCCTGTTCTGATATTCCCCTACACTGATGCATTGAGCCTTTCCAGAACCAGGGTCCACTCCTTCCTTCTTGTCGGACATCATTTGGCATGTGGATTTTGACTTTGGTGTTCCAAGATTCTAGGCTAATATCCACTTATCAGTGAGTGAATACCATGGCACTCTTTTGAGACTGGGTTACCTCACTTAGTATGATGTTCTCCAGCTCCATTAATTTCTCTAAGAATGGATTCATTGTTTCTAATGGCTGAATAGTACTCCATTGTGTATATATACCACATTTTTTGTATACTTTCCTCAGTTGAGGGACATCTGGGTTCTTTCCAGCTTCTGGCTATTATAAATAAGGCTTCCATCTTCTGAGGTCTTCTTCGATTTCTTTCTTCAAGGACTTGAAGTTCCTGTCGTACAGATCTTTCGCTTGTTTGGTTAGAGTTACACCAAGATACTTTATGTTGTTTGTGGCTATTGTGAAGGGTGTTATTTCCCTAATTTCTTTCTCAGCCTGCTTGTCCTTTGTGTACAAGAAGGCCACTGACTTGCTTGAGTTAATTTTATAACCTGCCACTTTGCTGAAGTTGTTTATCAGCTGTAGAAGTTCTCTGGTGGAGTTTTTTTTGGGTCGCTTAAGTAAACTATCATATCGTCTGCAAATAATGATACTTTGAATTCTTCCTTTCCAATTTGTATCCCTTTGACTTCCTTATGTTGTCTAATTGCTCTCGCTAGGACTTCAAGTACTATATTGAAAAGATATGGAGAGAAAGGGCAGCCTTGTCTAGTCCCTGATTTTAGTGGGAATGCTTCAAGTTTCTCTCCATTTATTATGATGTTGGCTACTGGTTTGCTGTAGATTGCTTTTACTACGTTTAGGTATGGGCCTTGAATTCCTGCTCTTTCCAAGACTTTTAGCATGAAAGGATGCTGAATTTTGTCAAAGGATTTTTCAGCATCTAATGAGATGAGCATGTGGTTTTTTTCTTTCAGTTTGTTTATGTAGTGGATTACATTGATGGATTTCCATATATTGAACCATCCCTGCATCCCTGGGATGAAGCCTACTTGATCATGGTGAATGATCGTTTTGATGTGCTCTTGGATTCGGTTAGCAAGAATTTTATTTAGTATTTTTGCATCTATATTCATAAGAAATATTGGCCTGTAGTTCTCTTTCTTTGTTGGATCTTTTTGTGGTTTAGGTATTAGCGTAATTGTGGCTTCGAAGAATGAGTTGGGCAGTGTCCCTTCTGTCTCTATTTTGTGGAATAGTTTGAAAAGTATTGGTGTTAAGTCTTCTTTGAAGGTCTGGTAGAATTCTGCACTAAAACCATCTGGTCCCGTACTTTTTTTTGGTTGGGAGGCTTTCTATAACCCCGTCTATTTCTTTAGGGGTTATGGGACTATTTAGCTGATCTACTTGATGCTGATTTAATTTTGGTATTTGATATCTGTCTAGGAAATTGTCCATTTCCTCCAGATTCTCCAGTTGTTTTGAGTATAGACCTTTGTAGTAGGATCTGATGATCTTTTGAATTTCCTCAGTTTCTGTTGTTATGTCTCCCTTTTCATTTCTAATTTTGTTAATTTGTATACTGTCTCTGTGTCCTTTGGTTAGTCTGGCTAAGGGTTTATCTATCTTGTTGATTTTCTCAAAGAACCAGATCCTGGTCTTGTTGATTCTTTGTATGGTTCTCTTTGTTTCTACTTGATTGATTTCAGCCTGAGTTTGGTGATTTCTTGTCTTCTACTCCTCCTGGGTGAATTAACTTCTTTTTCTTCCAGGGCTTTTAGGTGTGCCGTTAAGTTGCTAGTGTATGCTCTCTCCAGTTTCTTTTTGGATGCACTTAGGGCTATGAGTTTTCCTCTTAGCACTGCTCATTGTGTCCCATAGATTTGGGTAGGTTGTACCTTCATTTTCATTGAATTCTAAAAAGTCTTTGATTTCTTTTTTTTATTTCTTCCTTGACCAAGGTGTTATTGAGTAGAGTATTGTTCAGTTTCCATGTGTATGTGGGCTTTCTGTTGTTTTTGTTGCTATTGAAGACCACTCTTACTCCATGGTGGTCTGATAGGAGGCATGGGATTAGCTCGATCTTCTTGTATTTGTTGACATCTGTCTTGTGACCAATTATATGATCAATTTTGGAGAAGGTACCATGCAGTGCTGAGAAAAAGGTATATTCTTTAGCTTTAGGATGAAATGTTCTATATATATCTGTTAAATCCAATGGGTCCAAAGTTTCAATTAGTTTCACTGTGTCCCTGTTTAGTTTCTGCTTTCCTGATTGGTCCATTGAGGAGAGTGGAGTGTTGAGGTCACCCACAATTACTGTATTAGGTGTAATATGTGCTTTTAGCTTTAGCAAGGTTTCTTTTACGAAGGAGGGTTCCCTTGTATTTGGAGCATAAATGTTCAGTATTGAGAGCTCTTCTTGGTCGATTTTCCCTTTGGCCAGCAAGAAGTGACCTTCTGAGTCTCTTTTGATGACTTTAGGTTGGAAGTCTATTTTATCTGATATTAGAATGGCTACCCCAGCTTGTTTCCTGAGACCATTTGCTTGTAAAATTGTCTTCCATCCTTTTACTCTAAGGCAGTGTTTGTCTTTAACACTGAGATGTGTTTCCTGTATGCAGCAAAATGTAGGGTCTTGTTTCCATATCCAGTCTGTTAATCTATGTCTTTTTATTGGGGAATTGAGTCCATTGATGTTAAGAGATATTAAGGAATGGTAATTATTTCCTCCAGACATTTTTTAAATTATATTTATTTATTTATTTATTTTTATTTATTTATTTATATTTGAGAGGTTATCTTCTTTTGGGTTTGATGAGAGGAGGTTTCTATCTTGCTTCTTCCTGGGTGTAGTTTCTGTCCTTGTCTTGGTGTTTTCCCCCTATTATCCTTTGTAGGGCTGGATTTGTGGAAAGATATCTTGCAAATTTGGTTTTGTCATGGAATACCTTGATGTCTCCATCAATGGCGATTGAGAGTTTTGCTGGGTAAAGTAGTTTTGGCTGAAGTTTGTGTTCTCTTAGAGTTTGCATGATATCTGCCCAGGATCTTCTAGCTTTCATGGTCTCAGGTGAGAAGTCTGGTGTTATTCTGATAGGTCTTCCTTTATATGTTCCTTGACCTTTTTCTTTTGCTGCCTTTAGTATTCTTTCTTTGTTTATTACATTTGGAGTTTTGATTATTATGTGACGGGATGTATTTCTGTTCTGGTCCAGTCTGTTTGGGGTTTTATAGGTTCTTGTATATTCATGGGCATCTCTCTCCTTAGGTTGGGGAAGTTTTCTTCCATAATTTTATAGAAGATATTTGCTGGCCCTTTAACTTGTAAATCTTCACTCTTGTCTATACCTATAATCCTTAGGTTTGGTCTTCTCATAGTGTCTTGGATTTCCTGGATGTTTTGGGTTACCACCTTTTTGCATTTAGTATTTTCTTTGACTGTTGAATCAATGGTTCCTATGGTATCTTCAGCTTCTGAGATTCTGTCTTCTATCTCTTGTATTCTATTGTTGATACTTGCATCTATGGCCCCTGATTTCTTCCCAAGGTTTTCTATCTCCAATGTTGTCTCCCTCTGTGATTTCTTAGTTGTTTCTACTTCTGTTTTTAGTATCTGGATGGATGTGCTCAGATCTTTCACTTCCTTGATTATGTTTTCATGTATTTCTTTAATAGATTTTTGTGTTTCCTCTTTCATAGCTTCTACTTGTTGGCCCACGTTCTTCTGTATTTCTTTAAGTGATTTTTGTCTTTCTTCCTTATTGTCTTCTTCTTTTTGATCCATCTTCTCCTGAATTTCTTGAAGTGATTTTTGTATTTGCCTCGTAAAGGCTTCTAACTTTTGACCCATTTTCTCCTCTATTTCTTTACGAGATTTTTCTATGTGTTCAGCTACCAGCATCCTGACCAGTGACTTTATATCCAAGTCTTGTTTTTCTGGTGTTTTGGGGTATCCAGGGCTTCCTGTTGTTGGAGAGCTGGGTTCAGATGCTGTCATGTTGCCTTGATTTCTGTTAGTAACGTTCCTTCATTTTCCTTTTGCCATCTGGTTATTTCTGGTGTTAGTTGGCCTTGTTGTCAGTGGCTGGTGTTTGAATCTCCTGTGAGGCTTGGCTCACCTGTTGTTTCTCTACTGGTGAATATGCATGACTGCTGCTTTAAGGGATCATAAGCTGGCTGCCACCCATGCGATTGTAGCCCCTGATGGAGTCTGTCTACCTGGGCTTCTCCAGCTGTGTCCTGGTTGCAATATGGAGGCCTGCCGCTATCGCTGGTCCAGGGGCCAGCGAGCTGGTTGCAGACCGCTGCCTTGGTGCACGGCCAGAGGGCGCGGGGAAGTCCCGCAGAGCCTAGGCGGAACTTGGCCTGCCTGGCAGCGAGAGCCTAGCAGATCCCCCTGTTAGGGTAGTCCTGGAAGGAGTGTCTACCTGGGCCTTTCCAGCTGTGTCCTGGTTGCAATATGGAGGCCCACACTACCATGCAGTTTTTAACACTACTGCTCTGTAGTATTGCTTGAGGTCCGGGATACTGATTCCCCCAGAAGATCTTTTACTGTTGATAATAGTTTTAGCTATCCTGGGTTTTTTGTTATTTCAGATGAATTTGAGAATTTCTCTTTCTAACTCTATGAAGAACTGAGTTTGGATTTTGATGGGAATTGTGTTGAATCTGTATATTGCTTTTGGCAAGATTGCCATTTTAACTATATTAATCCTGCCAACCCACAAGCATGGAAGATTTTTCCATTTTCTGAGGTTTTCTTCCATTTCCTTCTTCAGAGACCTGAAGTTTTTGTTATACAAATCTTTCACTTGTTTGGTTAGAGTCACACCAAGATACTTTATATTGTTTGTGGCTATTGTGAAGGGTTTCATTTCCCTAATTTCTTTCTCAGCCTGCTTATCCTTTGAGTATAGGAAGGCTACTGATTTTCTTGAGTTGATTTTATAACCAGCCACTTTGCTGAAGTTGTTTATCAGCTGTAGGAGTTCTCTGGTGGAGTTTTTTGGATCACTTAAGTATACTATCATATCATCTGTGAATAGTGATAGTTTCACTTCTTCCTTTCCAATTTGTATCCCTTTTACTTCCTTACATTGTTGAATTGCTCTAGCTAGTGCCTCAAGTACTATATTGAAAAGATATGGTGAGAGGGGAAGCCTTGTCTAGTCCCTGATTTTAGTGGGATTACTTCAAGTTTCTCTCCATTTACTTTGATGTTGGCTACCAGTCTGCTGCAAATTGCTTTTTACTATGTTTAGGTATGGGCCTTGAATTCCTGTTCTTTCCAAGACTTTTAGCATGAAAGAAAGCTGAAACTTGTCAAATGCTTTTTCAGCATCCAATGAGATGACCATGTGGTTTTTTTCTTTGAGTTTGTTTATGTAGTGGATTACATTGATGTATTTCCATATATTGAACCATCCCTGCATCCCTGGTTTTGTTGATTCTTTGTATGGCTCTCTTTGTTTCAACTTGATTGATTTCATCCCTGAGTTTGATGATTTCCTGTCTTCTACTCCTCCTGGGTGAATTAGCTTCTTTTTGTTCCAGAGCTTTCAGCTATGCCATTAAGTTAAGTTGCTAGTATATGCTCTCTCCTGTTTCTTTTTGGAGGCACTCAGGGCTATGAGTTTTCCTCTTAGCACTGCTTTCATTGTGTCCCATAGATTTGGGTATGTTTTGCCTTCATTTTCATTAAATTCTAAAAATCTTTTCTTTCTTTCTTTTTTTATTTTATAACTTTTTAAAAAAAATTTTATTGGATATATTCTATATTTACAATTCATTTCCCTTATTTCTTTCTTTATTTCTTCCTTGACTAAGGTATCATTGAGTAGAATATTGTTCAGCCTCCATGTGTATGAGCATTTTCTGTTGTTTTTGTTGCTATTGAAGACCACTCTTACTCCATGGTGATCCTATAGGAGGCATGGGATTAGTTCGATCTTTTTATATTTGTTGAGGTCTGTCTTGTAACCAATTATATGGTCGATTTTGGAGAAAGTACCATGAAGTGCTGAGAAAAAGGAATAGTCTTTTGCTTTAGGATGAAATGTTCTATGTATATCTGTTAAATTCAATTGGTCCAAAGTTTCAATGAGTTTCCCTGTGTCCCTGTTTAGTTTCTGTTTTCCTGATCGGTCCATTGAGGATAGTGGAGTGTTGAGGTCCCCCACAATTATTGTGTTAGGTGTAATGTGTGCTTTGAGCTTTAGTAAAGTTTATTTTACAAATGAGGGTGCCCTTGCATTTGGAGCATAGATGTTTAGAATTGTGAGTTCTTCTTGGTGGATTTTTCCTTTGACCAGCAAAAAGTGACCTTCTGTGTCCTCTTTTGATGACTTTAGGCTGAAAGTCAATTTTATCTGATATTAGAAAGGCTATTCCAGCTTGCTTCCAGAGACCATTTGCTTGTAAAATTGTCTTCCAGCCTTTTACTCTAAGGTAGTGTTTGTCTTTGACCCTGAGGTATGTTTCCTGTATGCAGCAATATGTAGAGTCCTGCTTCTGTATACAGTCTGTTAGTCTTTGTCTTTTTATTGGGGAATTGAGTCCATTGATGTTAAGAGATATTAAGGAATAGTGATTATTTCTTCCTGTCATTTTTGATGTTATTTTTGTTTTTGATTGGTTATCTTCTTTTGAGTTTGATGGGAGAAGATTACTATCTTGCTTTTTCTGGGGTGTAGTTTCCCTCCTTGTATTGGAGTTTTCCTTCTATTATCCCTTGTAGGGCGGGGTTAGTGGAAAGATATTGTGTAAATTTAGTCTTGTCATGGAATATTTTGATTTCTCCATCTATGCTAATTGAGAGTTTTGCTGGGTATAGTAGTCTTGGCTAACATTTGTGTTCTCTTAGAGTCTGCATGAGATCATCCCAGGATCTTCTAGCTTTCATGATCTCTGGTGAGAAGTCTGGTGTGATTCTGATAGGTCTTCCTTTATATGTTATTTGGCCTTTTTCCTCTTACTGCCTTTAATATTCTTTCTTTGTTTAGTACGTTTGGGGTTTTGATTATTATGTGATGGGAGGTATTTCTGTTCTGGTCCAGTCTGTTTGGAGTTCTGTAGGTTTCTTGTATATTCATGGGCATCTCTCTCTTTAGGTTAGGGAACTTTTCTTCCATAATTTTGTTGATGATATTTGCTGGCCCTTTAAATTGTAGATCTTCACTCTCATCTATTCCTATAATCCTTAGGTTTGGTCCTCTCATTGTGTTCTGGATTTCCTGGATGTTTTGGGTTACAAGCCTTTGCATTTTTCATTTTCTTTTACTGTGGAGTCAATGGTTTCTATGGTATCTTCAGCATCTGAGATTCTTATTTATATCTCTTGTATTCTGTTGTTATTTGCATCTACGACCCCTGATTTCTTCTCAAGGTTCTTCCCAAGGTGATTTCTTCACAAGGTCTCCCTTTGTGTTTTCTTACTTGTTTCTACCTCTGTGTTCAGATCTTGGATGGTTTTGCTCAGTTCCTTCCCTTGTTTGTGTTTTCATGTAATTCTTTAAGAGATGTTTGTGTTTCCTCTTTCATGACTTCTGCCTGTTGACTCAATTTCTCCTGCATTTCTTTAAGAGATTTTTTTTTCATTTCCTCTTCATTGGCTTCTGTCTGTTCATCCATATTCTCCTGGAATTCTTTAAGTGATTTTTGTGTTTCCATTGTAAGGGCTTCTAACCTATTCATGTTCCCCTGCATTTCTTTAAGAGATTTGTTTATGTCTTTTTTGTGTACCTCTAGCAGCTTCATGACCTGTGATTTTAAATCCAAATCTTGTTTTTCTGGTGTGTTGGGGTATTCAGGACTTGCTGTGGTTGGAGAATTGGGTTCAGATGGTGCCATATTGTCTTGATTTCTGTTAGTAACGTTCCTGCATTTGCCTTTTGCCATCTGTTTATCTCTGGAGGTAGTTGGTCTTGTTGTTACTGGTTGGTGTTTGAAGCTCCTGTGAGACTGGCGTTTAGCGCTGCTGTCACAGAGGGCATCCATGCTCCAGGCATGGAGACCAGAAGGTTTCCACCACTGGGCTCTGAATTACCTCCTCAGCTCTGCTGGGCTGGACCCATGTCTCCTCTCGGCTTGCTGCTGGATGCACAATTGACCTCCCGCCGTCTCCTCCTGGCCTGCCTAGATGCCAGCTCTTGAGAATCAGATCTTTTTTTCCACCGATCTGGGTTCGTCTGTTAGATCTTTATGGTGACCTGGGCTCCTCTGTTGGTTCTCCATGGTGACCTGGTCAGTCCACCAGCTCCAAGATGGTGGCAGTCTTGGGGCTCTGTCTAACTGCGGATTCCCTGCAGGACCAGAGCTTCCCTGGTTGTACTGCTGGAGCCTAGATGGTGGCCCTCTCAGTCCACAGGACTCTGTCTGGTTAGCTGTCTGTGGTGCCAAGAGGCAAGATGGCAGCCTCCGCTGTAATCCAGGCTCAGACACCCGAGTGAGTTGGTACCTGCACGGGTCAGTGCAGAGACCGCCCGCCAAGCTGATCTGGCTCTGGGTGCAGGCAAGAGCCTGACAGGATAGTCGATGTTAGACTCGGACTCTGTCCATGCACCTGGCCCCAGCTGCCAGCTGTCTGCAGAGACCCGAGGCAAGATGGCGGCCTCCGCTGCAAGCTGAGAGAGCTGACCAGGATGGTGTTCCTTGTGTTTCTATTTTGTGGAATATTTTGAAGAGTATTGGTATTAGGTATCCTTTGAATGTCTGAGAGAACTCTGCATTGTTATTATTATTATTATTATTATTATTATTATTATTATTATTATTATTATTTTGGTTGAGACTATTTTGACTGCTCCTATTTCTTTAGGGTATATGGGACCATTTAGATAATTTATCTGATCCCGATTTAACTCTGGTACCTGGAATCTGTCTAGAAAATTGTCCATTTCATCTTGATTTTCCAGTTTTGTTGAGCATAGGCTTTTGTAGTAGGATCTGACAATTTTATGGATTTCCTCGGTATCTGTTGTTATGTTTCCCTTTTCATTTCTGATTTTGTGAATTTGCATACTGTCTCTGAGCTGGCTAAGGGTTTATCTATTTTGTCGATTTTTTCAAAGTACCAGATCATGGTTTGGTTGATTCTTTGTATACCTCTTTTTGTTTCAATTTGGTTGATTTCAGCCCTGAGTTTGATTATTTCCTGCTGTCTACTCCTTTTGGGTGTATTTGCTTCTTTTTGATCTAGAGCCTTCAGATGTGCTGTCAAGGTGCTACTATATGCTCTTTCCAGTTTCTTTTTGGAGGCACTCAGAACTGTGAGTTTTCCTCTTTGCACTGCTTTCATTGTGACACATAAAGGTATGTTGTACCTTTATTTTCATTAAATTCAAAAAGGCTTTAATTTCTTTCTCTATTTCTTCCTTGACCAAGTTATCATTGAGTAGAATGTTGTTCATTTTCTATGTGTATGTGGGTTTTCTGTTGTTTTTGTTGTTATTGAAGACCAGCCTTAGTCCAAAGTGATCTGACAGTGTGCATGAAATTATTTCAATCTTCTTATATCAGTTGAGGTTTGTTTTGTGACCGAGTATATGTTCAATTTTGGAGAAAGTACCATGAGTTGTTGATAAGAAGGTATATTCTTTTGTTTTAGGCTAAAATATTCTCTCTCTATATATATGTATATATATACATACATATGTACGTATATATATACATATATATATATATATATATATATATATGTTACATTCATTTGGTTCATAACTTCTGTTAGTTTCACTGTGTCTTGGTTTAGTTTCTGTTTCCATGATCTGTCCATTGATGAGCGTGGGGTGTTGGAGTCTCCCACTATTATTGTCTTTATGCCTGAGGTGAGTTTCCTGTATGTAGCAAAATGTTGGGTCCTGTTTACCTATCCAGTCTGTTAGTCCATGTCTTTTTATTGGAGAATTGAGTCCATTGATATTAAGAGATATTAAGGAAAAGTGATTGTTGCTTTCTGTTATTTTTGTTATTAGAGTTGGAGTTATGTTTGTGAGGCTTTCTTCTTTTTTGTTACAAGAAGACTATTTTCTTGCTTTTCCTAGGCCGTAGTTTCCTTCTTTTGGTGGTGTTTTCCATTCATTATCTTTGAGGGGCTGGATTTGTTGAAAGATATTGTGTAAATTTGTTTTTGTTATGGAATATTTTCGTTGCTCCATCTATGGTAATTGAGAGTTTTGCTGGGTATAGTAGCCTGGGTTGGCATTTGTGCTCCCTTATGGTCTGTATGACATCTACTGAGGATTTTCTGGCTTTCATAGTCTCTGGCGAGAAGTATGGTGTAATTTTGATAGGTCTACCTTTATATATTACTTGACCATTTTCCCTTACTGCTTTTAATATTCTTTCTTTGTTTAGTGCATTTGGTGTTTCGATTATTATGTGACAGTAGAAATTTTTGCTGGTCCAATCTATTTTGAGTTCTGTAGGCTTCTTGTGTGTTCATGGGTATCTCTGTCTTTAGGTTAGGGAAGTTTTCTTCTATAATTTTGTTGAAGACGTTTACTGGCCTTTTAAGTTGGGAATCTTCACTCTCTTCTATACCTACTACCTGGTTTGGTTTTCTCATTTTTTCCCTCGATTTCCTGGATGTTTTGGGTTAGGAGTTTTTTGCATTTTGCATTTTCTTTGACTGTTTTGTCAATGCTTTCTATGGTATCTTCTGCACCTGAGATTCTCTCTTCTATCTCTTGTATTCTGTTGTTGATGCTTGCATCTCTGACTCCTGACTTCATTCCTAGGTTTTCTATCTCCAGAGTTGTTTCCTTTTGTGATTTCTTTATTGTTTCTATTTCCCTTTTTAGATCCTGGATGGTTTTGTTCAATTCCTTCACCTGTTTGGTTATGTTTTTCCATAATTCTTTAAGGGAGTTATTTATGTCCTTTTAAAAGTTGTCTTTCAGCATCATGAGCTGTGATTTTAAACCCAAATCTTGATTTCTGGTATGTTGGGTTATCCAGGAGTTGCTGCTTTGGGAGAACTGGGTCCAGGTGGTACCATGTCACCTTGGTTTCTGTTGCTAACCTTCTTGCATTTGCCTTTCACAATCTGGTTATCTCTTATATTAGTTGGTCCTGCTGTCTCTGGCTGGAGCTTGTCTATCCTGTGGGCCTGCAAGCCTTTCTCAGCACCCATGCTAGACCAGCTCTCTCCTGCCACAGAGGACTGTGGCTAAGCCCAGTTCAGGGGTGCAGGTGAAGCTCAGAAGGACCCTGTCCCAGCTGTTCTGCCACTCCTGTGCTCCCTGAGCTCCTGGATATAACTGCCTTGGAAAGTCACCAGAGAGAAAATGGTGGTCTCACCTCCAAAAACAGGAGTCAAAGCACTCCCTGGAGACAAGTTCTCTCATGGCAGGACCTGTGCACAGGTGGACATGGATCAGCCCAGCTCCTGGGTACAGATGGAACCCGGAAGGGCCCTGTCCCAGCTTCTCTGCCACTCCTGTGTTCCCTGTGCTCCTGGTGATACCTGCCTTGGACAGTCACTGGAAACAAAATGGCAGTCTCACCTCCAAACCCAGGAGTCAAAGCACTCCCTGGAGACTACATCTCCCCTGGCATGACCAGTGCACAGATGGCTGTGGAGCAGCCCAGCTCCTGTGTGAAGACGGATCCCAGAAGGACCCTGCTCCAGTTGCTCTGCCACTCCTGTACTCCCTGTGCTCCTAGTCATATCTGTCTTGGACAGTGACCAGAGATAAAATGGGTTTTCCTGTACTTCTTTCAGTGAGTTATTGATATCCTCTTTAAAGGACTCTATTATCTTTATGAGATCAGATTTTAAGACAGATTCCTGATTTTCTGATGTGTTATTGTATCCAGAGCTTGCTGTGGTGGGAGAACTGGGTTCAGATGATGTCCGTGTATTTTGGCTTCTGTTGCTTATGGTTTTGCATTTGCCTTTGTCATCTGGATATACCTGGTGTTAGTTGGTCTGAGTGACTGTCTGGATTCTACCTCTTTTTTCCCTGGGTTGCTCTAGGTCTCCTGGTTGGCCTGCAGACTTGGTCTTAGCAGATCACCAAGAGGCCAACCAACTGGGACTCTTCACAGGGCAGAGAAGCTGCTGATCTGTCATCCTGACTGCAGTAGACCTCCTGGGAGGCCTTAAGACTGTTGGGTCTTCAGTGGAGTAGTCAAGCTGTTGTTCAGCTGCTCTGGGTGCAGCTGATTCTCAACTGCTCTGAGTGCAGTGGGTCCTCAACTGCTCTGAATGCAGTGGTTCCTCTAGGATGGGTCATGATCTGGAGTCTTCATGTGGGTAGACAAGCTAAGTGTCTGCCCCAGGAGAAAGGAATGGGCAGAAGGGACAGAAGGGACAGAAGGGGAGTGGTATTCTGGAGGGTGTGGGTATCTTACCAACTGGTTGAGTGTAGGGGTTCCTCCAGGATGGGTCAGGATTTGCTGTCTTCACTGGAGCAGACCAGCTAAGAGTCTGCCCCAGAAGAAAGCTAATCTCAATTTTTTATTGACTTTTATTTGCCAGTATTTTGTTGAGGTGTTTTAAATAAATGCTGATAAGGCAAATGGGTATATAGTTTTCTCCCCTGCTATTTTTATATTTGCCTGGTTTTGTCAGTTTTCTGCTATAGAGTGAGTTGATTAGTAGTTGCTTCTCTGATCTTTGTTATTATGACAGTAATGTTTGATACATGGCTTTTGTCTTAGGGTTCTCTAGAGTCACAGAAATTTTTGGAATGATTCTCTATATTGAGGGAATTTATTGTGATTATTTACAGTCTGTAGCTACCCTAACAAAGGTCAGCTGTGAATTGGAAGTGCAAGAATCTAGTGGTTGCTCAGTCCCATGAGGCTAGTTGTTTCAGCTGGTCTTCTGCAGAAATAGATTTCCAACAGATGTGTTGGCAAGTAAATGCAAGCAGGTGAAGAAGAGCAAATTTTTCTTCTTTCAGTGACCTTAGGTGGATCTCCAGCAGAAGGTGTGGCCCAGATTAAAGGTGTGTACTACCATGCTTGAGTCTGAGACTTGTTTTCTCCCAGGCTGACCATGAACTCAGAGATTTCCTTGCCTTAGTCTCCTGGGATTTAATCTGGTATTATCTTGCCTAGGCCTAAGATTTTAATTGCTGCAATGCATTAAGATCTCCATGGCAAGATCCAGATCAGAAACTTGTGTCTTCCAGCCTCAAGATCTGGATGGATCACAGGTAAGCCCTCCAATTTTGAATTGTAGTTCATTCCAAATATAGTCAAGTTGACAACTGGGATTAGCCTGCCTATCTATCTATCTATCTATCTATCTATCTATCTATCTATCTATGTTTTCAGTAGAGCCCAAATATAGCATCTACCCATTCAGAATAGGAGTTCTGGGTTGCATCTTACTTTTGCTGAGCATTATCAAACTTGTGAATTTATTACCTAAACTGAGGCCGTGCAGTTTTCCATGTGTGTGTTTTGTTTTGCTTTGCATTGTTTTCTTTTGAGACAGGGACTCTCTGTGTAGCTTTAACTGTTCTGGAACTCATGTTGACTAGGAAAGCCTCTAACTCACAAAGATCCTCCTGTATCTGCTGCCTGAATGTTGGGATTAAAGATATGTATCACCACACAAGGTCATCCATGTGATTTCAGCTCATCAATTACTTTATAAAAAGTCTCACAGGTTCTCATGTCTAGCATCTTAAAGAATACCATAAGAGGTATGAAGAAGGTGGTGTTCTCTGAGATTTTGGCCTTATAAAGCAAATGCACAATTATAACCCCTGAGGCAGGTTGAACCTAGCTCAACCACATCTTTAGGCTTGCAATAGAATTTCTACCTATGTGTGACAAAGTTGGCCAAACCTTCTTTTAGATCTATCTATTCATCTTTCTTTTTCATTCATTCTTCCATTCCTTTGTTCCTTTGCTCTTTTGTTCCTTCCATCTTAACATCCCAATCAAAGTTCCCCACCCCAACTCTCCTCCCAATCTCTCACCACCTCCATTTGCTCCCCATATACTCCTTCTCCATTTCTCTTCAAAAGGGGCAGGATTTCCATGGGTATCAAGTAATTTTGTCATATTTAAGTTGCAGTAAGGCTGGGACATCCCCCAGAATTAAAGCTGGGTGAGTTGAGTTAACCTTCTTGATTAAGACTTGAGTATGCTGAAACCTGAGTCCAGATTGCCATGAAACTCCCAATGTCTCTTTTAAAGACCAGAACAGTATGAAGGAACTTCCAAAAGAAGGCAAATAGCTGATGAAATGTCACCACTAAGGATGACTAAGACCATGGAAAAACACAGTAGACAGGTTCAAAACTTGTTCTCTCCTCTAAGGCATAGAGATTCATAGCTATCTGAAATGACTGCAAGTGAGGAGAAATCAAAAGAAGTAAATGACAATTATGAACTATCTACAAGTTGCTATGACAATAAGACAAGTTGAATTTTTTTAAAAGAAAGAAAAGAGGAAGAAGAACAAGAAGAAGAAAAGAAGAGAAAGAGGAGGAGGAGGAAGAAAAAGAACAAGAAGAAGAACAAGAAGAAGAACAAGAACAAGAAGAACAAGAACAAGAAGAACAAGAACAAGAAGAACAAGAACAAGAAGAACCAGAAGAAGAAGAAGAAGAAGAAGAAGAAGAAGAAGAAGAAGAAGAAGAGGAGGAGGAGGAGGAGGAGGAGGAGGAGGAGGAGGAAGAGGAAGAGGAAGAGGAAGAGGAAGAAGAAGAAGAAGAAGAAGAAGAAGAAGAAGAAGAAAAAGAAGAAGAAGAACAACAAGAAGAAGAAAGACAAGAACAAGAACAAAAGAACAAGAACAAGAACAAGAAGACCAAGAAGACCAAGAAGACAGACCAAGAAGACCAAGAAGACCAAGAAGACCAAGAAGACCAAGAAGACCAAGACGAAGACGAAGACGAAGACCAAGACGAAGACCAAGACGAAGAACAAGAACAAGAACAAGAACAAGAACAAGAAAAGAACAAGAACAAGAACAAGAACAAGAACAAGAACAAGAACAAGAACAAGAACAAGAACAAGAACAAGAACAAGAACAAGAACAAGAACAAACTGCAGGGTATTACATGAATGCAGGTTCGAATAAAGTTTTCTGGATATTTATATGATGCAGACTCACATGGTGTTTTGCTGAGGCAAGACCTGTTGGAGGACACACCATGTTTGGAGAAAGTGTAAATAGGACAGAGATAGGGAGCTTACATGGATAGCTTTGCAATACTTTGTTGGTCTCCTGTCTTCATTGATTTTGGCTTCCATTGAGAGAGGCACAGCAGAGCACTTCTCCTGTGTCCTGGCTGATTTTCATCTGCCCCTACTTACTTGTGCTGATTCAGCGAGGTCTGGCAGTTTCTGCTTGATCATGTCATCACTGCTTATTCATATTTGGTATCCTGACACTACTGAACTGGACTGTTGGTATCCCAACAAACTGAGATTGGAATCAACCCAAAGGACTACTTCTAAACAGGTCCACATCCCCTTGTTCCATTTACCATTTTTTCTCCCCACCTTTGAATGGTGGGATAAAGTGGGGGAGTCAAAGCATTTAAAACGCCTTACTTAAAGTAAGTTTTAAAAAGTCTAAGTCTATACAAGGTTCTGAAAAGCAAATATAGAATGTGATGAATAAATGAAATAATATAAAAGAAAATGAGATTTTTCACTCCTCTGTTTTGGAGGAAACAAAGTTGAAAAGGAAAGGGGTTTTAAATGCAAAGACAGAGATGCTGGCTGACACCACACTTAAAATCAACAGTATTTGTGGCATGACAGAAGAGCAGTGGAAATATACTGTAGTTCTTAAGTGTATGAATAATGAAGGGCATTGTTGTATTTAGTCCCAGTTCTGTCTCCCAGTCTCATGTTCCCAGAAAAAATTTAGTCTTGAAATACACTTACAAATACCTTGGCTATATACCTAGGCTCTTCTATGCCTAGAATTATAACTTAAGATAACGCATTTATTTTAACCTACATTCTGCCATGGGGCTGGTTGGTTACTTGTGCTCAGGTACCATGCACTTGTCTCCTTACATTTTCATGGGCCAATCTTCCATCTGTCAACGGTCCTACAATTCTTTCACTTTGCAGATGCCCCACCTTGCATTTCCTGCTTAATCCACAAGCCATAGCCTGTAGAGAGAAGATCTTGTACATTGTATGAATGCATAACTTGCCAATTGAAAAGCCTATCTATTAGGCCTGAGCACATATGGTACTGGCAGGTCTTGCCCTTTCCCATTCCTTCTCTCTTGCCAAACAGTTAAATTCCATTGATAAAGCTAACCCCCAAGGTCTAGTCCCTTATTTGGTTACTAACTCATTCTTGAGACTAAATACCAAGGTCTAACAATCAAAATTCATTATTTGGATAACAAGTACAATCAAGATATACCAACACTTGCAAAGACATACTTCTCCCCCTTTCCCTGTAAAAATCTACTCCAACAGAAACACGTGCTGCTCTCTGTCTGACTTTACCAAGTCCAGAAGAAGCTCCACCCCTGCTTGTTCTATTGGGGTAATAAATCTCCTGTGTGCTGAGAATATGGTGTCTAGGTTTGTTCTAAGCCTACTTCAAGATGCAAATACTTTAAACATAATGAAACTCTTGTATAATTAAAAGCATTAAAATTGGATTGTGACAATCTTTTCCCAATCTGTAGGTTGCTGTTTTGTCCTATTGACAGTGTCCTTTGCCTTACAGAAGCTTTTCAATTTTATGGGGCCCCATTTGTCAATTGTTGATATTAGAGCATGAGTCATCGGTGTTTTGTTCAGGAAAATTTCCCCCCTGCTAATGTATTTGAGGTTCTTTTCCACTTTCTTTTCTATTAGATTCAGTGTATCTGGTTTTATGTGGAGGTCCTTGCTTTGTACAATGAGATAAGAATGGATCAATTTGCATTCTTCTACACACTGACTGACAGTTGAACCAGCACAATTTGTTGAAAATGCTGTCTTTTTTTCCCATTGAATGGTTTGGGCTTCTTTGTCAAAGATCAAGTCATCATAAGTGTGTGGATTCATTTCTGGGTCTTCAATTCTATTCCATTGATCTGATTGCCTGTCCCAGTACCAATACCATGCAGGTTTTTTATCACTATTGCTCTGTAGTACAGATTGAGGTCAGGGATGGTGATTCCTCCAGAAGTTCTTTTATTGATGAGAATAGTTTTCACTATCCTGAGAAATTTGTTATTCCAGATGAATTTGAGAATTGTGTTTCAAACTCAATGAAGAATTGAGTTGGAATTTTGATGGGGATTGCATTGAATCTGTAGATTGCTTTTTGCAAGATGGACATATTTACTATGTTAATTCTGATCCATGAGCATGGGATATCTTTCCATCTTCTGAAGCCTTCTTTGATTTTTTTCTTCAGAGACTTGAAGTTCTTGTCATATACATCTTTCATTTGTTTGGTTAGAGTCACACCAAGATATTTTATATTATTTGTGACCATTGTGAAGGGTGTCATTTACCTAATTTCTTTCCCAGCCCATTTATCATTTGAGTAGAAGAAAGCTACTTTGAGTAAAATTTTATATCCAGCCACTTTGCTGAAGTTGTTTATCAGCTATAGGAGTTCTCTCATGGATTTTTTGGTGGTGGTTATATATACTACCATATACCAACCAGACATCCAATAGAGGGCTAATAATATCCAAAATATACAAAGAACTCAAGAAGTTAGACTCCATAGAAACAAATAACCCTATTAAAAATGGGGTACAGAGCTAAACAAAGAATTGTCAGTTGAGGAATCTGGAATGACTGAGAAGCACTTAAAAATGTTCAGTATTCTTAGTCATCAGATTTGAAATGCAAATCAAAATGACACTGAGATTCTATCCAACACTAATCAGAGTGACTAAGTTAAAAAACTCAGGTGACAGCAGATGCTGGAGAGGATGTGGAGAAAGAGGAACACTCTTCCATTGCTGACAGGATTGACAGCTGGGAAAACCACTCTGGAAATCAGTTTAGAAGTTCCTCATTAAATTGGAAATAGTTCTACCTGAAGATCCAGCTATACAACTCCTGTGCTTATACCCAAAAGATGCTCCAACCAACAAGGACACATGGCCCTCCACTATGTTCATAGCAGCCTTATTTATAATAGTCAGACGCCGGAAACAACCCAGATGTCCCTCAACAAAGGGATGGATACAGAAAATTTACACAACAGAGTACTGCTACTCAGCAATTAAAAAAAGTGACTTCATGAACTTTGTAGGCAAATGAATAGAACTTGAAAATATTATATTGAGTGAGTCAACCCACACATCCCACAGCCCAACACAAAATAACACACATGGTATGTACTCACTGATAAGTGGATATTAGCCAAAAAAGCTCAGAATACCCACAATACAACTCACAGACCATATGAAATCCCAGAAGAAGGAAAACCAAAGTATGGATTCCTCGGTCCTACTCAGAACGGGGAAGAAAATAATCACAAGAGGTAGAGGGAGGGAGGCATCTTGGAGGGAGAGAGGAGGAGGAGGAGGAGGAGGAGGAGGAGGAGGAGGAGGAGGGCAAAAAGAGGTAAGATCAGATGCTGGAGGAGACAGGAAGAAGTACAGAGGGTCAGGAATTTGAACAGAGGTGTGTAGCAGTGGGTTATGGGGAACTGGGGGTAGCCACTAGAAAGTCCCAGATGCTAGGGACACAAGAGGTTACCAGGATCCAACATGGAAGACATTAGGAAAAATACACAACAAAGTGGAGATTGAACATGTAGAGACCATATCCAGTGGATAGGCACAGCCCCCGGGTGAGGGATGTGACCACCAACCCATCTCAAAAATATTAATCCACAATTGCTCCCATCGAAAGGAAATGCAGGGACAAATTGTGGAGCAGAGACTGAAGGAAAGGCCACCCAGAGACTTTGACACCTAGAGATATATCCCATTTGCAGACACCAAACCCAGTCACTGTTGCTTATGGGAGCTTGGTATAGCTGCCCCTTGAGAGGCTCTGCCATAGCCTGGCCAATACAGATGCTGATGCACTCAGTTAATCATTGAAAGAGCATTGGAACCTCAATGGAGGAGTTAGAGGAAGGGCTGAAGGAGCTGAAGGTGTTTACAACTCCATAGGAAGAACAACACTGTCAACCAAACAGAACACCCGAAGGTCCAAGGGACTAAGCCACTAACCAAAGATTATACATGGAGGGACCTATGGCTCCAGCTGCATAGGTTGCAGAGGATTGCTGTATATGACGTCAATGGGAGGAAAGCCCCTTGGTTCTGTGGAGACTTGATGACCCAGTGTAGGGGAATGCTAGGGCACTGAGGTGGGAGTGGGTGGGTGGGAGCACCCTCATCAAAGCAGGGGGAGGGGGATAGAATAGGGGGTTCATGGAGGAGAAACTGGAAAGGGTGATAGCATTTGAAATGTAAATAAATAAAATAACCAATAAAAAATAAAATTGGATTGTGAAAAGAAAGTAATAATTAAGAAAATAATTAAATTTTCTGAATTGATGTTTGTAGAAAAATTAGGGTAGTAAATATGATATAGAATTATGGTTTGAAAATGAATGAGTGAATTCTATCTTGAAATTTTCATTTAATTTTGATACTGCAAAGAGTAACAAAGTAAAACAAAACAAAACAAAACACCAGTTAGAGACCAGAAATTTAAATACAGATTTCTGAGAGTTAATTGGATGAACAAAAAATCTTGTATTTAATCTCTCCCATCACGAAAATCAAAGACAGCAAATAAGCTCACTATGTAACTAAATTAGAAATTAATGTATCATTTTACAGTTATCTGAGTTTTCAGAGAAACTGTCTCCATAGAGATTGGAGGTATTCTAAGAAAATTAAATTCTTCTTCGCTTTTCTGAATATGGATAGTTCTTTTGAATTTTGCTGTGTAGACAATTTTCAGATAAATCCTTAATTTTCAAGAGAATTTATTCATTTCCTAAATATTTCAACTTAATAATTCAAAAGCTCAACTATGAATAAAAAGAAAAGAGCATTTTGGAGCTATATAAACTCTACTGAAGTTATTTAGTAGTGAGGGGATTTAAATTCTTACTTAATTTCATTTCTTCTTCAAACATTGAAATATGATCAATATCAATTTGTACATTAGTGACCTTACCACTGGATAATTGAAAGATGAAGTCATCTCTTTTATTGACATTAGACTTACAGCTTGTAAATGCCCCCAAATGCAATGATAGTTAATGCTGTACATTTAGTACCTCCCTTGACTCATGAGTTTAAGAAAATATCCATATAAAGAGGCCTTGGACCAGGCGTGGTGGTACAACCATGATCCCAGACCTTGGTAGTAGACTTGGAGACCAGCCTAGGCTACACAGAAAGAACAAAATAAGAACTTATCTCGGGCATAAGTAATAGCAATAGTTTTGGAAAGCAACTCAAATAACAGGCTAAATGATTTCTAACTGCGAGGAAATGAAAATATCGTTGAACAAAGACTGATTCTTCTTCTTCTTCAAATTCAGTCTAGACTATCTCTTTGGTTTGGACATTTTTCTGCCCATTTTCTAAACAACAAGTAAATATAGGCCATGAAAAAATAAAATTATTATAGGATCTGGAGTGTGTATACCATAGACTCCAGGTTTTGCGCGCACACACACACACACACACACACACATACACACAGAGGCACACCCACACCCATATGCACACGCACATGCATGCTCATGAGCACGTGAACACACCCTACTGAGAGCATTTCATCTTTTGTCTTCAAGATGTAAATGGATCATCTACATTTTGTCCTTCCAACTTTAGTCTGATATCATATGGTATCTTGCCTCTTAAAAAATTGTCCTGTGTGAATTATGTAATTTCTCGGAAAATTAAGATAGGTATAAAATGATAACAATCTAATTAAGAATTTCATACAATGCATTTAGGCTGAACTTGGAAGGATGTTTTTCTGATTATTTTGAATTCATGCTTTCAATTGCCATTTATATAAAATGTTTAGTACTGGGGAGCTTTCTGCACCAAAGGCGGTTCCTCTGCTCCTGTAAGCACTTGAGTGTGGTGATAGCAATCCAACCACACTGATTAATGCTTGAGAACATATCAATATTAAATTCTTGTCTTTCCAGAACTTCCAAAAACAATTTTCAAATTTTGATAAGTTCAATTATTTTTCTTTTAAACAAAACATTAAAATTCTAGATAGATATATCTGGATAATAAAATATAAACATGGATTTTAAATAAAATTAACCAAGGAATAATGGTTTGATGGTTTATCATATGAATTCATTTTCCATTTAACACAAAGTAGCCACATTATGTGGTATTGTTTGATTCCACATGTTATTTTTAGTTGTAGAAAATCTAAACTTCCCAATGTTATTGTTTTTTCTCCATTATAAATTCCTATGTTTGCAATCATTTAATTACAATGTTGTAGGTAGAATACTGCCGTGGATTGACAGTTTTCATCCCCAAATATCCTTATATCATAACAAATTAAGATAGGAAGGAAGGAACCTATGGATAGAAAGCAACAAAAATATTTGCCCAAAGTCACCCTATTTATGGCAAGTAAGTATTAATAATAAAAGACTAAAACACTTAAAAGCCATTCACCTGCATATTCTGTTGAAAGTTTAATGTGTTCTCATTTACATCCAGGATTTACAAATTCACTTATCATCCAAACACATGCCTTACTAAATGTCTGCTCATGCAAAACAAAACCATACTCAGCGGTTTACAATGGATTAGGCCAGGAAAGGTCATTTCTGTTACATGTTAGTAGCAATTTAGGCTTGTATATGAGCAAATAGACTCTTAAAATTGTAATTGTAATAGTAAAAGTAATAAATTAAATGGTACTTCAGTTTGTGTACAAATCATGTAAAATATGACAGATGACTGTATGTTATGCTCTCACTTTATCGGCTGTAGACAAATCTGTTTTACCATTATATATAATAGGTGTGTGGGGGTCGGGGGTGGGGGTAGGAAAACCCACACATGCACAAATGGAGTTGCTTTACTCGGGCATCAAGAAGAATGAAATTGTTATTTTCAGGAATAAATGAAACTGCAGATCATTTAGGCTCAATTATCACACGCTAACACGAGGAGCACATGAAAGCACTGCGGGGCCTTTAGGAGACTGATGGGGGAGAAGGCAGTGGGATTATAGAAGGTGGTACTTAGGAGAATGTTATCATGGTGTGGTATGTGCAATACCTCT
Organism: Apodemus agrarius; assembly: GCA_964023405.1. Lineage (NCBI taxonomy): Eukaryota > Metazoa > Chordata > Mammalia > Rodentia > Muridae > Apodemus > Apodemus agrarius. The sequence goes on along the minus strand of OZ030021.1, from coordinate 27,054,853 downwards.
GAAAATGTCACAATAAATGCTGTACTTTGCACAGTTAATACACAGCAATGAAAGTGAAAATTAAAGTGAATACTACCTAGGAAGATATATGCATAGCCTCAACACGATACAATTTGAAGGGGGTAGATTTCAAAATATAATTATAAAAGCAGAGGAAGAAATTATTCCTAAGAACAGTATTTCAGATGGCCGTAGAAACATAACGAAGTTACTCATTCCCCTCTCTAATTAGTGAAAGAAAATGATGCATTAAGATTGAATCAATAAAATAAGGAGCTAAAATCAACATAGAAACATATTGCCTCAAGAAAAGATTATTGAATGCAAAAAGAAAAATAATAACCAAGACACCCATTTTGATTCCGTTATTAAATCGTAGGTCTTCCTGACACTGGGGTTTAGCTAGGAGTCCTGAAGGAGACTAGTGGGAATAATGGGGTTCATGAGTTTAAAATCTGAGGTCCCAGAGTCCTCAGTCAGACAGACCTCATAATGGTAACTCTGGGATAGGGTCCCTGCACCGCTGACATCCACCAGGTGGCCAGGAAAGTGTCCCTCCGGAATAGAGCAGTCACCCAGAGAAACCGCCCTGGCCTTCTTGCACAGTTTCACCCCCACAAACAGCAGCACAGACAAGAGGAAAAGTGAAGACACAGAAGCCAATGCAATAACCAGATAGAGTGTGAGCATGTCTTCTTCCTGTGTGGGGTTGAGCGCCACCTCTGGCAGAGGCAGGTAGGGCTGCGAGAAGCCATCCACCAGGAGCACCTGCAGCATGACACTTGCAGAGCGCGGAGGATCACCATTGTCCTTGACCACCAAAAGCAACCTGTGCTTGGGCACATCACGCTCGCTCAGCAGCCTGGCGGTGCGCACCTCGCCATTGTGCGCCCACACGTTGAACAGCCCGGGCTCCGTGGCCTTGAGCAGCTGGAACGAAAGCCAGGCGTTTTGGCCAGAGTCACGATCCACAGCCACCACCTTGGTAACCAGGTAGCCGGGCTCTGCTGCTCTGGGCAGCAGCTCTGTGCAGGGAGCAGAGGCGTTCTGCATTGGGTAGAGTACGAAGGGCGAATTGTCATTGTCGTCCAGCACCACCACGCGCACCAGCGCCTGGCTGCTGAGCGCGGGCGAGCCTCCATCTGTAGCGCCCACATAGAACTCAAAGGCCTGCAGGGCCTCGTAGTCCAACGCCCTGAGCGCGAACAGTTGCCCATTGTCTGAGTTGATGGACATGAGTGAGGCGAGGGCCAGCTGCTGGTCATGGGGTGGCAGCAGTGAATAGTTAATAAGGCCATTGGAGCCAGAGTCTGGGTCTGTGGCGCTGATGGTGCCTATGTGCAGGGCAGGGCTGTTGTTCTCGTGAACAAACAAGGTGTAAGAGGTTTGAGTGAAGGCAGGAGCATTATCATTGATGTCGGATACCAACACTCTTATGGTGTGCTGGGTTGTGAGCCTGGGTGTGCCCAGGTCGGACACCATGATGGTGATGTTGTACTCTGCTTTGCTCTCTCTGTCTAGGGGTCTCCCCGTCACTAAGGTGTAAAAGTTCTTGAATGTGGGTTTTAAAAGAAATGGAAGTTCGTTCTGAATAGAACATACCGTCCTTCCATTATCTCCAGAATCTGGGTCAGAAAGGCTGAAAACAGCAACTACAGCCTCAGGAGCATTTTCTGGGATGGAACTAGTGAGTGAAGACATGGTGAGTTTAGGGGCATTGTCGTTCACATCCACCACCTGTACAGCCACAGTGCATTTCCCTGAGAGACCTCCACTGTCTGTGGCTACAATTTCCATATTATAATGTGGAGTTGCTTCGAAATCCAATGCTCCTTTAAGACGAATTTCTCCTGTGATTTCATCTATTACAAATGGTTGAGAACCTCCCGCGCCTTGAAACAGAGAGTAGGCTACTTTGCCATGTATGCCAGCATCTAAATCTCTGGCAGAGACTGTGACCACTAAGGCATTGAGGGGACTGTTCTCAGGGATCTCCACCTCATAGAGCGACTGTACAAATTGGGGGGCATTGTCATTGATGTCCACGACTTCAATTCGAACCGTGGTAGTCCCAGACTTGGGCGGAGCACCCCCATCCAGAGCAGTGAGGATTAAAGTGAGCTCAGGCTGCTCCTCCCTGTCCAGGGCTCTGTCCAGCACCAGCTCTGGGTATTTCCTGCCATCTGAGCGACTGTGAGTAACGACGTGGAAATGGCGGTTGGGACTGACTGTGTAGTTCTGAACAGCGTTGCTCCCTATGTCAGGGTCCTGAGCCGCCTTCAGAGGAAACACAGTCCCTGGCAGGGCACTTTCTTGAATTTTTAGGAGCATTTCTGTGTCAGGGAACTCTGGAGAATGGTCATTTATATCTGTGAGCTGCAGGTCTGTTTGGAAGAACTGCACAGGGTTTTCCAGAATGATCTGGAAGTGCAGCACACAAGGTTCTGTCGCCCCACACAGTAGCTCGCGATCTGGTTTTTCCTTCAGGAGCAATTTCCCTCTCTCTGCATCAAGCTGCAAGAGCTCTTTGTTACCATTGTGATGGATCCGTGCCCCTCTAGTGGCCAGTTCTCCAACCCCGAGCCCCAGATCTTTTGCCAGGTTAGCTACCAAGTAGCCACTCTCCGTTTCTTCTGGCATGGAATAGCTAATTGCCTCAGAACCAGACTGCCACAAAAGCAACAATATAGCAAGGAAAATTACTTGCCTTTTCTCTGGCGTTTTTGTTAGGGCTGTCTCCATTGTTTAGATGTTATCCTGAGTGCTCTGCTTCTTCCAAATCTTGTCTGTATCAATCACACAGATGTTTTGGTGAAATAAGTGCTCTCAGTAATCTTTTCCCCTGTATCTTACACGTAAATGCCCCCCTTCTGATTCCCAGGAATGGCGTCCTGAGCATCCTGGGAGCCCCTATTATACAAATCCTTAGACTGCAGCGCCACCGTGTGTACTACTTTAGCATTGCAATTCACTTTCTTCTCAGTACCAGGCCTGCAGTGAAGTATCTTCTACATTGTATATCAAGTTCTTAGCAACTGGAAATTCCAACTTTTGCTGAGTTAATTTTCAGTGAAAGGTAAATTTTTAAATGAACAAAATGGCATATTAGTTTTGAAGAAAGACGTTTGAATACATAAATTCTATGTCATAAATATCTACAAAGGGCACCAATCTTAAGTGTACAGCACAAGTCATCAAATCCAATAAACAGAATCTAGATGAGTAATAGTGTGTACCTAAACAAACATGCTCCCCTGATATTCACCAGTTTTTACTCTCTTCCTAGGAACTATGTCATCTTTTATTATCTTATCATATTTTGCCTTACTTAGGGTGTTTATAAAGTAAAACCAGTAGTATATTTCTCTATTATACTATTTTCCTTTGCTAGTTTTCTTGGGTAAATTTCATTTGTGTTATCCTGTTTCCATTGTTTTGTTTCATTCCTCTGTATGTTTGTGTTATTATTTGTTTACATATACCCCATATGAGGAACATAGGAGTTTTCCAGGGTTGAGATTTGAGACACGGTCTCTCTTCACAGCTCTGGCTGTCCTGAAACTCAGGATGTAGACCAGACTGATCTTGAACTTCCAGAGATCTGTCTGCCTCTACTTCAGGAGCACTGGGATTAAAGGTGTGTGCCAACACTTTGAATTTCGAATACTACTATGAAAAATATTTCATGCTTCATATATGTATTAGATTCTTTTGCCGAGTCAAAGTGTGAAAATACATTTAGCCTCAGCAAGCACTGTGAAATAGTTTTCAAATGTAGATGATGTACAGAGCTGACGCCGGTGGTTCGCCCCCTCATCTCTGGGAAGACAGACCAATTATCACAAGCTCAAGGCCTGAGTGGGATATATAGTGAGTCAACTGTAGGATGCTTGCCTAGTGCGCTCAGTGGTATGAGTTCCATTCCCAGCACTGTGAAAAGTGATTCCAGAAATGCCTGAGAATTCTCGTTGCTCCATGATCCAAACCAACATATGATGCTGCCTTTACAGTTTTAACCACTCTAGGTACTGTGGATGTTGCAGTGTACATTTAATCACTTCCCGGGTGATTAATGAAAGTATAAAAACTTTCACACGTTTATTGACCATTCAGATGCATTCTCATGATGAGTTCTTTTATACATTTCACTATAAGACATTTGTCAGTAGCTTGTTGGTCTGTAGAAGTATCTATATTCTTAGTATATCACCCTTTTTGCTTATGCATGTTGTAAATAATTTTCTCCATCTATGCCTTCTATTTTAACCTTATTACACTGTCTTTGTGAAACAAAGGTTACTCATTTTAATTTAGTCTGTTCTGTCAATATTTTCCATTCTTGAGTAGGACTTTCCCCCTGTGTCCCCAAGGTCACAGGAAGTCTTATGTATTTTGAATGTTTGTTTTATTTTTTCACATTAAAAGATAGACTCAACATAAAATCTTTCAAGTGCATAAGATTAAGGCCCATATTTTCCCAACTGTCTTTGTATTCTGTACTGGAAAGATAATCCACTCCCTGTTGTTTCTGAGTTGTCACAATTGTCATAAGTCAGGGGATCATGAATAAGCATTTAAGATTCTATTTGTTTTTGAATATCAAGCAATACTGTATTCTCTTACTTCTCATAACTCTATAATAGGTTTTATCTCCAGGATAAGTTTTCTTCTGAAAAAATGATTTTTGAGGAAAATTAAATCCATGGGGAAAATGTAAAAGCACAGAAAACCTGCAGGACTGTGTCCCCCCTTCCTCAGGTCCCTCCTCTCCAGAGCTCCAGAGTGCTGTATTTCTTACTGAGCTTCAACATGAATACAACCCCAAATTATCAAAATTATTTATATTTCTCTCCCTTTCCTGATTCTCTGGAAATCACTGATTTTTTTACTGTCCACATGCTTTGGCCTTTTCAAAATGTTATATAGTAGGTGTTTTCCAGCTTGGCCTTCTGCGATGAATATGTGTTTAAGTTTTCTTAATGCCTTTTCATGAATTGGTAGCTCATTTCATTTTGGTCCTGAATAATATTCCATTTTGCAATTAGAGCAGACTTTCTCAGTTTCACTTACTGAAGGATCCTGCTCACTGCCAGGTTTTTGACAAGTTATATAATAGGTTGCAATAAACACTCCTATTGCAGTTTTTGTATGAACTTAACTTTTCAGTTTATTTGATAAATAATTAGTAAAATGGTTGTGGGATGACATAGTAAGAGTTTGCTTTGTTTCGCAAGAAGCTGCCAAACAGTCTTCTAAAATGACCACACCATTTTCATTCCTGCAATCCATGAATGAGGGTTCTTGGTGCCCTAGGTCCTTGGCAGCAGTTGGTGGTATCATCAGTATACTGGAGTCTGGCCATTGGACTTTATGGTTGTCTAGTGGTGTCTCATTATTTGAACTTGCATTTACCTAACCACAGTGATGTGGAGTCTCTTCCCATGTACTCATCATCTCTGAGTCTTGTTTGGTAAGTGTAGGGTCTTTGGCACACTTTTGCATGATGCTGTTTTCTAACTGTCGAATCTTGAAAGTATTTATGCATTTTGGACAGCTGACTTTTTTTAGTTTTTTTTCTTTATTTTCTATATTCTTTGTTTACATTCCAAAGGCTTTCCCCTTTCCCAGTCCCCCTCACCATATGTCTCATAAATCCTATTCCCTTCACCCATTCCCCACTCACCCCCCCCATTTCTCTGTTCTGATACTCTCCTACAAAACTGGATCCAGTCTTTTCAGGACCGGGGTCCTTTCCTTCCTTCTTCTTGGGAATCTTTTGATTTGCTAATTGTGCCTTGAGTATTCAGAGCTTTTGGGCTCATTAATATCCACTTATCAGTGATTGCATTTCATGTGTATTCTTTTGTGATTGGGTTAACACACTTAGAATGATATTTTCCAGATCCAACCATTTGCCTACAAATTGCATGAATTCATTATTTTTAATTGCTGAGTAGTATTCCATTGTATAAATATACCACATTTTCTGTATCCATTCCTCCTTTAAGGGATATCTGGACTCCTTCAAACTTCTGGCTATTATAAATAATGCTGCTATGAACATAGTGGAGCATGTGTCTTTATTGTATGCAGGGGAACCTCTGGGTATATGCCCAGGAGTGGTGACAGGGTCTTCTGGAAGTGGCATGCCCAATTTTCTAAGGAACTGCCAGACTGATTTCTAGAGCAGTTGTACCATCTTGCAATCCCACCAACAGTGGAGGAGTGTTCCTCTTTCTCCACATCCTCTCCAGCACCTGTTGTCTCTTGAGTTTTTAATCTTAGCCATTCTGACTGGTGTGAGGTGGAATCTCAGGGTTGTTTTGATTTGAATTTCCTTGATGACTAATGATGTTGAACATCTCTTAAGGTGCTTCTCAGCCATCCAAGTTTCTTCTGGTGAAAATTCTTTGTTTAACTCTGTACCCCATTTTTAATAGGGTCATTTGGTTCTTTGGGGTCTAACTTCTTGAGTTCTTTGTATATATTGGATATTAGCCCTCTGTCGGATGTGGGGTTAGTGAAGATCTTTTCCTAATTTGTTGGTTGCCGTTTTGTCCTTCTGACAGTGTCCTTGGCCTTACAGAAACTTTGTAATTTTATGAGGTCCCATTTGTCAATTCTTGATCTTAGAGCATAGGCTATTGGTGTTCTGTTCAGGAACTTTCCCCCTGTGCCCATGTCCTCCAGGTTCTTCCCCAGTTTCTTTTCTATTAGTTTCAGTGTGTCTGGTTTTATGTGGAGGTCCTTGATCCACTTGGAGTTGATCTTAGTACAAGGAGATGAGTGGACCAATTCGCATTCTTCTGCATGTTGACCTCCAGTTGAACCAGCACCATTTGTTGAAAAGATTATCTTTTTTCCATGGGATGGTTGTAGCTCCTTTATCAAAGATCAAGTGACCATAACTCTGTGAGTTCATTTCTGGGTCTTCAATTCTTTTCTACTTGCCTGTCACTGTACCAATACCATTCAGTTTAACACAATTGCTCTGTAGTACTGCTTGAGGTCAGGGATATTGATTCCCCCAGAAGTCCTTTCATTGTTGAGGATCGTTTTAGCTATCCTGGGATTTTTGTTACTCCAGATGAATTTGAGAATTGCTCTTTCTAGATCTATGAATTGATTTGGGATTTTGATGGGGATTGCATTGAATCTGTAGATTGCTTTTGGCAAGATGGCCATTTTTACTATATTGATTCTGCCAATCCAAGAGCATGAAATATTTTTCCATCTTCTGAGGTCTTCTTCGATTTCTTTCTTCAAGGACTTGAAGTTCCTATCATACAGATCTTTCACTTGTTTGGTTAGAGTCCCTTTGGCACACTTTTGCATGATGCTATTTTCTTACTGTTGAATCTTGAAAGTCTTTATGTATTTTGGACAGCTGACTTTTATCAAGCACATCTGTCATCAGCATTTTTTTTCCTGGTCTACAACATGTGCTTTGTTCTTGTTGTTTGTTTCTTTGTTTTAATGTTCTTTGTTGAATTTTTGCAGAGCAGAAAAGTTAATTTAAATGAACTCTAAGGTCTTTCATTCATAGGTCAAACTATTTTATAGCATATTCAGTTTTAATTTGTGTCAATATTGCCTTATTAATTTTTCTTTGTATTTATATACACAGAATACATACTCAACCTATCAAATCCACAAAGAAGATTGTTGAAGTTGTGCTTAAGATTTTAAAATTTCTACTGATTGTTTGAAACATCAAAAACTTTCCAACCATGGAGACTTTCCAAAATGGCCATCACTGCATATTCCTCAATTTTTTTACATCTTTATCTTTTTCTGAACAATGTTTGAACTTCTTACTTTACAATTCTTTTATAACATTTATTTCTAGGTATTTACATATTTGGAAGCAATTTTAAATGCTTTTTAAATTTTTCATTTTCCTTCATATAAACAGAACACATACACACCGTTGACCTTGCATCTACGGCCGTTCATGATTTTATCCATCACTTCTGACTGCAGAGTCCTCATGATTTTTATGTGTATAATTGCATCATTTAAAATATAGTTTTTATTTCTTCTGCTTCAGTGGTCAGTACTTTCATTTCTTCTTTGTTGATTCCTGTCATTTGCATTGGTAATAAAATCGCAGTAGTAGCTGGGGTGAGACTCCTTCTTTCATGGTGGACCTCAAGCAGAAATTTTTAAATAATTTGCCTTTAGTAATATGTATTATATATGTATTTGTTCAGTTTTTCTGAGATGGGGTAGCACTTTCAAGCCTAGCCTATTCTGCAACTCCCTATGTTGATCAATGTGTTCTCAAACTAACAGATATTCAACCACCTGTGCCTACTGAGATTAATAGTATATGCCATCACATCTGGCTGCTGTATATTTTTTGAACATACTCAACATTTCCTTATGTAATCAAATGCTAATATTTTATGTATTAATATGTAATAGATCTTGTTCTATAATTTTTCTATACACATTAATAATAAAATTATTTCTGTTTTGTCTAATTGAAAGTGTCCTTTGTCTTACAAGAGCTTCTCAATTTTATGAGGTCCCATTTGTCAATTGTTTATCTTAGAGCATGAGCCATTGGTGTTCTGGAAATTTCCCTCTGTGCCAATGTATTCAAGGTTCTTTCCCACTTTATCTTCTGTTAGATTAAGTGTATCTGGTTTAATGTGGAGGTCTTTGATACACTTGGATTTGAGCTTTGTACAAGGAGATAAGAATGGATCATTTTGCATTCTTCTAAATGCAGACCGCCAGTTGAACCTGTACCATTTGTTGAAAAGGCTGTCTTTTTTCACTGGATGCTTTAGCTTCTTTGTTAAATATCAAGTCACCATAGGTGTGTAGGTTCATTTCTGGGTCTTCAATTTTATTCCATTGATCTACTTGCCTGTCTCTGTACCAATATCATGCAGATTTTATCACTATTGATCTTTATAGTATAGCTTAAAGTCAGGGATGGTGATTCCCCAGAAGTTCTTTTATTGTTGAGAATAATTTTTGCTATTTCAAATAAATTTGAGAATTGCTCTTTTTAATTCTATAAATAATTGAGTTGGAATTTTCATGGGGATTGCATTGAATCTGTATATTGCTTTTGGTAAGATGGCCATTTTTACTATATTAATCTTGCCAATCCATGAGCATCAGAGATCTTTCCATCTTCTGATGTTTTCTTCTATTTCTTTCTTCAGGGATTTGAAGATGTTGTCATACATATCTTTCACTTGCTTGGTTAGAATCACATCAAGATATTTTATATTATTTGTGATTATTGTGAAGGGTGTCATTTCCCTAATTTTTTCTCAGCCTTTTTATCCTTTGGGTAGAGAAAGGCTACTGATTTGTTAGAGTTAGTATTATATCTAGCCACTTTGCTGAAGTTGCTTGTCAGCTGTAGGAGTTCTCTTATGGATTTTTGGGGGTGTCACTTGTGTATACGATCATATCATCTGCAAATAGTGATATCTTGACTTCCTCCTTTCCAATTAGCATCTCTTTGACCTCTTTTTGTTGTCTAATTCTCTGGGTAGAATTTCAAGTACTATATTATGTACACAGAGAGTGGGCAGCCTTGCCTTTTCCCTGATTTTAATGGATTGCTTTGAGTTTCTCTCTATTTAATTTGATGTTGGCTATGGGTTTGCTGTACATTGATTTTATTATATTTTGGTATGAACCTTGAACTCCTTATCTCTCCAATACGTTTAACATGAGTGGGTGTTGTATTTTGTCAAAGGATTTTTCAGCATCTAATGAAATGGTGGTTTTTTTTTCTTTGAGCTTGTTTGTATAGCAGATTACATTGAATGGATTTTCATACATTGAACCATCCCTGCATCCCAGGGATGAAGCCTACTTGATCATGGTGGATGATCATTTTGATGTGTTCTTGGATTTGGTTTTCAAGAATTTTATTGAGTATTTTTGCATCAATATTCATAAGGAAAATTGATCTGAGTTCTCTTTCTTTGTTGGGTCTTTTTGTGGTTTAGCTATCATTGTAACAATGGCTTCATAGAAAAAGTTGGGTAGTGTTCCTTCTGTTTCTACTATATGGAATAGTTTGAGAAGTATTGGTATTGTATCTTCTTTTAAGATCTGTTAGAATTCTGTACTAAAACCATCTGGTCCTGTGCTGGGAGACTTCTAATGACTGCTTCTACTTCCTTGGGGGTTATGGGACCATTTAGATGGTTTATTTGATCTTGATTTAACTTTGGTATCTAGTATCTTTCTAGAAAAATCCTCCATTTCACCCAGGTTTTCCAGTTTTGTTGAGTATAGGCTTTTGTAGTAAGATCTGACTTTTTTTAATTTTCTCAGTTTCTGTGGTTATGTCTCCCTTTTCATTCCCAATTTTGTTAATTTGGAAACTGTCTCTGTGCCCTCTGGTTAGTCTGGCTAAGGATTTATCTATATTGTTGATTTTCTTAAAGAACCAGCTCCTGGTTTTCTTGATTCTTTATATAGTTCTTTGTTTTACTTGGTTGATTTCAGCTCTGAGTTTGATTATTTAATGCTGTCTATTCCTCTTGGGTGTGTTTGCTTCTTTTTGTTTTAGAGCTTTTAGATATGCTGTTAAACTACTAGTGTATGCTCTATTCAGTTTCTCTATGGAGGTACTCAGGGTTAAGAGTTTTCCTCTTAGCACTGATTTCATTGTGTCCCATAAGTTTGGATATGTTGTTCTCCTTATTTATAATAGCCAGAAATTGGAAACAACCTAGAATTCCATCAACAGAAGAATGGATACAGAAAATATGGTACATTTACACAATAGTGATTAAAAACAATGACCTCATTAAATTGGCAGGCAAATGGATGGAACTAGAAAATATCATCCTGAGTGAGGTAACCCAGACACAAAAGAACATGCATGGTATGTATTCACTGATAAGTGAATATTAGTCCAAAAGCTTACAAGGCACATGGCACAACCCACAGACCATATGGAGCTTAGAAGGAAGGAAGACTAGGGTGTGGATGCTTCAGTCCTGCATTGAGGTGGGGGTACAGGATGATTGTGAGAGGTGGAGAGAGGGGGGCCTTGGAGGGAGAGGGGACAGAGAGGAAATAAGGGGGCAGAATCAGGAACTGGAGGAGATGTGAGAGAGGTACAGAGGGCCAGGAAATTGAACAAAAATATGTAGCAGGGGGAATGAGGAACTGGGGATAGCCTAGAGGGTCCCAGACACCAGGGAAGTGTGAAGCTCCCAGGACCCAATGGGGATTACTTTAGCCAAAATTCACAAAGAAAGGAGAGATATGGTCTATTGAGACCATCTCCAGTAGATAGACAAGACCCCTGGTTGAGGGATAGGGCCACCTACCCATCTCAAAGTTTTTAACCCAGAAATGTTCCTGTCCAAAGCAAAAACAGGGAACTGGTACAAAAAAAATGGAACTGAGACTGAAGGAAGGGCCAACCAGGGATTGTTCCATCTGGAGATCCATCATGTATGCAGACACCAAACCCAACACTGCTGTGGTCAAGAGGCACTTGCTGACAGGAACCTGGTGTAGCAGTTTCTGGGGAGGTCCAGCCAGCAACTGACCAATGCAGATGCAGATGTCTGAAGTCAACCACAGACTTAGCCCAGGGAACCTGGTGGGGGAACTGGTGGAAGGACTAGAGGAGCAGAGGGGGATTGCAATCCCATTGGAAGAACAACATAGGCTGGCCTGAACACCCAGTTCTTCCAGAGTCTAGACCACCAACCAAGAAGTGTACCTGGAGGGATCGATGGCTCCAGATACATGTTTATTAGAGAACAGCCTTGTCTAACAGCAAAGGGAAGGGAGGCCCTTGGTCCCAGGGATGTTTGATGTCCCAGCATAGGGGCATGTTGGAACGGTGGGGCAGGAAAGTGTGGGTGGGTCAGGAGTACTCTCATACAGGCAAAGGGAGGAGGAGGGCAGATGTGGGATGGGGGTTGCTGAAGGGGAACTTGGAAGTGGGATATCATTTGAGAGGTAAACACACAACATAAGAGACATAAGTTCACAACACACAATAATTTGCCTTTTTACTGTTCCTTAGCTTTGGTGAAGGGACTAGTAGTTAAGAGGTAAAAATGAACGGTAGAATATAAAGAATGCTTTTCAATTGCTCATTTTCTGGCAAAATTTCAAGAAATTTTGATATAGTCTTATCTATAATGTAATGTGTTAGAAATCAATCAGTTAACTGGGCTTACTGAACACAGTAGGATGCCACAATTATAAATCAATCAATGTACTACTGCTCCAGTGTATTAACAAACACAATAATATTCATTACTGTTCATCAGTTTATGCCAAATCAACTGAAGGATACACTGAGCAACAAAACAAAACGATGTAACACCAAAAATAGTTTTTGTTGTTTGATATACTCTGCCCAAAGACACCAAATAATGCAAAGGCAAAAGTTTTTTAAATCTACTAATGAACAGAATTAAATAGAACACCCAAACTTTGAGAGAAGTTTACTCATTTGAAAGGCTGGAGAAGCTCTGGAAAAACACACACACACACACACACACACACACACACACACACATACACACACACCATGTTTGAACTTCTTTGCATGAGGAAGAAAAAGAAACATGTGATGCACTCAATAATCCTGAATTTTCCCTTTAGAAAGACAGGGCATAATTCCAATTCTGAGATTAATTATTACAAGAGATTATGTCAAAGTAGTGATTTAAGAGTTTTATTAAATAAGTGGGATGACAAATGACACGTGTTCTCTTTAATTTTTGTCAAATAAAAATCCAGAACTTTAACCTTAGTACACCCAGAACATGCACGACCAAGTACACAGAACCACTGTCACGCATCTCGCTCAGAAACAAAAGGTGCCGCAACCTTTGTGTGCATTCGTACACACCTTCAGTTTATGACTTGGCTAATCAGGGCACTTACACTGGCAGTGAACACGACAGAGTGCTGCTTTCTATTCATGCAGAAAGACTCAGGCAACATAAGTCATTTTTAAACACTCTACCATTGAAAAGAGGAAATTGCATGGAAACGGCTGGTGTCAAAATTACATACAAAAACACAAGGGTTTTTGAGATAAGAGTGCTAAGAATTTGATTCCAAGACAGTTTATTTATGCTTATCAGAGTACTAATCACCAAAGTTATTCATATGTGGAGAAAAATATGAACTATGCTTAGTGCAACTAAAGGCTAGAACTTTCATACCAATAAAAAAGAAACTGTGAGCACTATTAATAATATAAGATTAGACTAGTGGAGAACTTCATAGAAACAAGGTCATTCCTTAAAAGAAAAGAATTGTACAACACTTAGGAAATCACATTACTTAGCTCACTGGTTCTCAACCTTCCTAAAGTTGGAATGCTTTAAGATAGCTCATAGTGTTGTGGTGACTCCCAACCATGAAGTTACTTTCATCGCTACTTTGTAAGTGTAATTTTGCTACTGTTATGTGTGTATCATAAGATTTTTCTGAAGGTCTTAGGTGACTGCTGGAAGACCCCCAAAAGGTTGTAAAGCACAGGTTGAGAACCTCTGACTTAACTGAATACAAAGCTATCCCTGCAGTGAAGATTTTCATTAAGTTCTCTCCCAGTGTCCTGAACCAACAGGTTGGGGATCATGGGTTTGAGGAATTTGAACTCACCAGTCCCAGAGTCCCCGGTCAGACATACCTCATATTGATAGTTGTGGGACAAGGTCCCTGTGCCACTGACATCCACCAGGTGGCCAGGAAAGTGTCCCTCAGGCACAGAGCAGCCACCCAGAGAGGCCGCCCTGGCCCTCCTGCACAGCTTTACCCCCACGAAGAGCACCACAGACAAGAGGAAGAGAGAAGACACAGAGGCCAAGGCAATGACCAGGTACACAGTAAGGGCATCCTCAACTTCTTGTGTGGGGTCAGATGCTACTTCAGGTAGAGGCAGGTAGGGCTGCGAGAAGCCATCCACCAGCAGCACATGCAGTGTGACACTGGCAGAGCGTGGAGGCTCTCCATTGTCCTTGACCAGCAGCACCAGCCTGTGCTTGGGCACATCACGCTCGCTCAGCAGCCTGGTGGTGCGCACCTCGCCGTTGTGCGCCCACACGCTGAACAGCCCTGGTTCCGTGGCCTTGAGCAGCTGGAAGGTCAACCAGGCATTCTGACCAGAGTCGCGGTCCACTGCCACCACCTTGGTGACCAGGTAGCCAGGCTCCGCCGCCCTGGGCAGCAGCTCAGTGCAGGGTGCAGAGGCGTTCTGCAGAGGGTAGAGCACGAAGGGTGCATTGTCATTGTCGTCCAGCACCACCACGCGCACCAGAGCCTGGCTGCTGAGGGCAGGTGAGCCTCCGTCTGTGGCACCCACATGAAACTCGAAGGTCTGCAGGTTCTCATAGTCCAGCGCCCTGAGCGCGAACAGCTGCCCGTTGTCGGCATTAATGGAGATGAGCGAGGAGAGGGCCAACTGATGGTCATGGGGCGGCAGCAGCGAGTAGGTGATGTGGGCATTGGAGCCTGAGTCTGAGTCTGTGGCGCTGATGGTGCCTATGTGCAGAGCGGGGCTGTTGTTCTCGTGGACAAACAGGGTGTAGGAGGTTTGGGTGAAGGCGGGGGCATTGTCGTTGATGTCGGACACCTGCACCATTATGGTGTGCTGGGTTGTGAGCCTGGGTGTGCCCATGTCGGAGACAGTGATGGTGATGTTGTACTGAGCTCTGCTTTCTCTGTCCAGAGGGCTCTCTGTCACCAGAGTATAGAAATTCTTGAAAGTGGATTTTAGAACGAATGGCAAGTTTTCTGGAATAGAACAAACCACCTTTCCATTCTCTCCAGAATCCCTGTCTCCAACCCTGAAGATGCTGATTATGGTCTCAGGAGCATTTTCTGGGACTGAGCTGGTCAGTGAAGATATGGTCAGTTCTGGGGCATTGTCATTCACATCCACCACCTCTATCAACACAGAGCCTTTTCCAGAAAGCCCACCTCCATCTGTGGCCTCAATTTTCACATGGTAAGATTTAAGTTTTTCAAAATCCAATTCCTTTTTCAGTCGTATTTCTCCTGTGACTTTGTTTATTGAGAAAGTTTTCTGGATTTCATCTGATGCTTGGACCAAGCCATAGGAAACTCTCCCATAGTTACCAGCATCTGCATCCTGTGCTAAGACAGTCAGGACTGGGAAGCCTGGGGGACTGCTCTCTGGGACCTGCACCTCATAGGGGCTGTTCACAAACTCAGGAGCATTGTCATTGACATCCATGATCAGGATTCGAACCAGGGCTGTTCCTGACCTAGGTGGAGACCCACCATCCAGAGCCATGAGGGTTAGGCTCAGCTCTGCCTGCTCCTCTCTGTCCAAGGCTCTGTCCTGCACCAACTCTGGATATTTCTTGCCTTCACTGTTATTTCGAGTGAGGACATGAAAATGAGAGTTGGGGCTGACTGTGTACTGTTGAAGCCCATTGCTGCCCACATCCAAATCCTGGGCTAAATTCAATGAAAACCGTGTTCCTGGCTGGCTGTTTTCAGGTATATTCAATAGCATTTCCCCTTCTGGGAATTCTGGAGCATGATCATTTATGTCCTGGATCAATAATTCTCCTTGAAAATATTGCACTGGCTTTTCAAGAGACACCTGGAAAGGCAGCACACAGGGATCCACAGAGCCACACAGCTCTTCCCGGTCTAGTTTCTCCCTCAGAAGCAAATCTCCAGTCTCAGGATCCAGCAGCAATCTCTGCTTGTAATCATCAGACAGCACCCGTGCAGCCCTGGCAGCCAGCTCCCCAGCTCCCAGACCCAGATCCTTGGCCAGGTGGGCTACAAAGGAGCCACTCTCTGATTCCTCTAAGATGGAGTATTGGGTTGTTGGCTGGCTGCAAACCTGAACCAAACCCATCATAAAAATAAAAGCGATTGCTTGCCTGTTTGGGTGAACTTTCTCCAGCTTCTCCATGAGAGGGTGGTGAGTGCTTGCGACCAATCCTTTAGAATTCCCAAAGCTTTGAAATGCTGAACTCTGACTTCTTCTTTGGAGGAATCTTAACATTCTTAATCTTACACTAATCCAGTATATCCTTGCCCAAACCCTTTCATAGCTCTGTAGTGTCTGCCAAGCTCTTGCCTGCGTCTTTTGTTCTGTATTGCAAGGAGCAATTCCGGGTATTTTAGCACTTTTAATCACAATCTTAGCCTGCAGCGCCACCCTGCGTCCACTTTGATAAATTCATACAGTTCCATTTTCAAGTCAAACTCCTCTTTAAAATTTCCAAATTGACATTTTTTAAAAGTGTATGCAAATATTTTTTCTTTATTAAATGTTGTTATTGATTGAAATTGCGTAGTCAATATAATTATCCAATACTATGCATGAGAGGAGTCCTGAAAAGAAAGCTGGAAGATATCTCGTCTTTGCATAAGTGTAAGATTTGAACAATCAGTTAAACAAAACAAGAAAGCATTTTAAAATACGTTTTCCACAGTGATAAAATACCAAGGATACATTGTTAATATAAAGAATTTATGGAATTTACTATAAATTATTTCAGAGGGAATTACCTTTTGGAGCACGATAATGCACAGATACAGTTGTATAATCTAATTCATCACCTGACCACCTGATTGAAATAGCTACAAACCAAATGGTTTATGTTGGTAAAAAATAAACTAAGGTTTAATACTGACTCAGCCTAAAATATTTAAAAGTACTTTGACATTACAAATTTTGATGCAATCTAAGACGATAGCTAACAAATCTCTCCTGTGACTATTTAAATAGAAATTTGTTTTTATGCATTTATTGCATAAATCATTCAGATATTTAGTTTCAAACTTAGAGTAGCACATTAAAACCCAGGAAATTTTATTTTTTCAAACTTCTTTTTATTGTCAATATCGTTTTTGGCTATTCGGAAGTTCTATTTTCACATGAAAAATTTAGAGATGTCTTGGTAACTTCTAAGAGAAAAGCAAGCTGGCAGTTAGGTGAGGATTCCATTAACTCATAAACTAATTAGAGAATAATCTTTACAATACAGAGTCCTCTAGTGTGCATACACTTCCTCCTTACATAGGTCTTCAGTAATCTCTTTCTGTTGTCTACTGTTCTGCATGAAGCTCATCTATTTCCCGTCTGCTTCTTTTCTAATCATCTTACCCCCTTTGACTCCAAGGGACTTTTCCTTTATTCTAGGTTTGTCCAATGGTAGCACACAGATATATTTGGGGATCATCTTGTATTCTACACAGCTGCTGAATTTGCTTATTAGTGTTAGCATTCATGTAGATTACTTATGATTTGGAAAATGCAAAACCACACCATCTATACGTATCAATAGTTCTGTGTTTTCCTTTTCTAAATGTCAGATTTTTCTAAAAATGCTTTTCTGCATTTATTAAGGCAATTCTGTGGTTTTGCCATCCATTTTGCCCATATGTTATATTTTAGCATTGATTTCTGTGTGTTGAAACAATTTTGTTCCTGGATAGACATGACGCAAAATTTCATCTGTTATTGCTGTCAGTCTGCTAGTATTTTCTTGAGAATTTTCACATCGACAGTGAAAAAAGAAATGGCTGTATAATTTTCTTTCCTTTTGTTATATTTGCCTGGTTTTCTCACAGTTTACTGTCACAGAAAGATTTGATAAGTGGTTGCTGCTCTGATCTGTTGTTAGCTCAGTAATGGCAGATATATAGCTCTATGAGGAGGGAATTATATTGGGGGTATCAAGTCAATTTCCTTCATCTCTAGAGTCTAAAACTACCAGCCATTCCTTCAGAATGGAAATTTTGGGTTGTACCTTACTGTTGCTGGGTATCATCAAACTTGCACGTTTATTTCCGATATGCAGGCTACAAGACTTTGTGTGTGTGTGTGTGTGTGTGTGTGTGTGTGTGTGTGTAGCTCTGGCTGTTGTGGAACTCACTATGTAAATCAAGCCAACCTCACACTCACAGAGGTCCACCTGTTTCTGTCTGCAAAGTGCTTGGATTAAAGTCGTGCATCACCATGCCAGGCTCTCCATGTGATTTTCACTTATCAATTACTTTATAAAAATTATTCTTAAAGGTCTCATATCTACCTGCATAATGGACACCATAAAAGCTATGAAGGAGACAACATCTAAAATAATTGGCTTCATAAAGAAAGTGCAGAATTGTAAGCCACAAGGCTCTTTAGACCCAGCTCAAACACAGCTTTAGGTGTGGAATAGAACTTCGACCCATGCGTGAGCCAACCTTCTTCTTTAAGTCTTGGATCCCCTGAAATCTGAGTACAAACTGCCACGAGACCTCCAATCTCTCTTTTAAAGACCATTAAAGTCAGGACAGGACAAAGGAGCTTCTGAAAGAAGGCAAATAGCAGACCGAATGTCACGACGGAGGGCGCGACTAAGGCTATGGAAAAGAGAGCAGACAGGTGCAGTGTTTGTTCTCTCCCCTAAGACATAGAGATTCATAACTACCTGAAAAGACTGCAGGTGAGGAGAAATGACAAGGAGGAAATGACAATCACAAAGAAAGTAAACTTGCTATGACAATATACCAAGTGGAATTTTTGAAAAAGAAAGAAAGGAGGGAGGATGGGAGGGAGAAGAGGAGGAGGGAGAGGAGGAGGGTGAGCACTGTATTACATGAATGCAGGTTCTGAAAGAACAAATATAAAATGTGATGAATAAATGAAATAATCTAAAAGAAAGCAAGATTTATCCCTTCTTTGCTTTTTGGGGAAGTCAAACGTAGAAGCAAGAGTGTTTTTGCATATAAAAACTGAGAAGCGCAGGGCAGTGGAGGTTCATGCCTGTAATCCCAGCACTTGGGAGGCAGAGGCAGGCGGATTTCTGAGTTTGAGGCCAGCCTGGTCTACAGAGTTCCAGGACAGCCAGGGCTAAACAGAGAAACTCTGTCTCAACAAACCAAACCAAACAAACAAAACAGAAAAATGAAAAGCTGGCTCACACACTTACCATCAACCGTATTTTTAGCATGTCAGAATCTCAGGAGAAAGATATTGTAATTCTTATGTGTGAAAATACCCAAACTACTGTTATGCACTAAAATTGGATTGTGAATATTCTAGAAAATAATTAATTTTCTGAATTGATGTCATTGTGAAACAATGAAGGGGAGTATAAACTGTATGAAACTATGTTTTAAAATAAAGGACTGACTCTTTATCTTAAAATTTTAATTTTGATGCTATAAACACTAACCAAGGTCAATAGAAGCAGCAGTTAGAGACTAAGGAATTTAAATTGAGATTTCTAAAAGCTTTTTTTTCATTTCATACCTCAAATCAAAGGCACAAATGAGATGAATGTAGAACTAAATTAGAGATTAATGTATTTTTTGACTTTCAGAGATTTAAATAAAATAATGGGATCATAGAGATTGGTGTTATCCTGACAAAATTAAATTTTGTTCCTTTATGAATATGGATAGTTCTTTTAAAATTTGATGTGCAGACAAATTTGAGATAAATCTTAAGTCCTCAGAAAGTTCATTGATTTTCTTGATGTTTCAAGTTAATTATTCAATGAGTACAAAGTGAACACACCTGATTGAATGAAACATTGCATTCTTGAGCCAGAAGCTCAACTATGAATAAAAGCAAAACAGCATTTTCAGATTGTGTAGCATTTACTGGTTATTTAGCAGTAAGAGGATTCAAATTTTGTTTTAGTTTATTCTCCAAATATTGAAATATCAGTAATATCAACTTGTACATTAGTGACCTCACCACTAGAGAATTGATAGACAGTCATCTCTTTTACGAATATCAGATTTACAGTTTGTAAAGTGCTACAAAGTGCAAGAATAGTTAGTACTGTACATACAGTATCTCCCCTGAGTTCTGCACTTAATAAAATATCCATATAAAGAGGTCTTGGGAACCAGGCATAATGGTATAGCCATGATCCCAGACCTCAGGAGCAGACTTGGAGGCCAGCCAGCCTAGGCTACTCAGAGAGAACTTGATAAGAACTTATCTCAGAAATAAGTAATAGCAAAAGTTTTGAAAATCAATTCAAAGAAATGGATAAATGATTTCTAATTGTAGGGAAATAAAAATAACTTGAACAAAGACTGGTTGTTCTTTGTCTTCAAATTCAGTCCAGCTTATCTCTCTGGCTTGGGAATTTTCTGCCCATTTTCTCAACAACATATGAATATAAGCCATCTACAAATTAAATTACTAGTAGGAACTGGAGCTGGTGATTTACCTGAAAAAATGCATACCTTGAAAAATGCATACCTTGTATTCCTTGGACCTCAGGTCTTGAACACACATTCTCTCTCTCTCTCTCTCTCTCTCTCTCTCTCTCTCTCTCCTACTCATAGTAGTCTCATCATTTGTTTTAAAGTTATAAATTGATCATCAGCGTATAGCCCTTCCAACTTTAGCCCGATACCATATGGTGCAGTGTCTCTCAAAATTAACTATCCTATATGAATTGCATAATATTCATGAAAATGGACACAAGTTGAAGAGAAATGAAAAGTTGAAGAGCTCAATTACAGTTTTTATACAAAGCATTTGGGATGAACAGAAATGTATTTTCTGATTATTCAAACTATACTCTTGCTCATTTCCATAAACTTTTGGTGTTGGGGAGCTTCGGGATGGAAGGTGCTTCTCCTGCTCCCAAGAGAGCTTAAGTGTGGTTACAACTGTACCGTTGAACTTACTGATGTTTGGGAGCATGCCAATCTTAGAGTTTGGTCTCTCCAGAGTTTCCCAAACTATTCCATTTTTTTAAATTTTATTTTCTATATTCTTTGTTTACATTCCAAAGGCTTTCCCCTTTCCCAGTTCCCCCCCATCATAGGTCCCATAAGTCTCCTCCCCCCCAACTATTCCCCAATCACCCCCCCCCACCATTTTTCTGTTCTGGATCTACAAAACTGGATCCAATCTTTTCAGGCCCAGGGTCCTCTCCTTTCTTCTTCTTGGGAACCATTTGACTTGCTAATTGTGCCTTGAGTATTTAGGGCTTCTGGGCTCATTAATATCCACTTATCAGTGATTGCATTTCATGTATATTCTTTTGTGATTGGGTTAACTCGCTTAGGATGATATTTTCCAGATCTAACCATTTGCCTACAAATTGCATGAATTCATTATTTTTAATTGCTGAGTAGTATTCCATTTTATAAATATACCACATTTTCTGTATCCGTTCCTCCTTTGAGGGATATCTGGGCTCCTTCCAACTTCTGGCTATTATAAAAAAGGCTGCTATGAACATAGTGGAGCATGTGTCTTTATTGTATGCAGGGGAATCCTCTGGGTATATGCCCAGGAGTGGTATGCCAGGGTCCTCTGGAAGTGACATGCCCAATTTTCTGAGGAACCACCAAACTGATTTCCAGAGCGGTTTTACCATTTTGCAATCCCACCATCAGTGGAGGAGTGTTCCTCTTTCTCCACATCCTCGCCAGCACCTATTGTCGCTTGAGTTTTTAATCTTAGCCATTCTGACTGGTGTGAGGTGGAATCTCAGGGTTGTTTTGATTTGCATTTCCCTGATGACTAATGATGTTGAACATCTCTTAAGGTGACCATGAAAGCTAGAAGATCCTGGGCAGATATCATGCAGACTCTAAGAGAACACAAACTTCAGCCAAAACTACTATAACCAGCAAAATTCTCAATTGCCATAGATGGAGAAACCAAGGTATTCCATGACAAAACCAAATTTGCACATTATCTTTCCACAAGCCCAGCCCTACAAAGGATAATAGGGTAAAAACACCAACACAAGAAGGAAAACCACACCCCAGAAGAATCAAGATAGAAACCTCCTCTCATCAAATCCAAAGGAAGATAACCTCTCAAATATAAAAAAATAATTTCAAAAATGTCAGGAGGTAATAATTACTATTCCTTAATATCTCTTAACATCAATGGACTCAATTTTTTATAGATTCAATTATTTTCTTTTAGAAAGCAACATTCAAATATTAGATAAATACCTCCAGATGACAAAACATGAAAACAAAAAATTTTAAATAAATTTAAACACAAATAATAATTTGTCATGTAAAAATTTAAAAATTTCGTTCTGTGGTTTTGGTTGCTTCTACATGTTATTTTTCAATGTAGAAAATTCAAACGTTCCAAATGATAATCTTTTCCCCCTTAATATATTCTATATTTCCACAACATTTAATTACAACGTTGTAGGTAGAATACTGCTGTGACAATTTTCATCCCCAAATATTCTTACATCGTGACAGATTGAAATTTGAAGGGAGGAACCCTCAATAGGAAGCAACAAAATTATTTGCCCTAAGGCACTGTACTTATGGCAAATAAGTATTAATAAGAAAATGACTAAAACACTTAAAAGCCATTCACCTGCATATTCTGTTGAAAGTTTAATGTGCCATCATTTACATCCACAATTTACAAATGAACTTATCATCCGAACACATGCCTCACTAAATGTCTGCTCATGCACGCTACATCACTTACAATGGCTTAAGTCAAGAAAGATCATTTTTGGTACATTTTCGTAGCAATATAGAGTTGTATGTAAGCAAATAAAATCTTGAAATACTAATTGTGGTAGCCAGTAAAGATAATAAATTAATTGCACTACTTCTGCTTGTGTACAAATCATGAAAAATATGATGGAGGACTGTATCTTATGTTCACACTTCATCAGCTGTAGACAAAGCTGCTTTACCATGTTAGGTGTGTGGGGGAGGAAAACACACACATGCACAATGGAGTTGTTTAACTCAAGTGTCAAGAAGCATGGAATTGGCGTTTTCAGAAATAAATGAAACTGCAGATTGTTTAGGTCCAATTATCACACTCCAACACAAGAAAGCACTGTGGGGCATTTGGGAAACAGATGGGGAGAAAGCGGTGGGATTATAGAAGGTGGTACTTAGGAGAATGTTATCACGGTGTGGTATGTACAATACCTCAGAAAATGTCACATTAAACGCTGTACTTTGCAAGTTGGTGCATAGCAATGAAAGTGAAAATGAAAGTGAATACTACCTAGAAAGATATATGCATAGCCTCAACATGATACAATTTGAAGTGGATATATTTTCAAGTATAGTCATAAATGCAGAGGAACAAATGATTCCTAAGAACAGTACTTGAAATGACAACAGAAACACAGCAAAGTTACTTATTTCCCTCTTAGTGAAAAAAATACATTAAAATTGGATTGATAAAATACAAAGCAAAGACGAAAAATAGGAAAGAAAAGACATAAAAAAAGAAAAAACAACCTCTACACCACTATAGAAATTATGTGTAAAATCAACATAGACATATATTATCACAAGGAAAAATCATTAAATGCAAAGGGAAATATTGATAGCGAAGAAACTACTTCTTATTCGGTTACCAAAACCTGTGTGACCCTAATACTGAAATTTAGTTGGGTTCCTAAGGGATACTATTGAGAATAATGGTTCAAAAACTTGAAATCTGTTGTCCCAGAGTCTCCGCTCAGACACACCTCATACTGGTAGCTCTGGGACAGTGTCCCCATACCGCTAACATCCACCAGGTGGCCAGGAAAGTGTCCCTCAGGCACAGAGCAGCCACCCAGAGAGGCTTCCCTGACCCTCCTGCACAGCCTTACCCCTATGAACAGCAGCACAGACAGGAGGAAGAGCGAAGACACAGAGGCCAAAGCAACAACCAGGTAAAGTGTGAGCAAGTCTTCTTCCTGTGAAGGGTCATGCCTCACCTCTGGCAGAGGCAGGTAGGGCTGCGAGAAGCCATCCACTACTAGCACATGAAGAGTGACACTGGCAGAGCGTGGAGGATCGCCATTGTCCTTGACCAGCAGCACCAGCCTGTGCTTGGGCACATCGCGCTCGCTCAGCAGCCTGGTGGTGCGCACCTCGCCATTGTGCGCCCACACGCTGAACAGCCCGGGCTCCGTGGCCTTGAGCAGCTGGAACGACAACCAGGCATTCTGGCCAGAGTCAGAGTCCACTGCCACCACCTTGGTGACCAGGTAGCCAGGTTCCGCTACCCTAGGCAGCAGCTCAGTGCAGGGCGCAGAGGCATTCTGCAGAGGGTAGAGCACGAAGGGCGCATTGTCATTGTCGTCCAGCACCATCACGCGCACCAGAGCCTGGCTGCTGAGTGCAGGAGAACCTTGGTCTGTGGCACCCACATGGAACTCGAAGGCCTGCAGGCTCTCATAGTCCAGCGCCCTGAGAGCGAACAGCTGCCCATTGTCTGCGTTGATGGAGACCAACGAGGCGAGGTTCAGCTGCGGGTGGCGGGGCGGCAGCAGCGAGTAGGTGATGAGGGCATTGGAGCCTGAGTCTGAGTCTGTGGCGCTGATGGTGCCTATGTGCAGGGCGGGGCTGTTGTTCTCGTGGATCAACAGGGTGTAGGAGGTTTGGGTGAAGGCAGGGGCATTGTCATTGATGTCCATCACCTGCACTGTTATGGTGTGTTGTGTTGTGAGCCTGGGTGTACCTAGGTCAGAGACTATGATGGTGATGTTGTATTCTTCTCTGTTTTCTCTGTCCAGTGGCCCCTCTGCAACTAAAGTGTAGTAATTCTCGAATGTAGGCTTCAAAAGAAATGGAAGTTCATTCTGAATAGAACACACCATCCTTCCATTATCCCCAGAATCTGGGTCAGAGACACTGAAAACAGCAACTACAGCCTCAGGAACATTTTCTGGGATGGAACTAGTGAGTGAAGACATGGTGAGCTTAGGGGCATTGTCGTTCACATCCACTACCTGTACAGCCAAAGTGCATTTTCCTGAGAGACCTCCACTGTCTGTGGCTACAATTTCCATGTTATAATGTGGAGTTGCTTCAAAATCCAATGCTCCTTTAAGACGAATTTTTCCTGTGATTTCATCTATTACAAATGGTTTAGAAGCTCCCGTGCCTTGAAACAGAGAGTAGGCTACATTGCCATGTATGCCAGCATCTAAATCTCTGGCAGAGACTGTAACAACTAAGGCATCGAGGGGACTGTTCTCAAGGATCTCCACCTCATAGAGCGACTGTAAAAATTGGGGGGCATTATCATTGATGTCCAAGACTTCAATTCGAACCGTGGTAGTCCCAGACTTGGGCGGAGCACCCCCATCCAGAGCAGTGAGGATTAAAGTGAGCTCAGGCTGCTCCTCCCTGTCCAGGGCTCTGTCCAGCACCAGCTCTGGGTATTTCCTGCCATCTGAGCGACTGTGAGTAACGACATGGAAATGGCGGTTGGGACTGACTGTGTAGTTCTGAACAGCATTGCTTCCTATGTCAGGGTCCTCAGCTGCCTTCAGAGGAAACACAGTCCCTGGCAGGGCGCTTTCTTGAATTTTTAGGAGCATTTCTGTGTCAGGAAACTCTGGAGAGTGGTCATTTATATCTGTGAGCTGCAGGTCTGTTTGAAAGAACTGCACAGGGTTTTCCAGAATGATCTGGAAGTGCAGCACACAGGGCTCTGCCTCCCCACACAGTGCCTCACGATCTGGTTTTTCCTTCAGGAGCAAATTCCCTGTCTCTACATCCAGCTGCAAGAGGTCTTTGTTTCCTCTGTGATGGATTCGTGCCCCTCTAGTGGCCAGTTCCCCTACTCTGAACCCCAGATCTTTTGCCAGGTTAGCTACTAAGTAGCCACTCTCCGTTTCTTCTGGCATGGAATAGCTCATTGCCTCAGAACCATTCTCCCACAATAGAAACAATATAGCAAGAAAAAACACTTGCCTTTTCTCTGGAGTTTTTGCTAGCGCTGTCTCCATTGTTGAGATATGATCCAAAGGGCAGTGCTTCTAAATCTTGTCCGTGTCAGTCACACAGATGTTTTGGTAAAATAATCTTGAATAAACCTTACTGAATTGCTTTCAGAAGTCCTTTCTCCCTCCCGGATCTTATGTAAATGCTCCCCCTTTTGGGGAAACACTCGGCATTCTGAATCCCAGGAATGGCGTCTTGGACATCCTAGGAACACCTTGTTCTACAAATCCTTAGACTGCAGCGCCACCGTGTGTACTACTCTAGTGTTGCACATAGTGCTCTCCACCTTGTTCTCAGTTTGGCCCTGCTGTGGTTAAACATCTTTTAAGATACAGAAGTATCCCTCTATTTACGTTCAGTTCTTCGAAAACATGAGTCCAATACAATTGATGCATTAATTTTCAGTGAATGTAACTTTTTTAAATGAACACAATAGCACATTGATCGTAAAGACTTTTTGAATACATAAATTCAATGCAATGGATGTCTACAAAATATTTGAATATTCCCAACTTCCTTTTCAATGAAATGTAACATATGTATAAAAACGGACACCAATAAGTGTTCAGAACAACAAAGAGTCACCAAGTTAATATATTCCAATAAGAGGAATCTAGGTGGACAAATATTGTGTGCTTAAACAAACATGTTCCCCTGCCATCCTCTGGTTTCTATTCTCTTCCTAAGCACTACACTGGCTTTTATTACCATAGAATTTTTTTGTCTTTCTTAGAACCTTTATAGAGTAGAATCACTCAAGTATTTCTCTGCTATAGTGTTTTCCTTCACTAGCATTTTCTTTGGTAAGCTCATCTATGGTATGTTGCTTTCCAAATTTTGTATCATTCCTCTGTGTGCTTGTGTTATTTGTTTGCATACACTCCACAAAAGAAGCATTTGGGGTTTCCATGTTTGAGTGTTATTTGTTTGTTTTGGCGACAAGATCTCTCTACACTGCTCTGGATTTCCTAGAAGTCATTCTGTAGAGCAGGCTGACCTAGAACTCACAAAGATCTGCCTGTCTGCCTCTGGGTACTGGAATTTAAATCATGCACAACCACACTGAGGCCCAGGCTTGAATTTTGACCAGAACTCATATATATATATATATATATATATATATATATATATATATATAATTATTCACATACCCTATGTATAGAAATATATATGTATCAGAGTTGCTTGGTGTATATCAAAGTGTGAAAATACATTTAGCTTTAGCAAATACTGTGAAATAGTTCCCCAAAGTAGGTGATGTACTGAGCTGCCCATGGTGGTTCACCCCTGCAGTCCCATCTCTGAGAAGAGAGATAAGTTATCACAAGCTCAAGGCCTGAGTGGAATATAGTAAGTCATCGTCTCAAAGACATTTCTTTAAAAGCTGGGGATAAAAGTACAACTCAATTGTAGAATGCTTGCCGAGTGCGCTCAGTGGATTGAAATCCATTCCCAGGATTGTGAAAAAAGTTGTTCCAACAACACATGAGGATTCCAGTTGCTCCATCATCTTGTCAACATTTGATGCTGTCTTTCCACTTTTGTCCATTCTAGTGAGTATGGATGTCATGGTGTACATTTATTAGCACTTCTCTGGTGGTTAATGAAATTATGCAAAGTGCTTATGGATCAACTCAGATGCTAAGTTGTTTTTATAGATTTGCCTGGTGGCTTGGTCTGCAGAAGAACTTAAATTTTTGGTACAATCTCTGTTTGTATACACAGGTTATAAATAATCTTCCCATGATATGCCTTCTATTTTAACCTTATTACAGTGTCTTTGTGAAACACAAGTTATTAATTTAACTTAGCCTGATCTGTCAATATTTTCCATTTTCTGGGTAGTACTTTTCTTCTGTTTAAATATCTTCATCCCCAAGGGAATTGCAAGTTTTATTATGTAATTTTAATGTTTGTTTTATTTTTCACATTTAAAAGTACAATAAATGTGAAATCTTACAAGTCCAGAAGACCAAGTCCCATATTTTTTCAAATGCCTTTATATTCTGTACTGAAAAGATGATCTGAATAGTCACAATCATCATGTCACAATTGACATGAGTTAAATCAAAGATTCCATTTGTCATCGAATATCAAATAATACTATGCTCTCTTCTCATAACTCATAGGTTTTCTTATTTTCAGGGTATGTTTTCTTATGAAAAGATTGGTTTTAAGGAATTTTAAATCCACAGAAAAATTTATTAGTGGCACAAAGAACTATAACTGTGCACAACCATCATCACTGTAATCCCCTATGAATAGTACATTTCTTACAACTAACTGAGATTCAGTATCAACACATCTCTTTTTACTGAGTCCATCATTTTAACTGAGATTCTTCTATGTGCTCTATGTTATCTAATCTTGGATTAATTTATCATGATAGCCACCCATTTTTAACATACCACAGAGTCATTCCTCTGACCTCAACTCTTCAAAATCTATTTATTTATCCCCATTTCCCTTTCTGAATTTCTTGAAATCACTGACCTTTTTCCTGTCTGCATGCTTTGGCCTTTTCAAAATGTTACATCATAAGAGTTTTTCAGCTTGGCTTCTGTGATGAATTTCTGTTTAAGTTTTCTCAATTGAAGCGGAAATTTCTGGTTTGTTTGGAGACTCAGTTGTGGCATATGATGTTTTTCTGGAAACTGTCTTATGAGAGGATGATTTTGCTGATGCACACACATAGTGCTTTTCTGGAAGCAGCCTAGAAAGGGGGCATGTGATGCTTTGTTAGAGTGGGTGTCTGAGAGAACACAATGTGATGTTTGCAAAGAATGCAAATATAATTCAACAGACAGTGGACAGTGCTGTCTGGTATTGGTTCGCCTTGCCACTCTTTGCTGATCATTATTTGTCATGACTTGGTAGAGAGAAACACATCAAAGAACTTCTGGTAATATTCCTGTGTCTTCTTGCCTCTTCTGAGGATGCGGGCAGATTGGCAAAGCCTCAGGGTTTATTTTGGATCAAACTGCCATTGCTGGTTTGTGAATGGTGTTTGCAAGTGGATTGAGCTACCACTGCCGATTTGTGCAAACTGAATTCCTGATATCATGACTACACAGACTGGATTTGCTCCAAATAACTATTTCTAAACAGGTCTATGTCCTCCTTTGCCCTATTAACCTTTCCTTTACACTTCCTCTGGTGGGCGGTGAGCTAGAAGGGAGGTTGAAGCATTTAAGTACACTTATTAAAGTAGGTTTTGAAAACTATAAGCCTACACTCAATGCCTTTTCATGGATTGATAGCTCATTTCATTTTGGTATTGACTAATATTGCATTTTGTAATTGCATCAGACTTTCTCACTTTCCCTTTCTGTAGGATCTTGGTCACTACAAGGTTTTTGTAAGTGGTATAAAAAGTTTCAATAAGCATGCCTGTCCAAGTTTTTGTGTGAACATCAGTTTCCAGCCAATTTAAATATATACTAAGAGAACTGATTGCTTGATGACATGTAAAAGTACATTTGGTTTTGCTGCAAAGCCATATTCTAAAATGACAATATCCTTTTCATTCCCATGATCCATGTGTGAAGGTTCTTGGTCCTCCGTGTCATCTGTAGCAGTTGGTGGTTCAGTGTCCTGGAGTTTGGCCATCCTGCCTATGTTTGGGTGGTGGCATTTGTATTTGCTCATGTGAGCTTCTTCTCATGTGTATGTTTGCCATCTATATTAGTCAGGGTTCTCCATTGTTTGACTTGCAGGCCGTGGTCCAGCTCATCCAACCATGGCTGCCTATAAATGGAAGGTCCAAGAATCCAGTACTTATTTAGATGGTCTCTGGTATACACTTGAATTCCGAAGAGGTAGGTTCTAATGCCAGTGAATGAGCAAATGAAAGGAAGAGCTCCCTTCTTCATTGTCCATATAAAGCTGTAGTTTTCAACCTTCCCAATGCTGTAATCCGTTATACAGTATCTCTTGTGGTATGCCCAACCATAAAGTGATTTTCATTGCTACTTCATAATTTTAATTTTGCTGCTGTTATAAGCCTAATGTAAATATCTAATATGTAGGATATCTGATATGTGAGCCATGTGAAAGAACTGTTTGATCCCCAAAGCAGTCATGGCCCACTGTTTGAGAGCCTGTTATAAAGACTTCCAGCAGAAGATACGGAGCAGATTAGAGGTAGTTCTTCCCACCCCAAAGGGGAATAGCTGGGGGGTAGAGGAATTATGGGACATATGGTGGGGGGGGAACTGGGAAAGGGGAAAGGCTTTGGAATGTAAACATAGAATATAGAAAATAAAAATTAAATAAAAAGAAGCAAATAAATAAATAAATAAATATTGATTTTAATGCTTTCAATTTTTTCAAAAAAAAAACTGGATTAGAAGTGTATCTTCCCTCTTCAAATTAAACAGAAACATCTCCCACATGTGTGTCCCACTTAGGGGTTTCCAGATGTAGCCAAGTTGACAACCAAGAATAACCATCATACCATCTCTAAGTCTTGTTTTGTAAGTATTAAAATCTTTAGCACATTTTTTACATGTTATTATTTTCTTCTTTTTTGTTTTTTTTTTTTGTTTTTTTTTGTTGTTTTTTTGTTTTGTTTTGGTTTTTTTGTTTTTGTTTTTTGTTTTTTTCAAGACAGGGTTTCTCTGTGTAGCTCTGGCTGTCCTGGAACTCACTCTGTAGACCAGGCTGGCCTCGAACTCAGAAATCTGCCTGCCTCTGCCTCCCAAGTGCTGAGATTAAAGGCATGTGCCACCACGCCCGGCATGTTATTATTTTCTTAATGTTCAGTCTTGAAAGTCTTCACATATTTTGAAAAGCTGTCTTTTATTAAACATATGTGTTGCCAGCATTTTCTAATGGTCTATGACTTTTTTAAAAAATGTGGAATATTTTGCTGAGAACATTTAATTTTAATAAAGCCTGAGCATCATCAATTGTTTCTTCCATAGATCACACTCTCTTTACAGAATATTGTTTTATTTTGGGTAAAGATTGCGTTATTATGTCCTCTTTGTAGTTGAATACAAAGTGTATATTCAGTCCATCAAATTCACAAAGAATGTTGAAATTTTGCTTATGATTTTACAGTTTCTATTGATTGTTTTAAAGATAAATATTTCAACCACAGAATCCTTCTAATACACTACTGTATATTCTTCAATTTATTTATATCCTTATATTTTCAATAATGTTTTATTTTTTGCTTTGCGACTTTCTATTAGATTTGTTTCTTGGTGTTTATATGTCTGGAAGATGTTTTAAATGCTATTTAAATTTTCAAATTTTCTTCATATAGACAGAAATGATCTTGCCTCTGCCAGTACTCAAGACTTCACTTGTCACTTCTGACTGCAAAGTTTTCATAATTTTTATGTATATACTTTTGCCATTTAAAATATAGTACTATTTCTTCTACTGTGGCTTTTACTTCTTCTCTTTCTTTTTCCTCTAGTTGAGACTGGTAGTAAAATCTTAGTGGTAACCATGGTGGGAATCCTTGTCTCGTTGTTGATATCCAGCAAACATTTCAATAATTTTCCATTAATGATATTTACTATGTATGTATTTGATTTGGTTTTTTTATGAGATAGGGTGCCACTGTGTATAGCCTGGGCTGTTCTTGAATAAATTATGGAAAATATTGTTAGACTCACCTACCTCTGCCTCTGAGTTCTGAGACTAAAAATATGCCACCAAATCTGGCTACTGTATACTTTTAAATACTCAAAAACTTCCTTGTATATATATTTATACACTTTTCATATTAATACATGCTGGATTTTGTTAAGTAAATTTTTCTGTATCCATTGAGATTAACTGTATTATTTTTTTACCTGTTACTATGGTGAATTACAATGATCAAATTTCAAATACTAACTGCTTTGCATCAGATATTAATTATGTCATCATTTACTTTTGCCTTACATATCTCCAAATTTGATTGCCTTTTTCAAAAGAAAGAGCATGCCTATGTACATCTATGGAAGAGTTTTGTCATTTCTTTCTTACAATGTCCTTTTGAATTTTAAATATTATCATCTATTCAAAGTTACTGCCACCCAGATGATTTTTGATATTATCACTCATCTACAAGTTTATGTTTGTTTTAGTTCTCATGTGAACATGTGTAATAATTCAACATGTGAAATAGACTTTATAGTACATTTATCTAATAGGTATGATTGATAAGATTTTATATTTTCCTCAGTCTTGAGTTTTAAATGACATTTGATATAAATTGTTAAATGCAACATGTTCCTCTAAATCTTTGACAGTTTTGTTTATTAACAATGAGAAAAAACAAAAATAAATGCTTTGTGTGTGACAAACGTGACAATTTAATAAAGGAGAGCCATGGCCCATTAGTTCACATGATTTCATCACCTGAGTACATTTAAATTTTGTTTTTACTGAATATTCTACACACATTCAACAAACACACAAATCTTATGTAATCCATCTCTTGACTCTCAGTCATTGGTACAAGTGAGTTAGAAGTAGAGGAACGGGAAGCAAGAAAGAGCAAGAGTGAGAACAAAGAAGGAAGGGAGAAAAATAATGGTAGTCAAAGAAGCCATTTCATACAAAAAATCATTGCAAAGAAGTGATTTCCTCAAGAATTTTCTCTCCTTTCACTGACACTTATCAACAAAGTAGAGGTGAGAACAGCTTAATTGCACATTAAACATGAGATCCAGAAAGTAAGTGTAATATATAAAGGTGTAACTTATCTACCTGATAAAAAGTGTGTACATATTCATTATATAGATGTGCATGTTTGTGTGACTTCTACACCATGAAGATGTAATCATTTTAGTGCTTTATATTTAGAAGAACCAAGGGAGAACTGAGAGATATAAACTCAATCCCATGGCAAACATAAAAATCACATGAGATTTTTATTTGTTAAAAATAATAAAGCTGAAAATAAATTTTGTTTGTATCACTGAAACAAAATTTATAGACATAACTTTCAGATACTGGTACATCTTTGTTGACTGAAAGACTTCAGGTAAGTTGAGATTTCATCGAGACAATCACTGGCATAATCAAAAAGTATAAAACTGATAAGTCAAGGGTTATAGACTGAGGATCTCAAAAAATAAAGTTTCTACAAAGAAATAATAAAGAGAATGGATAAACAAGAAAGAGCTCTTTTTTTCTAAAACCAGACTTAATTTCCATATAAAATATCCCTAAGAAATACTTACTGAGATAAGTAAGAATAACAAAATATGTAATAAAAGTTTGTGAGCATAATGATATTTCAAAGACACAGAAAATCTTAAAAGTCTCCCCAAAGGAAAACCAAAGCATCATTTAAAAAGGTGAATGAAATAAAGATCAGAAGAAAAGTGGGTAAGATTAATAACTGTGACAATCTTTCTTGAAATGGGGTCTCACTATGTAGCCCTAGCTGGCTAAGTAGACATGGTCACTACATAGACCAGACTGGCCTAACCAAATCTGTGATCCTCCTGCCTCTGCCTCCTTAGTGCAGAGATCTAAGGAGTGTGCCACTAAGCCCAGCTCCTTTCCATTTTTAAAAGGTCTCACACCTTCTCTCCATTTTCTTTAAGTCTTTGCATTATTGTTTTGTGAACCTTAAGAAGCCACCATTCTCACTTTGCACAGTCAACACCTGGTCAACCTTGCAACCTTTGCCATTACTTTCTACTTCTTGACACAATTCTGACATCCCTTTGGGATTCTTTTCCTTCTGCCTAATTTATTCCACTAAGTATTTCAGCGCACATGTGACTCAATCACTTCTCTCCATCTTTGCCCAGCTCCACCTTAGAAGGTTCCACGTGCTACTAATAGATTTATAGTTGGGAATACTTTTTTTTTCAGTAATTTAAAGACGTTGCCTTTATTTCCATGATTGAGGTTTAAAAGTCAGCTCTTAGTTTTACTGATGCTCCTTTAAAAGAAATACATCATTGCGTGGAATTGCTTTAATACACTTCCTCTCCTGGACCTTATGTTGAGCAATGTTCCTATGATACGACTAAGTGTGATTTCTTTCTTACAGCCTCTGGTTAGGTTTCCCTGACTATTTCAAAGACTCCCCAGTGGCACCAAGTGTCAGTCACTGTCTCTCCAGACATTTGCTAGTCACTTTCTACCCCGATCCCCCCAGATCTCCTCTCTCTCATCCCCTCCCAATCCTGCCCAAGTCCATCTTCCAACAGGTCTCCTCCCAACTTTCAGGCTTCCTGTATGTGGTTGACTGGCATTTGGGGGTTTGTGTATTACTTTTTTTAAAAACTGACTGATGACTAAAAGCTACATCTGAAGAAAGACATACAATTGTCAGTAATTTTTGTTTTAACTGTTATTTGACTTTGGAGACAGTGGGGTAATTTGGGTAAAGTATAACTTCTTTAATTGCAGTACGATGACCAATAATATTTAATGATAAATAGTAGAATATAAAGAATATTTTTCAATTGCTCATTTTCTACCAAAAGTTCAAGGGATGTTGATATAGTCTTACCTACATACATGTAATGAGTTAGAAATCAATCAGGTCACCAGGCCGATTAACACGACAGAACCCAACAATTACAAATCAATAAACATGCTGCTGCTCTGATGTATTAACAAACAAAATAATAATCACTATTATTCTTCACTTTGACTCAAAGTAATTGAAAGATATACTAAACAACAAACCAAAATGACTTAACACCAAAAATAGTTTTTGTTGATTGATATACTCTATGACACCAAATAAAATTTTCACCAAAGTGAAAAACTTTAAATCCTAATAATGAACAGAATCAAAACAGAATACCTAAATTTTGAGAGAAATTTCCTCATTTGAAAGGTGGGAGAAGGTCTGAAACACACACACACAGAGGCACGCGCGCGCAAGAATACACACACACACACACACACACACATACACACACACTACACCATAATTGGACTTCTTTGTATGGGGAAGAAAGAAAAGGATACATGTAATGCCCTCAATAATCCTGAATTTTATTGATTCTGAGATTATTAAAAGAGATGATGTCAAAGCAATGATTTAACAGTTTTATTTAATAAATTGAATGAATTTAACTTTTGTCAAATAAAAATTCAAAATTGTAACAATAGTACTTCTAGAACATGCACAACCAAGTAAATATAGCTACTAGCATGCATGAAGCTCACAATCAAAAAGTGTCACAACCTTTAGTAGATTGATATACACTTTAAATTTTATGACTTGGCCACTCAGGGTGCAGAAACTGGAAATGAACACAATATAATGCTACTTTTTATTCACACAGAAAAATCCAGATAACTTAAGTAATTTAAACAATCTACCTTTGGAAAAATGAAATTACATGGAAAGAGGTGTCACAATTACATACACAAACACAAATGTTTTTTTGAGATAATTTCATATTCAAAATTTTTTTATTATTTGGTTTATATATGCTTGCAGAAGTGTTAATCACTAAGAGATATTCATATATGGAGAAAGTATGAAATGTACTTAGTACAACTAAAAGCCTAGTATGTTCATACCAATAAAAAAAGAACGTATTAGCACTATTAAAGATATAAGTAGGTTAAACTAATGGAAATCTTCATAAGAAACAAGATCACTTCTTAAAAGAAAACATTTGTATATCACTTGGGGAAATACATACTTAGCGGAATACAAAACTATCCCTGCAGTGCGGACTTTCCTTCACTTCTGTCTCAAGGTCCTGAACCATTAGGTTGGGGACCATGGGTTTGAGGAATTTGAACTCACCAATCCCAGAGTCTCCTGTTAAACACACCTCATACTGGTAGCTCTGGGACAGAGTTCCAGTTCCGCTAACATCCACCAGGTGGCTAGGAAAGTGGTCCTCAGGCACAGAGCAGCCACCCAGCGAAGCTGCCCTCACCCTCCTGCACAGCCTTACCCCAATGAACAGCAGGACAGACAGGAGGAAGAGCGAAGACACAGAGGCCAAGGCGATAACCAGGCAGAGCGTGAGTAAGTCGCCATCATCCTGTGCAGGGTTGTGAGCCACCTCAGGCAGTGGCAGATAGGGCTGTGAGAAGCCATCCACGAGCACCACGTGCAGTGTGACACTGGCAGAGCGCGGAGGATCACCATTGTCCTTGACCAGCAGCAGCAGCCTGTGCTTGGGCACATCGCGCTCGCTCAGCAGCCTGGTGGTGCGCACCTCGCCATTGTGCGCCCACACGCTGAACAGCCCTGGTTCCGTGGCCTTGAGCAGCTGGAACGACAGCCAGGCATTCTGGCCAGAGTCGCGATCCACTGCCACCACCTTGGTGACCAGGTATCCAGGCTCCGCTGCCCTGGGCAGCAGCTCCGTGTAGGGCGCAGAGGCGTTCTGCATCGGGTAGAGCACGAAGGGCACATTGTCATTGTCGTCCAGCACCACCACTCGCACCAGAGCCTGGCTGCTGAGCGCAGGCGAGCCTCGATCTGTGGCGCCCACGCGGAACTCGAATGACTGCAGGGCTTCATAGTCCAGCGCCCTGAGCAGGAACAGCTGCCCATTGTCTGCGTTGATGGAGATGAGCGAGTTGAGGTCCAACTGCAGGTCTTGGGGCGGCAGCAGCGAGTAGGTGATGTGGGCATTGGAGCCCGAGTCTGAGTCTGTGGCACTGATGGTGCCTATGTGCAGAGCGGGGCTGTTGTTCTCGCGGATGAACAGGGTGTAGGAGGTTTGGGTGAAGGCAGGGGCATTGTCATTGATGTCAGACACCTGCACTGTTATGGTGTGCTGGGTTGTGAGCCTGGGTGTGCCCAGGTCTGAGACAGTAATGGTGATGTTGTACTGAGCTCTGCTCTCTCTGTCCAGAGGGCTCTCTGTCACCAGAGTGTAAAAGTTCTTGTAAGAGGGTTTTAAAATGAATGGCACGTGATCTGAAATAGAACAAGTCATCTTCCCGTTCTCTCCTGAATCTCTATCGCGTATTCGAATGATAGCAACCACAGTTTCTGGGGCGTTTTCTGGCACTGAGCTGGTCAGTGAAGATATGGTCAGCTCTGGGGCATTGTCGTTCACATCCAACACCTCTATCACCACAGAGCCCTTCCCAGAAAGCCCTCCTCCATCTGTGGCCTCGATTTCTACTCGATAGGATTCAGTTTTTTCAAAATCCAATTCCTTTTTCAGTCGTATTTCTCCAGTGAATTCGTTTATTGAGAAAGTTTTCTGGATTTCATTCGATGGTTGGAACAAGCCATAGGAAACTCTCCCAAAGTTACCAGCATCTGCATCCTGTGCTAAGACAGTCAGGACTGGGGAGCCTGGGGGACTGCTCTCTGGGACCTGCACCTCATAGGGGCTGTTCACAAACTCAGGAGCATTGTCATTGACATCCATGATCAGGATTCGAACCAGGGCTGCTCCTGACCTGGGTGGAGACCCGCCATCCAGAGCTGTGAGGGTTAGGCTCAGCTCTGCCTGCTCCTCTCTGTCCAGGGCTCTGTCCTGCACCAACTCTGGGTATTTCTTGCCTTCACTGTTATTTCGAGTGAGGACATGAAAATGAGAGTTGGGGCTGACTGTGTACTGTTGAAGCCCATTTCTGCCCACATCCAAATCCTGGGCTAATTTCAATGGAAACCGTGTACCTGGCTGGCTGTTTTCCAGTATTTTCAAGAGCAATTCTTTATCTGGGAATTCTGGCGAGTTGTCATTTATATCCTGGATCAGTAATTCTCCTTGAAAAAACTGCACTGGCTTTTCTAGGAACACCTGGAAATGCAGCACACAGGGATCCACAGAACCACACAGTTCTTCCCTGTCTAGTTTCTCCCTCAGAAGCAAATCCCCAGTCTCAAGATCCAGAATCAAATGCTGTTTGTCATAGTCAGACACCACCCGTGCAGCCCTGGCAGCCAGCTCCCCAGCTCCCAGGCCCAGATCCTTGGCCAGATGGGCGACAAAGGAGCCACTCTCTGATTCCTCCAAGACAGAGTACCGAGTAGGCACCATGAGAACCTGATCCCAAAGCAGCATAAAAAGGAAAGGAATCACTTGCCTGTTTAGATGATTCCTCTCCAGCTTCTCCATGGTGGAAACACGCGTGCTTACATCCAATTGTTCAGCAGCCTCTGAATACCTTGCATGCTAAACTCTATTTTCTTAGCTGGAAGAAATTTTGTTCATATAGTATACCCCGGGCCAAACCCTTTCAGGGCCCAGTATCCCTTCTGATGTTTTCTGTTGGCGTCTTTGGCGCGTTTTTGATTCTGTCTTGCAACACAAAGGACCAGGAAGCTTTTAGCGGTTATTCCCAAACCTTAGCCTGCAGCGCCACCCTGCGTTCATATTGAAAAATTGATAGTATTTTCAAATCGGAAACCTTTTGAAAATTTCCAAAGGAACATTTAGAAACACTTGTGCTTACTATGTTTCTAAGTGTTGTTCTTGCTTTAAGTTGCACAATTAGCATTTATTTCATCATTGGGCATGTGCCAGAAGAATTTTTAGGACGAAAGAAGAAAGTTAACTCAGCTTCCCTGCATGTCCAATTGGTGAAAATCGACAATACTTTTGTATTTTTGCATAACCTAACCAAGGGAATTAAATCCTTAACTTTGAATGCACTTCATAAGAGTTAGAAGTGTTTTCTTCTGAAGTAAGAACTTTTGAGCAATTCAAAAATTTCCAAGTCATCTGTACTACATTATTCCTAAAAAAGACATTATTTTTCTAAATATAGTTTTCTATTTTTCTACACTGGTGTGAAAATTTCAGAAATCCTTTTTTTTCTTTCTTACACAGGTCTTCCTGTGATTTTGGATCTCATTTCACTAAGTTATTGAATTGATTTGTGATCTATTTTAAATAAATTGTTGCTAAAATATGCCAGTACACTCTCATTCTGGAACTGGAAAACATGGATTACAGTAAGCATTGAACTTACTTAATTTACTTGAATTTATTAATTGAATAAATAAATGTACTAAAGTAGTTCCACCTTCAGGGCACCAACTGCTAATACAGTGCAAATATAAAATAAATATACAAAAGAATAAGCACAAAGGATCTGTCATTTCAAAAATGAAGGGAAGTCTCCTGACAAAACAAAGAGAAATGTTTCTAATATAGTAAGCAGGTGCTAGGTAGGCTTAAAGAGTTCAGAAAAAAATTACTCAGTTTTATTTTCCTAGTTCTACATGTTGACAAAGAGTTTTTGAGATCACCTATTTCCAGCTCCTTCTGTAATTCCGAAACAAATAAAATCTCAATAATACTATCAATATATGTCACCATATGGGATGAATTATTAATATTTTTACATATTAATTCATTTCTTCTCCCATCAGATCTGTGAAATTCGTCTTTGCATTGTCCATGTCTTATAGATGAAGAAATTGAGATTTGGCTTAAGAGATTTTCCCAATGTCACATGCCAGGTGAAACAGAAAATTAGAGTTTGAAGGTGCATTGTAGTTACGCGATGTCTTATATGCCCAAGAAGAGTTAGAAGGGCAAATAATTTACTGACAAAATTTTCAGTAAATCCAAACTTCAGCCTTGGCTTGTGTCTTTGTGTACATCCATGTCAGGGGTGGCAGGAAATCTGTACTCAAGTTTTCAACTATTATTAGAATTTTTAAAATTCCTTTTTTCCCTTTTTCTGTCATTGTTTTATTAGATTTTTTTCTTTCTTTACATTTCAAATGTTATCCCCTTTCCCGGTTTCCCCTCCAAAAACTCCCTATCCCATCCCCCTTTCCCCTGCTTCTATGAGGGTGTCTGCCCACCCACCTACCCACTCCCACTTTCCCATTCTGGCATTCTCCTACACAGTGGCATCCATTGAGCCATCACAGGACCAAGGGCTTCTCCTCCCATTGATGTCCAACAAGGCCATCTTCTGCTATATAAGCAGCTGGAGCCATGGGTTCCTTCATGTGTACTCTTTGGTTGGTGGTTTAGTCCCTGGGGGTTCTGGGTGGTCTGCTTGGTTTACATTGTTGTTCCTCCTATGGGACTGTAAAACCCTTCAGCTCCTTCAGTCCTTTCTCTGACTCCTCCATTGAGGATCCTTTGCTCAGTCCAATAGACAGCTTTATCAGGTTCCCGTCGGCAAGCACTTCTTGACATCCACAATAGTGTCTAGGTTTAGAGACTGTATATGGGATGGATCTCCAGGTTGGGCAGTTTCTGAATGGCCTTTCCTTCAATCTCGCTCCACACTTTTTCTCCGTATCTCCTCCTGTGGGTATTTGTTCCACCTTCTGAGAAGGACCAAAGTATCCACACTTAGGTGAATTGTATCTTGGGTATTCTGAGGTTCTGGGATAATATCCACTTATCAGTGAGTGCGTACCATGTGTGTTCTTTTGTGATTGGGTTACCTCACTCAGGATGATATTTTCTAGTTCCATCCATTTGCCCAAGAATTTCATGAATTCATTGGATTTAATAGCTGAGTAGTACTCCACTGTGTAAATGTACCACATTTTCTGTTTCCATTCCTCTGTTGAGGGACATCTGGTTTGTTTCCAACTTCTGGATATTATAAATAAGGCTGCTATGAACATAATGGAGCATGTGTCCTTGTTATATGTTGGAGCATTTTCTGGGTGGTATTGCTGGGTCCTCAGGTAGCACTATGTCCAATTTTCTGTGGAACCACCAGACATATTTCCAGGCTGGTTGTAACAGTTTGCAATTCCACCACCAATGGAGGAGTGTCCCTTTTTCTCCACATCCTTGCCAACATCTGTGCTGTCGCCTGAGTTTTTGATCTTAGCCATTCTGACTGGTATGAGGTGGAATCTCAGGGTGGTTTTGATTTGCATTTCCCCGATAATTAAAGATATTGAACATTTCTTTAGATGCTTCTCAGCCATTCCATATTCCTCAGTTGAGAATTCTTTGTTTAGCTCTGTACCCTATTTTTAATAGGGTTATTGGGTTCTCTGAATCTAACTTCTTTAGTTCTTTGTATATATTGGATACTAGCCCTCTATCAGATGTAGGCTTGATAAAGACTTTTTCCCAATCTGCTGGATGCTGTTTTGTCCTATTGACAGTGTCCTTTGCCTTACAGAAGCATTTGCAGAAATGAGGTCCCATTTGTCAATTCTTGATCTTAGAGCATAAGCCATTGGTGTTCTGTTCAGGAAAATTTACCCTGTGCCCATGTGCCAAGGCTCTTCCCCACCTTCTCTTCTATTAGTTTCACTGTATCTGGTGTTGTGTGGAGGTCCTTGATCCACTTGGAATTGAGCTTTGTACAAGGATGGATATAAGAATGGTTCAATCTTCATTCTTCTACATGCTGACCTCCAGTTAAACCAGCACCATTTGTTAAAAATGCTGTCTTTTTTCCACTGGATAATTTCAGCTCCTTTGTCAAAGATCAAGTGACCATAGGTGTATTGGTTCATTTATGGGTCTTCAATTCTATTCCATTGATCTACTTGCCTGTCTCTGTACCAATACCATGCAGTTTTTATCACTATTGCTCTTACTACAGGTTGATGTCAGGGATGGTGATTACCCCAGAAGTTCTTTTATTATTGAGAATAGTTTTCATTATCTCGATGCATTTGCTATTCCAGATGAATTTGAGAATTTTGCTTTATAACTCAGTGACGAACTGAGTTGGAATTTTGATGGGGATTGCATTGAATCTGTAGATAACTTTTAGCAAGATGGCCATTTTTACTATATTAATTCTGGCAATCCATGAACATGGGAAATCTTTCCATCTTCTGAGATCTTCTTCAATTTCTTTCTTCAGAGACTTGGAGTTCTTGTCAGACAGATCGTTCACTCACTTGGTTAGAGTCACACCAAGGTATTTTATATTATTTCTGACTATTGTGAAGGATGTCATTTCCCTGGTTTCTTTCTCAGCCTGATTATCCTTTGAGTAGAGGAATGCTACTGATTTGTTTGAGTTAATTTTCTATCCAGCCACTTTACTGAAGTTGTTTATTAGCTTTAGGAGTTCTCTGGTGGAATTTTGGGGGTCACTTAAGTATACTATCATATCATGTGAAAATAGTGGTATTTTGATTTCTTCTTTTCCAATTTGTATTCCTTTGACCTCCTTTTGTTGTCTAATTTCTCTGACTAGAACTTCAAGTAATATATTGAACAGGTCTGAAAAGAGAGGGCAACCTTGTCTAGTCCCTGATTTTAGTGGAATTGCTTCAAGTTTCTCTCCATTTAGTTTTATGTTGTCTACTTGTTTGCTGTATATTGCTTTTACTATGTTTAGGCATGGGTCTTCAATGCCTCATCTTTCCAACTCGTTTATCATGAAAGGATGTTGAATTTTGTCAAATGCTTTCTCATCATCTAATGAAATGATCATGTGCTTTTTTCTTTGAGTTTGTTTATATAGTGAATTACATTGATGGATTTCCATATATTGAACCATCCCTGCATCCCTGGGATGAAGCCTACTTGATCATGGTGAATGATCATTTTTAGAGTGTTCTTGGGTTTGGTTTGTGAAAATGTTATTGAGTATCTTTGTATCACTATTCATAAGGGAAATTGGTCTGAAGTTCTTTCTTGGGTTTTTTTGTGATTTAGGTATAAGCATAATTGTAGCTTCATAGAACGAATTGAGTAGTGTTCCTTCTGTTTCTATTTTGTGCAATGGTTTAGAGAGTATTGTTATCAGGTCTTCTTTGAAGGTCTGATGGAATTCTGCACTAAAACCATCTGGTCCTGGACTTTTTTTGGTTTGGAGACTGTT
The DNA here is from genome assembly GCA_964023405.1 of Apodemus agrarius. Lineage (NCBI taxonomy): Eukaryota > Metazoa > Chordata > Mammalia > Rodentia > Muridae > Apodemus > Apodemus agrarius. The sequence continues at coordinate 27,012,466 of OZ030021.1, read as the reverse complement.
AATGACTGCTTCTGATTCTTTGGTGATTATGGGACTGTTTAGATGGTTTATCTGATCCTGATTTAACTTTGGTATTTGGTATATGTCTAGAAAATTGTTCATTTCATCCAGCTTTTCCAGTTTTGTTGAATATAGGCTTTTGTGGTAGGATCTGATGATATTTTTTATTTCCTTGGTTTCTGTTGTTATGTTTCCCTTTTCATTTCTAACTTTATTAATTTGGGTACTGTCTCTGTTTCCTCTACTTAGTCTGACTAAGGGTTTATCTATCTTGTTGATTTTGTCAAAAAAAACACAGCTGGTTTTGTTGATTCTTTGTATAGTTCTTTTTGTTTCTACTTGATTGATTTCAGCCCTGAGTTTGATGATTTCCTGACATCTAGTTCTCTTATGTATATTTTCTCCCTTTTGTTCTAGAGCTTTCAGTTATGCTCTAAAGATTTTTTTTTGAGGCACTCAGAACTATGGGTTTTCTTCTTAGCACTGCTTTTATTGTGTCCCATAGGTTTGGGTATGTTGTGGCTTCATTCTCTCTGAATTCTAAAAAGTCTTTTATTTCTTTCCTTATTTTTTCCTTGACCAAGTTATCATTGAGTAGAGCATTGTTCAGCTTCCATGTGTAAGTGGGCTTTCTATTGTTTTTGATGTTATTGAAGACCAGCCTTAGTCCCTGGTGATCTGATAGGGTACATGGGATTAGTTCAATCTTATTGTATCTGTTGAGGCCTGTTTTGCAACTGATTTTTGAGAAGGTACCATGAGGTGCTGAGAAGAAGGTATATTCTTTTGATTTAGGATGAAAAGTTGTATAGATATCAGTTAAATCCATTTGGTTCATAACTTCTGTTAGTTTCACTGTGTCTTTGTTTAGTTTCTTTTTCCATGATCTGTCCACTGATGAGAGTCAAGTGTTGAAGTCTCCCACTATTACTGTTTGAGGTGCAATGTATGCTTTGAGCTTTAGTAAAGTTTCTTTTATGAATGTGGGTGCCCTTGCATTTGGAGTATAGAAGTTGAGAATTGTGAGTTCATCATGGTTTATTTTTCCTTTGACCAGTATGAAGTGTCCTTCCTTATCTTTTTTTATTTGAAAGTCGATTTTATTTGATATAAGAATGGCGACTCCAGCTTGTTTCTTGGTACCGTTTGCTTAGAAGTTTTTTTCTAGCCGTTTTCTCTACAATGGTGTCTGTCTTTGTCTGAGGTGCATTTCCTTTATGCAGCAAAATGTTGGGTCCTGTTTACATATCAGTTTTTTAGTCTGTCTTTTTATTGGGGAATTGAGTCCATTGATATTAAGAGATATTAAGCAAAAATGATAGTTGCTTCCTGTTATTTTTGTTGTTAGAGGTGGAATTACATTTGTGTGGCTATCATCTTTTTGATTTGTTAAAGATTATTTTCTGGCTTTTTCTAGGGTGTAGTTCCCATCCTTGTATTGGAATTTTCCATTTATTATTTTTTGTCAGGCTGGGTTCATTGAAAGATATTGTGTAAATTTGTTTTTGTCATGGAATATCTTGGTTCTCCATTTATGGTAATTGAATGTTTTGCTGGGTATAGTAGCCTAAGCTGGCATTTGTGTTCTCTAAGGGTCTGTATAACATCAACCCAGGATCTTCTGGATTTTTTAGTCTCTGGTGAGAAGTCTGGTGTAATTCTGGTATGGTTTTATATGTTACTTGAACTTTTCCACTTACTGCTTTTAATATTCTTTCTTTGCTTAGTGGATTTGATGTTTTGGCTGTTATATAACAGGAGGAATTTTCTTTTCTGGTCCCATCTATTTGGAGTTCTGTAGGCTTCTTGTATGTTTATGGGCATCTCTTTCTTTAGGTTAGGGAAGTTTTCTTCTAATATTTTGTTGATGATATTTACTGGCCCTTTAAGTTGGGAATCTTCACTCTCTTCTACACCTATAATCCTTAGGTTTGGTCTTCTCATTGTGTCCTTGATTTCCTGGATTTGAGTTAGGAGCTTTTTGCATTTTGCATTTTCTTTTACTGTTGTGTCAATGTTTTCTATGGTATCTTCTGCACATGATATTCTCTTCTCTCTCTTGTAGTCTGTTGTTGATGCTTGCATCTATGACTCCTGATTTCTTTCCTGTGTTTTCTATCTCCAGAGTCGTCTCCCTTTGTGATTTCTTTATTGTTTCTATTTCCATGCTAAGATCCTGGATGGTTTTTTTCAATTCCTTCACCTGTTTGGTTGTGGGTTTTTTTTATAATTCTTTAAGGGATTTCTGTGTTTCCTCTTTAAGGGCTTCTACCAGTTTACTTGTGTTTTCTTGTATTTCTTTGAAGGGAGTTGTCTATGTCCTTCTTAAAGTCCTCTATTATCATCATGAGATGTGATTTTAAATCTGAATCTTGCTTTACTGGTATGTGTGTTGGGGTGTCCAGCACTTGCTGTGTTTGGAGAACTGGGTTCTGAAGATGCCAAGTATCCTTGCTTTCTGTTGGTAAGGTTCTTGCACTTGCCTCTCACCATGTGGTTATCTTTGGGGTTAATTAATGTTGCTGTCTCTGTCTGGAGCTTGTCTCTCCTGTGAGCCTGTAAGCCTGCGATCTTAGGTGTGTCAGCACTCCTGGTGATACCGCAGGCTTTGGGTGCTGAGGGTTGTAGGATAGCCTTAGCTCTTGGGTACAGATGGAGACTGGAAAGATCCTGTCCCCAGCTGCTCCACTGTTCCCATGCCCTGTGCACTCCTGCTCAGTCCTGCTTTGCTTAAAATTTCTTTATCTGTTATCAGAAGTAATCCCTAGCCAGGAGGAGGAGTGACCAACTTAGAAATGAGTGATTGTCTTGATAAGACACATTCAGTTAATTATTCTCAGTCTTGGTATATAAAAAATCTATGTGTAGGTATTCTCAAATAATATTAGAGTCAGTAAATATTCCAAGTTATAATCAAGCATCAAGAAAGTTTCCCTAACATATTATGCTCTGGATTATTTCTCTTTGTTTACTAGAAAATATATATTTCTGGGAGTTAATATGCTATGTGCCCACTGTTTTTTATGTTAGCTTAAAAATTATAGTCATCTTAGAGAAGGGAGCCTCAATTGAGAAAATGACTTTGTAAGCTCTTGCTGTAGACCAGACTGCTATGCCTTTTCTTAATTAGTGTTTGATAGGTGTGGAGCCTATTTTGGGTGATGCCACCCCTGGGCTGGTGATCCTCTCCTCTATAAGAAAGCAGTTCAAGCAATCCAAGTGGAGCAAGGCAGTAAGCAGCATCCTTCCATGGCCTCGGCATCAGCTCCTGCTGACAGGTTCTTGCCCTGCTTGAGTTTCTATCCAGACTTCCTTCAATGATGAACAGTGACATGGAGGTAAATAAACTCTTTCCTACCCAACTTGTTTTGAGTCATAATGTTTCATCACAGCAATAGAAACCCTAGCTAAGACAATAAGTATAAATCACCTAAAAATCATTTCTCAGTTGGGTAAGGAATATTGATTGCTACAGTGAAAGATTTTTTATGGTCAATTATATCATAAGTGAGGAAACAAAAGGTGATATTTGAAATATTTTTGTAACGTAAATATACAAAGTGAGATGGGCTAGTATTTATGGAATTAAATGGCACTTTAACTCCTCTCTAGTATTATGTATGCAAAAGACTTAAGCATAACTGGAAAAAATATAAAGGTCTTTTCATAGTTTTATTAAATACTGATATATGCTAGATAAACTATACTACTTACATGTATAATAACTCAATATTCAAATGTCTAATCCCTAAGTTAGAATGCTCTTTAAATCAGGAGTTATGACTTATTCAACTTCATTTTTATATTTCAGGATTCCTTTAATTTTCATACGAATTTTACAGTTGGCCTGGCAATTTCTATAAAATGTTAACTAGAATTTTGTAGCGAGTTTTGATCATTGAACATAACAACCATTTGTGCAGATTAAATCTTCCAGTCCATGAACATGTTGTAATTACTTAAACATTTTAAAACTTCTTTCAGGAATGCCCTCCAGTGCTTGGTATAACATCATCTACGTCTTTAGTTAAATCTAGATTTTTTCCATTTAATTTGTGCATAATGACCTTTGCCCTGCAAACTTGCTGAACTTTTAAAATCCATCTTTTGTAAATTCCCTATCATTTTGTCCAAATAAGGCAGCATCATATGCAATTATTTTTTTCAGCTCTCAGTCTGATAATTTTATTCCTATTATTTTCCTATTTGCAATGGCTAGAACTTCCAGTACAATGTTAAATAGAAGCAATGAACAAGAATCAAACATCCTTATTTTGTATTTTTTCAGTGTTAAATAGGATGTTATATGTGGGTGGGGGGTTGTAGCTGCATTTTTAGCAGATGGAAGAGTTTCTTTTTGCTCCCACCTATTGGTGTGCTTTATTATCAGGGAAAAGTGTTGCATTTTCTAAAATGCTCTTCCCCATTTATTGAAATAGTTTTGTGGTTCAATTTGATTGTGTGATTTTATATGATTAATGTAATTTAATTTGAATATGAACAGATGTTTTGGTCCTAGGATAATCTTTCTTGACCATGATATGTAATCTCCATATATGCCAATTGAATTAATATCCTAGTATTTAATTGAGAAGTTTTGAAGACACTCTTAGAGAATATCAGTATTTAGTTTTCTTGTGTTGAATTTGTGTACTTTTGTCACAATTGGGCTACTGCTGTCCTTATGAGTTGATAACTAGTTCCTCTCCCTCCATTTTATGAAAATTTAAGTATTGGTATTAATTCTTCAATATTTGGTAGAGTTTGTATGTGATGTTATCTTGTTCTTGGACATTGTGAAAAATTTTTACTACTAACAAGAATTCATTATTGGGTCTATTCTTACTTTCTATTCCTTCTGTAGTCAATTTTAGCAGTGTGTGTTTCTAGGAATTTTAATCTTGATTTTATAACTAGTTTCTGTGAAACATACAAGGATTCTCTTATAATCTCTCTGTTTTATGTAGGTTACAATACCCCTCTATTACTCCACATTTTGGTAATTTCAATCTTTTTTTCCTGGGTTAACTTGCGTAAATTTGTCAGCGCTCTTGGTTGTGGTAGTATGCTAACCTTTGCTTCAGTTGATTTGCACTTCTGCCGTTTTTTATTTCCTAATTCACTGATTCCATCCACTCTGATGTTCTTTTACCATTGGTGCTTAGAATGTTCTCATTATTCAAATGTTTTTTTTCCTTTGAGACTGGTTCAATATAACCTGTCTGGCTTTATGTCCACCAAAAATACAGCTCTTGCCTTAAAGTAGAAGTGTGACTGTATTGGCTTGTTTCTTGTGTCAACTTGACACAAGCTTGAGTTAACACAGAGAAAGGAACCTCCCTTGAGGAAATGCCTCCATGAGATCCAGCTGTAAGACATTTCTCAATTAGTGATCAAGGGTGGGAAGGGCCCATTGTGGGTGGTACCATCCCTGGCCTGGCAGTCATGGGCTCTATAAGAAAGCAAGCTGAGCAAGCCAGGGGAAGCAAACCAGTAAGTACCATCCCTCCATGGCCTCTGCATCAATCAGCTCCTGCTTCCTGACCTGCTTGAGTTCCAGTCCTGACTTCCTTTGGTGGTGAACAGTAATGGGGAAATGTAAACTGAATAAACCCTTTCCTCCTCAACTTGCTTCTTAGTCATGATGTTTTGTGAAGGAATAGAAACCCTGACCAAGACAAATTGGCCCTAGGAATTGGGTATACCCATGACAGCCTTATCATGTTTTGGGGCAGAGTGTGGAAGGACTTTGGAACTTTATGCTACAAGAGCCATTGGGTGTTAAGAGCTATGTGGGATGTTCTGTAGGATCTTGGAAGATAATGTTGAGAACGGTGCAAACTATGGAGGCCTGGCTTGTGAAATTTCAGAGGGAAAATTAAAGACTTTTATCAGGGCCATTGCTGTTTTGATTGTGAAGATTCTGTGGTTTTGGTTAACTGTGGCTGAAGAATCAGATGTGACTAACAAGATACCAAAACTACGAAATCAAAACCTTTGCATTACTGAGACTATAGATGCTGGTTATCTAGAACTAATAAATTAGTGGTGATTAAAAAGAGACCAGCATCATTGAAGTAACATCTTCTGGGAAGTGTTTTTTGAGAGCACAAAGAGGCTGTGTTCCAGAGATAGCCAATGTTATACCCCATGCTGTGGCTGGACTTAGTAATGTGTAAGAGTTGCCCAGGTAGAACTGGCTTTGAAGGCATGAAGGGGTCATGAAGAGCAGCTGAGGCTGGGCCCTGTGAGAGGCTATGGAAGGCCATTGGTGAAGGTTCAGCCTCAGTTGCTATTGATGGCCTTGGACTGGAGGGGTTATGCAAAGAAATTGAGGCTTGGAATCATGACGAGAGTCTATGAGAGGCTATTAGTGAAGCCTAGTTGCAAGAGAAGACAGCAGTGTTTTGGAGATGCCACTACCATGGGATGACCACCAAGAACATCAGTAGCAGTGGTGTACAGGCATCTGGAGCCTAGAAGACAAGGTGTGTGCTACAAAGTGCATAGCTGGAGAAGTGACCCAAGCCCTTGGAGGAGCCCAGAAGATCGTGAGTGGATCCCAGGCATTGGGCAGATGAAGTTTGATTTTGATTTTGATTGTGACTGTGCCCTGATGTTTTTTCCCTCTTAAAGGCAGAAAATATTTTAGTGGAGCCCAAAGTTAAGAGACTAAATTGTAAAAGTACTTTGAATTTTAAAAGAGATTGGATATTTTAAAAGGATTGAAATTTTAATATATAAGAATTTGTAAATACTGTGGGACTTTTAAAGTTATTTAGATCTTGGGGATAAATAAAAATCTAAGGGTAGAGGCTTAATAGTGATATGTTTGAGCATCAGGTTGACAAGGGTCAATTGTACTAGCTGGTTTTGTGTGTCAACTTGACACAAGCTGGAGTTATCACAGAGAAAGGAATCTCCCTTGAGGAAATGCCTCCATGAGATCCAGCTGTAGGACATTTTCTCAATTAGTGATCAAGGGTGGGAGAGGAGGGCCCATTGTGGGTGGTTCCATCCCTGGGCTGGGAGTCATGGGTTCTATAAGAAAGCAAGCTGAGCAAGCCAGGGGAAGCAAGCCAGTAAGTAACATCCCTTCATGGCCTCTTCATCGGCTCTTGCTTCCTGACCTAGTTGAGTTCCAGTTCTGAGTTCCTTTGATGATGATCAGCAATGTGGAAGTGTAAGCTGAATAAACCCTTTCCTCCCTATCTTGCTTCTTGGTCATGATGTTTTATGCAGGAATAGAAACCCTGACTAAAACACTGACTTACTGACTCTGAGATTTTTTTAAAAAACAAAAATATGTTATTTTCCACTATAATTTTCTCCTAAGTGTAACTTGAATTGCACATCATATATTTTGATCTGTTGTATTTTCACATTCCAGTCATTTCAGGGGATTTTATTATGTCTCTTGTGATTTCTCATATGCCTAATTGACCACTTAGAAATACATTGATTTTCATACATTTACAAATTTTCTGAATTTTCAACTTAATTCCATTTTTCCCCATTCAATCTTGGACCTACCCCATGGAATGGATGGTTCCTACATGCTTATGCTGAGTCTTACCTCCTCAGTTAAATATCTCTATACACACCCTCGCACCACACCCAAAGGTGTGCCTCATTAATAATGTAGGTGGTTTTGTGTTTTGTTTAATTCATTGTGATGTGTGATCTCAATTGTTAACTTGATGAGATCTGGGGTCACCTGGAACATGCACCTCCAGGCATGTCTTTAGGAAACTGTCTTGATTAGATTAACTGAGGTGGGAAGACCTGTCCACTCTGAGTAGCACTATTCCTTTGACCAGGATCCTAGACTATATAAAAATAAAAAACTATGGTGAACACAAACATTCATTGTTCTCTGATTCCTGCCCATACATGCAATGTGGCCAACTACTTCAAGCCCCAGGACTCCTTGCCACGACTAATTTTATCCCTGAAGTGTGAGCTGAAATAAATCCTTCATCCATTACATTGCTTTGGTCAGGATATTTTATCACAGAAACAAAATAAGCAACAAAGGCATTTATTTTGAGGAACTATATTTAGGTACATTTATGTTTAGTTGTATTTTTCTCAATAGATTCTCCCTTTTATCTATAATGGCCCTCTTTAACACTGTTTTAATAATTTAAAAATTAACTTTATGATTTATTTTGCTATTCTCTAACTCTTTCATTTTCTGTCTATATGGTGTCTTTTTCATCCTTTAACTTTCAACAATATGTCTTTGAATAACTGTGAATATTCATGCATATATAATCCACAAGAATAAAATTTGTATCATGCAGAACAAATGAGAAGAAAGGCTATAGATACATATAGGTAAAATTTTACGAGGCATTGATAATCTGCCCTGTACTAAGATTCACAAAGATTAATGTATTAATCTTAATAACTAGAGAAAGTACTAGGAAAGTAACCACTCATAGAAAGGTCCTTCTTTTGTGGTATTGGAGGCAGAACCTAAGGCCATGAGCATGCTAAAAAAAAAGTGTTCTACAACAGATTCCCAGTCCCAGCCGGTGGTAGTTTGAAGGAGAATGGTCCCCATACCTCACATATTTCAAGGCTTGTTCCCCAGTTGGTAGGGCAGTTGGGGAAGGAAGGAATAGGTGTAGCCTTGCTGGAGCTGGTACATCAGTAGGGCTCGAGCTTTGAGGTGTCAAAAGCCCATGCAGTTCCCATCTGGCCTCTTGTTCCTGGATCAGTGTGTAAGCGCTCAGGCATTTCTTCAGCACCGTTGTTCCTGCCTTCTGCTTATTCCCTGCCATGACAGTCATGGACTCTCACCCTCTAAAACTGACGGGCCCCAGGAAACTCCTTATTTGATGGAATATTTTTAAATAAAAAGCTTTCCTTGTGCCTTGTTCATGGTGTTTCATCACAACAGTAGAAAACTGAGACACATTTCCTTCAAACTGGCCCTATTATTTCGAGTTCTGGTTCCTAATGGCTTTAAGGTGGTAGTCAACCTTTCTCAGTGTTACTGTTCCATAATTCCAATTCTGTACATTCTTTTAATTACAAAAATGGAGGGAGACTGTGGATCAAAGTTATTATCTGAGCAAGATTCTGAGTAATCCTAAATCATGTCAGACTACGATCTGAAGGAACCTTGAAGGAAGCTAAGAAAAGATTTCCTCCTAAGTCACCATATGCATGGGAAATGGGTATTAGTAAGCAATAGTGCTTAACAGAACACTGTCTTTACTGTAATACCTTAAAAACATTATCCCAAGGGATTTTACAACTCAAAATTTACAAACTAAATCGGCATCTAATTGTAGACCTCACCAAATAGTATGAAAAAATGTTTAATAGTTTAAAATAACATGTTTAATGTATTCCTGTTATTTGACTATGCTTTTAACAATCCTGTAGACTAAATGCTTAAAAAGCAATCCAATGGATTTAGCAATGGTTTTAAGCTCTGGTCTGTATTTAAAATGAAATTTTGAATATTAATTGTTGCTGGGTGCAGTGGTGCATGCCTTTAATCCTCATAATCAGGAGGCAGAAGCAGGCGGGTCTCTGTCTACATAGGCCAACTACTGAGGCCAACTCAGTCTACATAGTGATTTCCAGGACAGCCAGGGCTAGTAGAGACCCCTGTCTCAAAAATGTGAATAACAAGTGTCAATAAAGAGAGGGGATAAGTCTGTTGTTTCTTAAAGAGCTCAAACTGTTGTATTTCTTTTTAAAAAAAAGATTTATTTATTTATTATATTTGAGTACACTGTAGCTGTCTTCGGACAGTCCAGAAGAGGGTCAGATCTCATTATGGATGGTTGTGAGCCACCATGTGGGTGCTGGGATTTGAACTCAGGGCCTTCGGAAGAGCAGTCAGTGCTCTTAACCGCTGTTATGTTTCTTAAAGAAAGCATCTGTAATTGACGTTTTATTTAACTATTGAGGAAACAGTTTAAGATTATTGTAATGGATGAATAAAGAAAATGTACTTAACAAAAGCAAAAGTGCAGTTTTGGTTTTTTGTTTTGTTTTGAAAGTCAGAGACTCATATAACTCAGACGAGCTTAAACATGCTATGTGGTGCTGGCACTCACACGCAGGATGTCGTGCATGCTAAGCAAACACTCTACCAACTGAACTATACCTGAAATCTACACACTGTCATTTTACTAATCCCCTAAGAAGAATCCAGGAAAAGGAATGGAACAATAGCCTCACAATGACAATAGAAGAACATTTTCACTTCTAGGTGATTTTTAGGGACATTGTGAAACCACAGGGGAGACTAATGATTAGGGATGAGTATGAACAAGGCACACTATCTACATGTATGCAAACATCACAATAAATCCACCACATTGTATAATTAGTATATGTCCTAAGAAAATCAGAGAAGAAACTGTTACCGATACATTTTGAAAATGCTTGGCATTCTACATTGCTTGCTAAATACACTACATTAGATGAGCTTTTAAAACAATTTCAGTTATCACTGGCTGAGTAAAGATTTTACTTCCTGCTGAGTGACAGAAAATATACACTAAGATTGCATTACTAAGTCAGGAGACAGTTGAAGCATTGATTATGTAAAAAAGTAAAAGCACATTGAAATAAAACAATCTCAAGGAAATATTACTAATTGCCAGAAATATACCGACATCCAAGCAACTACTATGTACCCTTCTCTCAATGCCACTTAAGACTTTTCTGTAATTCTAACTATTCAACATGTAATTGTCTGGAATCAGACTATTGGGAATGCTGGGCTTCAGGAACTTAAAATCTGTTGTCCCAGATTCCCCCATCAGACACACCTCATACTGGTAGCTCTGGGACAGAGTTCCAGTTCCACTAACGTCCACTAGGTGGCCAGGAAAGTGGCCCTCAGGCACAGAGCAGCCTCCCAGAGAGGCCGCCCTGGCCCTCCTGCACAGCCTCACCCCCAGGAACAGCAGCACAGACAGGAGGAAGAGAGAAGACACAGATGCCAAGGCAATGACAAGATACAGCGTGAGATTATCTTCATCGCGTGTAGGGTCCAGCGCCACCTCTGGCAGAGGCAGGTAGGGCTGAGAGAAGCCATCCACCACTAGCACATGAAGAGTGACACTGGCAGAGCGCGGAGGATCTCCATTGTCTTTGACCAGCAACAACAACCTGTGCTTGGGTGCATCACGTTCGCTCAGCAGCCTGGCGGTGCGCACCTCGCCATTGTGCGCCCACACGCTGAACAGCCCGGGCTCGGTGGCCTTGAGCAGCTGGAAGGACAGCCAGGCATTCTGGCCAGAGTCAGAGTCCACTGCCACTACCTTGGTGACCAGGTATCCAGGCTCCGCTGCTCTGGGCAGCAGCTCTGTGCAGGGCGCAGAGGCGTTCTGCATCGGGTAGAGCACGAAGGGCTCATTGTCATTGTCGTCCAGCACCACCACCCGCACCAGAGCCTGGCTGCTGAGTGCAGGAGAGCCTTGGTCTGTGGCGCCCACGCGGAAGTCAAAGGCCTGCAGGGCCTCGTAGTCCAATGCCCTGAGCACAAATAGCTGTCCATTGTCAACATTGATGGAGATGAGCGAGGCGAGGGCCAGCTGCGGGTCTTGGGGCGGCAGCAGCGAGTAGGTGATGTGGGCATTGGAGCCCGAATCTGAGTCTGTGGCACTGACGGTGCCTATGTGCAGGGCGGGGCTGTTGTTCTCGTGGATGAATAGGGTGTAGGAGATTTGGGTGAAGGCGGGGACATTGTCGTTGATGTCGGACACCTGCACTGTTATGGTGTGCTGGGTTGTGAGCCTGGGTGTGCCCATGTCTGAGACAGTGATGGTGATGTTGTACTCAGCTCTGCTCTCTCTGTCTAGTGGCCTCTCTGTTGCTATAGTATAATAGTTCTCAAGTGTGGACTTTAAAAGAAATGGAAGTTCGTTCTGAATAGAGCACACCATCCTTCCATTGTCCCCAGAATCTGGGTCAAAAACACTGAAAACAGCAACTACAGACTCAGGGGAGTTTTCGGGGATAGGGCTTAAGAGTGTGGAGATGGTCAACTCTGGGGCATTATCGTTCACATCCAACACCTGTACAGCCACAGTGCATTTTCCTGAAAGGCCCCCTCCATCAGTGGCTGCGATTTCCATATTATAGAATGGAGTTACCTCAAAATCCAGCTTTTTGCTTAGACGGATTTTTCCTGTCATTTCATCTATTACAAATGGTTGGGAATCTCCATCACCTTGAAACAGAGAGTAGGCTATATTTCCATATATCCCAGCATCTAAATCGCTGGCAGAGACCGTGACAAGTAAGGCATCAAGGGGCATATTCTCAGGAACCTGCACCTCATAGAGCGATTGTACAAACTGGGGAGCATTGTCATTGATGTCCACGACTTCAATTCGAACCGTGGTAGTCCCAGACTTGGGCGGAGCACCCGCATCCAGAGCAGTGAGGATTAAAGTGAGCTCAGGCTGCTCCTCCCTGTCCAGGGCTCTGTCCAGCACCAGCTCTGGGTATTTCCTGCCATCTGAGCGACTGTGAGTAACGACGTGGAAATGGTGGTTGGGACTGACTGTGTAGTTCTGAACAGCGTTGCTCCCTATGTCAGGGTCCTGAGCCGCCTTCAGAGGAAACACAGTCCCTGGCTGGGCGCTCTCAGGGATTGTCAGAAGCATTTTTGTGTCAGAGAACTCTGGAGAATGGTCGTTTATATCTGTGAGCTGCAGTTCAGTTTGGAAGAACTGCACAGGGTTTTTCAGTATGATCTGGAAGTGCAACACACAGGGTTCTGTCGCCCCACACAGTGCCTCACGGTCTAATTTTTCCTTCAAGAACAAATTCCCAGACTCTGCATCCAGCTGCAAGAGGTCTTTGTTTCCTCTGTGATGGATTCGTGCCCCTCTAGTGGCCAGTTCCCCAACCCTGATCCCCAGATCTTTTGCTAGGTTAGCCACCAAGTAGCCACTCTCTGTTTCTTCTGGCACGGAATATTTAATTGCCTCAGAACCAGACACCCACAAAAGCAACAACATAGTAAGAAAAACAACTTGCCTTTGCTGTGACGTTTTTGCTAGCGCTGTCTCCATTCTTCACACTGGATCCAAATCTGTGCAGAGTCTTTAAAGCCTTAGAATCCACACACGTGTTTTAATGAAATAGCAGAACTAAATTTTACTCTCCGGCTTCCTGTCGGAGCTATGATTTCTCTGGAGATCGCTTCCTTAGATCCAAAGTGAGCGCTACCTTCTTTTAGGGAGTGGTGTAAGTTCTGATTCTCAGTAATGGCTTCCAGGGCATCTGCAAAGCCCATTCTTCATACGCTTAGCCTGCAGCGCCACCAAGCGTCCTTATTCACTATTGCATATACCCCTTTCCATTGTGTTCCTTTTTGGCTCCCTTGTTAAAATCCACGTATTTCACTGTTTTGTTTAAACAGCAGGTGTTCAAAGTGTTAAAGACCTGCCTGAAAAAAATTACTAAAACTTCCCATTTGGGGGTTCCACTTACAAAGAACATACAAACGTTTCAAAATTATTGTGACTGTTACCTTAAATTGGTCTATTAACTCTCCTGACTTTTCAAAAATTACAATATTATTTTTGTTACTTTGAAGTATAAATTTACTCTGTAACATTTGTGGGTCTAACTGACAAATTCATTTATCTTTACCAACAACCATCAATAACAGGTCACTGCTAATGGTCTGGCCACTTACAACAAAATGTGAATTACACAAAATGTTATGTGAATTACAACAAAAGCATAGCTGTTCTCATCTGCTTGTTACAGGAAAGAGGATGAAAAGGAACTGCTTTTTTGAAGTTAGTTCCTCAATGGAAATGTAAAAGGACTTTAAGGCATTCTGAAATAGTAAGAATTCTTGGGAGGTAATATGCGCTAATGAGGTGTCCTGGGTTTGTTCTCTGTCTTGATTATTTTGGTGAGATAATTCCCAGGCTTATATTTCTTTCAAAAGATTTGTTTGTTTTTGTTTGTTTGAGACAGGAGTTTTCTCTGTAGCCCTAGGTGTCCTGGAACTCCCTACGTAGACAAGGCTGACCTCGAACTGAAAAAAAAACCTGCCATTCTTTGATGCCGAGTACTGGGCATTAAAGACATGCATTACACCCAGCCAGAAGATTGCTTATGATGCTAGAACTGGAACTCTTCATGAATCAGATTGCTGAGAGAAGAATATCAGTATAACTAGGCAACCATTGATCTCTAGAGCTCTTGATTGCTGGGGGAGAAGAGAGTCAAACTTTGATTGGACAAAGTGTCTTGATACCAGGATCGCATCTGGCAAGTCCATGCTCCCGTCTTCCTGTTCTACGTGGACTGGACTGATACAGGATCAGTGGTAGCTTCTCTGTGGGTTCATCTGTTTTATTACATTCTCTTTTGGCATTCTGCCAGTTTCCTTGAGTCTTTTTTTTTTTTTTTTTTTTTGGCCAGATCCATCAGAAACCAAAATTCATTCTGAGCCCATTTGTGAATTTTACCTATTTCCTTTCCAGTCTGCCCCTTTGTAAAAAGCCACGATGCTTACTTGCCTTGTTCTCCTCACTCTGAGGCACATCCTGGTCTTCTCCGTGTTTTTAGTTTATTACAGTAAGTCAGCAGCTGATTTGAGGTGCAAAGCATCGCGTTGGGCATGGCACATGTGTACAGGTTCTTGGTGCCTTTGAACCAGCTGCTGTTTTCCTTGAATAGATAATCCTTACCAGTTTAGCTTTTTCTTTAAATCAGTCAGAAGGTGAGCTTTATACAGTTTGATGCAGCAGCTTCCTTTTGTGAGGAGAACTAAGGCTTCTTTTCTAGACGCATATGGAAGAGACTTTCAGGAATGTTGACCTTACAAGCAGGACCAGTCACTGTAGTGTCCAGTTTCAGGATAGATATAAAAGGAGAGAGACACAGGATGGTTTGCTCCTGAAGGTACCAGGAGCCCCCTTTCCTACAAAACATGTCTCTTTAGCCTCTGCAAAAGTGCTTGGCTCTGTTGGAGGGTTGAATTCCCTGTCATTTTATTTTACCAGCAACTCTGATGGAGACCACTGACAAGAAATGTGTCCGTTTAACCTGTTCCTTGTTTGACAGGGGGAATTCTTGACGATGTCAGCAGCCCGTACAGGTGCTGACTCTAAACTTCCCTAGGTGAATCTGGGCAACATGCGAGCTTTTGGTCTATAAAGTGGCGGTTTTTCAAGTCTGGTTCTGTGACTGCCATACAACATGTTGTTGCCTTTCTATCTAATGAATTACACGCAAACCATTTCTTTTGGTGCTGATTAAAATTGCCCAATTTTCTGTTGGAAAACATTCTTGAAGGGTGTATGTGCCGGTAATATAATTCTACCTTTAAAATAACTTACAGGACTTTAAAGAGATTGTCTTTAGTTCCAGTGTTTAAAAGCAGCTGTCCATTTTGCAGAATCTCTTTTAAAATAATTTTATCATGTTCGTGTGGTTGCTTGAAGATATTTTTCCCTATTTGACTTGGTATCTAACACACCCGCTTGCTCTGTCCTTATTTATTCTGACTGTGTCTCACTAAGCTTCTTGAATGGTGCAGGTCTTTTTACCAGCTTAGTGATTGTTGCTCACTGTCTTTGTTTAAAATTCTCTTGTTCCTTCCAGGGTCACAGTTGTTGAATTACAATCAGAGGACTTCATTATATCCCAAATATTACCAATGGGTTTTTTCTATATTTTAATTATGTTTTCTTTCTATTTCTATTTGGGTGTTTCATCTGGAGTCATCTTGCATCCACTTTCCCTGAATTTTTATAGCAATTGAGTTAAACAACTTAATTCTATGTCTTTTTTTTTCAGCTGCAGAATCTACAGGTTAGGATTTTGATTTGATGGTAAAATTTCCTTTAATCTAAATTATACACTTTCTTATTTTAACATATTAGCTATACATTAAAAAACTATTTGGCATTTTAATTTCTAATATATGGATCATTTTGGCCATATGTTTTTATTTTTGTTTTTGTGGACATATGCCTTAAAATTTCTATGGAATTTTGTGTAATTATATAAAAGCTATCTAGAATTGTGATGCTATTGTCTTTCTCAAAGAGAGAAAGAAAGCTTGATAGCATTTTAAAATAAATATTAGTTTTAAAAGAAGGTTTGGATTGACTTATTTTTTTCTGTCAAAAATATTTGATAGCATTTTCTAGTCAGAATAATATAAGTCTATGTATAAACTACATGACAGTTTCACTAGGGCTTGCTGAACATGACTAGCGAACAATTATTATTCAGACAAGTGCGATATGGTTCTGGGGTATTCATGCTCAAAATAATATATATGTCATATAAATAAAACTTTTTAAATCTAAAAACTAAGTGAATAATAACTGAAGGCTACAGTAGGCAAATAAAAAGTGAGATTAAACACCAAAAAGTAATTTCAATGATCAAAAAACTTCCCATTGTTATAATATCAAGTATTTATAAAGTGAAAATATGAGACTAGCCAATAATTAGTATCAAAGATAAGAGCCAAACGTCAGAAGAAATGTTCTTTTTTTGAAAGGTAGAGGAAGCAAAGGTCCCAAGAAAATACAGTCTGTTCATTACACTTAGGCTTCCACTCGCGTGGTAAAGGAGAAGGAGAAAGTTGATAGTCTCAAGAGTCCTCAACTAACTTATGGGAAGTTGATTCATAATTCTGTTCCTGATATTACTTTTTTTAAGGGATTGTGTCAAACCAGTGGTTTAACAGACTAGCTTCCCCCCAACAAAAAAGATCAAGCATATGATATTTTCTCCTTAATATTTATTGTATAATAATTACTTGAGCAGTTTAATCTTACTACTTATGCCATGCCTTTGAACAAATGCACATAACAATCTCTTGGATACACGGTGCTCACAGCAGAACAGGGCACGACTTCCGTGCACTGATGTCTTCAGGAAGCGTGTGTTTACACACAGTTTAGGAGAAAGAAGTGTGCTAGATTTTACAGCTTTCAGCTTGCTTAACCTAAAGAGACCAAGAATTCAATGAACTCCAAACAATGTAGCCTAAAAATTAATAAATTTATATAGTAAAGATATCTGCCACGAATACACACAATTTTAATTTTTCTTAAGTGCATTGTAAAGTTCCATACTGCCGTAAAGACTTTCATTTAATCAACCATTACGATAATAATCTCTCAGACATGCCTACGTATAGAGAAAATGAATATATAATAAGTACAACTATAAAATCCTAAGAAAATTAGTATTAATAAGAATGTAACAAGTTTAAAGTTGTTTGGGATACCATCGGTTGAATTACTGGTAAGGAAAAAATTAGATAGTACAACTTCTTAAAAGAATAATTAGAATAAGTTTACCAGAACCGAGAGATGACGAACCATTTACAATCCATACCTGACTACAAAGTTACTCGTACAGTGGGGACTTCCCTTAACTTCCCTCAGGTTCTTCCAGAAACAGATTTGGAATCACTGGATTCAGGAATTTGAACTCACCAGTCCTAGAGTCTCCTGTCAGACACACCTCATACTGGTAGCTCTGGGACAGGGTCCCCATACCGCTGACATCCACCAGGTGGCCAGGAAAGTGTCCCTCAGACACTGGGCAGCCACCCATAGAAGCTGCTCTGGCTTTCCTGCACAGTCTCACCCCAACAAACAGCAGCACAGACAAGAGGAAAAGAGACGACACAGATGCTAAGGCGATGACTAAGTACAACGTGAGCAAGTCCACATCGTTTTGCACGGAGTCGCGCGCCACCTCAGGCAACGGCAGGTAGGGTTGAGAAAAGCCATCCACTAGCAGCACATTCAGTGTGACACTGGCCGACCGCGGAGGATCGCCATTGTCCTTGACCAGCAGCACCAGCCTGTGCTTGGGCACATCGCGCTCGCTCAGCAGCCTGGCGGTGCGCACCTCGCCATTGTGCGCCCACACGCTGAACAGCCCGGGCTCCGTGGCCTTGAACAGCTGGAAAGACAGCCAGGCATTCTGGCCAGAGTCGCGGTCCACAGCCACCACCTTGGTGATCAGGTAGCCTGGCTCTGCGGCTCTAGGCAGCAGCTCTGTGTAAGGTGCAGAGGAATTCTGCAGTGGGTAGAGCACGAAGGGCTCATTGTCATTGTCGTCCAGCACCACCACGTGCACCAGAGCCTGGCTGCTGAGCGCAGGTGAGCCTTGGTCTGTGGCACCCACATGGAACTCGAAGGCCTGCAGTGCCTCATAGTCCAGCGCCCTGAGCACAAACACCTGCCCATTGTCTGCGTTGATGGAGATGAGTGAGTCGAGGGCCAGCTGCGGGTCGTGGGGCGGCAGCAGCGAGTAGGTGATGTGGGCATTGGAGCCTGAGTCTGAGTCTGTGGCACTGATGGTGCCTATGTGCAGGGCGGGGCTGTTGTTCTCGCGTACGAACAGGGTGTAGGAGGTTTGGGTGAAGGCAGGGGAGTTGTCGTTGATGTCAGACACCTGCACTGTTATGGTGTGCTGGGTTGTGAGCCTGGGTGTGCCCAGGTCTGAGACAGTGACGGTAATGTTGTACTCAGCTCTGTTCTCTCTGTCCAAAGCTACTTCAGACGCTATAGTATAGAAGTTCTCTACAGATGGTTTCAGGATGAAGGGGAGATCGTTCTGGATGGAACACATCACTCTTCCGTTATCTCCAGAGTCTAAATCAGAAACACTGAAAACAGCCACCACAGTCTCTGCCGAATTCTCGGGGATAAGACTGTTAACTGATGACAATGTCAGTTCTGGTGGGTTATCGTTCACATCAAGTACCTGAACTATGACTGTGCACTTTCCTGAAAGGCCTCCACCATCCTTGGCCTCTATGTCAACCTCATAAGTATTAATTGTTTCATAATCCAAACCCTTAAGTAGTTGTATCTTGCCAGTACTGGAGTTCAGTTGAAAAGTTTCGAGAATTTCTTCAGACGCATGAAAAAATACATATGATATCGCACCAAAATTTCCCGTATCTAAGTCAGAAGCAGAGACAGTAGTAATGACAGAGCCAATAGGGCTTTCCTCTAAAATTTGAACCTCATAGAGCGACTGGGTAAATTCTGGGGCATTATCATTTATGTCTAAGACCAGGATGTGGACCTGGGTAGTTCCAGAACGAGGCGGGGATCCTCCATCCAGGGCTGTGAGAGTTAAACTGAGCTCCGGCTGCTCTTCCCGATCCAGAGCTCTGTCTAGGACTAGTTCAGGATACTTCCTTCCATCCCTACGACGGCGGGTGTGAACATGAAAATGGGACTCGGGAGCGATCGTGTAGTTCTGGAGTCCGTTTCTTCCCACGTCCAAATCCACGGCATTTCCCAAAGAAATTACTGTCCCAGGTGGGGAGTTTTCCAGGACTTTCAGCTGCATTGCATTTTCAAAGAACTCCGGGGCATGGTCATTTACATCTATGACCTCGAGCTCATTTGTAATAAACTGCAAAGGATTATGCAGCAATATCTGAAAGTGCAGCACACACGGCTCTGTCGAACCACACAGCTCCTCCCGGTCCAATTTCTCAACCAAGAGCAAATCTCCGGTCTGATGACTGAGCTGAAAATATTGTATGTTCCCTTTGGAGATAGCTTGAGCTCTCCTTTCAGCCAGTTCTTCTACACTAAGCCCCAGATCCTTCGCTAGATTGGCTATTATGAAGCCCCTCTCTTTTTCCTCAGGCACAGAATAGCGCCTAGACTCGGACCCAGCAAGAGACCCACCCAGAAAAACAAAGAGAAGCAAGACTTGCCTTTGTTTAAGAAAGCGTTCCTCTCTGGCCTCCATTGTATTTCTGCGGTGTATTTCCAAAGGCTGGTCACCAAGAGAGGCCTTATAGCTCTCTGTGAAAATCAAAGTCTTTTGGAGACAGCCTAACAACTAATGTTTTCCAGCGATTGAGATTTTTCGTGCTTAAAAATCTACCCAGGTTCACAAAAGCCGTGGTTTTACATCATTGGATTGCTCTGAGTGCACAACGTCTTAGTCAACAGCGCCACCATGCGTTCGTTCGCAGTTTTAAATTCTTAGGAAAGACTTACTGGTTTTGATTTATGTCGTTTATTTCCCTTATCAAATCTCTTGACCCTGCTGAAGGATTTTCTTGTGCCACACAAGTTAAACATAAACTAGGCAAGTATAATGCACTAAATAGACTTACATGTTTCTAGAAGAGTCCTTATTTACATTATTTACATTACAAGTGCACACATGCTAGAGTACTACCCTCATTCGTAATTACTACCTACAAGTTTTAAAAGAATTTAAGATAGTTAACACATATCTCTCCTTTTATGGTGTTCTTTATTTTGTAATATTTGTAAAATGTGTGAGTTGCAGTAATAGTAGGAGAAACACTATGAAAATTGAAGGTGGTAAAATATGACAACTTATGTCAGATGGCTGAGAATGCATAATTGCTTCCATATTTTCATGCCCATGGAATACTTAAGATTTTTTCCTCTTCTTCCACAGAAATATAGCAATTATTAGCTTAACTTGTAATAACTTATTACCAGATAGTTATTTAATTTGTACAAGTTATGCATATAATGATTGCAAGATCAGCTCTATAAATTTTATAGGTCTGCATCTTACAGGATGTACACAAATATGCTCAAGCAGTGTGACACGTGTGACACAGGAAATGTGCTGTGCACCAATCTTAATGGGGAGTAGTTATGAAAAATTTCCTCATTAAGGCAAGAAAATCCGTGCCTTTAATGTGGACTGTGAAGGATCAGAAACATAACAGGTGACGCAGCCACGTGAAGAGGCTGCGAGAGTGAGTATAGGTAATTTAGGTAATAAAGGACAGTCTGCCAGAGTGTAGTGTGTCTAGAGCTGCCGAGATCAGTAAAGTAAAACCCAGGAGAAATTATAAGTACTTGTATTTTATTCTAAGCAAAGATCAGCTATTGTAAGGCTGTAGGCAGACAAAAAAAATTGAAGCAATGCAGCTATGATGTGTTCAATCTAGCTCTCTTCACGAATGTCGTGAGTACAATGCACTGGTTAATTATTGAGTTTATTCCTGATATTAGTGACACTAAAACTAGTAGCAGCAATATTTCTATACTGCCATGTTGCGTTAGTTGACTTGATAATAAGGGCAAGATAGTTGGTGATCATTGAAACAATGTCGCTGGAGATCGCTTAACCACGATCCCACATGTGATAAGTGATTAACTAGAGACTTTTGAAACTAAAATGGTCCTTACTGTCACTGCCAACCTCAAAATGAGACATTCAAATTCCATAAGCTTCATAGTATACCCCCACCCAAATATGCATACAATTATGTAAAAAATAGTATGTAGGAAAACATTAAGAATTAAATTTTCTATATCAGGTGTGTCAAAAATTCAACTACAAGAAGTGAAGGAAGAGCCAGGCAGTGGTGGCGCACGCCTGTAATCCCAGCACTTGGGAGGCAGAGGCAGGTGGATTTCTCAGTTCGAGGCCAGCCTAGTCTACAGAGTGAGTTCCAGGACAGCCAGGGCTACACAGAGAAACCCTGTCTCGAAACAAAACAAAACAAAACAAAACAAAACAAAACAAAACAGAAGTGAAGGAAGATGGATGAGTAACTTGGGAAACACAGAAGCATATTTAAATTATGATTCAATGCCAGAAATTCTGCATTCATTAAGCCAGTGAATAAGAGAGGAAACTTGAATTAAAGCATTAAGAAAGGAAAGATATGTTGAAAAATAGTGATAACTGAATAATTTCGATTAACTGTAGCAAGATCTGACTACTCCGTGTGAGTCAGAGTATTTGGTTCCAGCAAAAGTTCTGCTGATTAAGCATCTTGCCATGTTTAATTATCAGTGTGTCACAATTAAAACAACTCACCTTTCAAACAAGTAGTCAAAAATATTAAGTACTTAAAAGATCCTGGTGTTTGTGCTAATCATGAAATAAGTGGGAGCCACCCATAAACATAACTCAAAAACTTAAATTTTTAGACATTACTCGTGGGTGAGTGTGAGTGAGGGGTGTGTGTGTGTGTGTGTGTGTGTGTGTGTGTGTGTGTGTGTTTAAATCAAAGCATACTTGTCTGGGGATGAAACTCAGTTTTCCAGTTTGTTAACCAACTCATTTAGCCCAACAACCTTTTCTTTTTTTTTTTAAATCACTGAAAAGTCTATGCTACAAAAGTGAAGAAAACAGAACAAGTCTGTCCAGAAAAATTAATAAAAATGATAACTGGCACTGCTTGTGGACACACACACACACACACACACACACACACATTGTTTGTGCAATCTTTAACGTCCCCCCCCCAAATTTTTGAAAACAGAATGCCCAGCTACATACAAATTTTCTAAGTTGGTAAAAGACAAAATTGTAGGCTCTTCTATATTGCATACTGTATATAGCTCACTAATAATAAGTTAATAAGGTTAATTAACTAGGAAGGCCAGTGCAATGCCTGTGATCCCAACACTCTGGATGTGGGAGGAACCTGGCACAAGTTCAAGACCACAATGATATCTTGTCTCAAAAAAATCTTTAAGAAGTAAGTAAGTATTAAGTTTCAGCAGAAG
Organism: Apodemus agrarius; assembly: GCA_964023405.1. Taxonomy (NCBI): domain Eukaryota; kingdom Metazoa; phylum Chordata; class Mammalia; order Rodentia; family Muridae; genus Apodemus; species Apodemus agrarius. Next base: position 26,989,943 of record OZ030021.1, on the reverse strand, counting down.
AAATTCAAAAGATTATTTGAAATAAGACATTTTAAAAAATCGCCATGTCCTTGAAAACCACTATGCCTCTGCTAATTAGCTACTCTTTCAATAGCAACCTATGATTTTGTCTGAATTTGCTTTGCCTTTATAATTTGAACACTCCATTAAATCCATCAGTTAGGAATTTCCACAATCTTTAAAGGAACATAAGTTGTGTATGCCAATACTTTAAAATATGCATGTAGATAAACATGCTATTCACACTCATGTAAAAGAGTTTATCATCCGCTCAAAAGATAAAAGTTTCATTATCGCCGGGCGGTGGTGGCGCACGCCTGTAATCCCAGCACTTGGGAGGCAGAGGATTTCTGAGTTCGAGGCCAGCCTGGTCTACGTGAGTTCCAGGACAGCCCTGGAACAGGACAGAGAAACCCTGCCTCGAAAAACCAAAAAAAATAAAAAATAAAAAAATAAAAAATAAAATAAAATAAAAAAAATAAAAAAAGCAAGTTTCATTATCAAGAGAATATATATAAACACAAATAGTCTTGGCTGCAAAATATATTTCAACCTGGGTAATGAGATAAATTATTTTCAGAGAGCATTTAAGATAATCCAGAACTGGAGAAGGTAAACTTAGGCAATGATGCTCTTATTTTTGCAGGGCATAGTGCCCGCAAAATCCAGCCCCCTGGAAGCAGAGGCAGGGGGATCTTTGTGAGTAAGAGACCATTCCAGTCTGCATAGTGTATTCCAGAACAGCCAGGGATACAAAGTGAGGGCCCCCCACCCAAATTTTTTCATAAAAATACAATTTTCACTTTCACATTCTAAGTCAAATAAAATTACAAGACTAAAATTGAAATATGAGCAAAACTTAGATTCTTCTTACACATACCTTACTTTTTTTTTTTAGAAATTCCAAGAACATGCAAAGGATTGGAGTAAGACAGTTACTTTCAAAGAAGACACCTTCAGTTGTCAAAGCAGCACAATCGTGCCTTTCAGGTTTTAGCTGAGACTAGACTCCGTATTTCCTCACCAAATTTAATTGAATTCAAAACTATTCCTGTAACTAGGGTTTGTATCATTCTCTCTCTCTGAACTCTGAAGGAGGAAATTGGGGATAATTGGTTTCAGGAATTTGAAATCTGGGGTCCCAGTATCTCCAGTCAGGCACACCTCATATTGGTAACTCTGGGACAGGGTGCCCGCACCGCCAGCATCCACCAGGTGGCCAGGAAAGTGGCCTTCGGGCATAGAGCAGTCGCCCAGCGAGGTCGCTCTGGCTCTTCTGCACAGCTTCACCCCCACGAACAGCAGTACAGATAGGAGGAAGAGAGAAGACACGGAAGCCAAGGCAATGACCAGGTAGAGAGTTAGCATGTCCTCATCATGCGCAGGGTCGCGCGTCACCTCTGGCAGAGACAGGTAGGGCTGAGAGAAGCCATCGACCAGCAACACGTGCAGTGTGACACTGGCAGAGCGCGGAGGATCACCATTGTCTTTGACCAGCAGCACCAGCCTGTGCTTGGGCACATCGCGCTCGCTCAGCAGCCTGGTGGTGCGCACCTCGCCATTGTGCGCCCACACGCTGAACAGTCCCGGCTCAGTGGCCTTGAGCAGCTGGAATGACAGCCAGGCATTCTGGCCAGAGTCGCGGTCCACAGCCACCACCTTGGTCACCAGGTAGCCAGGCTCGGCCGCCCTGGGCAGCAGCTCCGTGTAGGGCGCAGAGGCGTTCTGCAGAGGGTAAAGCACGAAGGGCTCATTGTCATTGTCGTCCAGCACCACCACGTGCACCAGAGCCTGGCTGCTGAGTGCGGGAGAGCCTCCGTCTGTGGCGCCCACATGAAACTCGAAGGCCTGCAGGGCCTCATAGTCCAGTGCCCTGAGCATAAACAGCTGCCCGTTGTCACCATTGATGGAGACCAGCGAGTCAAGGGCCAGCTGCGGGTCGTGGGGTGGCAGCAGCGAGTAGGTGATGTGGGCATTGGAGCCTGAGTCTGAGTCTGTGGCGCTGATGGTGCCTATGTGCAGGGCGGGGCTGTTGTTCTCGCGGACAAACAGGGTGTAGGAGGTTTGGGTGAAGACGGGGTAGTTGTCGTTGATGTCAGACACCTGTACTGTTATGGTGTGCTGAGTTGTTAGCCTGGGTGTGCCCATGTCTGAGACAGTGATGGTGATGTTGTACTGTGATCTGGTCTCTCGATCCAGGGCTGTGTTTGTCATAAGAGTGTAAAAATTCTCAAACGAGGGTTTTAGAAGAAAAGGAAGATCTTCTTGGACAGAGCAAACCATTTTTCCATTGTCTCCAGAGTCAAGATCTGCAACACTGAACACAGCAATTACGGTTTCCGGGGCGTTTTCTGGGATGTGATTGGTAAACGTGGACATAGTCAGTTCCGGAGGGTTGTCATTCAAATCCAACACTTGAACAAACACCACACTGCTTCCAGAAAGTCCCCCACCATCGGTAGCCTGAACATATACTGTATATGCCTGGACGGATTCAAAATCCAGTGTCTTTACTAAAAGGATTTCCCCTGATGTTGCATTCATTCGAAACGTTTTCCGAATGTCTTCAGAGGCTTGGGAAAAGGTGTAAGCTATTTGTCCATAGTCCCCAATGTCTAAATCCCTAGCAGAGACAATAGCAACCTGGGATCCAACAGGACTGTTCTCTGGGACCTGAACCTCATAGCGAAGCTTTGAAAACGCTGGGGCATTGTCATTGATGTCTAAGACTTCAATAAGGATTTGGACGGTGCCAGACCTGGGTGGATTCCCACCATCTAGTGCTGTGAGTATTAATCTGATTTCAGATCGTTCCTCCCGATCCAGAACTTTATCCAGAACCAGCTGTGGCAATACTGTGCCATCAGGACTGTCTTGTAGATTAAGATGAAAATAGAAATTGGGGCTGATTGTGTAAGTTTGGAGATCGTTGCTTCCTACATCTAAGTCTTGAGCACGTTCTATTAGGAAAGTGGTACCGGAAGCAGTACTTTCTGAAATTTTCAAAATTATTTCTTTGTCCAGAAAAACGGGAGAATGATCATTTATGTCCCTAATCTGTAGCTCAGCCTGAAAAATCCACAAAGGATTTTCCAGTAACACCTGGAAAGGTACCACACAGGGATCAGCAGGGCCGCACAGCTCCTCCCGGTCCAGCTTCTCCCTTAGTAACAAATCTCCTGTTTGCCTATTGAATTCTAAGTTCAATTTTTTCCCTTTGGAAATGACTCGCGGTACCCGCGCAGCGAGTTCCTCTAACTCTAGCCCCAGGTCCTTTAACAAATTTGCCACAAAAACACCGTTCTCTGCTTCCTCCTCCACCGAATAGCGCCTAATTGTGGACCCAGCCTGAGCTACGCCCAGCAAAAAAACAAAGAACAGCAGGACTTGCCTTTTTTTCAGGATTTGCTCCATTTCCTCTCCAGCTTCCATCACTTTCTGCTCTCCCAGTCGTGGTTCTCGTTGTCACTGACTCGCTCTGCAAATATCTTCCAGACTCTGGGACAAGTCCAAAATCCCCAGGCCTTAGACTTTCCGGAGTGAATGCCTTAGAAGGCTTCCTCTAACCAACTCCTCCCTTAGTTGTCTGGCTTCTGGAAGAAAGGGTTGCGCTCCAGTTGTTTCTATTTCTGAGGCTGCAGCGCCACCCTGCGTTCTTTTCAAGCATTGTTTTCTCCAAAGCATGAAAACTTAAAGTTCATATTTAATGGCCATCTAAACAGCAGATTTTCAATATATCAATGTCTTGTACATGTTTTAAAGGTTTTTCATTGCTTCTACAGTGGTATTTAAGACATAGACAAGGTAGGTCAGGTTTTTTTTCTTAGACTTAGGAGGGTTTGAGTGAAATCAGCTTTATGACTGAAGGGGTGACTAGGGTACCATAGATTTTTACTAGGTTATTCAGAACTTGGGTATGTCCACATTAGATTGTGGTTAGGTTACTACTCTCACATCAAACTCAGCTGAAAAGATGCAACAGAAAACCAAGAAAAGCACAGAACTGAGCGAGAATGTCCTAATGGGCAGGCTTCCTCTGTGCATTGCTTGAGACTCATATTTCCCCGAAATGGAACATAACCGAGTCTCATAAACATCTCCGTGATCAGCTCATTTCTGCTTGTCAGTGTCTGCGTTTTCATTTTCCTTTCGAGCAGATAATAAAACTTCGATATATCCACAATTAAAGTGCTGCATCTATCACCAAAGTTAATAAGCTCATAATAACAAACGCACAGTAAATATTTAAATGTACTTAATTATCTTTTTAAAATTTTTTAAGAGATGGTTTATTAAATCAGAATTTCAAGTATATGAGTTGAAACTTTATTGCTAAGTTTAAAAGTTATCTTTTAGAAAAAGTGCTCAGTAGAAAGAAATAAACATTCTAGCATGGATTGGAAAAGGGTCGTGAGTCCCCACCCCTGAGGAGCTATGGGAAGTTGATGGCTTCTGGGGAGGGAGAGTCAGTTTTCCTTAGGAGTGTGGCTCCTGGTAGCCAGATCATGCTCCAGTGAGTGGATCACAAGCAGGTGTGTATGTGCAGAACAAACGGGAGTGGATGGGTTATTGAATAGGAAAAACACATGCAAAGCCTGGGAAGGTAAAGAGATGGAGGTGGACCTGGGAGAAGTTACGGAGAGGAGTGAGGGTAGATATGATGAAACATACACTGGATGAAGTTCTCAAAAGAATTAATAAACATATTTTTAAAAGAAAGAATATTGTTGTAACTATATAATGTTCTGGCAAAAGCACAGAGGCAAAGGCAGAGGCAGAGGCAGAGGCAGAGGCAGAGGCAGAGGCAGAGGCAGAGGCAGAGGCAGAGGCAGAGGCAGAGGCAGAGGCAGAGGCAGAGGCAGAGGCAGAGGCAGAGGCAGAGGTATCTTTATGAGTCAAGGCCAGCCTGGTCTACAGCATGAATTCTGGGAGATCCAAGTCTACATAAAGAAACTCTGTCTCAAAAAAGAAAGGACAAAGGAGAGAAGAAAGAAAGAAAGAAAGAAAGAAAGAAAGAAAGAAAGAGAAGCTGTATAGTGACTGCATTATAGAAAAAGAAAAACTACTTATATAAAGAAAATATTTACATGTGAAAAGTTAAAAGAAATATATAATAATCACAACTCTACCTCCCGCCAAAACAAAATAGCTGTTTTCATGTGACAGCTATGTACACATTGTCCTGGTTAGTTTTATGTCAATTTGACACAAGCTAGAGTCCTTTAGGAAGAGGGAACCTCTACTGAGACTTGCCAGAATCAAATAAAGTCTACGCATGGAGAAAATTAGGTGGCATCTCAGTGCCCTAATTGACAATCATAACCTTATCTAAATTATTATCTCTAACAAAAATATGTGTTTGTTCTGAAATTCTCCTGTCTATAGATAACATGCTTTATAGACAGGCTGAATCAAATCCTTGAGTAGCTGATAGAACATGAAGGCCTTTAAAAGCATGTTCTTCTTCCACAGTACATGTTCCTTTCTTCATCAGATATATAAGGAAGGATGAATCACTATAAATCAAAAACCATCACCCATGCCAATACCACACCACTTTTCTCAGTGCAGTGGCTCCCTGTTTTCTTCACATGGAACTGGACATTTATTTGGTAGCCTTTCAACTCATGGATTTAAGGGCAAGCAAATTCTTTGTTACTTTTGATTGGAGTCTTTCATCTGTTGGGACACAAGTGGTGAGTACATTACTTAAACAGTTATCCAAGTCTCTTCCCATAGCAGTATCCTGCTGAAGTATGTGTACCCTGAAGCTACCTTCTCATTAGGGATAAACAGAAGATAATGTGTTAAGAGTGAAGACTTGGTTATATCATGTTTCATTTACATCTTGGAGAGACTCCAGAATTTTTTACTGTGTTAATAGTATGTTTAGCTCAAAATTGTCAATGTATATAAAAAATTTAAGAGTTGGCACTATAAAAAACATCATTATACTGAATAGTTTTTTGTTAGTTTGATACAAAGGGTCCCTTGCAAAGAGAGAAATTCAGGTGATAAAATGTCTCCACCGTTCTGTCCCAGAGGCATCTATGTGGGAGCATTTCTTGGTTTATTGATTGATGTTGGAGAATCCTGATGAACATAACCCACTTTAGGTAGTGATATCCTTGAGCAAGTGGTCTGGGCTGTATTTTTTTATAAAAAGCAAAATGAGCAAGATAGGAAAATGAAGTCAGTAAGCAACATTCATCAGTGGCCTATGATTCAGTTGCTGTCTCAAGGTTTCATTTATGACTTCCCTTTATGAGGGACTGTAAGTTGAAATAAACCCCTTCCTCCCCAAGATACTTTTTGTTTTTGCTGTTTTACAAGATAAAAAACAAACTAGAATAACAACAAAGCAAGCAGATTTGCTTACCATATGCTCCCATTATAAAATTCAGCCTCACTTCAAGATCACAACAAAGAGGCCAACTGACCATGGACCAAAATTTCCAAAACCCTGAGCTTAATGAATCCGTTCCTTCTGTAAGTTAAGCCAGTCATTTGATCACAGTAATGATTGAAGTGGAAATTTCTGGTTGTGTCATGTGGTGCAGACTCACATGATGTTTTGCTGAAGCAGACTCATGTGATGTTTTGCTAAAGCAAGACCCATGAGAGGACTGAACAGACAGTGACAGTGTGCTTGCAGAGCTAGCCTTGCAATGCTTTGTTGGTCTTGCAACCTTGATGATCTTCACTCCATTGAGAGAGGCACAACAGAAAACTGGCATTCCAGCTGGTCCTGATCACTCCCATTGACTCGTGACTATTTGGTGGAGGCTTGGTAGTTTCTGCTGGATCATGCTGTTGTTGATTCCTGTTTAGTGGCACTTTTGAACTAGACTATTGGTATCCTGACATTACTGAACTGGACTGCTAGTAATTTAATAATGGATATTGGGACCACCCCGAAGAATTACATCTAAAAAGGTCTACATTACCTTCTCCTATTTACCTATTTACATTTTCTCTCTTACCTTTGGATGGTGGCTTAGAAGAGGTTCAAAGCAATTGAGAACCCTTATAAAAGTACGTTTTGAAAACTCTAAGCCTGCAGGTGGTGCCTAATATGGCTTAGGCATATTATGAGGGGTTAGCAATGTTCTTTAAGGAGGATAGCAAACTAGATACATCTGCTAGATGGTCTCCTACCTTGTTCCCAGAAGGGGTTTTATTTTTTGTTTTGTGGCTTTCATGTACACTCTTTTGGAAAATATTGGAGGTAAAGCTAACAATTCTCTCTTGTTAGAGAAAATTATAGAGTTGGCTAAGGATGTAGAGAGTTTGTGAATAGAAGTGGAAGTGCTTGGGAAGCAATAAAAGCTAGTGGTAGGAGAACAAAAGGGATCGGGATTGATGTCTGAGACCAGGAATTACTGCATGATGAAAATGGGAAGCACAGAGGCTGGATAGTTAACTGCTGCCTTGCCCTCTTCCATGCACTTTTACTGCCAGACACCCAGAGCACCTCCATGAAGCTATGGGCTGGAAAGAGCAGCAGATGATACAGGTAGAACCAGATAGTGTTCATCTGAGTACACCACCACCAGAGGACTTGCTTGAGCCTATACAGGCATCTTCAGCTTTCCCAGTCTTTGTGCAGCATATGCCTGATAATGATGGTGGTACTACCTATAATGAGTTGACTTTGAGTCTGATAGAAATGCTAAACCTAAAGTATTTTAAAGAGTCTATTGTATTGTATGGCTTGCACTCTCCATATGTTAAAGAAATGGTAAATGCGTAGGCTACACAGAATTGGACAGCAAATATGAAATAATTGGTGATAAGCTCCTGGGGAAAGTATTGATAATGGACAAAGATATGCCCATTGCCCAAACACAGAACATCACGGGGGTTGAATTTCCAAATATATAAAAGGGACCACTGCTGACATACCAACAGCCTTGCCCCCCAAATTGTTATTAAACAGACCTAAATGGCAAGTGTACTGACCTAAAACAAAAGGAAAAGTACAGGAACTTGAACAACTGGTAAGGGAGCATCTGGAGGCTCAACATATAGAAGAGTCTACTGCCCATGGAATTCCCCTTTGGTTTTTTTTTCCGAGACTGGGTTTCTCTGTATAGCCCTGGCTGTCTTGAACTCACTTTATAGACCAGTCTGGCCTCAAACTCAGAAATCCACCTGCCTCTGCCTCCCAGAGTGCTGGGATTACAGGCATGCACCACCACCACCCAGCTTGTAATTCCCCTTTGTAAAGAAATCAGAAAAAATGGATGATAATAGATTTAAGATCCATTAACAAAGTAACACAACCAATGGGACTTTACAGCCTGGATTTCCTTCGCCAAATGTGTTACAGAAATCATGCCCTATAATAATAACTGACTTAAAAGATTGCTTTTTCACAATACCCTTGCATGAGCAGGATAGGGAAAGATTTGCTTTCTTAGTACCTATTCTGAATAATGTCCATCCACTAAAGAGATACCACTGGAAGGTACTTCCACAGAGAATGTTAAATAGTCCAACTTAATCTCAATATTTTGTGCAACAGCCACTAGAAATCATTTGGAAGCAATTGCCTCAATCTATTATTTATCCCTATATGGATGAAATTTTTGTTAGTTGGCTCTAACAAAAAAAAGTTTAGAGAATATGTTTAAGGTAATACAAAAAAATTCTGTCATACTAGGAGTTAGAGATTGCTCCAGAAAATGTACAAAGAAGAGATTCACTTAGTTATTTGGGTTATAAAATCAATCAACAAAAATACAACCAAAAAGGTACAGATCCAAAGGGACCAATCGAAAACACTTAATGATTTTCAAAAATTAATGGGAGATATTAACTGGCTGAGGCCTACAATTGGATTAAGTACATATGAGTTAAAATTTTGTTTCACACATTCCAATGAGATTTAAATTTAAACAGTCCAAGATATCTAAGAGCTGAAGCAGAAAAGAGTTAATTCTTATAGAACAAAGACTGCAGGATGCATATATGCGTCAAACTGATACTAAACTTGATTGTATTTTGGTCATTTTGTCTTCAACTCATTCTTCTACTGGGCTCATTAACAAAAAGAAGATAGTACTATGGAATGGACTTTCTTAGATTATAAACAAAGTAAAAAATTGAAGACTACATAGAAAATATTTCTGAATTAATTATAAAAGTAGAACTAAGATTACATCAATTGTCAGAAACAGATCAGGCCAAAAATGTAGTACCTCTTACAAATGCTAAGATTATGTCATCATGGGTAATCAATGAAGATTGGCAAAAATTTGTAGTAACTACTGGGGCAAAATTAATAACAAATATCCAAAAATGCAAACATTTAGAGTTTATAATTGGATTCTTTCACACATCATAAAGAGAACATAAATTCCAGAGGTACCAACATTCTACATAGATGCAAATAAGATGGTAATGGCAGGTTATAAATCAGATAAAATAATCAAAATAATTTTTGTAAATGATCACGTAAAATGATCAAAAGCGATCCAGCCGGTAGCGGATCAGCCAGACCTAGCCAACCCGTCAGGTGCTGAGACCCTGCCGGCAGAACCAGGTACCAGAGACAGCCCGAGTTTAAGACCTCCGGGGACTCAGGTCTGGGACAGGAACTGCGCACAGCCTAGCGGTTTGGAGTTCAGCGGCCGTGCCTGAGCTCTGCGCTCGCAGGCCAGACCCCCGAACTCCCTGCAGGCAGCGCCAACTTGTCTGCAGCATACCATCCAGCCGGTAGCGGATCAGCCAGACCTAGCCAACCTGTCAGGTGCTGAGACCCTGCCGGCAGAACCAGGTACCAGAGACAGCCCGAGTTTAAGACCTCTGGGGACGCAGGTCTGGGGCAGGAACTGCGCACAGCCTAGCGGTTTGGAGTTCGGCGGCCGTGCCTGAGCTCTGCACTCGCAGGCCAGACCCCCGAACCCCCTGCAGGCAGTGCCATCTTGTCTGCAGCATCCCATCCAGCAGGTAGCAGGTCAGCCATACGTAGCCAGCCTGCCAGGTGCTGAGACCCTGCCAGCGGAACCAGGTACCAGAAACAGCCCGAGTTTAAGACCTCCGGGGACTCAGGTCTGGGGCAGGAACTGCGCACAGCCTAGCGGTTTGGAGTTCAGCGGCCGTGCCTGAGCTCTGCGCTCGCAGGCCAGACCCTCGAACCCCCTGCAGGCAGCGCCATCTTGTCTGCAGCATCCCATCCAGCAGGTAGCAGGTCAGCCATACGTAGCCAGCCTGCCAGGTGCTGAGACCCTGCCGGCGGAACCAGGTACCAGAGACAGCCCGAGTTTAAGACCTCCGGGGACTCAGGTCGGGGGCAGGAACTGCGCACAGCCTAGCGGTTTGGAATACAGCGGCCGTGCCTGCGCTCTGTGCTCGCAGGCCAGACCCCAAACCCCCTGCAGGCAGCGCCATCTTGTCTGCAGCATCCCATCCAGCCGGTAGCAGGTCAGCCAGACCTAGCCAGCTTGCCAGGTGCTCAGACCCTGCCCACAGAACCAGGATAAGCAACAATTCTTGTTTATTAAGAAGAGTGAGGACCAGCTATAGCGGCAGGCCTCCATATTGCAACCAGGACACAGCTGGAAAGGTGCAGATAGAGACTCCGCCTGGGGCTAGAGCAGGGAGAGCTGCTAAGCTCTCGCACACAGGCGGGCCCAGGCGCCTAGGATCTGCAGCACGTCCCTGCGAGCTTAGGCCGTGCACCGAGGCAACCGGCACCACCCAGCTCCCCAGGAGCCCGGACCAGCGATAGTGGCAGGCCTCCATACTGCAACCAGAACACAGCTGGAAAGGAACAGGTAGACAGATTCCATCAGGGGCTACCACGTGGGGGGATCTGCTAGGCTCTCGCTACTAGGCAGGCCCAGCAGCACCTGCCGAGGCTCGGCTGCACTCCCCCACACTTCCCGGAGACCTCAGGCCGTGCACAAAGTCAGTGGGTGGCAGCCAGCTCGTGATCCCGTTGAGCAGCAATCACGCATAACCACCAGTAGAGAAACAACAGGTAAGCCCAGCCTCATAGGAGATTCAAACACCAGCCAGTGACAACAAGGTCAACTAACACCAGAAATAACCAGATGGCAAAAGGTAAAGGAAGGAATGTCACTAACAGAAATCAAGACAACATGACAGCATCTGAACCCAGTTCGCCAACAACAGGAAGCCCTGGATACCCCAAAACACCAGAAAAACAAGACTTGGATATAAAATCACTGGTCAGGATGCTGGTAGCTGAACACATAGAAAAATCTCGTAGAGAAATAGAAGAGAAAATGGATCAAAAGTTAGAAGCCTTTACAAGGCAAATACAAAAATCACTTCAAGAAATGCAGGAGAAGATGGATCAAAAAGAAGAAGACAATAAGGAGGAAAGACAAAAATCACTTAAAGAAATACAGAAGAACGTGGGCCAACAAGTAGAAGCTATGAAAGAGGAAACACAAAAATCTATCAAAGAAATACATGAAAACACAATCAAGCAAGCGAAAGATCTGAGCACATCCATCCAGGCACTAAAAACAGAAGTAGAAACAACTAAGAAATCGCAGAGGGAGACAACATTGGAGATAGAAAACCTTGGGAAGAAATCAGGAGCCATAGATGCAAATATCAACAATAGAATACAAGAGATAGAAGACAGAATATCAGAAGCCGAAGATACCATAGGAACCATTGATTCAACAGTCAAAGAAAATACTAAATGCAAAAAGGCTGTAACCCAAAACATCCAGGAAATCCAGGACACAATGAGAAGACCAAACCTAAGGATTATAGGTATAGACGAGAATGAAGATGTACAAGTTAAAGGGCCAGCAAATATCTTCTACAAAATTATGGAAGAAAACTTCCCCAACCTAAAGAGAGAGATGCCCATGAATATACAAGAAGCATACAGAACCCCAAACAGACTGGATCAGAACAGAAATACATCCCGTCACATAATAATCAAAACTCCAAATGTAATAAACAAAGAAAGAATACTAAAGGCAGCAAGAGAAAAAGGCCAAGTAACTTATAAAGGAAGACCTATCAGAATAACACCAGACTTCTCACCTGAGACCATGAAAGCTAGAAGATCCTGGGCAGATATCATGCAAACTCTAAGAGAACACAAACTTCAGCCAAAACTACTTTACCCAGCAAAGCTCTCAATCACCATAGATGGAGACATCAAGGTATTCCATGACAAAACCAAATTTGCACGATATCTTTCCACAAATCCAGCCCTACAAAGGATAATAGGGGGAAAACACCAAGACAAGGACGGAAACTACACCCGGGAAGAAGCAAGATAGAAACCTCCTCTCATCAAACCCAAAAGAAGGTAACCTCTCGAATATAAAAAATAAATAAAATAAATAAATACAATTTCAAAAATGTCTGGAGGAAATAATTACTATTCCTTAATATCTCTTAACATCAATGGACTCAATTCCCCAATAAAAAGACATAGATTAACAGACTGGATACGGAAACAGGACCCTACATTTTGCTGCATACAGGAAACACATCTCAGTGTCAAAGACAAACACTGCCTTAGAGTAAAAGGCTGGAAGACAATTTTACAAGCAAACGGTCTCAGGAAACAAGCTGGAGTAGCCATTCTAATATCAGATAAAATTGACTTCCAACCTAAAATCATCAAAAGAGACTCAGAAGGTCACTTCTTGCTGGCCAAAGGAAAAATCCACCAAGAAGAGCTCTCAATACTGAACATCTATGCTCCAAATGCAAGGGCAGCCTCATTCGTAAAAGAAACCTTACTAAAGCTTAAAGCACACATTACACCTAACACAATAATTGTGGGTGACTTCAACACTCCACTCTCCTCAATGGACCGATCAGGAAAGCAGAAACTAAACAGGGACACAGCGAAACTAATTGAAACTCTGGACCAATTGGATTTAACAGATATATATAGGACATTTCATCCTAAAGCTAAAGAATATACCTTTTTCTCAGCTCCACATGGGACCTTCTCCAAAATAGACCATATAATTGGTCACAAGACAGATGTCAACAAATACAAGAAGATCGAGCTAATCCCATGCCTTCTATCAGATCACCATGGAGTAAGAGTGGTCTTCAATAACAACAAAAACAACAGAAAGCCCACATACACATGGAAACTGAACAATACTCTACTCAATGACACCTTGGTCAAGGAAGAAATAAAAAAAGAAATCAAAGACTTTTTAGAATTCAATGAAAATGAAGGTACAACCTACCCAAATCTATGGGACACAATGAAAGCAGTGCTAAGAGGAAAACTCATAGCTCTAAGTGCATCCAAAAAGAAACTGGAGAGAGCATATACTAGCAGCTTAATGGCACACCTTAAAGCCCTGGAAGAAAAACAAGTTAATTCACCCAGGAGGAGTAGAAGACAAGAAATCATCAAACTCAGGGCTGAAATCAATTAAATAGAAACAAAGAGAACCATACAAAGAATCAACAAGACCAGGAGCTGGTTCTTTGAGAAAATCAACAAGATAGATAAACCCTTAGCCAGACTAACCAAAGGACACAGAGACAGTATACAAATTAACAAAATTAGAAATGAAAAGGGAGACATAACAACAGAAACTGAGGAAATTCAAAACATCATCAGATCCTACTACAAAGGTCTATACTCAAAACAACTGGAGAACCTGGAGGAAATGGACAATTTCCTAGACAGATATCAAATACCAAAATTAAATCAGCATCAAGTAGATCAGCTAAATAGTCCCATAACCCCTAAAGAAATAGAAGGGGTTATAGAAAGCCTCCCAACCAAAAAAAGTACGGGACCAGATGGTTTTAGTGCAGAATTCTACCAGACCTTCAAAGAAGACTTAACACCAATACTCTCCAAACTATTCCACAAAATAGAGACAGAAGGGACACTGCCCAACTCATTCTTCGAAGCCACAATTACGCTAATACCTAAACCACAAAAAGATCCAACAAAGAAAGAGAACTACAGGCCAATTTCTCTGATGAATATAGATGCAAAAATACTAAATAAAATTCTTGCTAACCGAATCCAAGAGCACATCAAAACGATCATCCACCATGATCAAGTAGGCTTCATCCCAGGGATGCAGGGATGGTTCAATATACGGAAATCCATCAATGTAATCCACTACATAAACAAACTGAAAGAAAAAAACCACATGGTCATCTCATTAGATGCTGAAAAAGCATTCGACAAAATTCAGCATTTTTTCATGCTAAAAGTCTTGGAAAGAGCAGGAATTCAAGGCCCATACCTAAACATAGTAAAAGCAATCTACAGCAAACCAGTAGCCAACATCAAAATAAATGGAGAGAAACTTGAAGCATTCCCACTAAAATCAGGGACTAGACAAGGCTGCCCTCTCTCTCCATATCTTTTCAATATAGTACTTGAAGTTCTAGCAAGAGCAATTAGACAACATAAGGAAGTCAAAGGGATACAAATTGGAAAGGAAGAAGTGAAACTATCATTATTTGCAGACGATATGATAGTTTACCTAAGCGACCCAAAAAACTCCACCAGAGAACTTCTACAGCTGATAAACAACTTCAGCAAAGTGGCAGGTTATAAAATTAACTCAAGCAAGTCAGTGGCCTTCTTGTACTCAAAGGACAAGCAGGCAGAGAAAGAAATTAGGGAAATAACACCCTTCACAATAGCCACAAACAACATAAAGTACCTTGGCATAACTCTAACCAAACAAGTGAAAGATCTGTACAACAGGAACTTCAAGTCCTTGAAGAAAGAAATCGAAGAAGACCTCAGAAGATGGAAAAATATTTCTTGCTCCTGGATTGGCAGGATCAATATAGTAAAAATGGCCATCTTGCCAAAAGCAATATACAGATTCAATGCGATCCCCATCAAAATCCCAACTCAATTCTTCATAGATCTAGAAAGAGCAATTCTCAAATTCATCTGGAGCAACAAAAAACCCAGGATAGCTAAAACTATTCTCAACAATAAAAGGACTTCTGGGGGAATCAATATCCCTGACCTCAAGCAGTACTACAGAGCAATTGTGTTAAAAACTGCATGGTATTGGTATAGCAACAGGCAAGCAGATCAATGGAACAGGATTGAAGACCCAGAGGTTAACCCACAGACTTATGGTCACTTGATCTTTGATAAAGGAGCCACAACCATCCGGTGGAATAAAGATAGCCTTTTTAACAAATGGTGCTGGTTCAACTGGAAGTCAACATGCAGAAGAATGCGAATTGATCCAATCTTATCTCTTTGCACTAAGATCAACTCCAAGTGGATCAAGGACCTCCACATAAAACCAGACACACTGAAACTATTAGAAAAGAAACTTGGGAAGACCCTGGAGGACTTGGGCACAGGGGAAAAGTTCCTGAACAGAACACCAATAGCTTATGCTCTAAGATCAAGAATTGACAAATGGGACCTCATAAAATTACAAAGTTTCTGCAAAGCAAAGGACACTGTCAGAAGGACAAAACGGCAACCAACAAAGTGGGAAAAGATCTTCACCAACTCCACATCCGACAGAGGGCTAATATCCAATATATACAAAGAACTCAAGAAGTTAGACCGCAAAGAACCAAATAACCCTATCAAAAAATGGGGCACAGAGCTAAACAAAGAATTTTCACCAGAAGAAATTCGGATGGCCGAGAAACACCTTAAAAGATGCTCAACATCATTAGTCATCAGGGAAATGCAAATCAAAACAACCCTGAGATTCCACCTCACACCAGTCAGAATGGCTAAGATTAAAAACTCAAGAGACAACAAGTGCTGGCGAGGATGTGGAGAAAGAGGAACACTCCTCCACTGTTGGTGGGATTGCAAAATGGTAAAACCGCTCTGGAAATCAGTTTGGCGGTTCCTCAGAAAATTGGGCATGTTACTTCCAGAGGACCCTGGCATACCACTCCTGGGCATATACCCAGAGGATTCCCCTGCATGCAATAAGGACACATGCTCCACTATGTTTATAGCAGCCTTGTTTATAATAGCCAGAAATTGGAAGCAGCCCAAATATCCCTCAAAGGAGGAATGGATACAGAAAATGTGGTATATTTATACAATGGAATACTACACAGCAATTAAAAATAATGAATTCATGCAATTTGTAGGTAAATGGTTAGACCTGGAAAATATCATCCTGAGTGAATTAACCCAATCACAAAAGAATGCACATGAAATGCAATCACTGATAAGTGGATATTAATGAGCCCAGAAGCCCTAAATACTCAAGACACAAATAGCAAGTCAAATGATTCCCAAGAAAAAGAAAGGAGAGGACCCTGGGCCTGTAAAGATTGCTTTCAGTTTAGTAAAGAAACCGAGGGGGGAGGGGGAATTATTGGGGAACAGATGGGGGGAGAGGAACTATGGGAACTATGGTGGGTGGGAACTGGGAAAGGGGAAAGCCTTTGGAATGTAAACATAGAATATAGAAAATAAAATTAAAAAAAAAGAGCATCAACTGCTCTTCCAGAAGTCCTGAGTTCCATTCCCAGTCACCACATGGTGGCTCACACCCATCAGTAATGGGATCTGATGCCCTCCTCTGGTGTGTCTGAAGATAGCTCCAGGGAACTTACATAAAAAAAAATAAATAAATCTTAAAAATAATACAAGATAAAAACCAAAATTATCAGTCTATATTTTAATAAACAGTAAAGAAATAAAAAAAATGATCAAAAGCCCATATACCTCAATTCAAAAGTCAGAATTATACTCAATATTTATGGTATATTAGATCATCCTGTATCTCTTAACATAATCACCAATTTTTCTTCATTTTTTCTTCAATATATTCTTTATTTATACTTCAGAGGATTTCCCCTCTCCTGGCTCCCTGCTCCCCAAAAGTCCCATATGCTCTTTTCCCTGTTCCCCCATCCACCCCTTCCCACGTCCCTGTTCTGGTATCCCCCTACACTGATGAATTGAGCCTTTCCAGAACCAGGAGCCACTCCTTCCTTCTTCTTGTACATCATTTGGTATGTGAATTGTGTCTTGGGTATTCCAAGATTCTAGGCTAATATCCACTTATCAGTGAGAATCATCGATTTTTTAAGATTTATTTATTCATATGAGTACACCGTTGCTGTCTTCAGACACACCAGAAGAGGATATTGGATCCTATGACAGATGGATGTGACCCACCATGTAGTCACTGGGAATTGAACTCAGGACCTCTGGAAGAGCAGTTAGTACTCTTAACCACTGAGCCATTTCTCTAGCTCTCACTGATTCTTTATATGTAGAAAGAGTTATTTTCCACATAAAGACTGCTGAATTTGTACCTGATAACTCAGAATTAACTTTATTATTTATACAGTTGCAAGAGGCCATCAGAAATAGAAACCGTTCATTATGTTTTCCTCATATTCATTCTTAGACATGTTTGCCAAGTTCATAGAATGATGAAATTAGTAATAGGAAATGTATTAGAAGCCTCAAAATTTCATGGTAAACATCATATTAATGGAAGATGTTTAAAGAAAAAAATTCCATCTCTTAAGAACAAGCCAAAAGAAAAAATGTCCTATGTGTTCTCTAAACAACCAAATTCAGTTACCTGCTGGTAAGTAACCCTAAAGGTGCAAAATACATGATATAGGGCAGATGGATGTTTTCCATTCTGCAGAATTTGGAAAACAAAGGTATATACCCCATACTATTGTTATATACATGTATATACATGTACTTGGGGTTTCATTGGGCAATTATAGGGATACCTGCACATCTTTAAACTGATAACACTCCTACATATGTATCCAATAAGGTGAAACAATTCTTTACATATTACAATATAAAACATGTTGCTAGTATTCCACACAATCCCATAGGACAAGCAGTTATAGAGACAATTGTACCTTAAAAGAGATGCTTTTAAAACAAAGATGGAGAATAAAAACCCCTAGGGACAAACTGAATAATGCTTTGTTATTCTAAATTTTCTTAATGTTGGTGAAAAATGAACAAGAGAAGCTGAGAGATATTGGGTTCTTGAAAACACTGAAGAAATAGGCCAACCAATATGCTATAAGGATGTGTTGACATTAAAATGGAAACTTGGAATAGTTTTAAAATGGGAATGCAGTTATACTTATGTTTCTACAGGAAATGAAAAAATATGATTGCCAACTATAAAGATTACATCTGACCATGGAATATTTCTTATCAGCTAAAACATGAATGTCTTCACAAAGTAAATAGGTGGTTTACTCTCACAGACTGTCTCAGTTACTGATTTCTCCAAAATATGCATGTAAACCAACTTCAAAGGGCTAGCCCAAATGATTGATCACACAGAAAGTCTGGACAGGTAATACACAGAGACTTGACAGATAACACAGAGACTGGATCACAAATGTTACAGATAGCTTTTTTTCAGGATAGCCAGATTTTCCCCATGGGTCTCAAAAGAGTTTTTCACCCCAATTCAACAAGAAACAATTATAAGAAGATCGTCTTCCCACTCTCTTAAATTGAGGTGATGGTTTTGGTTGTTTGATGTGTTATGGTTGTTATCATCTAGGGTGGTAGGTTGTTTTACTTAATTATTGTATACTGATAGGAATTTAAGGTTGTTTTGTTTTATTGTATATTAATAGGAATTTAAGATTGTTTCGTATGACTTATTGTATATTAATAGAAATTAAAGGTTATTTTGTTAGACTGTATTGTAGATAAGCTCTTTATTTAAAATATGATGTAAGGTTCTAGTGTTATGGTTCTTATTATTTTATTGTATGTAGATTATTTTTATTTAATTGTTTGTTTGTTTATTTATTTATACTCCAGATTATATTTTCCTCCTGACCCACCCTCTGACTGTACCACATCTCATACCTCCTCCCCATCCCCCTGTCTCCACAAGGATGTCCCTAACCCCCACCCCCCTCTTAGGAGGAACTATAATAGTTAAACAAAACGGAGAATATGAAGTGGAAATTTCTGGTTGTGTCATGTGACACAGACTCTCATGATTTGCTGAAGCAAGGCACATGAGTGGGCATGTGATGTTTGTAGAAAGTATAAGTAGACTCAACAGACAGTGACAGGACGTCTGCATAGCTAGCTGTGCAACATTTCCTTGGTCTGTGTCTTCTCTGATCTTCACTTCATTGAGAGGTACAGCAGAGAACTTCTTGAAGGCATTCGAGACAGTCCTGATTGCTCCTGCAGATCATACCCCACTGCTGATTCATGTTTTATATCCAGACACTACTGAACTGAACTACTAGTATCCTGACACTCTTGAACTGGAATTCTGATGTCCTGACAATGGAAATTGGAATTGCTACTTCTAACTACTCTTAAACAGGTCCGTATCCCCTTGTTCCATTTATCATCTTTTTTCTCCTAACTTTAGACAGTGGGCTAGAAGGGCTATCAAAGCATTTGATAAGTAGCAAAAGCCACTTATTAAAGTAGGTTTTGAAAAACATCTAGACTTTGAATGAAAATCTTACTAAACAAAGATGAAGACATGTCCTCACAGGCTCTTACATAGAAGGAGTGATTCTCAGTTGGTGACATTTTTGGGAGGTGCTTCAAATTTTATTTGGTGGATTTAATAAGATTTAATTAACTAGATTTAATAGGTCACCAAAGGGTATTGCCACGGACCACCCCTGGGATGAGGGTTCTCGAGGTCCAGGTGGGTAAGGATTCGGCGGTGACAAACAGAAACAAACACAGAGGCAGTTTGAATCTGAGTGTGTTTTGCAGCTCTCAAGCAGGGGATTTTATACATTAAACCAAACATGACACAACTCTTAGAAACCATATCCAGTGAAACAATTATGAATACCAACAATAATCATTTGGCACAATAAAATACAAAAATCATCTAAGCATTACAACTCTGAACTACATGTTCAGTGAATCACAAACAGAACGGGTAACGTCATCATCAAAAATATAACAATTCTAAAAGAATATAGTCAATAGGGCGATCATTCAAGCTAGTGGCATATTTCCAAGAACAGGTTAATAAATCTTTATGGTCAGTGCTCTTAACCACTGAACTAACTTTTCAGCCCCTATGATTAATTATTGCTTAACATCTAATGCCTGGTTTTTATAAATCTTCAAAGGATAAATTTAAACTATTTTAATTCTTTTTAATCAAGGCTTTCTTTACCATATACCAAAACCCACCTCTGATGACACACGTATAGCCATATGAAATTTTATTGTTGGGAAAGTTTTTATCTATCATAATAATTTTGTAAACAAATTTGAAAAGTAAAGCATTGGTTTCCCTGGAGATAAGGTCATGTTAGTGACCCATCTCAAGGGATGGTTTTTGTACCCATCATTCTTGCTTAAGATCATTGTCTGAGATACCAAGAACTGGTAAGGAAAGGAATGAAAGAGAACAAAAAAAGAAAAATTGCCATGAGAACTGTGACTCAATTGTTTTCTCCAGCCGAGATAAGGTCATGTTAGTGACCCATCTCAAGGGATGGTTTTGTACCCATCATTGTGGAGAGTTCCACAACCAGTTCCAGGAGACCTCCTTCTTTTGAAGTCTAATGCCTCAGTCTGTGGAACTTGTCACACAGATTCTACTGGGGTCAGTGTGGCAGGGTATATCTTCAGGAGTTATACCTTGTCCTGGACCCTTCCCTTTCCTTCTTAACCACAATGAGATGAGGAGTTCTGATATGCTATACTGCACCTTCTACCCTAATAGTCTTCACCCCAGGACCTAGGCAATTAAAATAACCATGAAAGGGAACCTGTGACTCTCTTATCCAAAATGAATCTTTCCATCCTTAAACTTTCCCCTGGGTATCTGTCATGGTAGTGAAAAGTCTACTACAAGAGCACACGTCTAGCTGTATATAGCAACTAGTCATTTAATGTTGTCAGTTCCAGTTCAGGCTTTTTCCTTTTACCACTGTTCTGGCATGTAGAAGAGTAAGCAAAATTAGGACTTAAACTATATTTATGTAAGTCTATATGAAATTTAGTTCTTACAAGAATGTTCTATTGAATTCTTTAGAGTGTTCTTGCATCCAGAAATACACCAGTGGATAATTATTTATGTTTATACACTTCTCTTTTAAAATTTATTATTCTCTGATATATTAGACCTCAAACACAGGTTCCCATTCTCCACAACCCTTACTCTGTCAACTTACTCTCTCCCCGTGATCTACTCCTTCTCCATTTATCTTCAGAAAACAGAAAGCCTCCCAGGGATATTAGGAATAATACAGCATAACAATTTGCAAAAACACTAGGCACATACCCTTGTATCAAGCCTGGATGAGGCAATCCAATAGGAGGAAAAAGATCCTAAGTATAGGCAAAAGATTCAGGAACACCCCCAACTCCCACTGCTTTGAGTCTCACAAGGACACCAAACTACACAACCATACATGTATAAAGAGGACCTATTGCAAACCTATACAGGCTCCATAATTGTTGTTTCTGTCTCTGTAAGTGATTATGAACCCTGCTTAGTTGATTTTGTGGGCCATGTACTTGAGGGATTTTCAAACACTCTGCCTCCTATAATTCTTCCTTCCTCTCTTGTGGGATGTTCTCTGAGCTCCACCTAAGTTTTGGTTGTGGGTCTCTGTATCTCCTATACATTTCAACTCAACTTGAAAAAATGAAATCTATTTTCCCTTAGCACTGCAAATGCTGCACCAGTGTCCTACCAGATCTGTCTCTAGATCCAATTTCTATCTAGCAAGAAACCCTGAGTCTGGGGATCTTTATAAATATTGATTGCCATTCAGTCCAATATCCTTAGGCCCTAATCCTCTGCCAAAAATATCAAGGCCTGAGATCCTGGTGGCTTAGGTATCAGAAGGGTTAATGTGACCACAATTTGTGCAGAGATGTGTTTCCTAGAAGGCGTCAGATGTAATAATGGGGTCCTTAAAGCTCATTGTGAGGCAGAGTTTGGTTTTCTGCTTTGATAAGCATGTACCACCCAGGAGAGTGAGGTGTTCGATTTTGTTTTAGAAGAACAATTACCCCCTTACCCTTGTTTCTTTTCTCCTCTCTCCCTTGTTCCCTTCCCCTTTCCATTTTTCCTCTTCCTCTATCTCCCATCTTTGTCCCTTATCCCTGATCCCTGTCCTTCTGGGACAAATAAATCTCATTTGTGCTTAGAACCTAGTTTTAGGGTGTTTTGAATTGACTTTGAGGTCCCCAGCTATCATAAAGAAAAAAATAAATAAAAATTAAGCAAACCAAACAAAATAAAACAAAACTTTCACCTATCTCACCATTGAGGGAGAGGAGAAGTGAGATTTCATCTCCAAAGTCTAAAAGGAAGATCTTTACATTTCTGAATACCAGAAGTAAAAGTATTTTGGATATTTTTGCACACCACCTCTGTGTGTGAATCAAGTTTGGTGAATTCTTTTTCTAAATGGTTATGGTGAATTGTTCAATTTATATTTATATCTGTAGTCACAATACCCTCACACAGAGTATTTTTCTTTGGTTAAAAATTGTGTGTACATGTGCATGCATGCATGTATGTATGCATGCAGTGCTGGGAACCTAACTCTGTCAAAATAGTAATCTAAAAAAACAAAGCAATATACTCAGCCTGCTGAAATCACTACAGTGATTCCTCATTGCTTTGCTTTGCTTTGTTTGTTTGAGATAGGATCTCAGTGTGTATTTCAGAGTGTAGCCTCAAAGTCAGGATTGTCTTGCTTTCCCTATGGAATGTAGGTATTAAAGGCATGTACCACACCTCAAATGCCATTGCTTCTGTCTACTTTTGCAGATTCGGTTTAGCACTTCTTAATAAATGGCTTCTATCCACACTACACTTCTCTTTAGTTCTGCAAGGCTTTCTGAATTCCTTCCAGTCCAGGTGTTATTGTTTTGTGTTTTTACATGACTGTGTTTTCATGTTATCAGCTCTTGCTTTCCCTTGAATTCCAGTTTGACTACCAATTTCCCATTAAAATGTTATATTGTGTAGACACACACAATTGATTTATTGCCTTTCCAGGATAATGTAAATAGGTACTGTGATAGTCTCCTAATTCATATGCCCATAATTCAGTCTCAGAAAATTTAAGGAAAAAAAGATAACTATATTTTATTTACAGAAATCTAGGTCACAGAGATCAGACTGATATCTCTTTATATACACTGAATTATTTCCAACTTCACTTTTAATCTGCAAATTTTGCAGTAATCTGTAACTCTCGCCCTTTGAAGTATCAGCATTTTCCAGCATTCATTTATTTAACAAACTTTTTGAGAGCTTCTTCCACATAAGAAACTGAGGAAGCCTCTGGGGAGAAGAAATTACCAACAAAGCAAATAATGTTCCATCCTCAGTAGCTGGGAGTAAGAAGAAAAAAGTTAATAATACTTCTTCAAATTGGTGAAGTATCATAGTAGTTTGTCTAAATACTACAAGTAAATAATCCAATGGCTCTTTGACTGTAAAGAAATAGATTTTGGGCCTGGGGAGATGGCTTTGTGATTAAGAATACAGAGGACCCTGTTTCAGTACCCAGCACCCACATGGCAGTTCCCAACTGTCAGTAAGTGTGGTTCCAAGAGATTCAAGGCCCTCTCTGACCTCTGCTAGGGCACCTGCACTCATAAACTCATGCAGGCCACACACATACACAGAAATAAAATAAATCTTAAAAACTGGGGTTTTACCTAGTTACAGTAGATAGGAAAGCTCTGAATAAATTATAAGGATACACTGGCAAAGAAAGGACAAAGAGCAAGTATTAGTATGCACTGTGTAATAAGTTACTTTTTAATTGGTTATTTTCTTTATTTATGTTTCAAATGTTATCCCCTTTTCCAGCCCCTCTCCCCCACCGAAACACCCTATTCCATCCTCCCTCCCCCTGCTTCTATGAGGATGTTTCCCCAGTAAATTATTTTTTAAATACAGAATTTTTTATACATAATAATATACATAATCCTCTCTCCTCCGTCTCCCTCTCTCCCTCCCTGTCTGCCTTCCCCTTCCCTCTTTTCCCTCCCTCCCTTTCCCTCCTCCTCCCTATTTTTTCCCCTAAGGACTATATTTGTTCATAATTCTCCTAGACAAGGGAATAGTACTTAGGGCTCTACAGTTATAGGATAAAATTATTTATAAACAAATACAGAGATGTTTATATATTTATTTTATGTATATAAAAATAAATATTAATTATTGCGATCATTTATTTCTATTTTCGAAACAAGTGTCTAGGACAAGTAACTAACTCCCTGCAATGTTATTTTAGAAACAGTGTCTCACTTTGCAATTAACACCAACACTGGCCTTGCAAGGCACGATTGTGATTCAGAGGCTAAATTCCGTCTGTCACTCCTGCAAACAGGCGCTCCGGAAACCTACGAGCTCTACTAGCTTCACTTCCGCTTTTTCTGGGTAGGACGGATTTTACTGACGGCCCTGGAAGCGCTCGCCACAGCTACTTCCTGTTTGGCGACTAGCGTTTTTTTTTTTTTTTTTTTTTTTTTTTTAAATAGATTACAGGAACCAAGCAAACAGCTTATACCTGAATTAAGCTGATCTTTTAATCGAACTGAAATTGTTTTATGCAATTACCGCTACAGAAGGTGTTTTTCGAAATGGACCGGACATTTTCCGTCCGAGTTTCGCAAGAAGTCGGAATTATTTTTAAGTTGGCAAACCGGAACTTTAAGGGAACGGAACTGGGAAAAAAGAGCTTGTAAAAATTGTGAAATTTATCGACTTTAGGATTGAATTTTGTTTTGTGATTTCTGGCAAGTTACCAGGATGGGATTGCTACATCGCTTTTTCTAGTGTTCTCTAGCTTTGATTTTTTTGTATTAAATTTTTTTTAATTGACCTCAGTGGGAGAGGATGTTCCTAGTCTTGCAGAGGTTTGAAACGGGGGAGGTGGGACGGACCCAAGGGAGCTCTCCCTTCTCGGAGAAGAGGAAGGGGAGTAGGGGGAGGTTCTGAGTGATGGAGTACTGGGAGGAAGGGGTGATATTGGGATGTAAGGTGAATAAGTAAATATATAAATTTAAAAGAATAGACTGGGAGAGACTGGCATTGAACACTAGAGAGGTACGAGGAAAAGTATAGTAATAGAGGAAAATCTGACTCTCAGTTTGGGTGTAATACCAGGAGGGTGGGTCAGGTATTAACAGTGTATTGTCACTTAGAGGTTTTTAAAGGGAACACCAATGATGGCTCTCCTTAGCTGGAAGTCTTTTCAGAGGGAGATTTATTGTCGTACATCTATTTGGGGACTTATTAACACTCCTGTTACAGTTAAGACAGTATTCACATTTTCATGACTTAGTATGAACTAGAGTGTCTTTCCATTAGTACACCAGTAGAAATAGGAATGTTTGGAAGAAAAAGTACAGAGTCATCAAAGTAGAGAAAGAAACCAAAATTGGCTAGAACAAATCTGGATCGCATGCTTATGTATTATTTGGATGCTAAAAGTGTAGCCCAACGAAGCAAAGGCTGAGCCATTCTAAAGATACAGTCATTCTTAAGCAGGGTATAACACTCCATGCAATGAAAGCAGGTCCTCCTGATCCATAGAGAATTCTGAATGATTCTTCCAGCATAGTTGAGAACATAAAGAGCAGGTTTAAAAGGTGAGGAAAATAAAAATCAGCAACTTGTATCCTCAGAAGATCATAGTAGATAAAAGAATCTTCTTTCCTCTACATTAGACATCATCCGGCATGAAAATGGGTACAATTCACATGTGTGCTGGAACAATTCAGAATGAAATTTATGGGAGAGGAGCCTAGCATAATATATATATATATATATTATATATATTATATATACATATATATATGTGTGTGTGTGTATGTATATATATATACACACACATATATATCATCCTCTCTCCTCCTTTAGTATATATATATATATATATATATCAATGTAATAAATTATCTTAATTTGTTCTTAGCTAGAATCTTGGGCTGTATTTAAATTCTTTTTAGAAACCATGACGACTTTGAACTTCTGATACTTCTGCATCAAAACTGTTGGGATTATAAGTTACAGCTACCTCTCTGTGTATTCAGTATTTTGGATGAACTCAGGGATAAATCTATACCAGGTTCCAGGAAAACACTACCAACTAAGCTGTATCCTAACCCTACAAAACTATTTTAAAATCAATTTCTCTGTACATACTAAAGTGTAAATTGAAGCAGCTTTCAGAATGGGGTAAAATGTTTTGAAGCTGAGCAGTCTAGTAACTATTTCAATACTCAGTTTGCAAAGATGTGCATGCCCTTGTTTGACTTTGCTAGTTATATATAAAAGTGTAACATGTGTCCCCAACCTCTCTGGCTCACTGATTATTGAACATGCCACCCACATGTTAGACAAGTGGTCTACCACTGAGCTAGACTCCCTGGCACTGAAATAGAAGTACTAGGTGTGTAGTGTAACACTAAACCCCAAAGTAAGAAAACTAGATGTCAGGAACCACTGTTTGTACCTTTGCACACACAAATCTCACAGGAAAAAATATTTTAAAAAATAGGCACAGGCTGGACAGGCAGAGCATTCAGGAAGCATTTAACTAGAGATTGGTTCTGGTTTTCAAAACATTCAAAAAAGTGCCTTGCTGAAAATGATTTAATTGGCTTTAGTTATCCATTAAAGTTTGTTGCATAGTTTATAATTCTTTCCCCTTTGGCTTTTCTTTCAATTCTGGATTCTGTCTTCTGCCTTTCTTCTTGATAATATGAACTGGTTTTTTTTCTATTTTCAGCATAAAATAGGATCAACAGTTTAAGCACAGAATGTAATCATGTACAATTAATAAATCAAAGTAACAACACTTTTCTTCCAGACTGTGAATACACAATATCACAATCTGGAAATCACCTCAGGAAGCAGTGCAGTTTTTTATATAGGAAAATGTTTGTGTACATGCTGCTACACAAGGCTTTCAGTAAAGAGCACAAATACATACTGAACATGCCTCATACAAAGCTCCGAATCCTGAAATTCTCTGAAACTTAAAAAAAAGTATCACATGAAGTTTTGTATTAAGAATGTTCCAATTTTGGTATCTGTGCAAGTACTCCCAACTCTGAAAAATTATATTTGAAAGGGTTCTCTTTTTTGCTTTCTTTGAGATATAGTCTTAGACCTGCAGTGCCAGGCTTGGCTAACTCTAAGTCTGAAATGTGTCTGGTCTCAAACCTTTCAGATGAAAGATGTTCACCCAGTAGCTACAGTTGAACTATACAAATTAATATCAAGTTCAAGTTAATATCAAGGATATGTAAAGGACTGCAAAAGGTAATTACCTCAAATTCAGATTATCTAGCTAATAAATAAGATAATGACTGAAATTAGAAGTACCCATAGAAAATATATATGACCATATATTTTATATATATATACTTTAGAAGAATACAAATTAAAACTGCCTTGATCAAACAATCCAATCAGTAAGTGTACTGGCTGGGTTTGTGTGTCAACTTGACACAGGCTGGAGTTATCACAGAGAAAGGAGCTTCAGTTGGGAAGTGCCTCTATGAGATCCAACTGTGGGGCATTTTCTCAATTAGAGATCAAGCGGGAGGGCCCCTTGTGGGTGGTACCATCTCTGTGCTGGTAGTCTTGAGTTCTATAAGAGAGCAGACTGAGCAAGCCAGGGGAAGCAAGCCAGTAAGGAACATCCATCCATGGCCTCCGCATCAGTGCCTGCTTCCTGACCTGCTTGAGTTCCAGTCCTGACTTCCTTTGGTAATGAGCAGCAGTGTGGAAGTGTAAGCTCAAAAAACCCTTTCCACCCCAATTTGCTTCTTGGTCATGATGTTTGTGCAGGAATAGAAACCCTGACTAAAACAATAAGTGAACTAATGAAATGGCTGTGCTCCAGAATGAAGTATACTGGGGCAAGTGAGATAGCTCAGTGGGGCACTTCTCATTTGTGTCAGTGAACATTCCAGCACTTATTAAGTACTAAGTGCAAAATTCCTGTTGAATAAATATTCTTTTTAACACTTACTTTAAAAATAAAATGTTTGTGTTATTCATTCCTATATTGGTAGACATCTAATTTGGTTCCATGATTTAACTTATGATTAGTGCTTCAATAAACTTTAATATCCAAGTATTTCTGTGATATGTTGTCTTTGGAGTAAATAACTAGGAGTGATATACCTGAATTATATGAACGATCTACTTTTTAGTTTTTAAAGACCCTTTATTGTGATTTGCACAGTGACTGGAGTATTCACATTCTAACCACCAGCATATAATTCCTTTTTGTCTATATCCTTACTAACATCTGTTGTCATTTATTTTCTTGATGGCTGGATGGAATCTTAGTGTCATTTATATTTGCATTTCTCTCATATCTAGTGTGCTGGCTAGCTTTATGTCAACTTGACACAAGCTACAGTTAGCTGGAAGGAGGGAACCTCAAATGAGAAAATGCCTCCATAAGACACAACTATAAGGCGTTATCTTAATCAATGATTGATGGAGGAGGTTATAAACCATTGTGGATGGTGCCATCATGGTGCTGGTAGTCCTGGATTCTGTAAGAAAGCAGGATGAGCAAACTTTCTTGCTCTCTATGAAGCAATCCAGTAAGCAACACCCTCAGTAGCCTCTGCATTGGTTCCTGCCTCATGGTTCCTGCACTGTTTGCATTCCTGTCCTGACTTCCTTGGATGATGAATAGTAATATGAAAGCATAAGCCAAGCCGGGCGGTGGTGGCGCACGCCTTTAATCCCAGCACTCTGGAGGCAGAGGCAGGCGGATTTCTGAGTTCAAGGCCAGCCTGGTCTACAGAGTGAGTTCCAGGACAGTCAGGGCTACACAGAGAAACCCTGTCTCAAAAAGAAAACAAAAAAGTCGTGGCAAAATCGTCCACTAAAAAAGCAATGTTCTTTACCTAGCTGGGCGGTGGTGGTGCACGCCTTTAATCCCAGCACTTGGGAGGCAGAGGCAGGAGGATTTCTGAGTTCGAGGCCAGCCTGGTCTACAAAGTGAGTTCCAGGACAGCCAGGGCTATACAGAGAAACCCTGTCTCGGAAAAAAAAATCCAAAAACAACAACAATAACAACAAGCGTAAGCCAAATAAACCCCTTTCTCCCCAAGTTGCTTTGGTCATGGTGTTCCATCACAGCAATAGTAACTCCAACTAAGACATTATGTCTGTTGAACATTTTTCCTAAGTTTATTGGCCATCTATACTTCATCTTTTTGTTTATTATTGTTCTGGGAAGTGGCATATTCCATAGTGTATGTGTGAAGATCAAAAGAAGACATTGTGAACACGGTTCTCTTCTTCACAATGGTTTCTGGAGATGAAACCCCAATTGTCAAGTCTGGATGGCAAGCACCTTTGTCCCACTGAGTTATCTCACTTTCCCCAGTATACTTCATTCAAGAGAAATGAAAAAGTATGTTCATTTTAGATCTTACCTTACATAAAGATAGGCAAATCCTACAGACAGCCTTTGTTCCCTGTTATTCTTTTTAGTGTTAAAAAAAAGAAGAAGAAAAGAAAAGAAAGAAAAACAGAGAAGTTTGATCTTGAGGGCTCATTAACTTTCTTGAATATTTACTTCATTCAGAGAACTAATTTAATTAGTTCACTTATGGATTAAGTTGTTTGATCAAGGCAGCTTTAATTTGAATTTTCTCTTATAGCTAAGGATATTGAATACTTCTCAGGTATTTACTGGGCATCTGTATTTCCTATGGAAACTGTTATTTTCAGTTATTAGTCTATTTATTAACTAAGTGATCTGAGTTAGTGGTATTTAATTTTTGAAGTCATCTAAATACTCTTGATATTAAACCCATGTTTGACATGTGGTTGGTGAAGAAATTTTTAACAGTCTGGAGGCTATTTGTATGCTTATATTTTTCAAAACCTACTTTTAATAAGGACTTTTTAATGCTTTAACTTCCCTCCTAGCCCGCAGCCCACCAGAGGTAGTGGAAAGGAAAGGTTAGTAGGGCAAAGGAGGATGTGGACTTCTTAAAAAAATATTTCTTTGGAGAGAATCCAATTTGTGTTGCCAGGATATCAGCAGTTCAGTTCACATGAATCAGCAGAGGTAGCTCAACCAGCAACAGCAGTTTGATCCAGAAGAAACTGAGAGACTGCCAATCTACAACTCAGCAGAAGTGGCAAGAAGCTGCCAGAACACCACCAGAAATTCTTTGGTGGGTTTCTATGACCCATGAAGAATTGGTAAGGCAAACCAATACCACCCAGAGTTGTCAACAAAGACCAGCATCAGTGAAGCCCAAGGATGACCAACAAAAAAATGGCAAGACACATCAATTCCACACAAGCATCAACAACTGTCTATTAGGTTATATTTATAACTATTCCAAACATCACGTGTTTTTTGAGTGTCTATCTTAATAAAACATCACACAGCCTTTTTCAAGGCTACTTACAGAAAAACATCATGAGTCTGTTCTCAGCAAAACATCCTCTCATAAGATTGTTTCCAGAAAATCATCACATGACACAACCGAGTCTCCAAAGAAACCAGAAATTTCTACTTCAGCTATCTCCTTACTTTAGCAATTATTTTCTTTATTGTGCAGAAACTTCTAACTTTTCTTCAGCTTTCTGACTATTCTTCAGAAAATTATTACCTATATGCAATCTTGAAATGCTTTTTCCTAGCAGTTTCAAAGTCTTGGATCTAAGTCTTAAGGGTTTTTTGACACATTTTGAATTAATCTTTATCCAGTGTGAGAAACATGGGTCTAGTTTCATTCTACTTAAGGAAATACAATTTTCCTATTTATTGAAAAGTCTATTTTTTCCTACAGTGAATTTTTTGACAGATTTGTCAAAAATTTGGTCTCTTGTAGCTGTGGCTCATTTCAGAGTCAAATATTTCAGCTGTATACATGTCTTGTTCTGCCAGTAGTGTGCTATCTTATTAACATGTTTCTACACATAAGATCATTACTCTTTATGCTCTAGTTATTTGGAGTCTTGTATGCTTCTAAATGAATCTTAGACTTTCTTTCTAGTTCTGAGAAGAATGTTATTATTATTTCGATGTGCATTGTGTTGAATCTGTAGGTTACTTCTTGTAATAAAACTATTTTCATGCTGTTAATTCTCCAACTCATAATCATTGTATGTCTTTCCACTCACTAGATCTTTAATTGCTTTCTTTGGTGTCTTAATTTTTTTACTGTAGAGGTCTTTTGCATCCTGGGTTACATTTATTCCTAAATATTTTAAAATTTTGCCTTTAATTTTTGAGACAAGATTTCATGAAGCCTGGATAGAGTCCTGTGATTTCAGGAATGCATGATAATAGCTGTATTTTTTATGTGATGGTGCAGATTTGACCCAGGTCTTAGTGTGTTCTATGTGAGCACTATACCTACTGAGGGAAACCTGATGCTCAGCCCTTTAGTTTTGGAAAGTATTGGCAATGATATTTCACCACTGTAACCACCCAATTTTTTCCTCAATAGGTTTAGTTTTGGTATGTATAAAAGCTACTATTTTTGTGTTGATTTTTCTGTTAGTTTGCTGAAAAAGTTTGTGAGGTCTAACAGTTTTTTGAGTGAGGTCTTTTGGCATTTATTTATTTATTTATTTATTTATTTATTTATTTGGGGTTTTTAAGACAGGTTCTCTCTATTCAGTTCTGGCTGTCTTAGAACTCACTATGTAAACCAGGCTGGCATCACACTCAACAAGATCTGCTTGTTTCTGCCTCCCAAGTGCTGGATTTAAAAGTATGTCCTACCACACCTGGCCTATTTTTAGGGTCTTTAAAGTATGAGACCATATCATCTGAAAATTGGGACAATTTGGCTTATATCCTATTAACTTCCCATTTATTGTTTTCTTGTGTTGTTCTCACTAAGACTTCAATCACTGCATTGAATAAATGCACAAACTGGGCATTATTCTCTCATTCTCAGTGTTGTTGCTGATTTGGTTTTTTTCTTTGTTTTGTGTTTTCTTGGCTTGATTGGATTATTGATTATTCTTTACTTTCTCCTCTATTATCA
Source organism: Apodemus agrarius (assembly GCA_964023405.1). Lineage (NCBI taxonomy): Eukaryota > Metazoa > Chordata > Mammalia > Rodentia > Muridae > Apodemus > Apodemus agrarius. The sequence goes on along the minus strand of OZ030021.1, from coordinate 26,957,962 downwards.
TTAAAGGGTTGTTGGTTTATTTTGTAGAACACAACGAGGTCTTTACTGGTTCTCTTTTTCAGCTATTCCTTTCCTGAAATTTATTCATGAATTTATGAGTTTGGCGCATTCAATAGAAATAGTAGGTTTCTTTTGTTAAGTTATCCCACATCACTTATACAGTTTACACTTGATTCTAATGCATTTCTTCAAAATGATTATTTCATCCTCATATACCATTGTTCCTATCTTTTCCACACCTTGTACAACTGAATTATTTTCAAGACTTAAGCAATTTTTAAAGGGATCAGTTAACTCATCTAAATATAGTAGTCATCACTTAGGCTACCAGATATGGGAAAACCAAAACTACTACTGACCCAGAAGTTTCCTTCCTACTGGCCAGATTTCATAGTACTTAAAGCTTTTATATAGGCTATTGAGGACAAAAATTAATCAGTACTAACTCCACTATTAACATCGCAAGATATAATAATGACTAGTCTGGAAAGATGTAACTATTGGTGCAAGAATGACATGAATGTTATGGCGGTGACCATCCACTTTCTCATTGGATTTAAGATCCACTTTACAGGATGGAACCCATGTCTATTACTATAAGCTTAGCCAAGGATTGTGGCTGAAGCTTTTATAGGCCACTCTTATTTTGCTATGTAGACTTAAGTTAAACTGGTTTCCAAATATTTATCTTTATACTCATGACATAGTGCACCTCTAAGCCTTCATCAGTAGAACTTCTTTTCAAAGTTAATAGAAGTTAATATAGAGACTTACAACTCTTCAAAGTACAGAAAATAAGTGAGTGTTAGCCCCACATGCAACATTATATAACAGCTTTTACCTCAAGGCTCAGGGAAAATAGTAGAAAAAGGAACGAAAAGAGTTTAAATGCCAAAGGTTGCTTCAAAAACAGTGTCTTCTGAATACAACAGGAGCGTTGCACTCATGAACTCATAGCACAAAACCTGCACAAGATCAAGCCAGTCAAAAATTTTAGCTAGAGTGGGGAGGGCTTTATGAAGTCCTTCCTTCTAGCTGAGGTCCTATTCCCAGTTAATGGTTGTTAGCGGATAGTCAGCTTTCTTCATGGATGTGGCCCCCTAGTGGGTAGCCAATGCTGTAGTGTATGACCTGACAGCCATGCACATGTTAAGCAAAATTGTCTGGACTCTAGGCATTATTTATTTTTTGTTTTGTTTTGTTTTGTTTTGTTTTGTTTTTTGTACACAAGGTTTCGCTGTGTATCCCTGGCTGTCTTGAAACTTGTTTTGTAGGCCAAGTCTGCCTCTGCCTTCTGATTTTTAGGATTAAAGCCATAAACCACCATACCTGGCTCTAAATGGGTTATTTTTTTAAAGGGCATGAATTCTTCCTCAATTCCTATATTCAGAGGTTTTACCTTTTTGTTGTCTTTCTTCCACCTCCTTGGCTAGGTCTAATCTTAAGTGTTTTATTTTCTTTGAGACTGTAGTGATTCAGAGTATGTTAATGATCTTTTTTGACATACTTGGTGATATATAAAAAGGCTAAGTGTGTTTGTAAGTTGATTTTGTATACTATTTTGCTGAAACTGCAAAGGTGTGGTTATAACTATACCTTTAGGCTACTTTGTTCTTTTACTTATTACCCTTATGTGATGAAGGAAAGAAGGTTAGAAGAAAAAGGTGTTGTTGATGTTGTTAGACTATGTCCTGCTGATTATGGGGCATCATGTTCCTTGGAGGAACTCAAATCTTCATCATCAGCATATTTTCAACCAATGATCCAGCAAATAGCAAACAGCAGCAGGGGCAGCAGCAGCCACCTTTCTGAGGGCTCTGTCATTTTTATACCCTCTGAGGAGTTCCCAGAATTTCAAAGTAATCTATCTTCATTTGGCAAAATCACACCCCTGCCAGAATATGAGACAAATCATAGTTAGCTATTCTGGATAGTCTGTAGCAGCCCCATATCCCACACCTGGGATTTAAACAAAAACATATTCACATGACATTTTTGTGATTTTAGAGAACCCAAATTCCCACTACAGTTGGGCATTCCCAGAAATTTTCTGGTAGAATTTTTGAGGCCTCATATGTAATACATCATCTGCAAACAGAAATACTTGACTTCTCCTTCTACTTGCATTCTTTTTACTTTCTCTGTTGTCTTATTGTTCTAGCTAGTGATGCAAGTGCTCTATTTAAAAGGAGTGGAGATAATGCAGGACCCTGTCTCATTCCTGGCTTTAATGGAATTGTTTTGAGGTTTTCTTTTTCTCTGTTTAATATAATGTGTTGGGTTTAGTGTGTTGACAGGGCTGGGTGTTAAATATAGAACCTTTGTGTGCCAGGTAAATACATTGCCACCATGTAATATACCCAGCTCCTTCTTATGTGGCTTATGATGCTGTATTTTCAAGGTTATTATGCCTTATTGTTATATATTCTTTTTAAAAGTTGACTTTAAATAGTCTTGATTACTATTTAAGTTATTTTGTATTTTATTGAGTTATAATATGTAATTTTCCTCACATCATTTGCATTTGACTTTCCTTAAAACAATTGAGAATATGACTCTCTTGGGTTTCATATTTCTTGGCCTTGGGTTTTTACTCATAAAACACTTGATAAATGAACTTTATTTAAAACTGTTTATATTAGTCACTGGTCATTTTTCATCACATTCTAAATTTTCCATAATTGTGATTTTCAAACCTCCCTTCTTGGCTTCTTCTAAGTTTGTGGGATTTTCTTTTCCTTAATACAATGTCATGCATTGTATTTAAGTTTTCTGGTCACTACTGAAAAATTGTTAATATGCAACTTTACATTCATTTCCTTTCTCTGCTTCTTAAATCATGTGTGTTGCACCTGTAAAGTATTTCTCCTGGTTCACGAACACAGTGCGGTCTAAGATCCTTGAGGAGATGAAGATGCTTCCAGGACTCTCTAGTACAAGATAAGTAGTTACTAATTCAAGAGACATTTTCTTCATGTTTTCTTTTTGTGAACAAAGGCAAGAGAGCTGTTTTCATGTGGAAACAGTTCCATCATAACTGTGGGTGTTTGCCAGAAAACACTGAACACACCTGGATTCTGCATTTAATGGTGGATGGTGTTTTTGTTAGTCTTTCCCAGGAACCAGTGCTACGTTTTGCTTGTACTCAGTGTCACTAATGAAAACTCTGTTGTCAGTTCAATTCTTACCTCTCCATACATAATATGTTATTTCTTTAAGTCACTGGTATTTTTTTTGCAAGAGAAACTTTTTATTGGAAGACACAAAATACACACATTTACTCAATCCAGAAAGAGAACTCGCAACAGACCAATATAACAATTGTATGCAAGTCCAACTCAGTGAACTAATATATTTTCTTTGGAGTTATTAGGTTGGATGTAAGTAAGAGGTCACTTACAGGAGCAGGTATAACTAAAAATCAGCAGTCCATTATACCAATGAGTCACTGGTATTCTTAAATTTCTTCAAAATTTGCTGTTGCTTGTTTTACATTTTATGTTGTAATCCAAGGACATTTTAAATCAAAAGCCATTTATAGCATTTTTAATATGAACATTGGATTCTATTATTTCTTCAGAAAACAATTCTCAAAAGATAGTCCTTAGAGCACACATCTCTAAATGGGATTTCTCCAATATATACCTCCCTTCAGAGCTTGGGGAACTCCACTGAAAAGGCAGTAGAGAAAGACCAAGAGGTGATGGAAGACTCCAGGAGAACAAGGTTCTCTGAATCAACTGAACAAAGCCTATGTGTTTCACAGAGACCAAAGCAGCCATCACAGGTTCTACATGGGTCGGCACCAGGTCTTCTGTGTACATATTATAGCTTTTGGCTTTGAAATGAATATTTTTGGTTGTGTCATATCATACAGAATCATGTGATGTTTTGCTGAAGAAAGACTCATGAAAGGACATATGGTGTTTGAGAGAGTATAAGAAGGACCCAACATGCCGGGCGGTGGTGGCGCACGCCTGTAATACCAGCACTCTGGGAGGCAGAGGCAGGTGGATTTCTGAGTTCGAGGCCAGCCTGGTCTACAGAGTGAGTTCCAGGACAGCCAGGGCTATACAGAGAAACCCTGTCTCGAAAAAACCAAATTCAAAAAAAAAAGAAGAAGAAGGACCCAACAGTCAGTGACAGTGACAGGACACTTGCAGGGCTAGCTCTATGATGCTTTATTGGTCTTGTGTCTTCACTGGTCTACACTTTGTCAATGAGGTAGGTATGTCTCTCCTCCTGTCTCTCTCCCTGGTTCTGGACACTCCTGCTAGCTTGTTCTGATTTGGCAAAGGCCTCGCTGTTCTGCTGGATCATGTCACAGCTGCTGATTCATATTCAGTGACATTATTTGAACTGGACTTTTGTTATCTTAAAACAATGGAGATTGGAATTGCCCTAAAGAACTACTTCTAATGATGTTGAACATCTCTTAAGGTGTTTCTCGGCCATCCGAATTTCTTCTGGTGAAAATTCTTTGTTTAGCTCTGTACCCCATTTTTCGATAGGGTTATTTGGTTCTTTGCGGTCTAACTTCTTGAGTTCTTTGTATATATTGGATATTAGCCCTCTGTCGGATGTGGGGTTGGTGAAGATCTTTTCCCACTTTGTTGGTTGTCGTTTTGTCCTTCTGACAGTGTCCTTTGCCTTGCAGAAACTTTGTAATTTTATGAGGTCCCATTTGTCAATTCTTGATCTTAGTGCGTAAGCTATTGGTGTTCTGTTCAGGAACTTTCCCCCTGTGCCTATGTCCTCCAACATCATTAGTCATCAGGGAAATGCAAATCAAAACAACCCTGAGATTCCACCTCACACCAGTCAGAATGGCTAAGATTAAAAACTCAAGAGACAACAAATGCTGGCGAGGATGTGGAGAAAGAGGAACACTCCTTCACTGTTGGTGGGATTGCAAAATGGTAAAACCGCTCTGGAAATCAGTTTGGCGGTTCCTCAGAAAATTGAGCATGTCACTTCCAGAGGACCCTGGCATACCACTCCTGGGTATATACCCAGAGGATTCCCCTGCATGCAATAAAGACACATGCTCCACTATGTTTATAGCAGCCTTGTTTATAATAGCCAGAAATTGGAAGGAGCCCAAATATCCCTCAAAGGAGGAATGGATACAGAAAATGTGGTATATTTATACAATGGAATACTACTCAGCAATTAAAAATAATGAATTCATGCAATTTGTAGGTAAATGGTTAGACCTGGAAAATATCATCCTGAGTGAGTTAACCCAATCACAAAAGAATACACATGAAATGCAATCACTGATAAGTAGATACTAATGAGCCCAGAAGCCCTAAATACTCAAGGCACAATTAGCAATTCAAATGATTCCCAAGAAGAAGAAAGGAGAGGACTCTGGGCCTGTAAAGATTGGATCCAGTTTTGTAGAGAAACCGTGGGGGAGGGGGAATGATTGGGGAATAGTTGGGGGGAGAGGAATTATGGGACGTATGGTGGGGGGGAACTGGGAAAGGGGAAAGCCTTTGGAATGTAAACATAGAATATAGAAAATAAAAATTAAAAAAAAAAGAACTACTTCTAAACTGGTCTACATCCCCTTGTCCTATTTACCATCTTTTCTCCTCTACCTTTGGATGGTGGGCTAATAAAAGGTGGTTGAAGTGTTTGAAACCCCTTATTAAAGAAGGTTTTTAAAAATCTAAGCCTATATAGCTTAGTATTTTTATGGGACTTCTGAGTAAGTGAATGAGTGTCTCCAATTTTTGTTCCTGTTCTTGGGGCTTTTTCCCTTCTGTGGGGTTGCCTTGTCTAGCCTCAGTGTGATGGTTTTTATTTTATCTTATTATATTTTATTTTGTCAAATTTGTGGTTATCTTTTAGAATCCTGTTATTTTCTAATGAGAAACAGAAAGGGAGAAAAGAATAAATGTAGTTGAATGGATATGGAATGAGGTTAAATCTGGGAGTGATTGGGAGGTGTGAATATGATTAAAGTGCATAGTATAAGTACTGGAAGAAAAAATAAAGCTACAATATAACTGACAAAATCCTCCTCGCTTTTGATATTTTTAATCTCTTTTTAAAATACACTCTCATTCTATTCTCCATATATTATCCTTTTTATTATACATCTTTATTTTCCTCCTTACAACTTCTAACAGATTTTCCAAACAATCTTTGTAAAATCAATTTTTTACCTTTTTCTTTTTGATGATTTACTTTTAATTTTATGTGTGTTGGTATTTTGCTTGCATGCGCATCTTTGTGAGGTTGTCGGATCCATTGAAACTGAAGTTTCAGACAATTGTAAGCTGCTATATATGTGCTGGAAATTGAACCCAGGTGCCCTGAAACAGTAGTCAATGCTCATAACCACTGAGCCATCTCTCCATTCCCCCAAAATAATCTTTTGGTAAAGTATCTCCATAGGTTTTCTATTATCTCATTATCATTTATATTAAATAATAATAGGTTTAAGACTAATATTTCAGCAGAGTGGTGATGGCACATGTCTTTAATCCCAGCACACAGGAGGCAGAGGCAGGCAGATCTCCAAGTTTGAGGCCAGCCTTGAACTTACAAGGCAAGTTCCAAGACAGACAGAGCTAGAGTGACAACCTGCCTCCCACCACCACCACTCAGAAAAAGGAAAACACAAAACAAAACAAAAAAACCAAAAACAACCAAAAGAAGAAAAGACTAATATTCACTTCAATCTATATGCAGTTCTTATCTTATGTAGTGTATTTCTTTACATAAGTTCATTGTCCTTTTTTGTTTTGTTTTGTTTTTTTGAGACAGGGTTTCTCTGTGTAGCTCTGGCTGTCCTGGAACTCAGTTTGTAGACCAAGCTGGCCTCAAACTCAGAAATCCATCTGCCTCTGCCTCCCAAGTGCTGGGATTAAAGGCATGTGCCACCACCACCCGGCTATTGTCCTTTTTTTGTTCAGACAACAATCATGATAGTTCAGATAGCAACTGTAATTGTTTTGGGTAGATATGCTTTTTAATATCACTGTGAGTCAGTGCTGTCAGTTCTTTATGATAAATACATATAAGAAAGAGATACATGCTTTAGTAATTTAGATATGATTGATAGGAGAGCAAATGTGCTTTAAGATGGAAAGATAGAACCAAGCACCAGAGAACCCCAGTTAATCATTATTGTCTTTTAACTCCCTCATCAAGAAATTCTTCAGGGCTGGTGAAATGGCTCTGTGGGTAAGAACATTTGATAAACAAATATGAGAGCCTGAGTTTGGATACAAGCACCCAGGTAAAAATCTGGTTGTGGCTATGTGCTCCTGTAACACCAGTGCTGTGGGGATACAACAAGGTCTGCTCAGGCTACCAGCTCAGATGGGAAGGATGCCTTCTTAATTCTTAATGATATCATATAAGAACTCTTAAAATTTATCAGTATTTATTAAACTGTTTTATAGTTTGGGCACTAGCTCTGCACCCAGTCCTATAACATCCAGAAGAAGCTCAACTCCCAGGTGCTCTAACATGCCCAAGATTGTGAGAAGGCCACAATATCTGCCACAATACCACAACATCAAGAGTAACTGGGACCAACAGAATCCAGGAATGCAGGAAAACCCATCCAGCCAGTGGCACAGGATTCTTCCAGTCTGAGCCAATGCTGTGAAGAGACCTTGGGTGCTATCTCCACAACCAGTCCCATAACATTCAAAAGAAGTTCGACTTCCAGGCTCTCTAACATGCCCAGGATCATAGGCTCCCAGGAGCTTGGTCACACCAGGATTTCAGGATTCCAGAGGTAGCTTGGCTCCCAGGAGCTCTGACACACCTAGGATCTCAGGATCACAGGATCCCAGAACCACAGGATCAGAGACAGCTAGATTCTGAGGAGTTCTGACACAATCAGGATCCCAGGAGGGACAGGCTCCAGTCAGAGTCAGCAAAGTCAGGTAGCACTAAAGATATACAGATGGCAAGAGGCAAGCATAAGAACATAAACAACAAAAAACAAGGTTACTTGGCATTATCAGAACCCAGTTCTCCAAATATAGCAAGTCCTGGATATGCCATCACAGCAGCAAAACAAGATTCAGATCTAAAATCACTTCTCATGATGATGGTAGAAGACTTTAAGAAGGACAGAAATAACTCCCTTTTAAAAGTACAGGAGAACAGATGTAAACAAGTAGAAGCCCTTAAAGAGGAAACACAAAAATCCCTTAAAGAATTACAGGAAAACAACCAAACAGGAGAAGAAATTGAACAAGACCATCCAGGATCTAAAAATGGAAATAGAGATACAATAAAGAAAAAGGCAGACAACACTGGACATAGAAAATCTAGGAAAGAGATCAGGAGTCATAGATGCAAGCATCACCATCAGAATACAAGAGATAGAAGAGAGAACCTCAGGTGCAGAAGATACCATAAAAAACATTCACACAACAGTCAAAATGCAAAAAGCAAAAGGCTCCTAAACCCAAACTTCCAGGAAATCCAGGACACAATGAGAAGACAAAACCTAAGGATAATAGGTATAGAAAAGAGTGAAGATTCCTGATTTAAAGCAACAGTAAATATCTTCAACAAAATTATAGAAGAAAACTTGCCTAACCTAAAGAAAGAGATGCCCATGAATATAAAAGAAGCCTCCAGAACTCCAAATAGGCTGGACCAGAAAAGAAATTCCTCCCATCACATAATAATCAAAACACCAAAGGCACAAAACAAAGAAAGAATATTAAAAGCAGTAGGGGGGAAAGGTCAAGTAACGTGCAAGCATTCTTCTACATGCTGACCCTCAGTTGAACCAGAACCATTTGTTTAAAATGCTGTCTTTTTTCCATTGGATGGTTTTAGCTTGTTTGTCAAAGATCAAGTGACCATAGGTGTGTGTGGGTTCAACATAATCCACTACATAAACAAAATCAAATATAAAAAACCCACATGATCATTTCATTAGATGCTGAATAAGCATTTGACAAAATTCAGCATCCCTTCAGGTTAAAAATCTTGGAAAGATCAGGAATTCAAGGCCCACACCTAAACATAGTAAAAGCAATATACAGCAAACCAGTAGCCAACATCAAACTGAATAGAGAGAAACTTGAAGCAATCCCACTATAATCAGGAACTAAACAAGACTGTCCACTCTCTTCCTATCTATTCAATATATGACTTGAAGTTCTAGCTAAAGCAATTAGACAACAAAAGGAGTAAACAAATTCCAATACAAATTGGAAAGGAAGAAGTCAAAGTATCACTATTTGCAGATGATATGATAGTATACTTAAGTGACCCCAAAATTTCCATCATAGAACTCCTACATCTGATAAACAACTTCAACAAAGTGGCTGGATGCAAAATTAACTCAAACAAATCAGTAGCCTTTACTCAAAGAATAAACAGGCTGAGAAAGAAATGAGGAAAACCACACCGTTCACAATAGTCACAAATAATGTTACATACCTTGGTGTGACTCTAACCAAGCAAGTAAAAGATATGTATGACAAGAACTTCAAGTCTCTGAAGAAAGAAATCAAAGAAGATCTCAGAAAATGAAGAGATCTCCCATGCCCATGGATTGGTAGGATTAATATAGTAAAAATGGCCATCTTGCCGAAAGCAATCTACAGATTCAATGCAATCCCCATCAAAGTTCCAAATCAATTCTTCAGAGTCAGAAAGAGCAATTTGCAAATTCATTTGGAATAAAAAACTAGAATAGCGAAAACTATTCTCAACAATAAAAATTTCTGGGGGAATCACCATCCCTGACCTTAAGCTGTATTACAGAGCAATAGTGATAAAAAAAACAACACTGTATTGTTTTGGTACAGAGACAGGCAGGAAGATCAATGGAATAGAATTGAAGACCTGCTTCCTCTTCTATTAGATTCAGCACACCTCGTTTTATGAGGAGGTCCTTGATCCACTTGGAATTGAGCTTTGTACAAGGAAATAAAATAGGTACATTTGCATTATTCTACGTGTAGACTGACAGAATGGTACCATTTGTTGTAAATGCTGTCTTTTTTCCACTGAATGGTTTTGGCTTCTTTGTCAAAGATTAAGTGATCATAGGTGAATAGTTTTATTTCTGGGTCTTCAATTCTATTACATTGATCTACCTGTCTGTCTGTACTAATTCCATGTGGTTTTTATTAGTATTGCTCTGTAATACAGCTTGAGGTCAGGCATGGTGATTCTCCTACAAGTTCTTTCAATGTTGAGCGTTAACTATCCTGGGTTTTGTTGTTGTTGAGTTTGTTGTTGTTGTTGTTGTTGTTGTTGTTGTTACAGATGAATTTGATAATTGCTCTTTCTATCTCTGTGATGAATTGAGTTGGAATTTTGATAGGTATTTTATTGAATCTACAGATTTCTTTTGATTGGATGGCCATGTTTACTATGTTAATTACATAAGCATGGATGATCTTTTCATCTTCTGAGGTCTTCTTCGATTTCTTTCTTCTGAGACTTGTAGTTCTAGTCATACAAATTTTTCACTTGCTTGATAAGAGTTACCTGAAGGCATTTTATATTATTTATAACTATTATGAAGGGTATTGTTTCCCTAATTTATTTCTCAGCCTGTTTATCCTTTGTGTATAGAAATGCTATTGATTTGTTTGAGTTCATTTTATATCCAGCCACTTTGCTGAAGTTGTTTATCAGCTGTAGGAGTTCTCTGGTAAAGTTTTTAGGGTCGATTCTGTATACTATCATATCATCTGCAAATAATGATACCTTGACTCCTCCCTTTCCAATTTGTATTCTTTTGTTGTCTAACTGTTCTAGCTAGAACTTCAAGTCTTGTATTGAATAAATAGGGAAAGAGTAGGCAGCCTTGAATTGTCCCTGATTTCAGTAGGATTGCTTCAAGTTTCTCTCCATTTAATTTGATGTTGGTTGTTTGCTACATATTGCTTTTATTATGTTTAGGTATGTACCTTGAAATCCTGATGGTTCCAAGACTTTAACATGAAGAGATGATATATTTTGTCAAAGGTTTTTTCAGCATCTAATGAGATGATCATATGATTTTTTCCTTTGAGTTTGTTTATATAGTGCATTACATTGATGGATTTCCATATACTGAACTATCCCTGCATTCCTAGAATGAAGCCTACTTGATTGTGCTGAATGATCACTTTGATGTGTTCTTGGATTTGGTTTGTGAGAATTTTAATGAGTATTTTGCATTGATATTCATAAATGAAATTTATCTTTGTTGGGTATTTGTGTGATTTGGCTATCAGAGTAACTGTAGCTTCATAAAAATCAATTAGGTAGCATTCCTTCTGTTTCTATTTTGTGGAATAGTTTAGGAGTATTGATATTAGGTCTTCTTTGAAGGTCTGATAGAGTTCTGCACTAAAACCATCTGGACCTGGCCTTTTTTTTTTGTTTAGGAGACTTTCAATGTCTGCTTCTATTTCATTAGGTGTTATGGGATTGTTTAGTTTATCTGATCCTGATTTAACTTTGGTACCTAGTAACTAAATAGAAATTCACCCATTTTATCTAGATTTTCCAGTTTTGTTTGATACGGGTTTTTCTAGTAGGATCTGATAAATTTTTTTGAATTTCCTCAGTTTCTGTTGTTATGTCTCTCTTTTCAATTCTGATTTTGTTAATTTGTGTGCTGTGTCTGTACCCTCTAGTTACTTTAGCTAAGTGTTTATCTATACTGTTGGTTTTCTCAAAAATCCAGCTCCTACTTTTATTGATTCTTTCTACTGTTTCTTTGTTTCTGTTTGGTTGATTTCAGTTCTGATTTTGGTTATTTCCTGCTTTTTTCTCCTCTTGAGTGTGTTTACTTCATTCTGTTCTAGAGCTTTCAGATGTGCTGTAAGGTTGCTAGTGTAGGATCTCTCCAGTTTCTTTATGAAAGCACTCAGTGCTGTGAATGTTCCTCTTAGCACTGATTTCATTGTGTATCATAAATTTTGGAATGTTATGTCTTCATTTTTGTTAAATTCTAGAAAGTCTTTAATTTATTTCTTTAGTTTTTCTCTGACCACATTATCATTAAGTAGGGAGGTATCCAGTTTCCATAAGTTCCTGCTGTTTTGTTGCTATTGAAGACCAGCCTTAGTTCCTGCTGGTCTGATAGAATGCATAGGATTATTTCAATCTTCTCATTTCTGTTGAGACTTCTTTTGTGTCCAATTATATGATCAATTTTGGAAAAGGTACTATGCTATGCAGTGCTGAGAAGTACATACACTCTTTTGTTTTAGGGTAAAATGTTCTGTAGATATTTGTTAAATTAATTTGGTTCATAACTTCTGTTAGTTTCATTGTGTCTCTGTTTATTTTGTGTTTCCATGATCTGTCCATTGGTAAGAGTGGGATATTGAAGTTTCCCACTGTTATTGTGTGAGGTTCAATGTGTTCTTTGAGTGTTAGTAATGTTTCTTTTACAAATGTGTAGATCCTTGAATTTGGGGCATAGATGTTCGGAATTGAGAGTTCATCTTGGTGGATTTTTCTTTTGATGAGTATATAGTGTCCTTCTCCATCTTTTTTGATAACCTTTGGTTGAAAGTCTATTTTATTGGATATTAGAATGGCTACCCAAGCTTGTTTCTTGGAAGCATTTTCTTGGAAACTTTTTTTCCAGACTTTTAGTCTGAGATAGTGTCTGTCTTTGTCACTGCTGTGTGTTTCCTGTATACAACAAAATGTTGGGCACTGTTTATGAATCCAGTCTGTTAGCCTATGTCTTTTAATTGGCTAATTGACTCCACTGATGTTGCGGGTCATTAAAGACCAATGGTTGTTGGTTCCTGTTACTTTTGTTGTTAGCTGTGGTACTATTTTGTGCGATTCCCTTCTTTTGGGTTTGTTGTGAGATGATTAATTTCTTGTTTTTTCTTGAATGTAGTTTCCTCTTTGTATTTGAGTTTCCCTTCTATTATCCTCTGTATGGCTGGATTAATGAGAAGATACCTGGACTGGCATTTCCATTCTTTGGGTCTGTTTGAAGGACATCTGTCCAAGATATTCTGGCTTTAAGAGTTTCTGTTGAGAAGTCTGGTGTAATTCTAATAGGTCTGCCTTTATATATTACTTGACCTTTTTCCCTTACAGCTTTGACTATACTTTCTTTGTTCATTTTTTTTCTTTCTTTTTTTTTATTGTATATATTCTATATTTACAATTCATTTCCCTTTTTCTGGTTCCCCACCCCCAAAGTTACTGGTTTGATTATTATATGATGGAGGGAATTTATTTTATTGTCCTATCTATTTGGTGTTCTGTAGCCATCTTGTGTGTTTATAGCCATCTCTTTCTTTGGGTTATGGAAGTTTTCTCCTATGACTTTGTTGACGATGTTTCCTGGACCTTTGCATTGGGAATATTTACTCTGTTCTCTATCTATTATTCTTAGGTTTGGACTTCTCATTGTGTCTTGAATTTCCTAGGTGCTTTGGTTTAGGAGCATTTGCACTTTGTGTTTTCTTTGGCTGTTGTGTCGATATCTTCTATGGTCTCTTCTATGCCTGAGATTCTCTCTTCTATCTCTTGTATTCTGTTGATAATGCTTGCATCTATGACTCCTGATCTCTTTCCTAGGTTTTCTATCTCCAGGGTTGCCTCCCTTTTTGATTTCTTCATTGTTTCTATTTCCATTTTTAGATACTGGGTGATTTTGTTCAATTCCTCCACCTGTCTGAATGGGTTTTCCCCCCTATATTTCTTTAAGGGAGTTATTTACATCTTCCTTGAGGCTCTCTATCATCTTCATGAGATGAGATTTTAGGTTATAATATTGCCTTGGGGGTGTGTTAGGGTATCCAGGGTTTTCTGTGGTGATAGAACTGGGTTCTTATGGTGCCAAGTGGTGTTGGTTTCTGTTGCTTATATTCTTGTACTTGACTCTTGCCATCTGTTTATCTTAGGTATTAACTGGCCTACTGGCCTCACTGTCTCTCACTGGATCCTGTCCCTCACGTGAGCCTGGTTATGATGGATCTCGTTAAGTTAGGGTGTCTCTGTGAGCATGGTTATTCATGCTATTCAAGCTGTTTCTGGGTGTGAGCATAGGGCATGTGGGCATGGGGTGTATTGGCATGGGGTGGGTAGGCATGGGGGTGTGGGCATGGGGTAGGTGGGCTGGAGCACCTGATCTGCTTCTGACTGCATTTGTAGGCCAGAAGGAAGTTGTGTCTCTGACAGGGCAGGGCAGATAGTGATGGGGGCTCCAGTTAGGCCAGATATTAGGGCAAGGGGTGTCTCATTGTGAGCCTGTTTGTGAGGGGCCTCCTGGGAGTCAAGCTGACTCTGGGTATGGTAGAGGGCTGGAATGGCAGCTCTACCCCAGGATGAGTTGTGGGCCAGAAGGAACATCATATTTCTGTTTTCTAAGCATATATTTATCTCATTATTTTGATTGAGGACTGTTTTGTTTTGGCACTTCTTAACATATTTAGTTCCAATATAACTGATACTAACATAGTGTTTCCAGAAATCGATATGCAGACTGGGAAATTAAATTAAACTTTTGATTGAAGAATATGCAAATTAGTCACATGCTTTGATGATATTAAATTTTACAGAAGATGTTTGTATGGGGAATTATATGTAGTTGGCCCTGTATCTAGAAAGGAGACAAATTTCCTCCTTACAGGAAACAAAAATAAAAACCACACAGCCATGAGGAAGTCATTAATTTATTAATTTAATTTTAAGAGCAGTACACAAAACTATATGAACCAATTCCATTTATATATGTATATTTCATTTAGCATATAAATCTATTTTAAATTATAGCTCTATTATATAGCTTGTAAATATATAGATACATATATATATATAATAAATTTTAAGTTTTATGCTTAATATCTATTTATACATATAATTAAAACTTTAAATAATGTTAATGTATTTCCTTTATAGTGAAAACACTCCTCACAAGTAAACTTTTACAAGATAAAAGAAATTAATGCTTGATTAAAAGAATCTAATATATAGGAGGAAAATACTAGTTTTAATCAAAATATGTTCTGTGTGGGTAATTCCATTGTTAAATACTAACCTAAGCCAGCTTGTTAAACAAAAAAATAGATAATGATGTCAATGAGTTATAATTTATTAAAGTAAGCATCTATAACAAAATAAGTATGTAACAGTAACAAGTGTTTCTTATTGAGAACTAAAAGAATTGGGGAAATAGAAAGTAATTTAGAATACCATGATATTGTCTTTGTAAATATTCAGCATCGGATACTAATGTCAATTGAAGCTGGAGCATTACATGTGTATAATTTGAAAGTATCCTTCACTAAGTATTAGCTACAAATGAAAAAATGCTTTAAATGGAGACAACGGCTTTATTGGCTAACAATAAAGATCAACCTCACCTTGACACCACTGAACTTTGCACACTGCTTAGTGACAAATGTAGTAAATTTAACATTTTGTATCTTTACAGTAGTGTTATGACATCTACATCATGTGCTTGTTGATACTCCGAGGCCTTGGAGAGTGTGCAGTGTCATTTTTGTGGTTTTCTTCTCAATTGATGCATAACCTCAATCTAATCATGAAAAATAAATACCATCTCAAATGCAGAGGTTTCTTCCTAATTGGAACCCTTCTAAATGTCAAAGCCATGAGACACTGGGAAAGGCTAAGGAACAACCACACTTATTAGGGACAAAGGACACATAACAACTAAATGCAGCTTAGGATCCTGTGTTAGATTTTTCTCTGTGACTTAAAGCTTTCATTATAAATGTAGATTTATAGAAGCCAAATTAAAAAGGTAACAGAAGCAGTTTGCCCAAATCAGCTAGATAGCATTAATTTCTAAGGTATGTATCATGGCCTTTTGCACATGACACCCTTTAAAGTTTCTGAGTTATGTTTACAAATGCATCTAAGTGTTTCTGAAATTAATACATTGGAAACAGGAATTGTTTTAATTATTTACATTCTTTATCTTACTTTCTGATGGAGCCTTAGACTTAATCTCAACTGATGTACAAGGTTCTGTCCAAATATAGATAGTTTGCAACCTGAGATAATAAATAAAAAGTCCTTAGTTGTTAATTTGCCAGGTACAGCTGGCAATCTCATGAGAATTGAACCCAAATTTTAAAAAAAGAGTAAATAATCATTTAATTCAGCAAGTCATAAACCAGCAGTCAGTAACATTTTCAATGGCCTAAGGCACAAATAAGGAATAAGCATCCCAAACTCATTTACTGTTGCACTATTTAAAATAACCAAGTTATAGCCTTACCCTAAGAACCTATCAGAGGATGAATAGATAAAGAAAAATTGGCATAAATCTACAATGAGACCTTATTGAACCATCAAGAAGAACAAAATTATGTCACTTGTAGGAAAGTAGATGGAACTGGAGATCATTATATTGAATAGAAAAACTAGTCTCACAAAGGTGAGTTATGTGTTTTCTCTTATATGTGGAACTTATGGGGAGAAGACATGAAAACAAAGAGGAATGTGGAAGGAAAGGGGGGAAGGGAAGATGAATAAGGGTAAGAGAGTGGTGAAGATGATCCAATATATTATATGCATGCTGAGAAAATAAGAAAGTCCCATTACTTTGTACAATGGATAGACACTAATCTTTAAAATGGGAGGTAGTCTGAGACTCAGTCCCACAGACAATCCCAGACTTCTTATGGTTCAAACTAACAGTTCTTTTACAGTTAGTTTTATGGCAAGTAAAGAGTATCAAAAGAAAACCATTTACAAATTCTCCATTAAACCATATTTTAACTTGAAAAGTACTTTCTTTCATTATCTTGACTCACCATTTTATATCAAAATATCTTTTCCCTTGTAAAAATAATCATGATATAAAGTGGTAGGTTTTATTCCATTTAATGCAGAACAAAGTTGACAAATCTAGGTCTCCTCTCTGTTGTGTCTGTTCACGTGTGTAGGCAAGTGTGAACATTGTGAAATATACTGAAGAATCTTCTTTGTACAAGAAAGATATGTACTTCAAATAAACAGTATTATAAGTCAACACATGGAAAATATTTAGTATTAATAAAAGAATTCATTATATTTACTTCATCTATTCTCAAAACAGTAAATAAAATATTGAAGGTCCTCATAAGTTATAACAGCTCAATTCAAAGCATTGAATTGAGTACTATTAAGGTTTAGTATATTCCTGGCCACCAAATAGCATCCAGATGGTATCACAAGCTATCAGTCAGAAAAGAATCTATCAGTAAATAGGATATGGTATATTAAGAAGTATTTCTGAGAACTACTCTACTCCTACAATTCCATATGCAAATATTGTGCCTCAGCTGGGTGTGATGTCACACACCTTTAATTCCAGCACTAAGACTGAGGCATATAGATCTCTGATTTAGAGGCCAACCTGGTCTACAGAGCAAGTTCCAGGACAGCCAAAGCTATACAGAGGAATTATGTCTCAAAAACAACCAATCAAAAACAAATGTTGTGCCTCTTGTATAAAAGGAATCAAGACTTTAGTGAGTCCAAACTGAGACACATTTGTTAAAAGGACACATAGTTACAGCCTCATCAAAGCAAGCTGACTTCAAAGGTATAGTTAGTAGTTTTATTGTCTTCCTCAAACTACAATGATGTTTCAGAGTCAGTTTTTTTTTAATTTTAACTTTAGAATAAGAGTACATAGAAAAGTTTGTAAGGGTTAAGAATTATTTTCAAAGTAACCTAATTTGATTCGTCACCTCAATTCAATTTATGCATGATTTATTTGAAATGGACTTTTTCTTACATTTACAATACTATAGTGATAGCTTGGGACACTCAGAGAGGAGGGGCTTACCACCAAATCAAGTATTATTTGAAAGTGCATCTCTTAAGGCAATTTAACTGATATTAGTGAACTTCTTTATTTGGTGCCTTATTTATAGTTGTTCCACAAATTACAAAATTGTTTAAAAGTATAAAACTTCTATGGCATTTAGCACAAAAATGATTTAAATTGAGTATTCGATAGCTAATCAACTATAGCAAAAATATTTTATTTGTATCATATCTCACCCCCAATTTACTATATTCACTAACTACTGTTTGATAAGGCAAGGATATCTATATATGAGAGAGAGTTGAGACCCTCCTAAGACCTCAAATAAAGTCTTAAGAAGCTATATCTAACAATTCTGGAAAATATTTCTTTACTGAACTCTAGCTCAGTTTATCTGCTCTTACATTTAAAAATAAACTAAATCCTTTTCCTATTTTACTATCCATCTGCCACCATGATTAAGAATCATCATTTTTATTGAGCACTTTCATGATTATAAATTGTGGTATGCAAGTTGATTCAGAGATGATTTCCATTTGTAAGGTACAAACTATAAAAATCTCTGAATAATAAACTGTATCACTGCCTGCCATTATTTTGGAGACAGGGTATCACTATGTATTTCTGGGTAGCTTGGATCTGAGAGATCCACCTAACTCTACCTCCTGAGTGCTGGGATTAGAGGAATTTAGCACCACTCTAAGGCAAACTCAAGTTTTAATCAGAGCCGAGTCAGTTCTCTTTCCTATGCATAAATAACTTTCTACTGGGAAATTATTAAAGGTAAAATAAACATCTCTCTCTCTCTCTCTCTCTCTCTCTCTCTCTCTCTCTCTCTCTCTCTCTCCATGGACCTAAGTACTTCTCAGGCCAGGGCCAGTGAAATGCCATGGGAAACATGAACAAAGTGGATCGTTCATTTCTTGCTTAACACATGAGACAGGAAAGCAGAATTTACACATAGTAACATTTCTTTAAGAATTCCAGGTGCATACATAATTTAGGGATCAGGATACTTGTTTTATACTAAGCCAAGCCTCAGTCTGAGTTTCCTATTTTCATCAAACTAGGTTCTTCTGTTTCCATCAGAATTGTAGTCTACTGTTTCCATGGGGATGACTCTTTGAAGATGGACTACAACATCCTGTTTCTCTTCTCATGAGAGATGTTAGCCAGAATTACATATACTCACCTCCTATCCGGGCATGGCCCTCTGAACCCCGACACTGATTTCTATTAGAACCTGGAGGCAAACTGGAGTCATCCTCTGTTTTCACCTCACCAGTGGCATGGGGGAATGGGAAATTAGGCATAAATCGCTTAAGAAAACGGAACTCACTATTCCCAGTTCCAGTGGCTGAGCACATGTCATATGGACAAGGCTGGGGTAAGGAACCATTGCCTCTTCCTTGCACCAAGTTGTTAGAAAAATTACAGTCATCATAGAAGTGCTCCTGAATTGTGAATTTGTCTCTCTGCTTAATCTTCTGGCAGAGGTGTATAATAAAGATCACAGTGACGGACAAGAGAAAAAGAAAAGAAAGCACAGCTAGAGAAATGACCAAATATTTTGTGGTTGGATTTACCTTTCTAGAATGCTTGGATGGGTCCTGGAACTGCAAGTAAGGCTCTGAAAAGCCATCTACCAGCAGGATGTTAAGTGAAGCAGTAGTAGAAAGAGCCGGTTGGCCATGATCCTGAACAAGAATGACCAGTTTCTGCATCATTGGGTCTCTCTCAGATATCTGCCTTAGTGTACGTATTTCCCCATTTTGCCTTTGAACAGAAAATAACCCAAGGTCCGTGGCTTTAAGAAGATGGTATGAAAGCCAAGAATTCTGCCCCGAGTCACCATCAACAGCCACTACTTTAGTCACCAGGTATCCCGCCTCTGCAGACCTTGGCACCAGGTCATTGCAGGGCAAAGAGCCATTCTGCAGTGGGTACAAGATCATTGGACGATTGTCATTGTCATCCAGGACAACCACTCTGACAGTAACTTGGCTACTCAGTGGCAGAAAACCACCATCGGTTGCCTTTACTACAAACTGAAAGTCTTGAATGGCCTCATAATCCATGGTTCTTAGTGCATAGAGCTTTCCGTTATCTGAGTTTATGGAGATGTAAGCAAAGACCGACAGATCGCCACTCTCTGGAGGCAGCAGGGAGTATGTTACTTGGGCGTTTTCACCCAAATCTAGATCCTCGGCGTGGACTTTACCAATAAAAACTGCAGGACTATTGTTTTCACGAACAGTCAAGACGTAGGAATCCTCCTGAAAGACCGGAGAATTGTCATTTATATCAGCTATTACCACTTCAATCACAGTCTCTGTGGATAGATTGGGTGGTCCAGTATCCATGGCAATGAGGGTGATATTATAGTTGGAGACATCCTCCCTATCCAAGCTTCTGTCAGTAACCAGTGAGTAAGAATTCCGGAATGTGTGTTTGACTACAAAGGGCAAATCTTCTTTGAGGAAACAGGTGATTTTCCCTCCAACTCGCACATCCCGGTCTCGGATAGTGAAAAGAGCCACTACAGTCTGGAGTGGAGAGTCCTCAGGAAGAGGGCTGGACACGGAGGAGATTGTCACTTCCGGAGGATTGTCATTTACATCCACCACTTCCACCAAGACTTTGCTGTGGGCAGAAAGACCCCCTCCATCTGTAGCTTGAATGTCAATGTCGTATGTTTCTATCGTTTCAAAATCCAGAGGCCCACGGAGTCGAACTTCTCCAGTTTGTGGTTCAACAAGAAATGTCCGTAGAACTGTGTCTGGATTTTCAGCTAAAGAGTAAGTTATCTGCTTGTTGGTGCCCTCATCCAGGTCCGTGGCAGTCACCACCACTACCAAAGAGCCATTGTCGCTGTTCTCTGGCACCTGAGCACGGTACACCAAGCGAGAGAACTGGGGCACGTGGTCATTGACGTCCAGGACAACCACTCGAATGTTGGCGGTGCCAGACTTGGGAGGGGACCCACCATCAACAGCTGTAATGGTCAAGTTGACTTCAGGCTGTGCTTCTCTGTCCAAGGGATTATCCAGCACAAGTTCTGCATATTTGGGACCGTGGCTTCGGAAGCGTGTGTGAAGGTGGAAATAGGTGTTTGCACTCAGGCTGTAGTTTTGGAGACCATTGAGTCCCACGTCCAGATCTTGGGCACTCTGCAGTGGAAAGCGTGAGCCTAACGGGGTGCTCTCTGGAATCTTTAAAAGAGGCTCCTTGTTTAGGAAAACTGGTGCATTGTCATTGATATCAAATACTCTGACTTCCACCCGGAAGGACTGCAGCGGCTCTGCCAGAACAATTTCAAAGTGCAGCACGCACGGGTCAGCTTTGCCACAAAGTGCCTCGCGATCTAGTTTCTCTTTGACAAACAAATCTCCAGTTTTGCGATGGAGCCGGAAATGCAACCTGTTGCCCTCGGCAACAAGACGCGCCCCACGCTCTGCCAGCTTCCCCACCTCTAGCCCTAGGTCTTTAGCCACATTAGCCACAAACGAACCGCTCTCCATCTCCTCCGCCACGGAATAGCGGATAGTGGCCGCGCCTCCCACAGACACACACCATAGAAGGAGAAGAGAGCCCACCTGCTTGTTCTGCAAAGCCTTCCAGCGCGCAGCTCCCATGATTCCTCACCAGTGCACACCCCTCAGCTGCCGCCAGCTCTAGGGGCACTCTGGCTTTTACTTTTGCCCGACAGGTTGCACAAACACCAACCTCTCCTATTACTAGTCTCTAACCGCAGTTCTGCCAAAGGCTGGCTTCTCCAGCCCGGTAAGCTGTTTTTGCACTTGAAAGAAAATCTGCATTGTGTAACTTAATTCCCCAGGCTATTGAACGTATTAATAGGTATGCGCTCATTCGGTAGAGTTGAGCAGAGGTTGGGAGGTTGTTGCTACAGCAACTGTAGGCTCCTTGTTAATTCCCTTTCAAGAAAAAAGTCCTTGGGAATTGAGAAGCCAGTGAGGATATGCACTCATACTGAGGTCAGTCTGTGGGCTGGGGCCACTGCAGCAATGAACAAACAACACAAATTAAAGCTACAGTTTTACAGTTCACCTATTACCTAAGGGAATAGGAGAATGGATCCTGCATTGTCCTTCGAAGCCCAAATGAAACATATGAGTGAATGGGGTGGGAAGAGAAGGAGGAAAGATTGAAGAACAGGTAACAGAAAAGTGAGCAAACACATTCTTCAGGCACATGGGGTCCTGTAGAAACACACGTCTTGGTTTGCATAAATCCATTACTCGGCCCAGAAGAAACACTCTCTTACTGAGCAGGCATCGCTCCTGTGAACTAACACTGTGATAAGTGATTTGCATGCATTATCCAACGTAAGCTTGCCGCAGCCTTATGATAAAGGCAATTTTCTGTCCTAAAAAATGAGGAAACCTGACAGGAGAGTTTTTTTCACACCTTCAAGTTCCCCTACCTAGTAAAAAGAAATATTTGTTATACACTGTAGTTTTGCCTATCTCAAAATCTATGCACTTAGTTAATATATTTCTCAGTTTCTGGGTCATATAGTGGATAAATCAAGCAAAGATTAATTTAGGATTTTATATTTCAAAATAGGAAGATGAGATCTGATCCTCCTACATTTTTTTTAAACAGATGAAGTCCTGGGCTCTGAGGTTAGAGTTCAATGGTACAGCCTTGCCTAGCATGCACAGGGCCTCAGGTTTAATCCCCAGTGCTTCAAACAAACAAACAAACAAATAAACAAACAAGTAGACAAAGGTCCCAAATGGTAGAATATAATAGTAAACCTGTCTCTTGCTGAATGTCACAAGTATTTGATTTTTCCATTTGTGCTTAGCATTTTAAAACCTGGATGCTATAATAATGAATACTATCACTTAAAAGAAGCCTAAACCATATTTCTCAGTGGGGACAAAGTGAATGAAAGCAGGAAGAATAAAAAATATTAAGCTGAGCACAGTGGGGTATGACTGTAAGTCTAGCATTTGGGAGACGGAGGCAAGAGGATCAGGACAACAAAGCCACCATTGGCTGCTGTACATAGAGACTTCAAGGTCATACTGGGGCACATGAAAGCTTGTCTCAAAAAGTAAAAAATATTAAAAAATGCTAATATCTTGGGACCATTAACAGTCCCTTCTATCTCTATCAGGTACCTCAACACCTGGTGTAAGTGTACAGCCCCCCCCCAAATTGTTTGCTTTCTCCTCTCCTTAAAACTATATATAAAGTGTCTACTAGATAGTCCTCTGACTCTATAATTTTTTACTGTTTATATGAATATGAAATTAATGGTATTTATTGACTTCCATTAGCACTTTATAGAAATCTAGTACTGTTGGTGGCCACAGAAATCCTGCTGTTGCTAAATAAAGTTGCATTTATTGACTTGTTGCAACAGCAAAAATTGAGCAGCCTTGGAAACATGGGGACTATCAGAAGAAGTTATTACAAAGGGAACATGATATGTGGCTTCGTATTGAGTAATTTAGGAGAGATTTCAAGTAGTAATTTGATCTGGAGTAGATGTTGTCATAGGTGAAGTTAATTACATGATGAGTAAATGAATAACTTTATGTGGACTATAAGAAATGTGTGAGGCGAATACTGTCATATTGGTAAGCCAGTTACTAATATTTGCAGTCTAGAGAGGCTTTGATCATTTTTTTTGAATGGACTGACTAATGTTCTTTTCTGTGTGTAGACTGACTGTACTGCATTCTTTCCTCTGAGTCACTACCACCCAGAGTAGCCTTGTCTAAGTGTTGTATGAGACCGTTTTTATTCAACAGGAATACACTGTGACTTAACCTATATTAACCCAGCTGCTAGATACCAAAGACTCCCTTTTTTCAGTATAATTGCACCCAAATTCAATTACTCATTTTATTACTATACACTTAATTAAAAATTATTACATAACTGTGCATGTCATTTTGTGTGTATGTGCACAGATCTGGTAGACAGAGTGTCCACCTAGAAGTGACACTGGTATCCTAATGCATGTTCTTTTTTTCCTGTTATACATTATAAAGACAAACTGCTGAAACGTTGTATCAATTCATACCGAATTTGTACAGTCATCATTAGTGTAGCCCCTAGTTGTTCAAATTATATCCAATGTCTAGTGTCTTTGTCTGCTGCTAATAACACGATATCATGGGGCTAATTTATGCTTAAAATAGCTTTATTTTGTCATATGATTCCAGTCCAATATTAAGGAGTCATTCTAGTGACAGACTTCTTGCTATCCTCAGCAATGCATGGAATCATAGGGTGATAAAGACAGGGTATGTAAAAGAGACCTGAACTTTATAGCAGGCCCACTATTGAGATAATCTATTTATCATCTCATAAATAACTTCTTAAAAGTCTCAGCCTGCCCCCATCCTATATCTGCTCATAATAGGAATTAAATATCAGCATGAATTTTGGAGTGAACAAACTGCACTTAAACTCGAATACTTTGCTTTATTAGTCCTCTAAACTGTTATCATGCTGGTTAAGTGTATATGTTCATATCTCATTGCTTAAGTTTTGTTTCTCTGGTTATTAACCTCATTTTTTTTGCAGTACTGGGACTTTGCATATACCAAAAAGTCATTCCACCATGTAACCACGTTGTTGCCCTGATTGTTGACTATTTAATATATTTTCAGTCATCTGGGTTTCTTTTGGAAAGCGGAGTTTTTGTTCAGTTCTCTTGCCCTTTTCCTATTGATTTGTTGTAGTGAATTTGAATTTTTACTTACTATCAGTTTGAATCTTGGATAATCAGAAGAGATACATTTAGACCTAGTCATTATAAGAACCCTCAATTTTCACAAAATTTTTATAGAAAACCTTCAAGTCACATAAAGCAAATAAAAATATACATAATTTAGCAGGCTCAAATGAAAAAAATTTTACCGCTTTCTTTCTAAATCTTATCTGACTATAAATCTTCAGAGTAAAGATAAACTCAGAAAGAATAAATACAGAATACGTCTTGTTCTACTTTGCTTTCTATTCGTGTGATAAAATATTTTAACCAAAAATAACTTGGGGAGGAAAGGTTTTCTTTGGCTTACACTTCCACATCACAGTCCATCATTTGGGGAAGCTAGGACAGGAACTCAAGGCAGGAACCTGAAGGCAGGAAGTGAAGCACAGACCCTGGGAGAGTGCTTCTTATTGGTTTGCTCATTATGACTTTCTCAGCTTGGTTTCTTATACAGCCTAAGAGCACGTACCCAGGTGTGCCACTGTTCACAGTGGACTGGGCCCTCCTCCTCCATCAATTACTAATCGATAAACTGCTCCTACAGATTTGCCTACAAGCCAGTCTGATGGAGGCATTTTCTCAGTTGAGTTTCCCTCTTCCTGGATTACCTTAGCTTGAGTCAAGGTGACAAAAACTAATTAGCACAGCCATATAAAACCAATCACTGTATTGTTTAGGAATGTCTATGTATATGACAAAACCAGTAAATACCAAAGGCAATATCTACCAAACTTCAGGATAGTGGTCACTTCTAAGGATCTTTGCTTCAAACATATTACTGAATTATCTTATTGATATGACTTAAAGGCCAAATAAGTATTTGTAACTATTAAAATTATATATACCCAAAAGTTTTTACATATATGATAGATATCACAATAAACATAAATTTAATAAAAATTTAACCATTCAATTTCTGCTACTTATAATAACACAAGCCATTTCTTTTTTACTGAATCTACCTCCTATATGCTATGGTTGCAGGTGTGAACCATCATGCCTGTCTAATACATATATGTTGCTATTATTGTTTTGAAACAGGATCTCACAATATAACCCAATCTGGCCTCAATTTCATTGCAATACTCAGACTTTCTACTATATTATAAGTACTATTCTGTTCAGTTCATAAGGCTGGATGTCCCAGCTAGTTTTCAAATTGTTGCAATAGCTGGACAACAGACTGTAAGCTACTCTAATAAATCCCCTTTTAATATAAATAGACTGGGTCTATCAGTTCTGTTCATTTAGAGAACTGTGACTAATACAGATATATAGTTGGCAGAGATTTTTCTCTCATTCTATAGGCTGTCTCTTCATTCACTGTGAAGGTCTTTTAACATACTATCATTCAACCTCATTTATCAATTCCTGGGAACTATTCCCATTGCTATTGGAAACTCCTCTATTTTTACATGTTTTTCTTATGTCTTTTTTCCTAGCAGGTTCATTGTTTTAGCTCTTATACTCAGGTCTATGATCCATCTTGATTTTGATTTGTATAGCATGAGAGATAGGAATCTGGTTTCAGTTTTCTATATGTGTTTGCTCAATTTCCCAGCAGCATTTGAAGGGGCTTTCTTTTCTTCAAGAAGTTGTAATTATGTGTTTATTTCTGGGTTCTTTATTTTCTTCAGTTAATCTTCTATACCTCTGTAGTATGACTGGAAGTCATATATTGCATCACCTCCAGCATTGTTCTTTCTTATCAGTATTGCTTTGGCTATTCCTGGTCTTTTGTTCTTCCATATAAAATTTAGAATTAAAATTTTCTGTTTCTGTGATTAGTAGAATTGGAGTTTTGATAACCACACTGAATCTATTGATTACTTTTGGTAACATATTTTTACAATATTCATTTTGCCAATCCATGAACCAGAGAGGGGTTCCATTTCAAGTTCTTCAATGTCTAAAAGTTTTCATTGTAGAGGTCTTTTATCCCTTTGATTAGGTTTGCTCATAGAATTTTTAGTTTCATTTTTGAGACTATTTTTTCCATATAATAGTTTTAATTCTTTGATAATTTCATACAATGTATTTTGAACATATTCTCCTCTAATAACTACCCTCTCAAACTTGCACTCCCATCATACCCAACTTTGAGTTTTTTCTTTCAATTTCCCCCCAGTTCAGTTTATATTATCAAGCTATTTTGGCATGTAGCCAACCTACTAGGAGTCATATCATTAAATAAAACTGACTCTCTTTCTCCCAGAAGCTATCAAATGTCAATAGCTACTCTGATGGTGGTAGGATTTCATTCCCACTTTCCTCACTTTATGCTGAAACTTTGTCTGTCTAGAGCTTGTACAGGTCTTGTGTATGCTAATATAACCACTGAGGTCATATGTGAACTTCACGTCTAGAAGACACTGTTCCCTTGGTGTTATCTACAAGCTTTGGCTCAAAATTTTTTCTGTCTCTTTCCATGATATTTCCTTAGGGAAAGGGCATGATATATACACTTCACAATCTCTCATTTTCCATACATTGACCAATTGGGGGTCTTTGTATTAACTACTATCTACTGTGACAAGAAAACTAATAGAGTAGTGACTAATGCACATGCTTATCACCCTCTAGCATCATGAATGTTAGTCAGTAGGCACAAATCTTTAAGGTGAGTGCCACTTTGATTTCTACATGTTTTGTTTTCAGCAAAGAGTCTTACTGTCAAGTTCTTGAGGTAACCAAGAGTATTGGTAAAAACCTGCAACATTTGGGTGTCTATGTGAACTATTGGCCAGCAACTCAAAATGGGGTTCCTAGCATTGAAAATTTTATATATTATCATGAGAGCCTATTACTGCCCTATTATTTGGTAACTCCATTTAATAAAACACACACACACACACACACACACACACACACTATGTATATGTTAGATGAATAGATAGATGATAGATAGATTTTATAGTAATAGTAGTGGTGGTGGTGGTGTGGTAGTAGTACTAGTAGGCATTTCAAAAGACTTTTAGTGTTAGTTATTTTTCCTCAAATTCTCTACTTTGCTCCCTCATCTCTCACCCCAGTTGAACATTTACTGTTCCAACATTCCTTTTTAATACCATGTCCTCCTTTCCCTTGAAAGCACCCCCAATGGTCCCTTGGTAAACTCCTGATTTCTATCAATATTCCAAATGGAACATACATGTCTGAATTCAATGCCAAAAACTAAAAACTAAAGAAAACCCTTATCGTCCTGTGTTTGACTTATGTCATGCATAATGATAGTTTCTAACTCAATCCTTTTACCTAAAAATTTCATAATTGCATTTTTCTTAATATCAGAATAGTATGCCATTGTGTAAATGTATCACATTTCTATTAAAGAACTTCTAGGCTATTTCCATTTCCTGACCACTATGGCTAGAAAAGCTATAAACATAGATGGATGATCAAGTATCTTTGAGGTAAGATAGAATCCTTTCCATACATGCCCAAGAGTGGTATAGCTGGATCATGTTGTAAATCTGTTTCTAGCTTTTAGAGGAACCCACATTAATTTCCACAGTACCTGTTGGCACTCTCCCAGTAATGAATATGTGACTTCTTCCCCCTGCTTCCTTAACAACATCCACTGCATGTTTAAAAAAGAGAAATCTTGGCTGCTGTGACTGGGTTAAAAAAAAGAGCTCAAAGTAGTTTTAATTTGAATTTTGCTAATGGCAAAAGATGTTAAACTGTTTTTAATTTTTTTTCAGCCATTTGTGTTTTGTCTTTTGAGAGCACTCTTAATTCATGAACCCTTTTTTAAAAATCTGATTTTTTTTACTTCTTTGTATATTCTAGAAACTAACCCTTTTATCAGGTGTATAGGCAGTGAAGATGTTTCCCATTCTGCCCCTTCTCTTAAATGATGGCATCTTTTGACGTACATTAATTTTTAGTTTCATAAGGTTCCATTTGTTAATTGTTGGTCTTAATGCCTGTGCTATTGGGGTTCTGTTCAGAAAGTCATTTTCTATTCATGAAAATCCAAATGGATTCTGTTATTTTTTCTCTATCAGAGTATCACATGATTTTTCTTTTTCTCCATCATGTTTTCCCCTCCCATGATTCTTCTCAGAACCTTTCCACCTTCTTACCACCCCATGTTATGAACTTATTAAAGAACTTTCTTAATTGAGGTTCCCTCCTCTCAAATTATTTTATCTTGTGTCAAGTTAAAAAAAACTATGCAAAACATATATCACAGTCATCACAGGTAATGCAGTTCTATATCCACAAATATCAGGGACTTGCAGGAACCCAAAAATCATTGGTAGTAACTGGGGAGTAAGGCCCAGATGCCAGCAGCAAATTTTCTATTTGTGCTGGCTAGTTTTATATCAACTTAACAAGCTAGAGTCACTGGAGAGGAGGGAGCATCAATAGAGAAAATGCCACCATAATGTCAAGCTATAATTAGTGATTGACTGTGGCAAGGGGCATTGTAGGTGAGGCTACCCCTGGGTAGATGATCCTAGGTTCTACAAGAAAGCAGGTTGAAGATGCAAACCAGTAAGCAATATTGCATCCGCTTCTGCCTCAAGGCTCCTGACCTGTTTGCATTCCAGTCCTTATTTCCTTGAATGATAAACAGTGATAAGGGAAGTGTAAGCCAAATAAACCTTTTCCTTCCCAATTTGATTTGGTCATATTTCATCACAGAAATAGTAACCCTAAGTGAGACACTATCCAAAAGAAACACATACATAGTGTCATCTGGCTCATTGGCACAAATTATCCCATCCTGGCTCCCCCAGAATACAAGCCACCTAAAGTGATAAGCCCTAGATCTTTACTTTTCCTAGGAACTCCATCAGTAATCTTGAG
This sequence comes from Apodemus agrarius, assembly GCA_964023405.1. Lineage (NCBI taxonomy): Eukaryota > Metazoa > Chordata > Mammalia > Rodentia > Muridae > Apodemus > Apodemus agrarius. The sequence continues at coordinate 26,928,629 of OZ030021.1, read as the reverse complement.
GATGAAAGTTAAAGAGGTAATAGAAGCCAGCCTCTCAGTGTTCAGAATGCTAGAAACAGTATATTGGTTTTTTAACCATTCTTAATAGGACATAGGACAGAACTGCTGCCTATGCCTGGACCCCAAGTCCCATTTTATTTGGAGATTAAAAAATGATCAAATAATAATCCACTTTCAACTCAAACTACTATAATTAGGGCCAGCCTAAACTCACAGTGGAAGACCATCAAGAGAAGGATGCCTGCTTAATGTCACCACCATTCCTCTTAAAAAGTTCCCCTATGCAGATTCCTATAGCTATACATATCAGGTTAGCCCTAGGAATGGGAGCTGTCTGTGTTTCCAGGATCTAGAGACTACTACTAATGGTAGGCTTGCTTTCACTAATGGCTTAACCGGGTATGCACCTTATGAATTGCTTGTATTTGAGGAGATTTCCACTCCTCTGTGTTCTTAAGTATGCTATATCTCAGGTAATCGTCTATAATTTTAAAAAAGAGGACAGGGCTTTCCTGTGCCCTGAAAGCCATTCTAATTCACCTGTTGGTTGGGGCAGATGTTGCAGGCTCCACTGCAGTTGGGACTTCAACCCTAGTTATGGTGGATAAAAACTTTAAGAAGATGCCACACAGAAGGCACCTATGGAACCACTATGGTGGGGAGATGGGAGAGAAAAAACAGCCAAATGGTTTGAGCACTGTGAAGAGAAGTGGAACTAGAGACTCACGGGTGTTGAGGAACAGCCTTATATGAGTAGCCTGCCCTACCACCTAAGGCCATGGTGAAGTCCCAGCCAATGCTGCCACTGAGGGCCATGTGTAGGCCCATGGCCGTGGAGCAGCAAGGGTCTGTGTTGATGCCCATAGACCAAGTTACCAACTGAGTCCATGCAGTCTTCCCTGGAGTGGGCTGACACCTGGGACATTGTGGATGTCCAAGGGCTGTGCGGAGCAGGCTCCACCCCTCACTAGATGCAACATCTTACCTGGCCAGCAAACTAGGTCTAGTCCTGGTGGCATGGACACAGAAGGGGTATAGTGAGAATTTTGTTTGTTTTTAAACACAGAAATGTTATAGAAATATGTTGTTTTAATCCCAGGTGTGGAATATGGAGCTGCTTTAGATTGTCCACAGCTGCTATGATTTGCCTCGTGCTCTAGTAGGGATACTATTTTGCCAGCTGTAGATAGTTTCTACAAATGTATGACATTTAGAATTCTGGAGACTCTTGAAAAAATATATAAATGCTAGAGCCCTGGGAGGGGATGCTGCTGTGACTGCTTTTCCTCCTCCTCCTCCTCCTCCTCCTCCTCCTCCTCCTCCTCCTCCTCCTCCTCCTGCTGCTGCTGCTGCTGCTGCTGATGATGATGATGATGATGATGATGATGATGATGATGATGATGATGATTGCTGTTTGGCTGGCTGGTGGTTGGATGCACTTTGTTGCTGTTTGCCAAGTGATCATGCCCAACAAGATGAGAAGAAGAAATTGGATATCCTGACAGCAAATGTCCAACTTTCCCCAAAGAAGTCAGCACCCCTAGCCATCAGGAAGTAGTCTAATGCTATTGATTAGACTACTCCTTTCACCCCTATTCTTTTTTCTTTTGTGCCAAGTGTTGGGGGTGGGAAGGGTAAAATACGGGTGGAGAAGGTTGGCTGAGAAAGGAGCGCACAACGTAGCCCAAAGTCCTGCTGTAAGTGGTGTCCAAAGTGGGGCTAGGCAGAATGGAAAATTTTATTTTGAATGGCAGAGGACAACCCTTACCACATTGCCTGTACATCCCTGGAAGCCTAGGCCTCCTTTCTAGTTGATATCTAGAAAAGCCATTGTCACTAGAAATGGTTTGTTCCCTTTTCTGGCCCAAAGAACTATATTTCTCATAGTTACTGCACCAAGCAGTTTGAGATCTGAGACCTTTGGCACATTGGTCACCTTTGGTGGATCTTTGTCAATGGCTGCATTTTCCACAACTGAAGCACCTAGCATTTTGATATTTGAGGCTATTGGTTTGGTCGCTGTCTCTGCAAATGACCATAGTCCCTATGATTGAAGCACTGGACATTTTGATATTAGAAACCCAGTTCTACTATTGGGAAAATTGATGGTGATTTTGTAATCCTGGGCCACTCCTCTATCTCTGGTGGCACATTTGGTTCAAGATTAACCCTTTCTTTCAAAACAGGCTGTTTCATCTTTTCTTTAACTCAATCACCCTGCAGTGTCACAGTTTCTTTTTCTCTTTCCTCCTGTGGAAAACTTCCATCTTCTTTCTCAGTCACCTAGTCTGAGTCTTTTATTTCACCCTTTTCTGTCAACACTCACTTCCCAATTGTTTCCACTTCCACCCACATTTTTTCCAGTTGCACAACTAACTCTGAAACCCTTTCAGACTTGAGAGATTATCGTGACTCTTTAGTCTTCCCATTTCTGCCATTTTTGTTTCTTCGGTCTTTCTATTTCCACTCCCAGTTTTTCCAATGGCTAAGTCATTCTCCCTACCTTTTGTGAGATGGGATATAGGAAGAAAAAACTAGAAAAATCACCTTTGGGAGCTGGGTGGAAGATAACCAGCAGCTGCTGCAATAAACTTTGTGCTTATCTAGTCAGTTTTGGAGAAGGAACTATGAGGTGCTGAGACAAAGGTATATTCTTTTGTTTTAGGGTAAGATGTTCTGTAGCTATGATAAATCCATTTGGTTCATAACTTCTGTTAGTTTCACTGTGTCTCTGTTTAGCTTCTGTTTCCATGATCTGTCCATTGGTGGGGTGCTGAAGTCCCCCAATATAATTGTGTGAAGTTCAAAGTGTGCTTTGAGCTTTAGTAATGTCCCTTTTACAAATGTGGGTGTCCTTGCATTTGGGACACAGACATTTATAATTGAGAGTTTATCTTGGTGGATTTTTTCCTTCCCCACCTTTTTTGATAACTTTTGGTAGAAAGCCCATCTTATTGGACATTAGAATGGCTACCTCATCTTGTTTATTGGGGCCTTTTGCTTGAAAAAAATCTTTTACAGGTGTTTTCCTCTGAGGTAGTGTTTGTCTTTGTCACTGAGGTATGTTTCCAGTATGCAGAAAATGCTAGGTCCTGTTTACATATCCAGATTTTTATTGGTTATTTATTTACATTTCAAATGTTCCCCTTCCCAGTCTTCCCTCTGCAAATCTCCCATCCCATCTCCCTCCCCTTTGCCTCTAAGAGGGTGCTCCTCCACCCTCCCACCTACTCCCACCTCACTGCTCTAGCATACTCCCAGGCAGGGTCACCATATGACCAAGGGCCTCCTCTCTCAATGTCAGATAAGGCAATCCTCTCCTACATAGGAGTGGGAGCCATGGTCTGGCTCATGTATACTCTTTGGTTGGTGGTTTAGTCCCTCGGGGCTCTGGTTAGTTGATACTGTTGTTCTTTCTATGGAGTTTTAATCCCCTTCAACTCCTTCAGTCCTTCCCCTAACTCTTCCATTGGTGTCCTTGGACTCAGTCTGATGGCTGGCTCTGAGTATCCACATCTGTATCAGTCAGATGCTGGCAGAGCCTCTCAGGAGACATCGATACCAGGCTCCTGTCAGCAAGCACTTCTTGGCATCAGCAATAGTGTTGGGGTTTGTGTCTGTAGATAAAATAGATCACAAGGTATTGCAGTCTCTGGATAGCCTAGTTTATTAGCTGTGAGAAATACAGTACTTTACACCAGAAAAGTGAACAAGCCATTTCTAGTAACAGTGTTTTATTTAAAAAAATATCAACTAGAAAGAAGGGCTAACCTTCCAGGGGTGTGCATGCGATGTGGTAAAGGTTGTCATTGGATCAATAAATGCAGGTCCAAGAGAGATATTCAAGGCAATTTATTAACATTTGTAGATGGTTTGGAGGGGTCTAACTCAAGGTCCCAAAGCAAACCTTACAAACCATTTCAGACAAGAGCAGCTGAGAGTCACCAGATTTAGAAAAAAAATCTGTGGGATTTAATCAACTCTTATACTTTTAGGATATGTTAACATCAGAATGGAATCCTGAAAATTTTTTGCATTTGGGAACACAGTTTGCTTATGTTTCCATAGGAAATGTAAAGCTGTGGACATCATCAAAATTGACAAAGATTAGAACTGAACAGGAGAAGTGTCCTGACGATTGTGGCCACTGATCTGAAAAAAGTGTTAAGTTCATTGAAAATGTCTCTATTTATAAATCCTCACTAAACACAGCATCAATCAGTGGCTTTAAATGGAAAGGGAGAAGTGTAGTGAGGACTTTAGTCTCTTTAAAGAACAGAAATATTGTAGGGATATGCTTTTGTTTTAATCCCAGGTGTGAGATAATGAGCTGAATTGGATTGTTCACAGCAGCTGACTATGACTCGCCTAGTGTTCTAGTGGGGATTTTACCAGCTACAGAGAGTTTCTGCAAGTAGACGACTTTTGGAATTCTGGGGACTCTTGGAAGGGCATGTAAATGCTAAAGCCCTGAGAAGGGCTATAGCTGTAGCTGCTGCTGCTCCTTATGCTTCTGGTGGTGGTGGTGGTCGTCCTGATTGGTCAGGCGGTGTTTGTATGTGGTTTGTTGCCATTTTTCAAGTGGCCATACACAAAGAAGAAATTGGGTAGCAAAGGCCACTTGCCCCCAAAGAACTGGATGCCCCTAATCAGAAGTAGTGTAACAATATCAATTCCCTCTTTCTCCTCTAGTCTTCTTTTTCCACTACCTAGTGTCATGGAGTTACAATGTTGGAATATAGGTAGAGAAGGGTGGTAGAAAAAGGAACCTGCAAACTAGTTGAAAGTCTAGCTAGTGTGGGAGGCTGTGGGCAAGAGCATGAAAAAGGTAGCTCACTCCTTGTTGGCTGTGGCAGTGGGTGAGCTAGCTGGGCCAGTGAAGGGGCCACAGGATCTCTGTGACACAGGCCAACGACAGGATATCTGAAAGGAGTCCCAAGTGAAAAATCTACTACAGAAAAATCTGTAGCAGAAGCCAGAGGTCTCAAACCAGACCAATGACTCATTGCAATGAATATTTACAAGTAAAGACATTTAGACAGAAATCTATACTGTGTGACACACTACAGCTTCCATGATGAGATTGTTTAAAATTATATTTTTATCTTTGCTTTCTTTGGGAGAGAAGGTTTCAAGGGTGGAGAGTGCATACAAGGAGATAGAGAGATGAGAGGGATGATGGCCGAGAAACACCTTAAGAGATGTTCAACATCATTAGTCATCAGGGAAATACAAATCAAAACAACCCTGAGATTCCACCTCACACCAGTCAGAATGGCTAAGATTAAAAACTCAAGAGACAACAAGTGCTGGCGAGGATGTGGAGAAAGAGGAACACTCCTCCACTGTTGGTGGGATTGCAAAATGGTAAAACCGCTCTGGAAATCCGTTTGGCAGTTCCTCAGAAAATTGGGCATGTCACTTCCAGAGGACCCTGGCATACCACTCCTGGGCATATACCCAGAGGATTCCCCTGCATGCAATAAAGACACATGCTCCACTATGTTTATAGCAGCCTTGTTTATAATAGCCAGAAATTGGAAGGAGCCCAAATATCCCTCAAAGGAGGAATGGATACAGAAAATGTGGTATATTTATACAATGGAATACTACTCAGCAATTAAAAATAATGAATTCATGCAATTTGTAGGTAAATGGTTAGACCTGGAAAATATCATCCTGACTGAATTAACCCAATCACAAAAGAATGCACATGAAATGCAATCACTGATAAGTGGATATTAATGAGCCCAGAAGCCCTAAATACTCAAGACACAAATAGCAAGTCAAATGATTCCCAAGAAGAAGAAAGGAGAGGACCCTGGGCCTGTAAAGATTGCATCCAGTTTAGTAAAGAAACCGAGGGGGGAGGGGGAATGATTGGGGAATAGTTGGGGGGGAGAGGAACTATGGGAACTATGGTGGGTGGGAACTGGGAAAGGGGAAAGCCTTTGGAATGTAAACATAGAATATAGAAAATAAAAATTAAAAAAAAGAATTTCACAATCAATAAAAAGTTTTTTAAAAACTTTAAGGAACTCAGTGCTTGGGTAGACATAGACCTAGGCCATCTGAAAAAAAATCTGTTTCCCATCTGAAAGCCAAGTTGGACTTCACAGCTAAGGTTGTTCTTCAAAATTGAAGAGGATTTTACCTCTTCTTTATAAAACAAGAAAGTCCTTGTATGACACTGTTAAAGATTTGTTTTTTCAATGCCAACAAACAAGGCATAGAGATAGTTTAGCCGTGGTCAGAGATAACCTTTAAAACGCAAAAGATAATGTCAAGATTCTAACAATTTGTACCAATCTTTGTTCTTCTGGTCACTCTAGTTAACTACTCTACTTACATCAATGGCTAGAACAATGATCCTTTTACTCCTAGACTTCACTATAGGACCCTGCTTGCTTAACTACCTACTTATCTATGGAAAACAAAGAATAAATTCTGTTAGATTATTAGCACTAAGAAGACGATATAACACCCTCTCCCCATATGAAAGCATGATTTGATTCATGTCCATGGAATAAGTAAGGAATGTAACAGGCCCTAGGACCCTGGTAAAACTGAACACAACTGATACCATCATAAAAGCCCATGCATGCCTTGGAACCTAGCATATAGGCAGTAAGACCCGACAAAACAGGAACACATGCTGAGTCAGTGATCCCAAGATGCAGCTGGGAAAGTCCCTAATGTACTAAACTTGCTTTTTGGCTTCTGTAGTTCTACTTCTGCCTAACTATTCTTGTTAACTGAAGTATGTCAACTCAGGATGTAGTCTTTGTACTTACAAACCATAAGGCTTGGGGCTGCATGCTTTGGGTGAGTTCCTCTTGCAACTACCAGCCAGCTATAAATATTTTTTGTCTGACTTTAAGATGTGTTCGCTGAAGGAGTACCCTGTAAAAGTCTTGTTTGTTAACTATTGATACTAGAGCCTGGTATATTCGTGTCCTGTTCATAAAGTTTCCAAAATGTTCTTTTCAGTCCATTTGTCATTTGTATATAGAAAGGCTATTGATCTTTGGCTGTTAATTTTATGCCCTGCTACTTGGCTGAGAATGTTTATCAGGTGAAGAAATTTCCTAGAGGAGTTTTTATAATCTTTTGTGACTACCCCCAGTTCCTCATTGCCCACTGCTACATATTTTTATTTGATTTCCTGCCCCTCTGTACATCTCTCTAGTCCCCCCTAATTTCCTCTCCTCCTCTCTCAGGTCCACCCTTCTTCCCATCTGCCCCGATCATACTGTTCCCCCTTCAATACAGGATGAAAGCATCCACACCCTGGTCTTCCTTCACCCTAAGCTCCCCATGGTCTGTGGGTTTTATCATGGGCATTCTGAACTTTTGGACTAATATTCACTTATCACTGAGTACATACCATGTGTGTTCTTTGTGTTTGGGTTACCTCACTCAGGATGATATTTTCTAGTTCCATTTGCCTTTGAATTTCATGAAGTCATTGTTTTTAGTAGCTGAGTACTCCCTTGTGTAAATGTACCACATTTTAAGTATCTATTCCTTTGTTGAGAGACATCTGGGTTGTTTCCAGCTTCTGGATATTATAAATAAGGCTGCATTAAACATAAGGCTCCATTAAACATGGAGAATGTGTCCTTGTTTTACATTGGAGCATATTTTGGATATATGCATAGTAAGTAGTATGGCTGGGTACTCAGATAGTACTATGTCCAATTTTCTGAAGAACTGCCAGGCTGATTTCCAGAGTGGTTTACCAACTTTCAATCCCATCGGCAATGGAGAAGTGTTCCTCTTTTTCCACATCCTTTCCAACATCTGCTGTCCCCTGAGTTTTTTATCTTAGCCTTTCTGATTGGTGTAAGGTGGAATCTCAGGGTCCTTTTGATTTGCATTTCTCTGATGACTAAGAATGTTGAACATTTCTTTAGGTGGCCCTAAGCCATTTGAGATTTTTCAGTTGAGAATTTTTTATCTCTGAACCCTATTTTTAATAAGGTTATTTGGTTTTCTGGAGTCTAACTTCTTGAGTTCTTTGTATATATTGGATATTAGCCCTTTATCAGATGTAGAATTGGTAAAGATCTTTTCCTGCTCTGTGGATTGCCATTTTGTCCTGATGACAGTGTCCTTTGCCTTCCAGAAGCTTTTCAGATTTATGAGATCCCATCTGTCTATCTCAGACAAATTTAATCTTTGTTAATCTTAGAGCCTGGGAAATTGGTGTTCTGTTCAGGAAATTTTCCCCTGTGCCCATGTCTTTGAGGCTCTTCCCCACTTTCTCTTTTAATAGTTTCAGTGTATTTGGTTTTATGTGGAGGTCTCTTTTTTTGGCTTTTCAAGACAGGGTTTCTCTGTGTAGCTTTGCCTGTCCTGGAACTCACTCTGTAGACCAGGCTGGCCTTGAACTCAGAAATCCACCTGCCTCTGCCTCCCAAGTGCTGGGATTAAAGGCATGTGCCACCACTGCCCAGCTATGTGGAGGTCTTTGATGCACTTGAACTTGAGCTTTGTACAAGAAGATAAGAATGGGTCAATTTGCATTCTTCTACATGCCAACCTCCACTTAAGCCAGCACCATATGTTGAATATGCTGCCCCTTTTCCACTGGATGAGTTTAGCTTCTTTGTCAAAGATCAAGTTACCATAGGCGTGGGGGTTCATTTCTGGGTCTTCAATTATATTCCATTGATAAATCTGTCTGTCTCTGTTCCAGTACCCTGCAGATTTTGTCACTATTGCTCTTTAGTAGAGCTTGAGGTCAGGGATGATTCTCCCAGAAATTCTCTTATTGTTGAGGATAGTTTTCTCTGTCATCTTAGGTTTTTTGTTGTTGTTGTTGTTCCAAATGAATTTGAGAATTGATCTTTCTATCTCTGTGAAGAATTGAGTTGGAATTTCAATAGGGATTGCATTGACTCTGTAGATTGCTTTTGGTAAAATGGCCATTTTTTACTATGTTAATCCTGCTGATCCATGAGCATGGGAGATCTTTCCATCTTCTGAGGTCTTCAATTTCCTTCTTCAGAGACTTTAAGTTGTTGTCATATAGATCTTTCACCTGCTTGGTGAGAGTCACACTAAGATATTTTATATTATTTGTGACTATTGTGAAAGGTGTTGTTTCTATAATTTCTTTCTCAGTCCATTTTTCCTTTCATTAGAGGAAGGCTACTTTTTTTAGGAAGGCTACTGATTTGTTTGAATTAATTTTATATCCAACCACTTTTCTGAAGTTGTTTATCAACTGTAGGAGTTCTCTGGTGAAATTTTTGGGGTCACTTGAATATACTACCATATCACCTGCAAATAGTAATATTCTGGCTTCTTCTCTTCTGATTTGTATTCTTTTGACCTCCTTTTGTTCTCTAATTACTCTGGCTAGAACTTTGTGTACCTTACTGAATAGGTAGGGAGAATGGGCATCCTTGTCTAGTTTCTGATTTAGTGGGATTGCTTCATATTTCTCTCCATTTTGTTTAATACTGGCTACTGGTTTTCTGTTTATTGCTTTTACTATGTTTAGGTATGGGTCTTGAATTTCTGATCTTTCCAAGACTTTTATCATGAAGGGTTGTTGAATTTGTCAAATGCTTTTTCAGCATCTAATGAGATAATCATGTGTGTTTTTATTTTTGGGTTTGTTTATATTGTAGAGTACATTGATGGATTTCTTTATATTGAACCATCCCTGCATCCCTACAATGAAGCCTACATGATCATGCTAAATGATCATTTTGATGTGTTCTTGGATTTAGTTTGTGAGAATTTTATTCAGAATTTTACATTAGTATTCATAAGGGAAATTGGTCTGAAGTTCTCTTTCCTTACTGAATCTTTGTTTTTAGCATAACTGTGGATTCATAGAACTAATTGGGTAGTGTTCCTTCTGTTTCTATGTTGTAGAATAGTTTGAAGATGATTGATATTAGGTCTTCTTTGAAGGTCTGATAGAATTCTGCACTAAAACTCTCTGTTCCTGGGCTTTTTTTCCATTGGGAGACTTAATTTGGGGTTATGGGACTGTTTAGATGTTTTATCTGTTCCTGATATAACTTTGGTACTTCGTATCTGTCTAGAAAATTATCCATTTTATCCAGATTTTCGAGTTTTGTTGAGTATAGAGTTTGTAGTAGGATCTGATCTTTTTTTTTTATTTCTTCAGTTTCTGTTATTATATCTCCCTTTTTCATTTAAGATTTTTTAATTTAGATACTATCTCTGTGCCCTCTGGTTAGTCTGGAGAAGGATTTATCTATCTTGTTAATTTTCTCAAAGAACCAGCTTCTGGTTTTGTTGGTTGTTTATATAGTTCTCTTTGTTCCTATTTGGTTGATTTCAGCCCCGAGTTTGATTATTTCTTGCCATTTACTCTTCTTGAGTGTATTTGCTTCTTTTTGTTCTAAAACTTTCAGATATGCTGTTACACTGCTAGTGTATGCTTTCTCTGATTTCCTTATGAAGGCACGCAGAGCTATGAGTTTTCCTCTTAGCAATACTTTCATTGTGTCCCATAAGTTTGGGTATGTTGTGCCTTCATTTTCATTAAATTCTAAAAAGTCTTTATTTCTTTAGTTCTTCCTTGACAAAGTTATCACTGAGGAAAGGGTTTTTCAGCTTCCATGTGTATGTGGGCTGTCTGTTGCTTTTTTTGTTATTGAAGACCAGCCTTAGTCCATGGTGATCTGATAGGATGCATGGGATTATTTCAATATTCTTTTATCTGTTTAGGCCTGTTTTGTGACTGATTATAAGGTCAATTTTGGAGAAGGTACCATGAGGTGCTGAGAAGAAGGTATATTCCTTTGTTTTAAGATGAAATGTTCTATAGATATCTGTTAAATTCATTTGGTTCATAACTTGTTAGTTTCACTGTGTCTCTGTTTAGTTTCTGTTTCCATGGTCTGTCCATTGCTGAGTGTGGGGTGTTGAAGTCTCCCACTATTATTGTGTGAGGTTCAATGTGCACTTTGAGCTTTAGTAAAGCAGATTTTTCCTTTGATAAGTATAAAGTGTCCTTCCTAATCTTTTTTGATAACTTTTGGTTGAAAGTCTATTTTATTGGATATTAGAATAGCTATTCCAGCTTGTTTCTTGGGACCATTTTCTTGGGAACTTTTTTCCAGTCTTTTACTCTGAGGTAGTATCTGTCTTTATGACTGGGGTGCATTTCCTATATGCAGCAAAATGCTGGGTCTTATTTACATATCCAGTCTGTTAGCCTCTGTCTTTTTATTGGGGTCTATTGATATTAAGAGATATTAAGAACCAGTGATTGTTGTTTCCTTATATTTTTGTTGCTCGAGGTGAAATTATGTTTGTGTGTTTCTCTTCTTTTAGGTTTGTTGAAAGAAGATTAATTTATTGCTTTTCCTTGGGTGTAGTTTCCCTCCTTGTTATAGAGTTTCCATCTATTATACTTTGTTTGGCTGGATTTGTGGAAAGATAATGTTTTAATTTGGTTTTATCTTGGTTTCTCCATCTATGCTAATTGAGAATTTTGCTTGGTACAGTAGCCTGGGCTAGCATTTTTGTTCTCTTGGGGTCTACATGATATCTCCCAGGAATTTCTGGCTTTTAGTCTCTGTTGAGAATCTGGTGTAATTATGATATGTCTGCCTTTATATGTTATTTGACCTTTTCCCTTATTGCTTTTAATATTCTTTACTTGTTCTGTTTATTTAGTGATTTGATTATTATGTGATGGCAGGAATTTCTTATCTGGCCCAATCTGTTTGGTGCTCAGTGAGCTTCTTGTATTTCTTTAGTTTAAGGAAGTTTTCGTCTATAATTGTGTTGAAGATGTTTACTGGCCCTTTAAGTTTGGAATCTTTGCTCTCTTCTCTATTATCCTTAGGTTTGGTCTTTTCATTGTGCCCTGGATTTCCTGGATTCTTTGGCTTAGGAGCTTTTTGCATTTTGAATTTTCTTTGACTGTCATGTCAATGTTTTCTGTGGTATCTTCTGCACCTTAGATTTTCTCTTCTGTCTCTTTATTTTGTTTGTGATTCTTACATCTATAACTCCTGATCTCTTTACTAGGTTTTCTGTCTCCAGAGTTATCTCCCTTTGTGATTTCTTTATTGTTCTATTTCCATTTTTTAGATCCTGGATTTTTTTTCAATTCCTTCACCTGTTTGGTTGTGTTTTCCTGTATTCTGTTTCTTTAAGGGATTTATGTGTTTCCTCTTTAAGGGCTTTTACCTGTTTATCTGTGCTCTCCTGTATTTTTAAGGGAGTTATTTATGTCTTTCTTAAAGTCCTGTATAGTCATCATGAGACATGGTTTTAAATCAGAATCTTGATTTTCAGGTATGTTGGGGTTTCTTGGACTTTCTTTAGTGTGATAACTGGTTTCTGATGATGCCAAGTAGCCTTGGTTTCTATTGCTTGTGTTCTTGCCCTTGCCTCTTGCCATCTGGTAATCTCAGGTGTTAGCTGGTCTTGCTCTCTCTGACTGGAGCTTTTCCCTCCTGTGAGTCTGTGAGCCTGTGGTCTAATTGTGTCGATGCTCCTTGGAGACAAGCTGTCCTTGGGCAGGATTGTGGTACAGAGAGCTGTGGCACAGGGTCAACTCTGGGGGTGGGGGGCAAAGATGGAGACCAGAGGGATTATGTCCCTGGCTGAGTGTCCCACAATTTTATTAAGGCAGTTATTCACCTCCTCTTTTAGTACCTTGAAATTTTCTGTTTTGTAGTTCTTGCCTTGTGCTTCAACTAAATTTCTTTTGTCTTGGCTTTTTCCAATAGGGATGCTGGCTCCTGGAGAAGGCATACTGTCTTGGCTGCTCATGTTTTTGGATTTTGTCCCCCTCTGAGATCTAGGCATCTGGGGTTATGATGTTTGAAATGTTTCTTGGTGTAGGTACATTGTCTTGTCTCTGTTAGTTGAGTGTTTTGTTCTTTGGTTGCTATTGCCCACTCTGGATTCTAAATGTCAGTGACTGTGAAGATTCTAGTAGAGAATGTTTCTGTGGGTTGGCTGGTAACCCCAAGAAATGGAGATGAGCTAGGAAGAAAGGCTGAGAGGGCCAGCAGAAAAGACCATTGAGGACCCTGGTTCTAAGAGCTTAAAGAACTCTGATTCTGCACAAGAGATGGAGTCTCCAGGGAATGGAGTTAGTCTAGGAGAAGGGGCTCCCGCAGGCAGGCCAGAAAAAGACTAAGAGAAAAAAAGAGACTAGAAAGAAAGAAAGAACTTGGGGAACCATAGATTATCAGATCTTGTGTCTTGATCCATTTGGAGTTATCTGAAGGATGTTATATATGTATCTAGTTTCATTTTTCTACAAGTTGCTATCCAGTTCAACCAGCACCATTTGTTGAAGATAATGTCTTTAATCCAGTGTGGGGTTTTTATTTGTTGTTATTGTTGTTATTGTTGTTTGCTCATTTGTTTTGCTTCTTTGTAAAATATCAGGAATAATGATATATCCATTAGTTCTTTTATTGCTCAGAATTGTTTTAAATATTCTTGAAGTTTTGTGGTTCCAAATAAATGGGAAGGTAGATATTTGGTTGATTGGTTGGTTGGTTGGTTTGATTGGTTAATTGGGCTTTTTGAGACAGGGTTTTTCTGTGTAACTCTAGCCGCCAGGTAACTCACAATCTAGACCAGGCTGACTTCAATCTTTCATCTTCTAGTACCTTCTTCAATTTATTTACTTGATGTCTTAATTTTTATTACATAAGTCTTTTTCTTCCTTGGTAAGAATTATTTCAAACTAGTTTTTCAAGCTATTGAGGATGTGATTGTTTTCTGACTTATTTTGCAATATGGTTATCATTTGTATATAGAAAAGCTAGTGATTTTTGTGTTAATTTTGTATCCTGATATTTTTTGGCTGTATTTATCATCTAAAAGAGTTTTCTAGTAGTCTTTAGTGTCTTTTATATATAGAATCATATCCTCCAAAAATAAGGCTAATTATGTCTTGCCTATTTATAATCCCTTTATCTCCTTCACTTATCTTATTGCTGTGAAAAAGACTTCAAGCACTATATTAAATTGGAAAGGTGAGATGGACATTCCTTTCTTGTTCCTAATTTTAGTGTAAATTCCTTCTTTGAGATTTTCTCCGTTAACCATTATGTTGGCTGTAGGCTTGTTATATATTACCTTGTTATATATTATATCCTAAGATATATCCCTCCATTCTTAGATTCTCTTGAACTTTAATTGTGAAGGGATGTTGCATTATGTCAAAAAATCTTTCTGTGTTGGCCAATGTGATATACAATGTTATGATTTAGTAGTATCCCCCAGAAAGAAATGTTGAAATCCTATCCTTGGTGCTTGTGAACACAATGTTATTTGGAAATAAGTCTCTCAAATATAGTCGAATAAAAATAAAATCATAATTGATGATGAAATATAATACCAACGAATAATGTTTTTATAACGACAGAGATATTTGAAGACCAGTAGACAAACAAAGTTAAGAAAGCTCTATGATAACAGAAGAAGAAATTACATTCATGTTGACATAATAGAAGTAATGCCAAGGAGAGCCACCACCCATGAGAATCTAGGTAGTACTACAAAAGGATGATCTCCTAAACCCTCACTGGGTCCAGGACATTACCAACATCTCTATTTCCAATATTTAACCTTCAGAGCCATGAAAGGAAAGAATATATTTCTACTTATTTAAGCTGCACAATTTGTGGTCGTTTGCTATGGTTCCACTAGAAAACTAATACATAGAATGAAGCAAGTTTTAGCGCAAATTGGTATAGATTACATAGTTAGGGTTATTCTTTTCCTCTTCTGCCACCCTCACAATGAAAATGCCTAAATAGATGATTAAGACTTATTAGAAGGACTGGAGAAATGGCTCAGCAGTTCATACTATGTATTGTTAAAGGAAACCTGACTTCAATTCCAAGCATCTACATAAGAGCTCACAACTGTTCATAACTCTAATTCCAGTGGATTGAATGTCCTCTTCTGACCTCCATGGCCACCAGGCACAAGTATGGTACACATACATACATGTGATCAAAGCATTCTTACAGAGCAAATAAATAATGAAAAATAACTGTTATACACATAGTGCAATAACCTGAAGTTCACAGCTGACCTCAACCTTTAGTACTTGTTAAATTCCAGGTGCATGGTTTGAAATAAATGTTATTTTGAACTATTAATTTGTGTGTCTGTATGTGTATATACATGTTCTCATGCATGTGAAAGCCAGAAACCAACCCTGAGTATTAATTTTCAAGTGACTGCTCATCTTGGCTTTTCTTTTTTAAAATAGATTTTAATACAAAATAGACTGATAATTATTTCTTCTCTCCAGACCCTGACCATATCCTTTCCACTTTCTCACCCATATAGATCCACACTTTCCTTCTGTCTCTCATTCAGATACAAACAGGGATGATGATGATGATGATGATGATGATGATGATGATAGTTTTTTTAAACCAAATAGAACAAAATAAACAAGCAATCAGAAAAAAAGGTGTCAAGAAACATATAGATGCATTTACAATCACAAAAACCCATAAAAATACAAGGTCACAAAAATAGGATATGTATAAAGGCCACAACAAAGCATTATGAGACAACCTCCAATAATGTTGCGCTCATTTTGTATTGGCCATCTACTACTAGGCATGAGGCCTGGCCTTAAGAGTTTTCAGAACACCTCCCCCCATTGGAGTCAACTGATTTTTCATTTATAAATGGTTATTAACTGAAGATAGATTCTTGATTAGTGTTGTGGCCTTTGTGGCTATATCCCTTTCAGAACTAGGACCTCACCATACCCAGGCCTGTTCAGACCCTGTACCTTCTGCCACAGTCTCTGTGAGTTCATATGTGCAGCAGTCCTGCTGTGTTTATAAGGTCTTGTTTTCTTGGTGTTCATCATACCCTTCAGCTCTTAAGATCTTTCTCCCTCCTCTTCAAGCCACTGGGCTTCCTGAGTTCAGAGGGTAGAGAATTGATGGGGACATCCCATTTCAGGAGTGTCCCAAGATCTCTTACTATCTGCACATTGTTCAGCTGTGGGTCTCCATCCTATTCGTTCATCCTAAGTTTTGATATGTAGTCCCTCACTGGCCTGAAAACCATTGGCTTAGATAGGCTAGTTGGCTAGCTTTATCTGGGAATCAAACTAAGATCATCATGCTTTTATGGCAAACATTTTGCCTGGTGCACTTTCTCCAATCTTGATTTGGAGGTGTTTTGTTGTATGACATTATATGGCAATAGCTATCCTATATGTAAATGTTTCATTTTTGTGCTGTGTTTAAATATGCTAACATAAACTGCCTGGTGTCAGATTCTAGAAGCTTCATCCAACACCAGGTACTGAATCATGTTGAATAAGGCTTTTTTTCTTGCCTCATACAGATTATTAGTCTGTTGGCTGTGGTGTTTGCAGAGACCACCACAGTTTTGGTTTTTTCCTTATTATATTATATATTTAATATATGTCATATATTTATTTATATATGTTATATGTTTTTATTATATGTCTTAAATTTATATTACATTTATATTATATTAAACTTTGGCATTATTGTGTCATTAGTTGGACATTGTGCTGGCTAATTTTATGTCAACTTGACATAAGCTGGAATCATCAAAAAGAAGAGAGCTTCAACCAAGCAAATACCTCCATAAGATCAGGCTGTAGGTAAGCCTGTAAGGCATTTTTAGTAATTGATGAGGGAGGGCCCAGCCTATTGTAGGTGGTGCCATCACAGGGCTCATGGTCCTGAGTACTATAAGAAAGCAGGCTGAGCTTTCTTTCCATGAGGAGCAAGCCAGTAAACAGTATTCCTCTATGGCCTCTGCATCAGCTCCTGCCTAAAGGTTCCAGCCCTGTTTTAAATCATGTCTTGACTTCCTTCAGGGATGAACTACTGAATGCTAAAGTGTAATTCAAAGAAACCCTTTTCTCCCCAACTTGCTTTGGTCATGGTGTTTCATCACAGCAATAGTAACCCAAAGCGAGACAATGCTATTTAAAAAAAAAAACTCTTAGGTAGGACAGGAAAACATAGTAATTTGTGCCGTTAACTTTAAGACTCAACCTTTCTTCTAATTCACCATAAAATCAAGCTTATAATGACAGGTTAACAAGTGAAAATACAACAAATTCCTTTACCCTAAAATTGATATGACATAGAAGCAATCAGAAATTAAGTCCCAAGATTCAGGGATTTTTTTAATGCTTTGGCTTCTTGAGAGAGGATGGACAACTGGAAATATGACAAAAGAAGATATTATCTACTGGTGACAGAAAGACGTAAACCCAGCAAGCCCTGTCCAGATTTTCCTTGGCCTGAGTAGTCTTTATTCCTTCAAGATGTGAGGTTGTCACTTATTAAATGAAGGTTTTACTCCTATTTACTATTAAATAAAGTAGGATAGAGGATTTTCTTTTGGCTTCCTCTAATACAAAAAGTCTGTAATAATACTTCTAGGTTTTAATATGTGCTCTAAGGAAGGAAATTTCTATTCTCTATGACCCACTTCAGAAAGCAGAATTCTTATTTCTATAGCTTAATTTTAGGAGGAAAGCAGGTAAAGACTGAAAGGAAGGAGAAAGTCAGAGATTGTATAACTAAAGTCTTCCAATTTCCTTAAGTTTGAAGTATTCAGTATGCAAAACAAGCATTATTCTTTAGGGTATTGTTTTCTGAGCCCCAACAACAGATAAAAACTGTTTTACTCTTAAATGTGTTCTTCAAAATAGTATTTCCTGCTTATAAAATTAGTTCAGAGTTAAATTTATTCTAACATTTGATGGAAATGTACTAGCTTATTTTCATTTATTTACCCCAAAATCACAGATTTAAATGTCTCTAAAATTGTTTAGTTGAGGAATTTTGTCATTATTCTTAACACCTTTAAAAAATACAAAAACTGTAGTAATGCAGAGTTTTCTCCCATGTCCTGAATCATTTTAGTATTAAAATATTTATTATCGTTGTAATTTAAGTAAGCATTAATATCTGGGATAGCCTGTGATTTTTGCTTACATAGGTACTGTTTAAACTGAGAAAAAATCCCATTTTAGGAACAGATGTACTTTAAAATATTGAGGTCACACCTGCGGTTTTAAACTTCACTATTATATTAGAAGTCTATTCTTCTATTGTGTTCTTTCATGCATTCACTGTTTTGTGAGGGATTGTTTTTCCCTTGTGGCAGGAGCTGGATAATTTGGGGACATACTTTCAACAGCCAGACATGCTGCAGCTGTTCGTGGTCTCCTGTCTGTTGCTTTATATGACAATGCCTTTTGTTATATAACATGTGCTGATGAATATAATGTTTCCTCCCCTTGCAGTAATATAAGAAGTTGTAATAGAGACCAACACCACTAATAGAGCAGATCTCCATTACACTCTTATTTTAAGTTGATGGCTTTTGTGACTTTATTCATGTGTTGCCTTCCTAATGGTGGTACAGATTATGGTGGCTTTCCATGAAAGCTTGGGAGTGTTTGGAAACTTCTCAATTTACCCAAATGAAGACAGAAAAGAAAGTTCTTTTCCTTACTATACTCTGATAATCTTCTCAATTTCTCAAGTGAGGACAATGCAATTAATGCTAAGTTCAGTGTGTAAGTTTTGATTGAACTTTATATCGTTGAAAGTAAAATGTGTTTTGCCCTTGAAGCAGAAATGATAATTGTTATTAAGGCTTAAGTGTAAAACCTCTATAATAATGCCAAATGGTAACTGTGTTGGCTGACAAAGATGGGTCTCTTGGGTAAGCCTATGTTTTTATTTTGAGAATGATATTCATTTTATCTCAATTTGCTAGGACTGATTTTTATATCTGAACATACATGGAATAGTAACTATTTCAAAAGATGGAAAGACTTGTGCCAAAGTAGTAGGGGAGAAGAAGTTACCACAAGAGACACAGAAATATGATGGTCCATTGGAATTCTGACTTCATAGTCTCTAAAAAGATATAGCCATCTTTAAATACATCTTTATATTTTTCAAAAATGAAACAAGACATATAGTTATATTTCTCCCAAGTTTTGTTATGTATTAAGCAGTCTCTATGTTCAAAGCAACCTGATGTCTCCTTACTCACCTGAAGGGATATATACATATTCACACTGACTTGATGTTGCATAGTATAAAATACACAGATTAAAAAACCAGCATAACACAAATTTTCTGTTCCCAGCATTCTCATAGCTTAAATACTAGGTCAAAAAGAAAATTAAAATAAAAATTGCTTCCTAGAATTTCTATTACTTTCTACCATTTTTCAAATATAATCATTATTTTAATTTTCCCCAAACTGACTTTAGTTAAGAACACTCAGCTAAGTTTTTTTAATGTATTTGACCATCAAGATTGCTTTCTTAGCTTTTATTTTATTTTAATGTGTCAGTAAATATTTTAAATTACTGTGAAGATACTTTAAAATACATATTTGATAACAAAATTGTTGAAAAATGTGTGGCGACATTTATTTAGACATACTTGCAGGTTATTTTCTTGGGTGGTGGTGAGAGACTATTCTAGAAAAATCAGCATTCTTCTATGCCCTAGATGGCTCTAAACAATAGGAGCTCTCCAAAAGACCGACTATTGATAATTAAAACTCCTCCAATTTGTGTTTTCAGAGTTTTAAAGTAATCTTAAAGTAATTTTTGAACTTCATAACTAGCCTTTCCTCATCTAGCCGCACTTTCCTCATCGAACACCAGGTGGCAGATGGAACCACTTTTTAGAGCACGCCCCCTACACCGCCCTACCGGAAGCTGTCATGTAAAGAAAATCTCCATGGCCACGCCTAGGATTCAGCACCCCAGATGCGGACAGCGACAGCGCCCAGTTGAGTCCCATGACTCGCTGCGGAGATTTTCACCTGACAAAGGAACCGGCCAATCCCAAACGATTCCAAACGCCGCGTGATCGACCATTTTACAAGCCCAGAAATGGAGGGAGGATAGGAACCCCTTAACTTGAGACATTCAGACCGGCAGATAAATCAGCTGACATTAACTGATTCCGTATATTGCAATATCTAGTCGTTTGGGATTTTTCTCTCTCCTCTCATTTCTTATTGGGATATAAGCGTCTTTTAAATACTGTCTTGCTGCGGACAGACCTTTCATTACCTAGCTTCGGTGTGTTGGTTTATTCCAACAAGCTGCGTAAGACTGCAAAGGCGGTGCAAAGCTTTGTGAGTTATGGCAGCCAGGGCTTCATTTTGTAGAAGGCAGTCTGTCAGCTTTGTAGAACGGACAGCTTTTTCTCGTTTTCCAATTAATTAATCGTGAAAAACACAAAAAGCGGCTGTCTTTTTGTTCACATGAAATCACTGTCTTAGGCAGACAACGTCCTGAGGTCTGTTCTATTAAGTGGTGGCTGGCTTGTGTTATTTTTCCAGTTGCCTAGCGACCAGTTAGACAAAAAGCTCGTTGAGGAGATTTCGATTAGCAATTTAGAAGAACAGGAATCTAAGAGTAAGTGAACATGGGCTCAGGATACCATATTAGTTGGGACTAGGATTTAGAATAAGAATATAATTACATTTCAGGTAAAGCTAAAGACTCGTAGTGACTATTTAAATCGACAAATGATCAAAGTAAGCGAGTTTCCGTTGCTATTTATCTGTATTAAACGGATACCTCTGTACCTTGTTTTTGGCTGCGACCATTCACATCTTTAACCAGCAGAGGGCGAGACAGCTGCAGTTTTCGGTACTCGAACACACTCCCCCCACCCCTTTCTGTTCCCGGGAAATTAATTTAGCACCAACCTCTTCAAATAGAGCAAGCCTGGGAGGTGTAGTGGCAGGATTGCAGCGCAGAGAACTTGGCTGAGTGCCCGCCTTTGTCAGCCTTGGATACAGGGTTATCCTGTGCCTTTGACAGCACTAAATCTTTGCCCCAGGCTGCAGAAGGGCTTGTCTCAGTTGCTGCAGGAGGGGGCAGGGGGGGAAAAAAAGCAGCCTCAACCCCAGAAATGGGAGATATTTGGGGTCACTAGCTTCACAGAATTGAAGAGGCCAGCGATGGCACAGTAAAACGACCAACATAATAAACTGTGAAGATGCAAAAAGTGGAAGGAGAATTTTCCTAGTTAGAGCCAGTAACTGTGTTAGAACAATAACCAAAAAGGGCTGTGCTGTGGCTTTGTTACTCTAGGAACGGGAAAATGGGGGAAAGGGACGGGTTAAAACAAAGACTAAGATCTCTAAAAAGAAGAAGCAAACCAAGCCAGCGTAAAGGAAGGGACAATGAAAGGAAATCTGCCTGAACGCGGGGCAGAGCAATAAAGCATGCAGCATAAAGTAAATTTATTGCGGGCAGTGGGGGTGGGGGGTAGTTCTTGATGAGCCTATCACTTCCTTCAGCGGAGGCGTTTTACCTTGTAGAGTAGAATTTTGCAGAATCTCTCCAGGCAACCAGCCAGAAATCCCATTAATTGGGCACACCCTTTCTCCTGCATGTATTTAGGCCTTGACATTCATCTGACTCTGTCTCAAACGAGCAAAATTAATTTTTTTTTCTGGAAGCCACTAAACTTTTACACGAATTTTTTTGCTCCCTCGGTGATTAAATTTCTATAAAGCTTGTCTAGCTTAAGGGATATTTAATTAATAAATTCAATTCATAAAATACTATGATGATATTATTTGCAGGGGGAGGGATAAAGAATCCGGTACATTGAATGGATAAACTAAGAGATATGTCCACCTGTCACTGAGCTACCCCAACCCCACGCATCCGTAAACTGGTATCGGGGCAGGTATCTTAATGGTACAGATCAGTGCCTTTCAGAGACGTTGATTTGACTCTGAGTTTCATGGTTAATTTAAAGAAACGCATGGATGGGGTTCCGTAGCACGCCTGTGTTTCTGTACTATGTCCTCTGCACGGGAGCATTTGTAAATTTTCCCCAAATATGCCAAACCTCGTGTCGCAACAAAAGAAACGAGTATTCGAAATTGTTTAATATGATCTCCACAGAATTAGAAACTGTTAGTTGTTTAACCTAAGTACTAGGACATCACAGAAGCACTTAATGAAAGAGAGTATACAAATAGTCAATGCGCAAAAAGTTTTTCAGCTCCATCTATCCTATAGGAAATGTTATACGTTGTGATGAAGTGCTTTTTACTTGTTAAGAAAGGAGATAGACGAGCAAACAGCTGGCGTGGGTAAGTCTTAAAGATGGCAGATGCTGCAACCATCACACATTGTTGGTGGAGTGTGAGTTGTTGCAATCACTCTGGAAAATGAGCAACATTAAGGTTTAACATAAACACGCACGTAGACGTATATGCCCCATAGGAATGCCTGCACGTGTGTACAAATAGACATGTATGAGAACGTTCCTCATAGCTCAAATCTGGAGGCAACCAAGGTACTTAAAGAACAGAATTGCCATGTTAGAAGTATATACTGCAATGGTGATTCTTTTTTTTTTCTCAGCTGCCACTGCATGTATTTGTGTGGCTAAGTCTCACAAATATTATACTTGGTCAAAGAATCAGAAACATGATTCTACGAATATAAAGCTCAGTAATTCACAAAACCTGTTGGGATGATTAAAGTGAAGACAGTAGTTATCTTAGTGGGGATAAATGCTGGAAGGGTGTAGGGGGGCTTCAGAAGTTTGGTAAGATTTCAGCTCACCTAGGTAGTAGTCCGGGTAGGTTTACTCAGTAAAAACTTATTAAATTAGGTACAGTGATTGGTTCATGTATTTATTCATGCCACACTGCCACCAAAGAATACCTTTAAAAGACTTAGAGAGATCATATCAAACTCAGATTTCAAACCACTGAATGTCTTTGTAGTGCACTGATGAGTTCCTTAATTTTTGTAAGACCCTGCATAGCCTAACCCTAACTCCTGCCTCAATTTCTAGTCTTTTGTTAACTACTTTCTCCTTGGTCACCACACTTCAATTACTAGATTACCATCAATTCCTAACTCCCCCAATCTTAACTTCGTGGGCTTTTTTTTCCCACCTGGATATGCTATCAGTCGCTTTATACACAGTAGATCCCTTCAAATGCTTACATTCTGATTAATGAAACCTCTTTAGTAAAGTGCCTCTTGACTTTGGAATTTAACGCCTTTGTTACCATCCCATTTGCCCCGTAACAAATTACCACAGCAGCTTTACACAAATCTATCACCCTAATACTAACTAAAATCAGAAGTCCAAAATGGGTCTCACTGTACTAAAATCAGGTATTAGTAAGAGTGCTTTCCTTCTGGACATTGTAGGAAATAATTGGGCTCTTTACCTTTTAGTTCTTGGGGACAGCTGTGTTTCCGGATTTGAAGTCCCGTTTTCCACATTCAAGAAGGGCAATGTACCATACTCAGTCTCCCTCTAACTCTGGCATTCTTTGTACTGCCTTCCTCTCCAGTCTTTAAAACCTTCAAGATGATGCAGGGCCCTCCCAAACAGTAGAGGATATGTTTCCCATCCTTGAGACCAGCTAATAAGCAACACTAATTCCTTCTTGCTCCATAATGTACTCACAGATTCTGGGACTAAGGTGAATGCATCTCATCAATTCTGCCTATTGCAAGTCCAGTCCCCTCTTTGTGAATGCGGTATGATGCTTATTTGCGGAAGATCGCTCGTTACAATTTCAAATCATTTGAATATTTACTTACTAATGCACTGTCAAACTGCTCCACTGTACTGTAAACTCTGTGGGACCACAGACCTTACCTATCCAGTGCTTTTCCCTTCTGTGCCTAACTACAAGGTCTGACATATACTTACGGAAAGAACAAACAGAGATGTTTGCCGATGTTTTGCTGCTTTCTCTCATTTAAGGTTTTTTAATTAGATATTTTCTTTATTTACATTTCAAATGTTATCCCCTTTCCTCTCCTTGTTTCTCCTCTGAAAATCCCCTATCCCACTCCCCCCCCCTGCTCACTAACTGACACACTCCCACTTCCCTGTCCTGGTGTGTCACTGGGGCAACAAGCCTTCATAGGACCAAGGGCCTCTTCCCCCACTGATGTCCAACAAGGCCATCCTCTGCTACATATGTGGCTGGAGCCATGTGTACTCTTCGATTAGTTGTTTAGTCCCTGGGAGCTCTGGGGGTACTGGTTGGTTCATATTGTTTCTCCTATGGGACTGCAAACCCCTTCAGCTCCTTGGGTCCTTTCTCTCACTCCTCCATTGGGGACCCTGTGCTCAGTCCAATGGTTGTCTGAGAGCATCCCCCTCTGTATTTGTTTTCTTTCCTGTTCAGAAAATGCCTTGGGTGGAAAGTCATGGAGGGATCAATAGCTTCATCTTTTTCCTTATAATTAAAAAACATGGTTTACAAGTTAACGTTTCATAGAAAAAATAGCACATCACAGTACTTATGGGTGAAGAAAAAATAGTTCAAGAGTTGGAATTCTTTGCTACAGAAAAATATAGTACATGATACAAACCTACTAAATAGCTACAAAGACAGGTGCACACTCACACAGACATTGCTGATTGCTGTCTCGCTAGGTTGTGAAGTCAGAGACACTAACTTAGAAATATTGATTAAATGATTCATCAGATACATATTGAGCTCTTTTCTGGCTCTGGGTACAGAGAATGAATTATAAAATTTATTGCATTTAGGAAGCTTATGGACACATGTGCACAATATTACATAAGCTAGAGACACGTGCAGTAAGGTAGAAGGAAATTATGACAAACCAATTAGATGTTTTAAGATAGTGATTGTATTTACGTTGTACAACGGTAGGTCTGGGAGCTGGGGAAATAGCTCAGTAGATGAGGTGCTTGCATAAGTGTAAGGACCTGACTAGAGTCTGTCAGTATCCATATAAAAAGCAGCTACAGAGGCATGCAGCTGCAAATGCCTGTACTCAGAGGAGGATGCGCTAGCTTGACATAAACTAGAGTCACCTGAGGAAAGGGAATCTCAATCAAGGCACCTCCATCAGATTCGTCTGGAGGCCTGTATTTGGGACACTTTCTTAGTTCATGATTGATGTGAAAGTGCCCAGTCTGCTGTGAATGGCGCCACCTTTGGGCAGGTGGTCTTGGTCTGTATAAGCTAGCTGAGCAATCCATGGAAAGCAAGCCAGCAGGCATGGCTTCTCCACAGCCTCTGCTTCAGTTCCTGCCACCAAGGTCCAGCCTTGAGCTCTTGCCCTATCTTCCCTTGATGATAAAGAGTATAATCTGTAAACTGAAATAAGCTCTTTTCTCCTCCCAGGTTGTTTTTTGGTCATGATATCTTAGCACAGCAACAGAAAACAAAATTACAGTGGATTCCAGCGGCTTGCTGGTACTCCAAAATGGCTAATTTTGAGACAGAGATCCTGTCTCAAAAATGAGATGGGCACCAATAAAAGAATATACCAGATACTGGCTTTGTCTGCAGATATACACATGGGTACACACATATGCATCCAAGAACAAACCACACACACATATGTCTGGTGGTGCTATAGAAGGGATGAGGGAAGCAATGGAAAGGCACTGCAATGATGTGAGTGAAAATAACTGGTTAGCTAGGGTGGGTGAAAGCTGAAGGGCCCAAGGGAGGAAGCCCCAGTCCCACTTGGGAGGGAGAAGAAAACAATCACAAATGGGGAGGGAAGGAGGGACCTGGGAGGGAAAGTGGAGGAGGGCAGAGTAGGGGTAGAGGGGAAGCTGATCTGGTATTGGGTGAAGGAAAAGGACTGAAGCCCTGAAGGTCAGCAGAAAGAATGAAAACAGGCAACCTCAGGAGATAGGAAGTTGGGGGGATGCTCCAGAATGCACCAGAGACCTGGGAGGTGAGAGACTCTCAGGACACAAAGGGAGGAACCTTAGATGAAATACCTGCCAGTGGGGAGAGGGAACTTATAGAGCCCACCTCCAGCAGGAAGACAGGGCATTATCCCACAGTCACAACTCTGACCCATACTTGTTCCTGTCTGAAAGAATTACAGGGATGGAAATGGAGAGGAGCCTGAGGAAAAGAAGGTTCAGCAACAGGCCCAAAGTGGAATCCAGCTCAAGGGGAGGTCCCAAGGCCTGACACTATTACTGAGGCTGTGGAGCACTCACAAAAAGGGACCTAGCATGACTGCACTCCGGAAGACCCAACAAGCAGCTGAAAGAGTCAGATGCAGATATTTGCACCCAACCAATGGACAGAAGCAGCTGACCCCTATTGTTGAATTAGGGAAGGTTGAAAGAAGCTGAAGAGGAGAGCGATCCTGTAGGAGGACCAGCAGTCTCAATTAATCTGGACCCCCGAGATCTCTCAAACACTGGACCACCAAAAAGGCAGCATACACCAGCTGATATGAGGCCCCCAACACACATACAGTAGAGGACTGCTAGGGCTGTGTTCATTCAGAGATGATGCACCTAACCCTAAAGAGGCTGGAGGCCCCAGAAAGTTTAGAGGTCAAGTGGAGTGGTGGGTGGGGACATCCACGTGGAGACAAAGGGGTGGGAAGAAGTCATGGGATGTGGAACAGTGGGAGGGTGCACGGGGGGGGGATAAAATATGGAGTGTAGAATTAATTAATTAATTAATTAAAAAACTAAATAAATAAAACAAACACCTTTTAAAAAGCTAAGGTAGTTGAGACAGAGTTCATAAAACTTGGATTAAGACTTTTTTTTCTGGTTTTTCGAGACAGGGTTTCTCTGTGTAGCCCTGGCTGTCCTGGAACTCACTCTGTAGACCAGGCTGGCCTCAAACTCAGAAATCCACCTGCCTCTGCCTCCCAAGTGCTGGGATTAAAGGCGTGCGCCAACACCGCCCAGCTAGACTTTTTTTTAACATTTAAATTAATAAATAATTATAATAAATACTAATTTATTTTTAAATTAATAAATACTAATTAGACTACAAATTGGTAAATACTAAATTTTAAATACTAACCATAAAGACTATGTATACAAAATAATACAATGTGTATGATACATTGTGATAATAGATTTGCTGGAATATTACAAGTAGTTATGGGAATTAGTTGCTTAAATATAATTATTAGATTAAAAGTTTTTGTGCAATGTATTGATCATGTTTTCCTCTCCCCCAGTGCCTTCTAGATCCTCCTACCTCCCTACCCACCATACCTCATGATATTTTTTCTACATGTATCCTTTTATCTGTCGTCTCTCTCTAAAAAAGTTAAAAACAAAACAGACACATAAAATGTACCAATATGACAAAATATGCCAAAGTAAAATGAATGAAACAAAAAAGAAAATCACAAAAAAGAACCTGTAGAGTCTGCGTTGTGTTGGCCAGCTCCTTCTGGGCATGAGGCCTTCCCTGAAGTGTGGTCAATATGCCCAGTAGCATGCCACTGGAAAAAACCTGATTTTCCTTTTCTCAGCAGATATCATTTGCAAATTGATTCCTGGTTAAAGTGGGACTTTGAGTCTACTCTGTCTTCTCAGTGCTGGGATTTTGTCTGGTTTGAACCTGTGCAGGTCTTATGCATGCTGTCATAGTCTCTGTGAGTTCGCAGTAAATATAATTATGTATATATTATGTATAGGGAACTTTTTCCAAAAAAAAATTGTAAAGAGAGAAAGGAACAGTAGCACAGGGCCATGTATGCATAGATTCCTCTTGGCAAGGTTCAGCGCAGATGCAGAGCCAGAGACAGTGATAATTGTCATCCAGCTCAAAATTTCTTACTACTGCCTTTGGATATTGCCCATAACAGGAGCAATCGACATTCTGGCTCCCTACTAACTTTGAAGTCAAATCCTCTTTCAGAACACTTGATTCTTAAGAGATCAGAACACAGAAATGATAATGGAACAGACTGTCCAGTCCTCCCATGGGTAAGAAACCCTTGGTGAGAACCAAAGACCAACAAGATTGCTTAGAATGTGCTAAGCTGAAAAAAAAATATTTATGTCTCCTCTGGCTGTGGCAAGTACACAGAAAGTTCAGTTCAAGCTTCGTAATTTTTTTCTTTCAAAGTTGGTTACATTCTATCACCAAGATCAGAAACACAATGGTCTAATCAGTAACTGTGGACACTTTGGAACATCCTAATATTTAAGAGGAAATTAAAAGTAAGTCTAGCTAGCTATCAATGTTAAAAATCACAGACAGACACACACATACTGAGTCACTGTAATAATTCTCTAGTCTAGCTCACCGAGTCTCTGCAGATTCAATTTGGCATCAAATAAGAGCCTATTCTTCTCTGCCACGGTGGTTGTTTAGAGCTGATTCGGAGACAGATAGCACTTAAGCTGCAGAGAAGAGAAAAGACGTGCCCTGGGGTGGCATTTTGTTTCAGAAAGTCTGGGAAGGTACATTTCATCTGTCTTTCTGAGAAACAATAACCAAAATTGGAGACTTTTGCTAAGGATACCTTTTCTTAAATTAATTTAATTAGGGCATTTGGGCACCTGAGTTTCCCTCTGGCTGTGCCCCTAATTCTTACAAGTCAATAGATTGTTTGTGTCCAGTTTTCCATCTGTGCAAGTGCAAACTAAAACTATACAAAGAGTCTGTAGGGACTGCTGATTGATGGTAGATTTAAATCAATGTCTTTCCATCTTGAGCTCCACATTGCAGAATGTGTTTGCATCTTTAGTTTCAGGCCTTAGTTATGATAGAAGAGAAGCAAGTCTCTCCTCTCAGAAGACATAGGATTTATAAAAGAAGGAATCCAGAGTCAGATGGTAAGTTCAAAGAGGGACACTGTAAATAGAACCCATAAAATGAATCCTGTTCTTAGATGGGAATAACTTACCAAGACAGGGGAACAACCTTTTTAAATGGCTTGATAAGGTGGCTGCAGGGATTTAACTCACCTTGATGTGAATTCATCAAAAGCCAATTCTCCTGATGCCAATTTGCCTAATTAATTCATCTAAATGAACATTTTCTACAACAATGATTCCCAATGCAAGCTATGAATTAAGTGATTCTAACCTGGGAGAAAGAGAGAAGCAGTAACACAAATGCCAACTTAAATCAGGAATTGGTTAGTTATTCCCACAAGCTTTGTGCCACCGATGCCCTAGCATACCTTACAGGAAGAACAGCATTGTTATCTAAAGGGTTTTGGTTGGTTTGGTATTTATGTTCTCTTTTGGCAGCATGCAGAGTACCCTCCTGTACCAAAAATGCTAGAACACCGGGGTGAAGGCACCAGCTTGACTAATCCATGTTCAGTGGGTCGTGTTGATCTTCTCTTCAGCAATGGTGACTTGCTATCAGTTCATGGAGAGCAACCTATAATCTTGCCTGGGTTGTTTAGGGATTTCCATAGGACCCTTTTGGCCAACAACTCAACTATGTCTAACCCAATCCTAGTACTAGAAGCTTCATTTGATGATAAAAGATGACCAGTTGGGGCTCTGTCTTCCCCATTATTTGCCAATTTCAGGATATATTTTAGGCAACTTCTACTATATTAGGCAATTTTATACCTCAGTGGCCCTTAATTCTAGCTGTCTCCCCACATATTATCTCCCTTGTCCCTCTCTCCCATCCTCCTCACCACTTCATTCTCCTATTCTGGCATAGCCCATCCATCCATAACTATCTACTGCATTTTCCTTTCCTAATGACAGCTATATGTATGTAACCCCTAGTCCAGTGGTTCTCAACCTGTGGTTGAGACTTCTTTGAAGGTCACATATCAGGTTTCTTGCACATCGGATATTTATATTACAATTCATAACAGCAGCAAGATTATAGTTATGAAGTAGCAATGAAATAATTTGATGACTGGAGGTTACCACAATATGCAGAACTGTGTTAAAGGGTTGCAGCACTAGGAAAGTTAAGAACCACTTGCCCTAGTCCCTTATCTATGCTTATCCTCTGTGATTCTACTGATTGTACCTTGGTTATCATTGACATAGCAAATATTATCCACAAATAAGTAAATACATACCATATTTCTCTGTATATGGAATGCCTCACTCAGGATGATTTTTTTTTCTAGTTGCACCCACTTACCTGCAAATCTCATACTCCATTGTGTAATTGGACCACATCTTATTTATCCATTCTTCTTTGAAGAACATCTAGACTGTCCAGTTTCTGGCTATTAAGAATAAAGCAGCTGGGCATGGTGGCGCATGCCTTTAGTCCCAGCACTTGGGAGGCAGAGGCAGGCGGATTTCTGAGTTCAAGGCCAGCCTGGTCTACAGAGTGAGTTCCAGGACAGCCAGGGCTACACAGAGAAACCCTGTCTCAAAAACAAACAAACAAACAAACAAAAGAATAAAGCAGCAATGAACATGGTTGAACAAGCATCCTTGTGGTAGGATAAAACATCCTTTGGGTAAATACCCAAGAGTGGTATAGTTGGATCTTAAGGTAGATTGATTCCCAACTTTCTTAGGGACTGCCATATTGACTTCCATAGTGGCTATGCAAGTTTGTACCCCGACCAGCAATGGATGAGTGTTCATTTTACTTCACATCCTTACCAGCATAAGCTGACACTTTTTTTAAGTTCTTAGTAATTCTTACAGGTGTGAGGTGAAATCTCAAAGTAGTTTCGATTTGCATTTCCCTGATGGCTAAGGGTGTGGAACATTTCTTTGTTTCTGAGTCATTTGAGTTTCCTCTTTTAAGAATTCTTTGTTTAGTTGGAAGACTTCCTATAACCCCTTCTATTTCTCTAGGGGTTATGGGACTGTTTAGCTGATCTAATTGATCCTGATTTAATTTTGGTATTTGGTATTTGTCTAGGAAATTGTCCATTTCCTCCAGATTCTCCAGTTGTGTTGAGTATAGGCTTTTGTAGTAGGATCTGATGATATTTTGAATTTCCTCAGTTTCTGTTGTTATATCCCCCTTTTCATTTCTAATTTTGTTAAGTTGGATACTGTCTCTGTGCCCATTGGTTAGTCTGGCTAAGGGTTTATTTATCTTGTTGATTTTCTCAAAGAACCAGCTCCTGGTTTTGTTGATTCTTTGTATGGTTCTCTTTGCTTCTACTTGATTGATTTCAGCCCTTAGTTTGATGATTTCCTGTCTTCTACTCCTCCTGGGTGAATTAGCTTCTTTTTGTTCCAGGGCTTCAATTTGACTCTATTAGTTGGCATGTCTGCTTTTGTGCCAGTTCCATGCTGCTGTTATTACTATAGTTCTGTAGTGCAACTTGATATTGAGAATGGTGCTACCTCCAGCAGTTCTTTTATTATTCAGGATTGTTTTAGCTATCTTGGATTTTTTTGTGTGTTTTCATATGAAGTTTAAAGTTGTCCTTTCAAGACTTGTGAAGAATCATGTTGAAATTTTGACTGAGATTGCATTGGATCTGTAGATTGCTTTTGGTAGGGTTTCCATTTTTGCTATATTAATTCTACCTACCCATGAGCACAGGAGAGTTTTCATGTTCATAAATTTCTGTCATTTTTGTCTTCCACTTCCTTCATTAGAGATACCTATATTATTTGAGGCTGTTATGAAAGGTGTTGTTTCCCTGACCTCTTTCTTAGTCTATTTCACATTTGCATATAGGAGGGCTATCGATTTTTGTGAAGTAATTTTGAATCCTGCTACTTTGCTGAAAGTGTTCATTCCTTGTAGTTTTTGTGGAATTTTTAGTGTCACTTAGGTACACTATTGTATCATCTAAAACTAAAGATATTTTGATTTTTTTTTCCTATTTGTATCCCCTTGACCTCCTTCAATTGTTTTGTATCCCCACCCTCTGCAAGATTTTTAGCATGAAGGGGTGTTCAATTTTCTCAAAGGCCATTTCTGCATCTAGTGAAATAACCATGTAGTTTTTATCATTTAATCTGTTTGTATGTTTGGTTATATTAATCGACTTACTTACAATGAACTATCCCTATTTCTCAGGGATGAAGTCTATTTGATCATGGTAGATGACCTTTAAGATGTGTTCTTGGATTGAGTTTGCAAGTATTTTTTATTTATTTATTATTTATTTTTTTTCACCAGCTGCTTATTTTATTTGTACTTTTTTTTTAATTTTTCAAAAATTTTTTTAATTTTCTTTTTTTCCTATATTCTTTGTTTACATTCCAAAGGCTTTCCCCTTTCCCAGTGCTCCTCCACCATATGTCCCATAAGTTCTTTTCCCCCAACTATTCCCCAATCATCCCCCCACCACCACCATTTCTCTGTTCTGGATCTACAAAACTGGATCCAATCTTTTCAGTCCCAGGGTCCTCTCCTTTCTTCTTCTTGGGAATCATTTGAATTGCTAATTGGGTTTGCAAGTATTTTATTGAGACTTTTATATATGTTTATAAGGGAAATGGTCTCTAATTACCTTTCTTTGTTGTGTCTTTATGTGGTTCATGTATCAGGGTAACTGACCTTCTAAAACAAATTGGGCAATGTTCCTTCTAAGAAGTATTGGCATTCATTAATTCTTCTTTGAAAGTTTTGTAGAATTCTATACTAAAGCCATCTAGCCCTGAGCATTTTTTTTTGATTGAGAGACTTTTAATTACTACTACTTCTATTATGGGATATGGTTCTGTTTAAATTGCATTTCTGATCTTGATTTAGCTATGGTAAGAGGTCTGTGTTGAGAAAATTGTTGATTTCTTTTAGATTGTCCAATTTGGTTGAATACTGCTCTTTTAAAGTATGTCCTATTAATATGAGACCTATTAATTAATTAATATTAATTAATTAATTAATTTGATACCTATTAATATGAGACATCTCCATTTTTTTTTATTTAGGTACTTGGTGCTATAAGCCTGCCTCTTAGAACTACCTTCTTTGTATCCCGTAAGGTTGGGTATGTTGTGCTTTCATTTCCATTCAATTCTAAACATTTTTAATTTCTGACTTGACCTGTTTTTTTATTCAGCAGTGAGTTTTTCAGTTTCCATGAGTTCATAAACTTTTTGTTAGTGATATCCAGTTTTAATCTGTGGTAGTCAGAGAGGATGCAAGGTGTTACTGAAATTTTCTTGTATATTGAGACTTGCTTTGTGTTTGACTATGTGGACAATTTTGGAGAAAGTTCTGTGAAGTGCTGAGAAGGTGTATTCTTTTGTTTGTTGAAATGTTCTGTGAATATTTGTTAAATCTGTTTGATTTATGCTGTTGGTTAGCTCCAGTATTTTTTTTTGTTTAGTTCTTGTCTATCATCTATTTGCCAGAGTCTGGTTTTGAAATCTCTCATGCATGAAGGTCAAGATGTGATTTAAACTATAAAAAAGCGTTTCTTTTACAAACTTGGGTGCCTTGTGTTTGTGGCATAGAAATTAGAATTGCAGTATCTTCTTGGTGGGTTTTCTTCCTTAGGTATATGGTGTCCTTCCCTATCTCTTCTGATTAGTTTTGGTTTGAAGTCCATTTTGTCAGATATTAAAATGACTGTGTTAGTGTGCTTCTTAGGTCCATTTGCTTGGAATATCTTTTTCCATCCTCTTATGCTGAGGTGATGTCTAACCTTGATGTGTGTTTCTTGAATGCAACAGGATGGGTCTGGTTTTCCAATCTACTCCATTAGTCGGTGTCTTTTTCATTGGGGGAATTGAGACCATTGACGTTGAGAGATATAAATAAGTAGTGTTTATTTATTCCTACTATGTTGTTGCTGTGGTGTGAGAATGTGTGCACACATTCAGTGTGTGTGTGTGTGTGTGTGTGTGTGTGTGTGTGTGTGTGTGTGTGTTTCCCTTCTTTTGATTTGCTGGTCTAGAACTATTTATTCCTTGTGTTTTCTTGGGTGCAGTTAACCTCTTTAGACTGGAGCTTTTCTTCTAGTACCTTCTGTAGGGCTGGATTTATAGATGGATATATTTATATTTGATTTTATCATAGAATGTCTTATTCTCTTTATCTACTATGTTTGAAAGTTTTGATGGGAACAATAGTCTAGGTCGGCATTTGTGGGCTCTTAAAGTTTGTAGAACATCTGTCCAGGTCCTTCTGGATTTTAGAGTCCCCATTGAGAAGTTAGCTATTATTCAAATAGGTCTGCCTTCATATGTTAGTTTGTCTTTTTTGGTTGTAGTTTTTAATATTTACTTTGTCCTGTTCATTTGTTTTTGTTTTGGGTTTTTGTTTATTTGTTTTGTTTTTTGAGACAAGATTTTTCTATATAACCCTGATTGTTCTGGAATTTGCTCTGTAGACCATGATAGCCTCCAACTCAGAGATCCATCTGCCTCTGCCTCCTAAGTGTTGGGATTAAAGGTGTTTGCCACCACTACCCGGCTTCTTTCTTTGTTTTGTATGTTTAGTATTTTGATTATTATGTGCTGAGAGTACTTTCTTTTCTGGCCCATTCTATCTGGTAATCTACATCTATATCTTGATAGACATCTCCTTCTTTATGATAGGGAAATTTTTTTCTAAGATTTTATTGAAATTTTTTTTCTGTGACTTTGACCTGGTTCTCCTCCTTCCTCTATTATTCTGGATTGGTCAAAGTGTCCTATATTTCCTAGATGTTTTGTGCCTGGATATTTTTAGATTTAACATTTTTATTGACTAAAGTACCCATTTCTTTTTATTGTATCTTCTATGCCTAAACTTTCCTCTTCTATTTCTTGTATTCTGTTACTGAGGCTTGCCTCTCAGATTCCTGTTCCAGTTTCTAAAATTTTTATTTCCCGATTTCCCTTGATTTGTGTTTTCTTTATTGATTCTATTTCCAGTTTCAAGCCTTGTGCTATTTTATTCATTTCTTCCACTGTTTGTGTTCTCCTAGATTTCTTTAATGAATTTATTAATTTCCTTTTTAAAGTCCTCTCTCATGTGTCTAAAGACTCTTTCAAGGCCTTTCTTCTTGTCCTTCAGCTGTGTTGGAACACTCAGGGCCTACTGCAGTAGGGTTGCTGGGCTCTGTTGTTCTGGCTGGTTTTGATTGTTTTTACACTAGCATCTAAACACCTGGGTTTTGGAAGATGTCATTCTAAGTGCTAATATCTGGTTTTGTCTTTCTGGGGGGAGGGGAGTGATCCTTTGTTCCTTAATTTTGTTGCCCAGAAAATGCTTTTGGGATCCCTATAGCTGTGGTCATTGGGGGTTCCAAGTAAAATGTGTTTCTTGGTATTGGAAGCTGACACTTAAGAATGGGGAATGGGCTCAGGTAGCGGTGCTGAGAGGGTCCACAGGAAGGAGGGAGGAAAGCAGGGGTTTCCACCAGAATCATCTTAGACCCATGGGGCTGGAGAAGTACAAGTACGTGAAGAGAGGCCACAAGAGGAGGTTGCTACAGAGCCGAGGATGAGACCAGGGAATTGGATTTGGAAGAACAAAGGGAGAGGTGAAGCTCTGCAGTTAGCCTGCTTGCTCTGCGAGTGTTCTGCGGGTTTCCAGGCATTGCCTGATGGAGTTTGGGGCTGGTATAGAAACACGATATTTTAAAAGAATGGGGCAGGGGGTAGAAGTTAGAAAGGGAAGATCTGTGTGATCCACAGGGCACAGGGAGGGGACCAGCAGGTGGTCTGCGAAGAGCAAGGGGCGAGAGGCTGGACCACTGGCAGCTGTCCTCGGAGAAGAGCAGCAGTGGGTTTCCTGCTTCCCTGGTCAGAGTGGCCTGTGGGTTCCCAGGGAGCGACTGCTGGAGTTAGAGACAGGGATAAGGCAACGAGTAGTGGGAGGAAAGTTAGAAGAGAGGGATTTGTTGGTCCACCGGATATGAGGGCAGGAGGGAAGGGAAGATGCCCAGGGGCATCTGCCACGGAGCTGGAGATGAGATTGGCGGACTGGATTTGGAGAGAAGAGCAACGGCAGAGGTCTGTCTGCCTCCTTCCCTGGCTGGAGCACGAATGTCATCTTTTAAAGTTTTTTTTTTTTTTTTTTCTACTCACTGTAATTCCTGGGAGCATTTCATCTTTACATGTGGTTCACAGTAGTTTTGAAATCTAAAAAAATAAAAAGAAAATAAAAATTATACAAATGAAACAAGTATTTCCTTTGTTTTTTTCTCTTCATAAAACTTCAACCCATCGAGATGGTTTTAATCCATCAATTTTCAATATAGCTTATGACTCTAATATCCTTTTATCCTTAGTCAACCCTGACTGAGGGCTGGTATAGGTGTTTATATGTAGTTTGAGCCATGGGGCTATGTGCCAAGTGGAATTTCTGGGGAGCCCTCCTAAAATTTCCCTTTTTCATGCTGATGGAAATGCTGGAGTTCTAGGATCCACATTGAACTATGGGAGATTTGGTCATGGGGAGGGCCATGCTAAGGACAGAGAACAGAAGTCACACCTCCCAATCCTAAATAATAGCGCAGACCCAGCATGCACATAGACCCCCTACCCCCAGACTTCTTTTTAGGAGGGGAACATAACTTCCATCCTGATGAAGCCACTTTTATTTTTGAGTTTTTTTAAATCCAAACCAACTTATCACTTTTAATACTTTTATCACCTCCCCACCCTCTGTGGGTAAGTATACATCTCTTTTCATTTAGGTACTTTATTTAATTTTATTAAATGTATTTTGGTGTACAATCTTTTTAAATTCTACTCTGGTGAAATGCACATGAAATTTACCCCACTGACCATTTTAAAACTGCTTTCACAACTGCAGGCTTAGAATTTTCAGAACCTACTTTACTTAGGATTCTTTTAAGATTTCAACCTCCCTTCTAGCCTACCTACCAGAGGTAGGGGAAAGGAAAGTTAATGGGAAATGGGGGCTTGTGGACCTGTTTAGAAGTACTTCTTTGGGAAGATCCTGATCTTTGTTGTCAAGATATCAGCAACCCAGTCCAAAACATCAACCACGAATCAGTTGTAACAGTCCAGTATAATCGGCAAACGCCTGTCTGTAGCGGTACCCAGATCCAGAAGAAACCGTGAGGCTCTGCCAAATCCACCCAAGTCCGAGGACATAAGAAACAGTCAGAATACCACAAACAGTTCTGTGGGGAGTGACTCTCTATGAAGTCGTGACAAGCAAAGGTCAGCATGCAGTGCAAGGCAAACCAATGCAAGAGCCTCGACACACTGTCTGTGGGGTTAGTTACATTCTTTCTAATCACCACGCTTCCTTTCACATGCATGCTTCAGCAAGACGTTCTCTCACCTGTGTCTGCTTCAGCACAGCATCCTTTCACATGGCTGCTTCAGTCAAACATCATATGACATAACTGAGTCTCTGAAGAAACCAGAAATTCCCACTTCACACACTATCGTACAGCCTCACCTCCATCTGTCACCACAACTTTTTGCATTTGGTAAAACCGAAACCTTATTAAATAATTCTCCATTCTACCTCACAGGCCCTAACAACCATTTCCTTTTATATGCCTAGTTTTAAATACTTATTTGTATATATTTTCTGTAAAATAAACCAGACTCAGAAAGACAAATATTACAGGTACTCTCTCCTGAAATGTTTTAAGACATGAAAGTAGAGAGGGGGAACATTTGGTGAAGAAATCAGCAGAAAGAAAATGGAATCAGGGGACAAGAGGCTAATGCAGAGTTGATCATGATTAAAGAATATGATATATATATATCATATATATATCATATGTATGATATATATATATGATATATCATATCATATCATATATATATATGATATATATGATATATATATGATATATACATATGATATATATATGGAAAATGTCATAACAAAACCCATTATTTTGTATAATTAATATATGCTAATAGAAAAATTACTTTATGACTTTTACCACTATCTCCTAAAAGCCAAACTACATGACATTTGGAGAGAGGGTTGTTTGGCGCATTTCACATAGTGTAATGTGTGTAAAGTTCATCTATGTTCTATAGTATATATACACAGGTGCGTGTACACACACACACACACACACACACACACATCCAGAACACATATTACTAGTCCATTCACCTATGGTGGGCATTGATCTAGCTGTTGTGTTTTAGCTATTGAGATGGTTTGAATAGATTTGACTCCCCTAGACTCATGTGTTTGAATGCTCAGCCAACAGGGAATGGCACTATTAGGAAGCGTGGCCTTCTTCATGTAGCTGTGGCCTTGTTGGAGGAAGTATAGGGGCGGGGGGAGACAGGGGCAGAGCTTGAGGTCTCCTTAAGCTCTGCCCAGTGTGGAGCTCCAGTCTCATCCTGGCTGTCTTTGGATCAAGATGTAGAACTCTCAGCTCCTCCAGCACTAAGTCTGCCTACACTTCACCCACCGTGATGATAATGGACTGAATCACTGAAACTGTAATCCAGCTCCAATTAAATGTTTGCCCTTATAAGAGTTTCCTTTGTCAGGGTGTCTCTTCATAGCAATGAAAACCTAACACAGATAATATGAATAAAAATTCTGTGAATGTGAGTTTGTTGGTATCTGCTTACAGTCTTGCTTTCAGTTCCTTAAAATATGTATCCAGATATGGAGTTGCTAGATAATACAGTAATTCTATTTTTATTTTAGGGAGCTGGTCATGCTTCTTTTTATAGTGGTTATACCATGCTACATTCCTACCAACATAGGGGTTGCCATTTCTCCTCATCCTCACCAGCACATAGTATTTTCTGTTTTACTTGATTATAGCCATCCAAATGACTGTGAGCTCCTGCAGTTGTAGCACCACCTTGCATTTACCCTAGATAACTAGCAATGTTAAACTTACTTTCTTGCACTTGGTGGTCCCTTGTGTGTCTTCTTTAAAGAAATGTCTATTCAAGTCTTTTGCACAATTTTGAATTGGATTGTTTGAACTTTACTGTTGCATTTTTTAAGTTTTTTATGTATTCTTGATTCATACATACACTTTTACAAAGTCATAAAAATAACACATGCTAATTTTAAAAGACACAAAAAGGCATATAATTGGAAAGAATATGTCAGACATGATCTCCCTACTGATCAAAAATAAAAGCATTTTTAATTTTCTTGGAATATTTTCTTTCTGCCTTTTCCCCCTTTGTGTCTTATCTTACATAGTAAAATACTTGGATTATGTTAAGTATCACAAAATATCACTTTAATTACTAAAATATGTATATATTCTTTTACATGTTGACTTTTGGCACTTTAGTAGGTATAACAAAAATATATTATTTTATTAATATTAAAAATATAATGAAGATATTGGTACACAGTTTTTTGTCTAATTATAATTTCTATAAATGGAAAGATGTCTTGAACACCTTTGTAGCTTTAAGCACATCATAATAATGTTATGATTAGATTAGATTTTAATGGGACCAGTGCCCCTCTCTGTATTCAATATGTAAATCCACGAAGGTATGAAATATAGAAGGCAAATGAGGATCATTTCTTACTGACAAATCTGAAATTGGAGAGTGTGTGCATATATTTAGAAAAAAATATGATTCTTACACTGACTTCTAGAACTGATCCTAAGAAAGGCAGTTTTTAAGATATTGGCAGGCGTGGAGTAGAACACAGGCTTTGGATGGGGAGTTTGACTCAAGAAAAGAAGCAGATGGCCTATGCATGCCCTATTTACCCTTCCAAACTCTGCTGTCAGGAAGCAGAGGTCTTCCCAAGAAGAAATGCAGGATCAGGTGCGTGTGTGCTAGAAATATCAAATTATTACAGCTCCTTGGAAATGGGAAAAAAAAAAGGAGGAATGGCACCTCGCATCTTTGTGGATTGCTGCATTCGTTTCTCGTGACAAAATACCTGAGGCAAACCAAGTTGAGATGGAGGAGGGAATATTTTGGATCAGAGTTTGGGGATACACTCCGCCTTGGTGGGGAAGGCTTGGTATCAGGAGCATGAGGAGTGGCTCACTTTCATCCATAGTGAGGAGGCGGAGACAGTGCCAGTGTACCCTGCCTTCCCTACATTCCTTTTTGGAAAGCTCATACTCCAGTCCATGCAATGGCATTCACACCCAGGGTTTGTCTTCTCTCTCAGCTAATGCAGATAAAAACACCTGTACACATTTAATAAGTGAATAAAATTTTAAATCCATTGCTACTACTACTACACACACACACACACACACACACACACACACAGGAGATTTAACCCAAAATCTTGGATGTGCTAGTCATGAGTGCTACCCCTGAGCATATTATACCTCAGCTCTAGTTAAAATTTTAATGGATAATATCCGATATGCAATTATTTCAATTTATTACTTTTGCTCACTAATGGCATTGAACAGTTGAACATCTCCATGTTTAAAATTCTTTAGAGTCATTTGTTCGTATTTCTGAAAGCCTAAGCATTTTTCTTTTACATTTTATGATTTCTTCACACAGCAAAATTATCGTTCATTTTATTTTCTGCTAAAATTTTGACAGGCCAACTGCCTTTTGACATCAGGATTATGCAGAAAGAGTCTATGTGATCACTTCCAGTCTTTGTGCTTTGATTTACTGCCTTCAAGCTTGGAAATTTCTTTCTTAACAGGTGCTTAATAGATGTGGTGGTTTGAATAGGTTTGGCCTCCTTGGATACATGTGTTTGAATGCTTGGCCATAGGGAGTGGCATTATTAGGAGGTATGGCCTGATTGGAGGAAGTGCGTCATTGTGAGGGGGTGGGCTTTGAGGTCTCTAGTACTCAGGCTCCACCCACTGTGGAAGAGAGCCTCCTCATGGATGCCTGTGGAGAGCCTCTTTCTGGCTGCCTTTGGTTCAAGATATAGAACTCTCACCTTTCTCCAGCCCCATGTCTGCCCGCATGCTGCCATGCTTCCCACCGTGATGATAGCGGACTGAACCTCCGAAATTTTAAGCCAGCCCCACTTAAATGTTTTCCTTTATAAGAGTTGTCTTGGTCATGGTGTCTCTTCACAGCAATAAAACCCAGGTATGACAATGGAGAAACATTTTTGCTTTATTCTACTTCTTTCGAGTCTAATTTATATTTATCTCTTTAACCTAGTGCTATTCCTGGAATTTGGGGCATGGTGAGAACGCTTGTTGCCCTTCATGTCTTCATGTCCATGTGCTCTCTCCTTCCCCATCTGTTCTCCCCAGGTAAGCAAACAGGAAGGCGGAGAGCTTGGAAAGAAATACAAACTCAAGTGACATTGCTTTTCTTAGAGAGAAACAGTTTAATCTTCGGTTGGCCAGCTTCGTCTAGATACTTTTCCTTTACAGTTAGTAGGCTAAGCTATGTTTTGTCCTAAAATTAAAATAAGAAAATTCATTATAAACTTTCATAATCTAAGAAGAGAAATGCCAACCCATTTTTAATGAAGGCAAATACCCTCGGAAAAGAGCAAACTCACATGTCCTATATAAAATTTGTTAAATTTGAAAATTAAAATTTAAACTAACTACATATCAGGCAGATTCATTTTAATGTAAACTGATCTTTGATGCTTGTTTGGTTTCTATTATTTGGAGTCTCAGTCACAATTATGGTTTCACTGGAGATGAGAAGGTGAAATTAAAGAGTTTAAAAAGGACAGTGTGTAAAGAAGAGAGGACGGTAGGGAGAACCAAGAAGGCCGGAGGAACAGAAGAGAATCAATCGGGAAGAGAAAAGGGTTCTGAGAGAAGATGAATTAAAGAATTGGGAGAGATAAGAAGGAAGAGAAAGCTGGGTAGTGGTGGAGCATGCTGTTCCAGGACAGCTAGGGCTACACAGAGAAACAAAGCAAGCAAAACAAAACAAAACAAAGAAAGAAAAAAACAGGAGGAGAAGGAAGAAGGGGGAGGGGTCAGGTGTCACAGTGTAAACTTGAAAAAAACAAAAAACAAAAAAGGCTGAAATTTTGTAAGTGCATCCACAGAGCCTGGCATG
Organism: Apodemus agrarius; assembly: GCA_964023405.1. Lineage (NCBI taxonomy): Eukaryota > Metazoa > Chordata > Mammalia > Rodentia > Muridae > Apodemus > Apodemus agrarius. The sequence continues at coordinate 26,887,026 of OZ030021.1, read as the reverse complement.
TTCCTAAGTTCTTCTCAGATATTATGTAAGTTTAAAAAAATATTTATCTATTTTATATATATGAATACACAGTAGGTATCTTCAGACACACCAAAAGAGGGCATTGGATCCCATTACAGATAGTTGTGAGCCACCATGTGGTTGCCGGGAATTAAACTCAGGACCTCTAGAAGATCAGCCAGTGCTCTTAACTGCTGAGCCCCAGCTCCAGGTTTTTCTTGAGACATTAGTGTCAATGTTTTCTTTGTAGGTATTGTTAGCGCAGACTACCATTTTTCTCTTCTAGTTTATCTAATTATTGTTTATTATTGTTGTTGTGTGTGGGTGTACATGATGCAAGGCACAGGAATCGAGACACTTACGTAGAGACCAGAGGACAACGCTGTGGCATCCATTTTCTCCTTCCACCTTTACCTACTGAGCCATCTCACTGGCCCTCGACCTCCTCAGAACGTCCAATGCTTGTAAGAAGCAGGCTGCACCTGGCGCTTCATTGGTGGGAATCAGTCACGTTCCTATTCGAGTACCCACAAAACTAGAAGCAACATGTGGACTCCTTCTTGGAAAAATGAAAAGAAATCTTGCACCCCCTGGTTTTATTGTGATTTCTGGAAGATAGAACTCCAGAGCCAATGTAGTTGGCCTCCTGTGCTTGATGGTTTCTAAGCTCCTGATGCAACAAGGCCCCTGGGACCCAGGCCTAATGCACTATGTTCCTTCTATGAAACGTCAAGTCTGCATTTATTGCAGTAATTATCCACTACAGAAATATATAGACTGAACATTGATTCTGAGATCACACTGTAATCTATCTAGCACATTCACTGGGCCAAATAATACCATCAATTTTTCACAATGTTTTAAAGCCAAATTTGCTGCTTAGATACTTAAAGGTGTCCTGTATTCTGATAAATAGTTGGCTCCATATGTCAGGACAGTCAATAATATTCTTCTAATGGGAAAGATGGAAAAATGTGCAACTTTATTGTAATTAAAGAACTGCAACTGGAGCTTGGTTGTGGAATATTTGTCTCATAGGCATGAGGTCATGAATTCAAAGCCAACTGCTGCAAACAGAAATACAAATTAAATTATCATTGTTTGTTTATCATGATTGCAGAAATGAGAATGATTGATGATGTGTGCAGTATTTTGTGAGATGAGGAAATTTTTAATGTGTTGGTAAATGTACACTGCTTTTCTAAGACTAATTTTAAAGTGTGTGTATGTGTACATGTATGTGTGTATATATGTGTTTTGTGATTGTATGTATGTGTGTATATTTATTTCACTGTTTTTAGAACTAGTCTTGAGAGAATAATTAGACTAATCTGGCAAATATAGAAAGTTTTCACTTTAGTAATACCTTAAAAGACTTTCAATTTCTACTATCAGAGGCCTGACTAAATGAAATAAAGTATTATACCATAGACTACTACACATAAGTTAAAGGATTTACAACCATGTGGGAAGAAAGCAAATAATAGAGAACAAGGTTATTACTACCCTTTAAAATACTTTTTTTAAAGATTTATTTATTTATTATATGTAAGCACACTGTAGCTGTCTTTAGACACTCCAGAAGAGGGTGTCAGATCTTGTGACGGATGGTTGTGAACCACCATGTGGTTGCCAGGATTTGAACTCAGGACCTTCGGAAGAGAAGTCGGTGCTCTTACTCCTCCAGCCCTAAAATACTTTTTAATGTATCTTCTGCCTCCAGTGTTCCATCTAAGCAAAGAGAACTCAGTCATACCATTAGCTTTTCTATACCCCCTTATTCACTACTTCATGAAACTGGTGACTTACTTAACTAGAAAAAAAATACTTATTGTTGTGCTTCGTATGGGTTGCAAGCCCCTTCCGCTCCTTCAATTTTTTCTCTAACTCCTCCACTGGGGACCCCAATGCTCAGTCCAAACCAACCAGACTCCCACCCCCCCAGAGCTCCCAGGAACTAAAGCACCAAACCAAAGAGTACACATGGATGGACTCATGGCTCCAGCTGCATATGTATCAGAGGTTGGCCTTGTCAAACATCAATGGGAGGAGATGCCCTTGGTCCTGGGAAGGATTCATGCCCCAGTGTAGGGGGATGACAGGGCAGGGAGGTGGGAGTGGGTAGGCAAATGGGTGAGAACCCTCATAGAAGCAGGGGAAGGGGGGGATGGGATTTGGGGTTTCCAGAGGGGAAACCAGGAAAGGGGATAACATTTGATATGTAAATAAATAAAATATCCAATAAAAAATGAGTTCCATTAAAATATTTCCATGAATGTATAGCATTTACATTGATCATTTCCCTGGTGTAATCATTTTGAAAGAATTACATGTATGCTCTCTTAATATTTATTAAAAATATTTTTTCTTCATCAATGATTTGTATATTCACTGTCAGGTCATAATTTTTTAAAATAAAAGTTCTTGTTAGTCAATATAAAAAAGACAAATATATTTATATTTATAGCTTTATAGCCTTGAAGTAGCTATGTAGACCAAGTTACCCTAGAAATCACAGAGATACACCTGCCTCCTGGGTCCTGGAATTAAAGGTGTGTACCATCACACCCAGCATTTAATTGGAAATTTGAGGAAGAAGAACTACTTAATGGCTAACTCAGCTCTGTCTGGATTTGTCCATGCAATGTGACCGGGAATACTCATTCATTTCTCTTCCTGCACGCTGTGTTCGGTGCCTGACACCATGATGGGAGAGTTAATAATTAGTGATCACATTTAGCATTCACAGTTGTCTATGCTTTAACTCATTTTTATCATGACTAAAAAGGATATATTTAACTCTTATGCTATTCTTTCATCATATGTGTCTTTTTAAAATTCCGGACAAGGAGAGGCTGCTATTTTTCAGGCTTTTTGAGTATTTATGTTACATATGCAGTTATGTGTGCCTTGAAAACTGAGTCGTAATGGTGCCTCTGTACTTCACTTACTGTCTTTGGTAAATTCTAGACTTCTATATAACTTATTTTAAAAGAAAAGCTTATGATACTTTTAGAAAAAACAGGTAGAAATCAATATTAACATTTTATTCTGAATAATGGGAGAAATAAATATAACCATGAAATACTCCAATATTAGCACGGCCTCTCTGGATTATGCAGTTTATGTCTCCTGAGAGCATAAAGAAATGGGTACTGTCATTCACTTCTGGTCGCCTCGGGTGTTGTGGTATATGGTAATAGGAGGAGGAACTTATTTTGTCATTGACTAGTTGTATGACATGGGGAAAGTTACGCTCCTTTCCCTGGCCCTCAATTTCCTTATTAAGGAAGTTTCTTTTGGACCATTTCTAGTGTCCAATGGTTAATGCTTTTCAAGCATTATCTATTATCAGGTTTTTAAGCATCTTCTTGCCTCTTTTCTTGGAATTTGTATTCCTAAGCACAGCCTTTTAGCTCACGGCTGATGAGACCAAAAGGTGATCCACAAACACGTCACAACTGGGAATCTGAAATAGAAAGTAACATTTATGAATCACTAGAGCCAAGGACTATACATTTGAAACCCGTGGAAAAGAGGAGGAGACGTGGAGAAGAATGAAATATATTAAGATAGATAATTAGGGAAGATAAAGGAAAGAATTCTGGCTTTTTGAATTGCTAGTTTTGGTCATTTTTGGAAGCTCAGCCTCATTCCCATCCTTAGTTTTAATGAGACAACCATGTGTCCTAGTTCTAAATCATTTTAGCTTAACCTAAATGGAACTGGTTTCTTTGTCTTCTAAGAATCTGCCCTATAATAATCCATCCGTGTCAGTAGAAATGATCTTGTCTTGTCCTTTGGGCCTGCTGTTCTAGAGCTGCACACAACAGAATATCCAAGTGATTTTAATTTTACCTGATTAGTGCTCAGCATGTGCAAGAGCTCCCTTCCCACTGCAGAGTCCCCCAGGGCGAGATTCACTCCAGGAAGCTCTAGCAGGACCTCGCCAGATGTTGAAGTTGAGCTATGGTCCTGCTGTGCCTCCCTCTGTGAAAGGGGTGACAGAAAGAGTGGAGTTCCTGAGACCCTAGGTTCCTGAGAAATTGGTCTGAAGGGGGAGGAGGAGGTCTGGGGAGTTGCTGCAGCAGACAAGCAACCTGTGCTTGTCAGGGACAAGGAATGCTGTCAGCCATGGAGAATGGAATAAGCCTCGGGACTTGAGAATGCAATTCCTTTTAGAAAGACTGGTTTGGGAAAGAAAATGCTATTAATACTTTAGAGAGAAAAATCATCTCGAATTTTGAGTCAGATGTTTTTGCAATTGAGATTATTTTTTTAAGCTTGCAAATGGTTGCCTTGATCTTCCTTGTCAGCTTTATTATTTGATACAAATGAAATTTGGTTGTCTTTAAAGTAAAATCAGCTCCTCGGGGAGCCAGTTCCACTTCTCAGCTGAGATGTAACAACCCAGAAGATGAGAGCGTTCTCTCCTCAGTGTAAAGCCAGATAATTTTAAAACCAAGAAGGTATTTTAATTCTGAGACTCTGTTTTCACACACGTGTATCAGTCTTTTGCTGATGTGGAACCCCTGTACCTCATTATTCTGGATAAATAAATGGAAGATAAATCTCTCTAGCCTTTTCCTGTTTTGCTTGTGTTTCTTCCTGTTTTCCATCATTTGTTTATAAACAGGGTTAAAATATACTGTGGAATGCTAAAAATAATTTTTTTTCAGATAGAGGGATGTGACTATTGTAGGCAAAGATTCATAAAAGTTCATTAACGACCTTGCCATCTTCCTCTGCACAGTATACAAGGTTTAAGTACAGGGTGTGTTACTGAAAACATGTGGTACTTATTATCTCTGGTAGCAAAGTCTAGAGATAACCCAGACATTAATAAAGGAAAATGTTGAGTACACTAAGATCTGAATTTTTATGGGACTTGAGGAAGTCTCTGTTATTATTAGTTGAAAAACTGACCAGGGGAACAATCACAGCAGTGTTTGTTTTGTTTTGCTTTGCTTTGTCTTTACTTCAAAAACAATTCTTAGCCTGTGTGTGATATATGCAGACGCACGCCCAGAGGGAAAATGTGGAAAAATTTCACATTGGTTATCTGTGTAATGGTTTTCCTTTTTAAAATATGATTACGTCTATTCATGGACAGTGTGCTTGTGAACGCTAAAGCTAGTGGGAGTCAATGCTCTCCCTTTAGGTCTGATGTTAGGGAGTGAACGTGGGTTCTCAGGTTTGGCGACAAGCCTCTTTATCTGCTGAGTCATTTCATGAACCTCCTTTTCTTTTTCTTTTTCTTTTTTCTTTCTTTCTTTCTTTCTTTCTTTCTTTCTTTCTTTTTTTTTTTTTTTGTTGTTGTTGTTGTTTTGGTTTTTCGAGACAGGGTTTCTCTGTGTAGCCCTGGCTGTCCTGGAACTCACTCTGTAGACCAGGCTGGCCTTGAACTCAGAAATCCACCTGCCTCTGCCTTCCAAGTGCTGGGATTACAGGCGTGTGCCACCACCACCCGGGGAACCTCCTTTTCTTAATGGTCTATTTAAAAAGAACATGTGAGACTTTCGTGATACAAGTTCAATATCACATAAAATCAAAGCAGCAGAAGCAAACCTTTAAAATGGGAGCCATGCCATCAGTCTCCCACAGACTTACGCGTCTGCTGCTGTCCATTTCTTTCAGCTCTTCAATCTGTGTAACGGATTGGTGTTTATAGTAATGGCTTATCACTTCCTCGGCTAGAGAGCCACATGCCTATCATATGATGACTCTGTAGCGATGAAATCCCGAACTTTTTTTTTTCACGATCTCATGTCTTCATTAAAACTTTATCCAATGTTTTTAATCCCTCATTTCTTTATGTAGGCTAGAGACTCCATTATGGAAGTAAATCTTTTAGTGCTTCTTAAAGGAGAAAACATAAGCCTGGAGATTGTTTAGGGTAAAAGATTTTTCAGGGTTTTAGATTTCAGCAGCCCCAAAATGATCTCCGAGGATCAGTCTCAGGAGGAACTGGAAACCAACAAGCATTTTATTTAAGTCGTATAACAATAGAGTTGTTCTACACCACTGTTGAGTGCATACCAAAGGGAGGTTAGCACCACCTTCATTTACTATAGTGCACTTCTTAGTAATAAAAGGTGTGTGTGCTTGCATACATAAGTGCATGAACACATACTTATTCCTGAGTAAAAGGGGTCTCTTAATTGCAAGTTGCATTGTGTCATGCTGGTCAGCAGCCAAGCTAATCAGATGAAATAATGTGATTATTTCTCCAGGAAGAGGAAACTTGTGCAAATGTAATTAAATAGGGCTGCGAGTGACCATCTAGCCATTTCCTAAAGACCATCTCTACTTTCCAGTCCTGATGTTGTAGTAGTCTTCTGTTTATTTTATTTACTTGCCTAGTGCTTAAATGGATGAGAAATCTAGATTTAACACAAGAGTTATATTTATGTTTGGTCCGTTACATTTGTACTTTAGGGCAGTTGTAAACTTTTAAAAAAATCACTATCATGAAACACCAACATTCAGAGTCTTATCTAACAGCCAGCAGCCAAAGCTCTGGAGAGTCGCTGGGGAACTGAATCCTTAGAATAAAATTAATTGTGATTCTTTTTTCTTTAAAGACAGGGTCTCAGTATGTAACTCTGTCTGGCCTGGAACTCATTCTGTAGACCAGACTGGCCTTCAACTCTATAAAAAATGCCTGCCTCTGTCTCCCAAGTGCTGGGATTGGAGGCATGTGCCACCACTGCCTGGCTGAGAACAGCTGTCAATGGATAACTTCTTCACCTTATGTAGGAGACCCTCACAAAGTAACCTTAAGGAAACTCACCTTGACTTGTCCTTTATTGCCTGTCTGAGTCTAGGCCAGTCTAAGCTGCTCTGGTTCTGCTTTTAAGCCATCTGCCCAAAAGAGTCACCACAGGCCTTACCTTTCTTACCTGATATAGATGTACTTAGACTTAAAGAGTTTGATCCATTTGAATGTAAAGGTGACTTCAAGCCCACGGTGTTTTCAGATCACTGATCACCGAGGTCAAGTAGCTATGAACAGACTGATCATTTAACGATTTACTTGAAGATTTCAAATTCATTTTATTCGTGATGGAAATAAGAAAGGTGCCATGGGACTTCTTTTCCTCCAAGACCAAGCAAAGACGCGTGAGTAAATTTTTTAAATTTGTGTTTATTATTGTATATGTGTGTATATGTACATGTGCCACAGCTTTTGTGTGGAGGTCAGAGGATAATTCTTGAGAGTCAATTCTCTCTTTCCATCTTAGATTCCAGGGATTGAACTCAGATGACGAGTGGCTCATTGAATCTGCTGAGTCATCCTGAGTGTTTTTAATGCAACTCTTTGTGGATAGAGAGCGAGCTATGTGTATGTGTGTGAGGTGTGTTTTACTATCTCTAGTTTGCATTTTGATGAATGAGATAACACTCCCCATAAGAAAAAGAGGGAAAGGAAAGGATTGTTGATACTAATGACTATCACGAATGTAATATGGCAGAAGTTGTGCCTAAACCTTTTGAAGATCATCTTGATAAATGACTTCCCCACAGATATACGTGCTCATGGCTTTGGGAGTGAATAAACTGGATCTGGAAAACTGAGAGCAGCATCTTGCTAGGCCACTGGCTAGCTACAGAGAGACATCATGTTATTTACATGAATAGTCCCTGTATCTGAGTCAGCTGCTGCCGTCCTCGTGGAAACCGTAGAGGAGTTATGAATAAACAGTACCTCCCTTCCACCAGTTAAAGAAGTTACATGGTCACTCTGCCTCTCAAGGTTCCCCATTGTTACTATTAACATTTTGAACTAGAAAGCTCAATTCTTGTGGCAGCCTCTCCTGTGAACTGTGGGGTGTTGAGTAGTGTCTTTAGTCTCTACTCAGTGAAAGCCACAGCATTCTCCTCTCCAATTAAGGAAGACAAAAATGTCTCCTGACATAAACTGATGCCCCCCTCTCCTCCCATCTTGTAGGGGAGGAGGAATGTTCCATACTGAGAACTATCGAATCTAAAGCCGAAGCTCATCTTTGAAAGGATAATCTAATCTGCTTGCTAACAGAAAATGTAGCAGTGTGGAATGAACCTATCCAGGAGGTTGGCGGTTATGTACTCTACTGTCAAAAAAAGTTCATTTTGTAGGGTGGTGCGTGTGTGTGTGTGTGTGTGTGTGTGTGTCTGTGTGTGTGTGTGTGTGTGTGGTGTGGTGTGTATAGTGTGTGGTATGTGTGGTGTGTGTATGTGTGTGAAGTATGTGTGTGGAATGTTGTGGGGGAATGGGGGGATGGGGGGTATATGAAGTGTGTAGTGTGTGTGGTATGTTGTGGGTGTGAGTGTATGTGTGGTATGATGTGGGCATGTGTGTGAGAGTGTGTGCGGTATTTCTGTGTGTGTGATTTCCTGGCTTCCTAATTGCAGAGAGGTACAAGGGCTAAATAAGTAATTAAACAAGATGACTGAGGAGGGGTTCTCTAATGATGAAAACCGATTTACTGCAGTTCTTGTCAAATTGAAATGGCAAAGCTGGAAGAGACCATCACTCTCCTGGCTGTGATGTGTGACTCTGGATTCCACCCTTGTTCACCTCAGTGATAAATAAGATCCAGGTAAGGCCTGACTCTTCCGCAGCAACAGGTCATGATCATCAATGTACCGACTTCTCCTACTCTTCTACTTAGAAATGACCACCATTGCTTTCACACCACCATTTCCATTTATTAGCAAGAACAGAGGAAATACCAATAGCACCAATTAAAAATGAATCCACATGACGTGTTGTTTTATCCTTACAGCTGTAATAACTAATAACTAACACGAATTGGAAAGCACTTCATATGTTTAAAAAGTGCTGTACATACACATTATCATTATCATCATTAATAAATTATAGCCCGATTCTCCTAGTTCAAAAGGCACGTAAGGTCAGTTACATGGGCTTCAGTGGGGCAAAATGATCACAACCTACAATGTAGCAATGGTTCACATGTGCTGTCAACGAATTTTACCCCATGCAATCCTGCAGAGCTGAAGTTACACACCCTTCAAAATATGGGAGAATGAAGCTAAAGTAGACAAGACAAGTTTTTTTTTTAATTCTATGCCTTTTAAAACAGACTCCTACCTCTTTTATATGCTTTTAAATAGATAATATAATTAATCAAACGTCTAAGTTGTGCACAACAAACTTAAAATGTCTTATTTATGGTAACAGTAAATTTTATTACTTTCTATGAGCTGATATTCCGGATAGCATTTCAAAACAGTCTGCAAATTCAAAGAGGTCAGATTGGTACAATTTTGTGCTTGCATACCTTCAGGGACTTTCTTCAGTATTTATTCCAGAATTCTTACTAGGAAAAAAAACAGCTTTATCCATTTTCCCTTGCCAGCAGGAGTCTTGGCAAGAGACAGCCCTTGGCTGACCATAAATAAAATTCCTTGAATCACCAGCATCTTGATTTAAGAAAGAAATTTTACTGTCTTTCATACACAAAAGCTGATTAACAATGGTTTAAAAAAAACACTATTCCACTTTTCCACAGGTGTACAAAAGGAAATATAATGGGCTTACATTCAACAATAAAGCTTAAAGTTCACTCTAGGTAATAGTTGCATTAACATTCACATACACAAGCACAGAGTAAGTATATCTCAGGAGTCTTATAATAGCATACAGCATACATATGGGAGATTGATTCAGGTAACATCATAGGTGTTAGTAAGGTTAGCAATTCAGAGTGTTATAGAAAAGGAAAACTAAACAAGGCGAAGGTGTAGGCTAGCACACCGAGACAACCACAGAATCAGAGGAATGAAAAGTCTGCTCACTGTGTGCATGAGAAAACAATATTTTTCTTCAGTTTCTGGGTCTTGATAGAGTGGGTTAGAGAAGGTTGTGTAATCAAAGTGCACATCATTTTTCTTAGAAAAGAGAGAAAGATCCTCTTATTTAGTAATTAACACATGCAAGAGGCAGCCCCAGAGTGACCTGAAAGAGTAAAGCTGTGATTGGCAGGTGGCCGGTATAATACAGATGTTCCAGGCAATTCTCTTAAAGCACTTCTGTAGCAGCAATGGTCATTTCAAATGGCTGTAGACTGGATTCTCTTTTGAGGGAAGGTTGGGGGGGAATTGTATTCGTCGTATTTCTTTAAAGATTTATAGCTATAGACTTTCTCTTTTTAAATAAATTTATCAAAACAACAAACAGCATAAAGTGAGGTCTTGGGTTTTTCTTTTGCTTTTGCATATGTGTTGTTGGAAAAGGATGCGTCCTTTTCATAAACATTGTGTGCAAAAGAATTTTTAATAGCGTGAGCACAAGGACATGTACAGGAAACACATCAGATCTGCTTCTGTTGCCCTGGCTGGCCCTCTTGTTAAACACTTGCATAAAGCAGGTTTTGAATATATCGCTATTATAGCCAACAGACTTGAGGGACTCCTAAAGCTTTGTCAGTGGGAATGGTTTTGTCTGCTAGAGGATGACCACCATACCTCCAGTTGAGAGATTGAGAAAGTCTGGTCCTTTTAAGTTCCGCATTTCCCCCTCCAGATATTTCAGTGTTTATGTGCCTTCCATTACCAGCCCTTTGTGTGTTAACTAGTCTAATCTGGACCATCCCAGCCAATATCAGGCTCTCGAACACTCTTGGTAGCCACACATACCCAGTGACCACAAACATCCAACTGCTCAACCTGAATACCTTTCAACCTGCCCTGCAAATATCATCAAGACAGGATGCTTGAAGCACAGGGCAGAGAGTCCAACTCTCACTGGCGGGGCTGGGAAGCTCCTCCTTTGCGGCGGGGGAGAAAGGAAACCTGGGTCTGCTTTTTAGGTTCTGAAAACAAGCCAGAGTGGAGAAAGAGAGTTAACACCAGACTTAGGAAAGCTTTTAAGACAAAACCTGTTAAATGCGATCAAGACAGACACAGGGAACTTTCTGCAGATTTCTGAGGTCTCTAAGAGGGCTCATGTCATAGGAGAAAGGAGCAGGGAGTTGCTACATGGGAGAGATTTGCCATTATTACAAAAACTGGCTAAGTGGCTTGTTTCCATTTGGTGGCCTCACTGGTCACTGTTGTCCGTCGTGCTGTTCCCTTTCTCTTTTTTCTCCTGGGTCTTGTTACCCTTCTTCTTTTTCTTCTTTTTCTTGGTCTCCTCCTTTTTGCCGAAGGTTATAAAATCGCTTTTGTCAATTTGGTTGTTAGCAGGCTCCTGCCGGATGGAGATGATTGCAGGAGATCCTGGGATAATGAATTTGTCTGGCAACTCACCGGGACCGGACTGTTTGGGGTTGCCTGGTCCGTATTTAAAGGTCCAGCTGTTGCTGTTGACACCAGCGCCCACCGGAGGGGACACCTCTCCTGCCTCAGGTTCTGAAAGACAAAGTGTCACAAATCAACAACAGTGAAACTATGCCCTCCCTTATTCCACACACAAGTGGGAGAAATTGCCAGTGTCTGGAAACAATCAGCGGGGCAGATTTTCTTACCACAGGGCCCACAAATCTAGTTTTCTTTTCTTTTCTTTTTTTCTTTTTTTTTCCTTTTGGTTTTTTTGAGACAGAGTTTCTCTGTGTAGTCCTGACTGTCCTGGAACTCACTCTGTAGACCAGGCTGGCCTTGAACTCAGAAATCCACCTGCCTCTGCCTCCCAAGTGCTGGGATTACAGGCATGCGCCACCACACCCGGCAAATCTAGTTTTCTAATAACATGGTTTTGACTCTTTGGGAAGAGTTTCCTGAATAACACAGCTGTGGAAACATGCCTGGGAACAAGACAGGAAACATCCAAGCTTAAAGCAGAAAATGCTACTTTCAGTATATTGATGGTGTACATCTCTTTTCTGTTGTTTGTTTATTTTGTTTTGGGGGTTTTGTTTTGTTTCTAGACAGGGTCCTTGACTGTCCTAGAACTCTATCTGTAGACCAGGCTGGCCTCAAGCTCACAGATCCCCCTACCAATGCTTCCTGGGTGCTAAGATTACATGTGTGTGCCTCTGCCACCTGGCTTATTTTCTCTCTTAATTCTTCCCAAACTATAAATGGACCGTTTGAATCAACTGTCTGCCTTAATTCTGTGGATAAGACAGAGATGAAATGGGAAGTAGACGGGTATAGAGATCACCTTATAATAGAAGAGGATAAAATCCTGCTGTAAACCGAATCTATCTGTTTGCATAAAGTATTCAAATTTCATTCCCAAGGCAAGCTTCCTTCCCCAGAGTGGTCACAGTCTATATACACCAAGGCACATGCAAAATATTGTGGGACTACAGAGGAGGAAATTGTTAATTTTTTGGAGAAGGTTATATGGGATGTAAAGTGACATGTGCTCTGAGCCTGCAGAAGATGTCTATGGAGCCACTGAGGACGCCATAAAGTGTCATAGCGAATTAGAAGGGAAGCTGAAGCTGGAAAGGGAGAGGGATCACCTGCCTGAAAAGGTGATTCAAGGAGCCATGACACAGTCACCTTTTGACATCATGACAGGGTTTATGCACCTGGCTCTGCTTTTGGGGGGACTCGCAGAAAGTTCAGCCAAATACCTTGTCTATGTTCCTCTGCATCTTAGGGTTGTTCACACCCTGTATTTCCATGCCTTACTTCCAACCATTTCCTCGGTGTCCCTGAGTGCTACTGTTTTGAACATTGTACACACCAAGTTTTTTACATTAGTTCCTAAACCAATAGCCACGTTTCATTCTTATCCTATCAAACCCCTCACTTCCTTTTTGAAATAATGACTCATGAGTTCTTTGTCACATAGGAGAGTAATATACCCCATTGGATCTTAGCATTGGTCTAGGCTTCTGTGACAAGACAGATTAAAATGAAAGGAAGAAAGAGGGAGAGGAGAGGAAAGGAGAGGAGAGAGAGAGAGAGAGGGGGGGGGAGGGGGAGGGGGAGGGGGAGGGGGAGAGGGAGAGGGAGAGGGAGAGGGAGAGAAGAGAAGAGAAGAGAAGAGAAGAGAAGAGAAGAGAAGAGAAACCAGCTTGATAGCACATCTATTCCATGTAGACTTAGAAACACTAAGGGGCTGGAAAGTTCTCCAATAAATGGCTCTAAATTGAATTTCATAGATTTCAATAAAGAGCAGTGAAGTTTTAGACGAGTGACAAGATAAAAGAATGAACCGTCTATTCCTCAAGGACAGCAACTCAAATGGCAGATGGCAACGGGTTAGTACAGGTTGTTACTACAGGTTCAAGTCCAGGTCAAATCCAATGTTAGCTGTTTTCTGGTGAAAATCTTAAATTCTCCGTAGCGTGTTTACAAGCATTTTTTGTTTGATTTTTTTGCAAATCTATGTTTTGCTTTTAGAAAAGCAAAGAAGGAGTCAGAGAGATTGTCTTCCTCTTCCATATTTTGCGGATGTGTCCTTGGGTCAGCACAGAACATTCTCCTGACCTTCTGATCTTTTTAACCAGTTTCCTTGCATGGTCCTCCTCACCTATGGCATTTGATGGATTTTGCAATGACTCTTGTCTCTATTTTATCTCTATACTATCTTTGTAGGATCTCAGCCCTGTTTGGAAGCATAAATGACCATCTAAATATGATAATAAAGTCAAGCATAACGGCACATGCCCATAATCCCAGTATTCAGGAGGCTGAAGCAGAAGGATGGAAATGTTCAAAGGTAGCCTGGACTATGTAACAAGTTCAAGGACAGCCTTGAACTATCTCACATAAAAATAAATGTATAAATAAATATACTAATGGGAGAGATACAGATTTTGATTTAAAGTTCCTATCCCTCTGTGCTTCAATCTCCTATATTCAACTGCCTCTTAGATGTCTCTACTTAAAAATTTCAAGAAATGGCAAACTGAAAAATAGAATCTGAAATCAAGCCTTTTGTAATAAGGATACATGTTCCACTATGTTCATAGCAGCCTTATTTATAATAGCTGGAAGCTGGAAAGAACCCAGATGTCCCTCAATGGAGAAATGGATACAAAAAATGTGGTATATATACACAATGGAGTACTATTCAGCCATTAGAAACAATGAATTCATGAAATTCTTAGACAAATGGATGGAGCTGGAGAACATCATACTAAGTGAGGTAACCCAGTCTCAAAAGAACACTCATGGTATGCACTCACTGATAAGCGGATATTAGCCTAGAAGCTTGGAATACCCAAGACACAATTCACATATCAAATGATGCCCAAGAAGAAGGAAGGAGTGGCCCCTGGTTCTGGAAAGGCTCAATGCAGTAGTGTAGAAGAATACCAGAACAGGGAAGTGGGAAGGGGTGGATGGGGGAAAGGGGGGGCGGGAGTGGGGGAGGGCTTATGGGACTTTTGGGGAGGGGGGGATCCAGGAAAGGAGAAATCATTTGAAATGTAAATAAAGAATATATCGAATAAAAAAAAAAGAAATCAAGCCTTTGATTCCTTCCTTACAATCCTGTCTAAATTCCTTCCATTCTCAGCATACAAGGTCTCATTGACCCGTCGTTCAAGCCAGGATGTGCAGAGCCATACTTTGTTTTCCTTTATTGTCCACTCTTTACAATACATTGCCAAGACTTACTACTGATGTCTCCCAAGGACATCTGACTCTGTTTTCTCCCCATGTTCCTTCTTTTCAGGACATCATAATCTCTTCTATTAACCAAAGCAATAGCTCTCCCCACTCCACTCTCCAGCTTCCTCTTGGTCCCTCTTTAATCTCCCATATTGTAGCCAAATTATCCTTATTCTTTAAAGTCCGCCAGTTTTAAAAATGGAAGTAAAATTCTTTAAAATAGAAATCAGATGAGATCACACTCCCACTTAAAATTATTCAAAAGCTGTCTACTGCCTTGCCTGGGGAAAAGAAGACTCTTTTCATATGGTTTATAAGAACCGTGAATAACCTGTAATATGGTGTCTTTATTCTCTATCCACGGGGCTGTTTTGCCTCAAGATCCTGAAAATATTGGGTAGATTCTTTAGACTTGCACTAAGCCTTGGGAAAATAAGATGTTTTCAGTGCAAAGCTTCTCCAAGATTCTTGTTGGAAGATGCATCGTAAAGTATAACAGTGACTTTAGAAGAGAAACCAAAGCCTTCTCAAGTGACCCCTTCCCTTTCATTCTTTAAAAATTTCATTTAAAAAATGTTTTTATGTGTATGCATGTCTTGCCTGCATGTATATATGTGCCCCATGCATGTGCACGGTGCTGGAGAAAACCAAAAGAGGTTGTCAGATCCCCTGGAACTAGAGTTAGAGACGGTTATGAGTGAGCTTCCTGCTGGGAATTGAACACTGGTCCTCTCAGCTGCTGCTCTTAACCACTGATCCATGTCTCCGGTCCTTCCCTCCCTTCTTATCACGAATTCCACCATTCTTCTAGTGTGTGATTAGATGTTCAGAGAAGTATTCTATGACCATGCAGACCAAGCAGTACCCCCTTCACCCAGCAGAATCTACTTCTGCAAGGTTTAAAAAGGCAAGATATATAGACATAGATATGTTCACCAATATAACCGGTGCCCAGTATAATTCCTGGCCCCTTCATGTAGATAAATACGTGTTAAGTGAATGGATGAAGGGTATCATGGAAAGCGGAAGTGATACCAGCTCTGGTAGACCAAATGAGTTCATACTGATGATGTTTTTAAAGTCCAAATAGGAAATGAGGTAATGCATACAAAGTGGCAATCCTGATGCTCAGCACAAGGTAAGCTCCATAATTGGTATCTCATATGAATATGAATACACACACACGTATATACACATATAGATGTATATTCTGTATATACACAAGCACTGTGATATATATACATATATATCACAAGGAGAGCTAGATAGAGTGTAAGTTAACTGCAAGCAGGAAAGAGAGCAAACAGGGAGCTTCCTTCTTTCCTAAACTCCTTTTCTCATAGCACAATTCCCTCGGCAGGGTTAATGCTACAGCATTCCAGGGATAGAGCAAGAGAGGCTTACCCCAGCTCTGAGGCTAAAACTAATTTCTTTCCTATAAAATAATCCAATCTTCAGCTTAGCTCAGCCAGAATCCACCTTATCAATTCAAACACAGGCTCTGACTCTGAAAGACTAAGAGAAAAGGGAGTGTGTGTATGTGTGTGTGTGTGTGTGGGGGGGTGTCTCCATTTTTGTTTAAAACACAAGGCCTTTCACATGCCAAGCAACTGGTTTGCTACTGAGACACACCATCTGTCTCTATCTATCTATCTATCTATCTATCTCTATCTCTATCTATCTATCTGTCTGTCTGTCTGTCTATCATCTATCTATCATCTATTTTAGTTGAAGACAAGGTCTTGCTAAGCTGAGACTCAAACTATTGTAGCCTAGGCCATCCTTGAGTTTACATTCCTGCCTGAGTTTCCATTATAGCTGGGATTACAGGCCTCTGTCATTATGACTTTAAAAATAAAAATTTAAAGCAATGCAACTGGGGATTAAACCTAGAACCTTAAACACACTACATAAACAATCTGTCACTGGGCTGTAACCTTAGCCTAGAGAAATGTTTTAAAACTGTTTGAAAGCCTTGGATTTGGTGTCCAGAACTAGGTTTTAGTACCACTAGAGTTTAGTTGTCCTTACAAAAAGCCCAGAACAGAACATTTTCTGGCCACAGCCAGGACTCTACATGAGGGCTCTCTTGCAGTCAGTCACCCAGAGACCCAGAGCTCAGAGACAGCTTCATTCTGTAGAGGTAAAGGGCATTAGTGGCCCTGTGTAGGAGCCTAGGGAAGCCTTTCAGCCAGCCCACCTGCCAGGAGCTAATTGACCTCTTTTATGTTTCAGTAAGCTTCCTTAGCCTTTGCTGGCTGGCTGTTTTTTAACTGACTCAGCCTATAACTCTGAAGAGGCAGCCAGAGAGCTATTCAGGTACACTGTCCACATGTTCAGCTTCTGTGGAGCAGGAAGAGGTGCGGGCTCTCCAGGACTCCCCAGGCACTGCGCTGCATAACCTATTCCCGTCTCCTCCTGTAAGGCGAACACCTCCGAGGGCTTCAGCGGCATCTGCATTGTTGACTCATTGAAGTGAAAGCTCAGCTTAAGGATCTGATGAGACAGCCATTCCTGGCCTCCTACTCAGATTTCTTTTTGAGCAAGAGAACTGAGGATCCCTGGCTAGCTCTGCCTGTTAAATGTCGGACCTTTCAGGAAGTTCCAAGGATATAATTCCTTTTGAACATGATAAGAGGAGATACAGCAAACTCCACTTGCAAGTGAGTCCAAGCAATGGTCCACCAAGGAAATCTCTCCTCTTTTAGAGATACCTCCTCTCCTCCTTAGAGTTCCCACAAGGCCCCTCCCATTACTCCCAGGGACCAAGACTCCAAAGAGCTGAAAGTCAGGCTGGGCCATCTAGTGAGACTCTACCTACAGTTTTTAAATAGTAAGGGGTTAGGAATAGAGATGTATAATAGTCCTCTTGCTTAAAATGCAGAAGGCAGTTTAGAAGGGTGTGGCTCAGTGGTAAAATGCAGAAGGCAAGGCCCTGAGTTCAATACCCAGGACACACCCCTCCCCCCAATCCAAATAGGTGGCCTTCTAAGATCCTAGAAAGAGGATATAAGAAATATCAAGCCCACAGGAGGTTGGATCCTTTGGAAGAGCCATTCCATGTATTCAGATAAAGTAGGATCACATTTTTGAAAAAAAAAAAAGTTTGGCTTTCTTCCTTCTCTTTCTTTCTTTCTTTCTTTCTTTCTTTCTTCTATTTCCTTCCTTCCTTCCTTCCTTCCTTCCTTCCTTCCTTCCTTCCTTCCTTCCTTCCTTCCTGGTCCTGGCCAGTTTCTTTACAACTTGAAAATTAGAAGCGCATGCATCTTTTTCAAAAGTACAAATCTTCCCTTTTTATTTTAAAAACTGTTTTCCAGAAGTAGCTAGCCGGCAACTTTCGTGTAATCCTATAATCCACTTGGGCACTGTCCAGGGGTCTCAGGGAAAAATCCCTATCTCTCCTCTTTCGTGCTAAGCCTGGCTGCATAGGTTCATGGCATTCTTCAGAGACCAAGAACAACTGGGGACTAAAAGCCAGGGGAGGCTCTTTAGACGTTGTGGTCCATGACACGCCTGTAAATATTTCCCCAAAGCCCCATGCTAGACTGAAATAAAAGGAGAGACAAGGAGAACTAAAAGAAATAGAGACTGCTAACATGTGTGCCTGGTTTGCAGATGAAGGGCCTAAGGACCAGTTTTGGACACACAATTACTAACCGGTGTGGCCCGGCACTAGGATCAAGGCAGACTGCAGAGGCACATTCCGAACTGTGTATCAAGGTCATTTGATAACATAAAATATAATAGAAGCACAGGAGTTGTTACGGCTATCTGTTTTGTTGCCATCTTGGAGAGGCAGAGAGGCAGGCAGGGGCCTCCGAGCTAGAATCTGCTGAAAGGAACAGAGGTGGGGGAGGGGTGCGGATGTGAGGCTGAGGAGTCAGGAAAATCACAGCTCAGCCTCCAGGTTTCAGGCCCTCCCCCACACCCCTCCCCACCCCGTCGTCTCCCCATTCATCCCTTTGTTACCATCTCTGGGATTCAGTGCGTAGGTTAATAAAGAGCTTCCAGAAAACCCATCATTGTGATTAAAGCCGAGGACTATCTTGCCAGACAGCACTTTGGAGCCTGCCTACCGCCCACTCTGATCTGTCAGTGCACCCAGCAAAGGCTATTAAATGATTACAGGCGCTTCCGGCCCCAGCCAGCCAGCCAGCTCCCCTGGACTGTTCCTGCTCTGGGGTGGGCTGTTGCCGCTGCCGTTCGCGCTGCAGAGGGAAGAGTCTAGTCACCAAAGGCTCCGTCTGGGGTTTGCACGTGAATATATCCAGAGGCTTGGTGCTCAGTGCCACTCCGCCTCTCCCTCTCCCTCTCCCCAGCTGCTTCTGCCGCCCGCGCCACAGACACAGTCGCTGTATTCTTTCAGGCAGCCCTGATTTCCTTTGGGTTTTCTAGTTTTGAGCAACGGGCTCTTGCCCCAATCCTGTTTTCAGAATTTAGCACGAGTTTAGAGTTGTATACATGCTCGTTCTGACTAAAAGGAAAAACAAGACAAAAAAAAATCTATACTCAAATTGCTGGGGGAGGGGGGGGGGAAACGGGCTATAGGAGGAAAACATCTCCTCCTCCCTGCCAACCTTGCTTCCCACCTTTATTTGGTGGACTGACTGGAGAAGCACCGCCCCTCAGCTGCTGATCAATTGCATAAATGTACACCACGTTCACAAAACTCGTCGGGAAGAATCCGAGTCTGAAATCTGAATCCTGTCCGGGATCAGAAAGACAAAAGAAAGGCTACAACCACCTGGGGACCAACCAACCACGTCCTTCATTTCCCTACTGCTTCTTGGTTCTTACAGTGAACACATTAAAAATTTCCATAAGAACAAATGCCCGCAACTGTTCCCCGAGCTCTCCGAAACTTGAAACTTTGCTACCAGGATACCTAGCTACATGGTGTAAATTACGATGTCCCAGATATCTTTTATTATTTTCAGTCCTCTGTTTTCATTTGTAAAAATGGGTAATAATAGCAGTTGTTGGGAGATTAAACGTAATTCTTTTTAAAGAGCACCTGCCTGGCACAAAGTAAAAACCCCATTCATTAACTCTTACTTGCTAGTAAGATAGAGAAACAGAAGATTCGCTCATTTTTTTTTTAAAGGACTATTAAATTTTTACCATGAGCCAGGAAGTTTATTAGTGCATTTTGCATAAGTGTATTTATCTGACTAATTTTAAGTTATGATAATTCATTAAATTTATTTAAATATGGATTTAAATAATGTTTTATTTTTCAGATAAACATCTGAAGGCTTAAATTACAGCAGGTTGATTTGCTCTGAATCACACAGGGATTTGGTAATGAAGCTGAAAAATCATTCTCTTGATGGCCCTTGGCTCAGTAGGACAAGGGCTTCTCCTTTGAACAGACACACCTTGCACAGCCTGGGAGTGTGCTGTGCGTGTGCCTGCGTGCGTGCATGTGCGTATGTGAGTGTGTAGGGGTAGAACTGCTCTAGATTCACGGGCCTAGCTTTTTGATCTCTGATTGGAAATCAGACTGGGCAAAGTGAAAGGCAAGTGAAAGGCCCCAGGGGTCACCAGAAATGACACCCCTGGTGTTTCACTTTCTCTGGGTGGGATGAGCTGATCTGGAAAAAGATTCTATGACTGTTTGGTGCCTTGGGCCACAGCTGGGCTAATTTTCAGTAATCTTGCTGCGGAAGAGAGAAATACAGTTGGCATATTTTTAAAGCCACAGCTCTCGCTTTGTGCCCAAAATAACTCTGCCATTTCTAGGTTAAGAGTATAAAGGCATCACGTGCTCCAAATCCTGATTCAAACATTGGAATGGCTGGTCTCATACATTCCCACTTTCCGAGCTTGAAAACTCAAATCAAACTACTTCCAATGTCTTCGACTACCCAGCCAGGGCTCAAGCTGCCTGCTTTCTGTTTCATTTCCTGGCTGCTTAGGTTCTCTAGGATCTAGAAAAAGGAATTTCCCTATATAGCATGTCTTCTCAAAGAAATTATTCCACACTCCTCCATGGCAGCTGGCTATTGCACCCTAAGGGACAATGCTTAGAATTCAGATTCTTCAGGACTGGATCACAGATTTGACTAAGGAGCTCATCCTCACTACTCCCATGCTGTAAAACCTTGAGCGGTCTCCCGACTCTCTCAGCACCTACCATTTTCATGTGCAAAACAAGGATGACAATATCCACCTAATGAGATTGAGAGCATTAAAAGAGACAGGGCTCATAAATTACAGAGAATAATGCCTGGCATAAGGAGACACTGCAATAAAGAATAATTATCATTAGTACGGATACTGCTGTTAACTTCTTTCTGTGGGCAGTACTTCCAAGAAATCTCTCCTCCAGGGACCCTCACCCCAGAGGATTGACCTTCTCAGATGTCACTGAGGATCACCTTTCCATTTAGAAGTGGCCTGGAAAGGAGACAGTGACGTTTTCGGGGCCTCTGGAAGTGATTGCCTAGTTAGACTGGGTAGAAAGCACTCTAGATTCGATATCAGTAACCCTGGAATGCTGGACAGTAGTGACACATGCCTTCAATCCAGCACTTGGGAGGTAGAGGAAGTCAGATCTCTGTTAGTTCCAGGCCAGCCTGGTCTAAAGAACAAGTTCTAGGACAGCCAAAGCCTTGGGTTCAAACATCAGCACCACTATTCTTTCTTCTCGTGTGTTCTATACTATCTTTATAACATTGCTTTGATGGTTTCCACCTGTAAAACAGATAAAATACCTTCTTCTCAGGAGCTTTATTACTTATGCCACTAACTATTTATTTACAACAAAGTGGTCATTGTAGCAGGCGATAAGAATGTGACTGTGCGTTAGGAAGGTGAATACAGACCTTTGTATTCTTGAAGAGGTACAATGTAGTGGGAGAAATAGGTGTGTATGTGAGTTTTATGGTAGAGGAACTGGCATAAAGATAGTGCTCGCCTTCCTAGAGGAAGTGAAATAGTTTGTCACTAATAAGTAAATTTGCTCCCCTCTCTGCTCCAGGATTCTCAATGTCTCTTAATGATAGCATTACTGTAAAGTTGTCATTTTTATACCCTATGACCTAACAATTCTACTTCTAGAAATACACCATACATGGATATTAGTGAAAATGTATAAGAAAAAAATGTATAATGAAAAAATTGCATTGTTTACAAATGACAATACTAAATAAGGAAACTGGGTAAAAAAAACAAATTGAATTACAGACCTACAACTTAGTACTATCTGCCTTATTAAAGAACGAAGTAGATCGGGGGCTAGAGAGATGGTTCAGTGGTTAAGAGCACTGGCTGCTATTCCAAAGGAGCTGGGTTCAATTCCCAGCACCTGCACGGCAGCTCACACACGCCCGTGGAGGTTCACAACTGTCTGTGTGATTCCAGTTCTAGAAGATCTGACACCTTCACATGTGTGCAGAACATCCACATATATAAAATACATGTGTGCAGAACATCCACATATATAAAATAAAGAATAAGCAGGTCTACTTGTACTGACGTATGCATTTGTTAAACACACAAACATTTAAAAAATGTATTGTAAAAAGCCACACATGAGTTGTACACTAGCGTGCACAGCAAATCCCACTTTGATTTATAAAAAGTGTACACATTATAGAACTAAACAAATGTTTTAAAGGTTTGATGAGGTGAACTCTGATGCAAACTACAGACTGTGGGTGATAAGGATTAATCAGTCTGTTTTGACCCTTAGCAGCCTGTCACCTCTCTGGAGCAGAGTACCTCCCCACAGGGAGGGGCCATCCTGCATGTGAGGGGGCCACCATACTTCCTGCTCTAATTTGTTGTGAACTGCTCTAAAACACAAAGCTTGTTAGCTGAAGCTGGTGCTATACACCTGTCTTCCCTGCACTCGGGAGGCAAAAGACAGCAGGATTAAGGTTTAAAGTCCAGCCTGGGCTGCACAGCAAGTAGTCCTAGGATGGTTAGCCTGGCCACATAAAGAGATCCTGCATTAAGTAAGTAATAAAATTTATTAATTAAAAAGTATTTGGACGGTGTGCACAAAATTGCTAACACTGGCTGCTTCAATGAAGGGGAATGATTGAGAGAAAGGCATTTTTATGCAAACAGTACCATATAGTTTAATATACACCAACAATATAATTAATTGTCTTTTATCTTTAAAATTTTTTATGACCGTCCTGGGAGATGAGCAACGCACTACGGATAGTAGTAGCTACTGGGCTAGTGGAGAATGAGGCATTGCTCATTGCTTTTTGTTCAGCAGAAATTTGATTTTCAAAATTTTTGTTTCTTTCATAGCAAGGACCTATTTCATACCTCGGAGTGCCTCATGAAAATGGGGGAGGGGTCGTTAAGAAATTAAGAGCGTCAGGGAGACGGATTTAGTGTTGATAGGAGAGAGAGTACAACCAGAGTTACCTGAAAGCGTCCGGACGTGAGAGGAGAGAGAGGGAAAGAGCGAGAGAGAAAGAGAAGAGAAACAAGAGAAAGAAAAGAGGCCTAGGGCGGGCCAAGAAAGCTCAAGGACTAAATGGCTTGGTTATATAGGAATCAGAAGTTGGGGGAGGGGAGGCGAAATCCCTGCGCGGGAGAGGTTTAGGGTCGGGCTAAGGAAGAGAAGCACTGGGTGGAGCCACAAGTGAGCCTAGAAGCCAAGCGCATGCTGGGTATGCTAAGAGACAATACAGTTAGCTATTTCCCCTAGGTTTCCCTGGGACCTAACTGTCTTGTCTTTCTAAGGGTGGGAGCCCGAGAAACCAGCCGAGCCTGTCTGGACCTAGAGCCCGTGGCTGGCAGGTATCCTCCTCCAGCCCAGCGACATTCTATTCTGTAAGTGTTGCCACTCCCTGCCCAATCCCACAGTGTGTGGGTCACCATCATCCCCCCACCCCACCCCCGACCGGTAAAGCATCCTGTGCCTTTGGTTGCACTTTGAAACTTTTCTTCTCTACCCCTCCCCCTCACATCGCAATCTGTGCTTCTCAGAGCCTGGCAGCGATCCCAGGCTCTGGGTTGCTGTGTCACTTCTCAGCCTCAAGCAACCATTTCTAGACAAGCAGTGATAGCTCTGCACTGAGGACATAAAATGGAGACTCTGTCAGAACACCACAGTAGCGAGATTGACAGGAGCATGGAAGACCTTCGCCACCATCACCACCTTGACCTAGGCACTGCAATCACAGCCATCTCATCTGGTAAAAATATTTCAGAGCCTATTTACCACGTGTCGGGCACTGTGGTATTTTAAATTGAATGTAAATAATTGCTGGTGGCATTTAAAATTCTTTTAATTTTTTTGTTTTGTTTTTTGTTTTGTTTTCGCTTTATTTGCTTTTAGTGATTGACAGAAAACCATCCAGAGCAATCTATATATATTGTCTAGTCTCCCTTGTTTTATATATTATTGCACAATTTGGTGACACAGAAGAGACTTTGGCACTATGGGGTTTACTACATGGTGGTAATTTAAAGTCAGCTTTAAACACGCCTGCCTTCACGATGTACATTTCTTAGATATGATCATCCCAGGTCCCCCTTTATTGACTGAGAACACCCGGTCCAGTCCTGTGTATGACGGTGGAAGACTGGGAGTGGAGGTAATGTTCATCTGCCTCCTCCCCTTGACCTCCCTAGTGTGGCCATCTAACACTCTCAAACTTGATTTGAGGGAGGAAAAGAGCTTTGCTTGTTAGCTTCTTCTTTTTTTTTTGGGGGGGGGGTTCAAGACAGGGTTTCTCTGTGTAGTCCTGGCTGTCTTGGAACTCACTCTGTAGACCAGGCTGTCCTCGAACTCAAAAATCCGCCTGACTCTGCCTCCCAAGTGCTGGGATTACAGGCGTGCGCCACCACGCCCGGCTTTGCTTGTCAGCTTCTTAACTCAGTTTCACAGGTCACAGCCAGATTTCTGAAGATTTGGTAGAACTGAGAGAACTTAAAAGCATTTTCTGAAAACAAACCCAGGGGCTCCACTGCCAGATAATCAAATTACCAGTTTTGTTTTGTCATTTTTTTGTTTATTTTTTTATTCAGGGTACTGAAGGCCCTATAAAATCTGGCTTTGTTTGCCTTTCTGTTCTGATTTCCCTTTTACTTTCCTACCTGTCCACCAAGGGCATGCTTCTTGGTCACCAAGATTATTAACTTCTCTTTATTTTTTCATGTGTTGTTTCCTTTGTCTGAAATCTCCTTCCTCTCTCATAATTTCCATTCTGCTATATTATCATATTAAATGCCAAATAACACGAGACACGATCTTTAGGTTCTCAATTCCATCTTCTAGGCTTCCATACATCCATCGCTCATGGCTTTAGAGACAGGATTTGTGTCTTGCAAAAATAACTTGGGGGATCCTCTTAGAAAAGATGAACTAACTTAGCTGACTTACATAAAGTTTATACTGAGTACAACAGAGTCAGACATTCTGGACTGCCCCCTCCCTCTCCCTGCATGACCAGGCTATTCTAATCACATGACACTGTCATATATCTATCTTTATACATTTATATTCTCCTGTGTATTATTATTATTCATTGTTACATGTGAATTATTAAATATTACACATCTAATATTTTAATCATATCAGCTGGATTAGAACCTAATCTGATAGAGAGCTTAATAGAGAACTGGTGATACTATAGACAACTCCTACCAAACTCAATATTGAAACCAAGCCAAGGAAAGCACCTCTCGCAAGAATTCCCTGGCTTCATCTGTGCCACAGGAGTGGAGGATAGAAAGAGAGAAGAGGAATAAATGAGAATTTTAAGAAAAAAACTTGATGCAGGTAGCCAGCGATGGAATTGAAGCAACCTGCCTGAGCCTTGGTTGCTTTAAGTATCTTCCTAGTGCCTTTCAAACGGCCACTTAGAGGCTATTATCCTGGAGGCAAGGTTGTGACCCTGAGTG
This sequence comes from Apodemus agrarius, assembly GCA_964023405.1. NCBI lineage: Eukaryota > Metazoa > Chordata > Mammalia > Rodentia > Muridae > Apodemus > Apodemus agrarius. The sequence continues at coordinate 26,861,631 of OZ030021.1, read as the reverse complement.
AGAAAGATCACAGAAGTTAATGTACACCTCCAAATCCCTGGATTCAAAGATAACACACCAAAAGAGCCATTCTCCCGAAAGAAATTTCCCAGAGGCAATTATGTGGAATCAACTTATTCTTGGTCTAACACAAGGAAATTGAAGTAACAAGGACCACTGATTGATCAGTCCCACAACAGCAGACCTCAGGGACAGCACTAGACTGACATCTCAGTGCCGCTCAGAACACACAGGATGCTGCTCCTGAGGAGACTAGGTAAGGGCTCCAAGGCCTTATCACCATAAGCAGTGAGAAGACTCAACTCCTCTCAAAGAGGCTGTACTGGCTGGTTTTGTGTTGACACAGGCTGGAGTTATCACAGAGAAAGGCACTTCAGTTGGGGAAGTGCCTCCATGAGATCCAGCTGTGGGGCATTTTCTCAATTAGTGATCAAGGGGGGAGGACCCCTTGTGGGTGGTGCCATCTCTGGACTGGTAGTCTTGGGTTTAATAAGAGAGCAGGCTGAACAAGCTAGAGGAAGCGAGCCAGTAAGAAACATCCCTCTGCTGCTCAGTGGTGGCACACACCTTTAATCCCAGCACTTGGGAGGCAGAGGCAGGCAGATTTCTGAGTTTGAGGCCAGCCTGGTCTACAGAGTGAGTTTCAGGACTGCCAGGGCTACACAGAGAAACCCTGTCTCAAAAAACAAAAAGAAAGAAAGGAAGGAAGGAAGGAAGGAAGGAAGGAAGGAAGGAGGGAGGGAGGGAGGGAGGGAGGGAGGGAGGGAGGGAGGGAGACAGAAAAGAAAAGAAAAGAAAAGAAAAGAAAAGAAAAGAAAAGAAAAGAAAAGAAAAGAAAAAGAAAAAGAAAAAGAAAAAGAAAAGAAAGAAAACCTCCCTCTATGGCTTCTGTATCAGCTCCTGCTTCCTGACCTGCTTGAATTCCAGTTCTGACTTCCTTTAGTGATGAACAGCAGCATGGAAGTATAAGCTGAATAAACCCTTTCCTTCCCAACTAGCTTCTTGGTCATGATGTTTGTGCAGGAATAGAAACCCTGACTAAGACAGAGGCTTTGCAAGTACCTTGCCTGTTACATCTTCGAAGAAACTGGTATCAACTGAGGTTCTTGTGCAAGGTACACCTAAGAAACAAACAGACCCCAGGATACATTGGAACCCAGAGAATTAGGCCCCAATTACCCCACTCCTGTCTCTAATGTAGGAAAGCACTTTGAGGAAAACCTAGAAAGGTAAGGAATACTGGATAAAACACTTTCCATCCCCAAGCTCCCAGTGTGCATACACACATGGATCAGGTTCTTAATTCTATTCTGTTATTCTTCAAGCAAGTCCTGACTGTACATTTCCTTCCATCCTCCTAAGCACAGATGCTAGAGGCAGACAAGACAGGCCACATGCATTGTTCCCTGGCATCACTTCATGGACAGTGACTTTTTTTTAGCAGCTACTACACCCCATGATTACTCTTCTAGACGATCCTTTGAGTGATGTGGGGCATGGGAGATTCTGCCTCTCCCAACCTTTACAACAAGGTTCTCAAGCCAGGCACACATCAGTCAGCATTAGGCTCCAACATGATAATGTAGTGGGAACTACTCCCTTTTTGTCCAGAGAGAAGAGAATGCTCACCAGATGGCCTCTTTCCTTTGGGTGATGTGCTCTAGAAAGAACTAGGAAGAAAGGGACCTTTAACTCTATTCGTTTGTTTACTGTTCCTAGGAAATAACCGTTTATTCTGTTGGGGGGAAGGAAGTATGGAAAGTCTGATTTTAAATGGACCACGCCAAGTAGTTGGCAGTTACTATGTAATCACAATATACCTTACCTAAATTCTCTTTCTCTATTCTCTCCAACTTGTTCTGAGTAATCAATCAACCAGGACAGCTCTCCCTTCCCACCAAGGGAACTGGATACCTATTTTTTTCATCCCTTTTGTTTTGAAAATTGGAGGCCCTGATAGTATTCTACAGACTTTTTTTTGCCAATAACAAAATACTAACTTTGACCACTCATCTCCTTGCATTGTTTTTTTTGCATTTTATATATTTATTATGTACTATTGTGTGGTATAATGTGGGGGTAGCGCACCCTCCAGGTGAGCATGTGGAAGAAAAAGGAACAACTCTATGGAGTTGGGTCTCTCCTTCCACTTCCATATGGAAGTTCCAGGAATCGAACTCAGGTTGCCAGGCAATTAAATACTCTCAACTAGAGCCAGGGCAATTAATAGCTCTCAAAAAAGATTTAAAGTCATATTCCTAATATGGATCTTAATTTACCTTCATCTTTATCTACATGCACATGCATGCACGCACATGCACACACACACACACACACACACACACACCTCTGCTTGGACACCTAAGATCCTGTCATAGGTAAAATGATGTGCCCTTTCTCAAAGAGGACCTGTAAATGTGTTATATTGCATGATAAAAGTGATCTTAATCCTATATGATTAAAGATCTTAAGATAGATTATATTGGATTAGCTAGGTGAGCTCAGTGCATTTACAACATCTTTAGAAATGAGAGAGAGAGAGAGAGAGAGAGAGAGAGAGAGAGAGAGAGAGAGAGAGATATTTGCAGATGCTACATTTCTGGCTTTGAAGCTGAAATAAGAACCCAAATGTTTAGAAATGCAGGCAGCCTCTAAATGTTGGAAAATGTAAAAGCATGGGTCCTCTTATTTTTTTTAATGACTTTTGAGACAGGTTCATGCTATATTACCCACCCTGGCCTGCAACTGCACATCTTCCTGCCTAAGCCTCCCAGTGGTTAGAATGACAGTGTTGAAATAACACCTGTGTGCCTCCATGCCCATCTTTTGGGAACCCTTCTAGAGAGCCTCTAAAAAATTTGGAGCACTTCCAAGTCCATTATTTTAGCCAATGAAGCCTACTTCAGGCTTCTGATCTTCAAAACTGATAATCAAGTTATATTGTTTTAAACTACCTATTTTGTGTTAATTTGTTGTGACCTTTGGATACAGAGGTATAATTTGTACCCTAAGGCAGAATGATGCTGTTACAAATAACTAAAAATATAAAAGTGACTTTGGAATTAAGCATTGGATAGAGTCTGGAAGAATTTTGAGAGACAGGATAGAAAGGGCTTCAACTACTTTAGAGAGACTGGTAATAGAAATAGGTACTAATGATTCTGCTAGAGAAGACCCATAAAGATATAGGAAACATGATAAAGTAATCATTTCCTAGAGAATACCTAAATTCTTGTGAATATACTATTCATGCAAATATATACATTGAAAGTGCCTGGTGTGAGGCTCAGATGGAAATACAAAACATGTTATTGGCAATTGAAGGAAAGTAGTTTAGAGTCTGGAATATACCATTTGTGACTTTGAGATGTTTTAAGATAAGATCTTAAGCCACGAAATGTATGTGAACTTGTGATAGCAGTAACTTGAAACCCTTACAGGCCACCGTAGTTGGCTGAGAGCTCAGACAACAAACCCTTCACCGGCCACATGGGACGGGACAGGAACATGGTAAGTGAATAGGGTGTGGCAGCAGGAAGATGTGGGCTGACGTGCCTTTTGGGCTTTGTATTCATTAGAGAATTCAATAAATTTTTCTTAAGCATTCCTTGGTGTGTGTAAGCCTTTTACTTGACACTGAAAATCAGCAAAAATCAGCAAAACACTTCGATCAGCTGCATGATGTAGGAAAATCACTTACTTCTTCTAAGCCTCCCTTTTTCTCTGAAACATGGGAATGATAATGAACTTCTCTCTTAAAGTTGTGTAAGGACTGGGGAGATAGCTCAGATGGCGAGGCACTTGTCTTGAGATGTTGCACAGAGACGTTAGTGTGATCCCTGATCACACTAAGTCAAACATGGTGTCATACTGAGGAGGCAAAGGCAGATTGAACCTTAGAGCTTGCTGGCAAGTGAGAGACCTTGTCACTAAATAAAGCTGGAAAGCACCTCACAAATAACACCTGAGGCTGTCCTCTGAATCCCCCCTACACACACACACACACACACACACACACACACACACACACACTTATTTAGTTATGTAATACCCGTGGAATGCTTTTATCACAGTCTTTAATAAATAGTAGGTATTGCTGTTAAATCTTCTTGTTCTAAAAGACTGTTTCTATAGTACAAAAGACAATGGTTCAAAAGTTAAAGACCTTCCTATTAGTACATTCACTGAGAAAACTCTCCCTAGGGCTGCTTTTTTTGTGTGTGTGTGTGCTTTAGTATTGAGTTTTGTTGTTGCTTGTTTCATTTTGTTTTCCTAGTAAGAGAACTGGGAATGCAGCTCAGTTAGCTGAGCACTGGCCTAGCAAGCATCATGGGAGGCATTCTGTCTCCAGTCCTAGGAAAAGGCAGAAGGCAGGGGACTGTCTTCCAGTAGACTGGCAAAAAAAAAGGGTGGGGGTGAGGGGATTGTGTTCTATGGCTTATCAGCAAACTCACAAACTCAAATGTATCCTCCTCATTGTGTACATATCAAGTGATCTTCTCCCCTAAAACCTAGCCTCTAATTGTGCAGGGCGGTGAGCATCTATTCTAAGTTGCTCATATGTTCAGTGGCTCTAGGGCATTCATCTGACTCCAGGTAAATATGGGAACAGAAACGGGACACATACGTTCTTAAGCAACACAGTGTCTAAACTGTAGAGTTAGAACAAAAACAAACAAGGAACACAGAAGACCAAGGGAATATCGCTTCATTACTTGGCCCAGCACGGCTATGTGAGCAACAGTTCTGCACAGAATTGGACATAAACTCAATATGTTGAAATTTCTTGAATCATCAACACTGACCTTGCTTGTTTAGACTTTTATCTACAAAGCAACCCTCACTCATTTTTCATTTTTAAGTCCTTTTTAAAAAAAACATAAAAGCATAAAAACAAAAAACATGGATGACACCTCTGATCCAGAGACTGGGGGTTTGGAATACAGCAGCTGAGAGGTCTGACTCCAGTAATAACAAACTTTTCATTCTCTCTTTTCTCTTGTGGACCCAAATCTGGCCACCCAAATCTACTTATTCATACCTCAAATTTCAGTGGTTACACCTCTTAGGTATATCTTCTACAAAGCTCTTGATTTCAACAGGAACCGAAACATCCCTTTTCCTGGATTTCCTTTGGTAATATCACCTCTAGTACTAGCCCCTCCCATCCTTTACCCAGTCCTCTCCTTAGAAGGTAGACAAGATGGTTGCTGAGGAAGTGCTTGGCTTCAGGAGGTAGGTTAGGGTAGAACAGCATCTATTTCTGCTTCCTACCCTTCTGCTGATAGACAGCAAGGGGGCTTCCAATGCCAAGGCAGAATAAGTCCCCTCCACAATGCACATACTCACTTCCAGCAATCGGAACCCTTATGAGCCTTCCCTAGAGACCCCTGATCTACAGTCAACATTTGACCTGAATATGTTTCTCCAGATTAGGCAGTGATCTTCTCAACTGCAATGCTGACTGCTTCTATGAAGATGATTTTTTTCAAGTTCCTTTGGCTGACTGTCTCCAAAAATTCTTGTTGTAAAAGTCCCTTGCTATCACTATGGCAGGCTTTAGTTTGTAGCTTGCCAGAGTCGGTAAGATCAAGGGCAAGACTCTCTGGAGCAACAACACCTAAAGTAATTATGAATTGTCATGATAATTTTACCATAAACCAGTCAGAAGCAGATTTTTTCTTGTTGAAGTGCCATCCAGATAGGAGTTCCCAGACTCCTAATCTAAACAATTCTAGTAATCTTCCTCACAAGGAAAGGAAGACTCCACCCTTCATTTCCCCTTCCTCACAAAGCTTTCAAACAGAGCAGAGCAGCCTGCTGTTTTTAGTCTACATGCTGCTGAGACAAGTGGAAAAACCAGTGGATTCCCCCATTTCTTATGTTTTTTTACAACTTTGGGAACTCCCTAGCAGAAACCCGACTCAGATTGTTGATAAAAGGCTTTAAAAGTCAACAACAACAGAAAAAAGTGCACAGCAAGAAAGACCTAAACGAGTACTTCAGAAATTCTGTTTCATGGAGTTTTGATGTTGTTGTTGGTTGGTTGGTTCGTTGGTTTGGTTATTTTGTTTTGTTTTGAGACTGGGTCTTGCTATATAAGCTGGCCTGAAACTTATTTTATAGACCAGACTGGCCTTGAACTCCTGATGATCCTCCTGCCTCAGCCCTCTTGTGTGCAGGGATTGCATGAGTGTATATTACAGCTGGCTCCATACAACCAATGAACAAAAGAAGACTAAAGCCTGTGATTTTTCAAAAATATAGTCAAAGTTGCCAGAAGGAAGTTCTCCAAGGACCCTATTGCTCCAATGTAGACAACACATTAAATGGATCTATGACAAGCGGAAAAGCTATAATGAGGTTCTATTCCTTGCCCAGCGTTAGCCTGTGTCTTTGCATCTGTGTAGTGTTGGAAGGAAACTTTAGCTCTGGGGAGCAGTTTTGGTGTCCACCTCTCCTCACTGTGTGTGTTCTCAAAATGTATGTCAGAAAGCACACATGCATGCATATGAGCTTGAGTAATTTCCATGAGACTTAGAGTGTCCTTTTGAGGACAACTGAGAAGGAACAAGTTCTTTTAATACATGGCATGGTTTCCAATCTTGACTGTATTTGACCTCGAGCTACCAACACTGGAAAAACTAGTATGAAGGGAAATGTACAGAAAATACAGGGGGATAGAGCTATCACAGAGACTGCTTATTATACAAAAACAATTTAGAACATCAAGACATTCTCAACTCCATCCTTTTACCTACACAGTCAATAAAAATGGAAGGTGCTGAGTGTCCCTCCAAGAAATGAAGAAAGGACATATTGGCAGAGGCAGCAAAGACTTGTGTTTTCTGGCTTCTTCTGGGATAATTCTTCTTGCTACATTCCCTCCAGACCAGGCCAGAACAAGCACATCTTTGTGTATCATGGACTACATGGAGAACTCCAGCAAGCATAATGAGCTTCACACACCCCTGAAAATGAAATCGCATCTTCCAAGGGCTTACTTTCCCCACCCCACTAGAGATGGCTTTCTCCATAAAGCTCTTTTTCCTGGGCTGTCAAGTGGAAGGTGACAGTAGAGGACACAGAAAGGAGCTGCCCTACTCACAAGATCCCTGAACTCATTTTTTTTTTTTCCTAATAAGGATATGCACACACCTACCAGACTGGCATTGCCATGACAACAGCTGAAGTCCAGGGTGAGCAGGTTAGTGGAACAGCATGCTTTCTAAAGTCTTCCCAAAGGGCCTGAGGCTGCACTCACTCCTGAGACATAAAAGACATTTGACAGTGCTCCTAAATGGAATCCAAAAAACTTACTGGACATGGTTTCTTTGGGAGGAGTGATAAGGGATGGAGTCTATATTGAGTCTTTCCTTGGGGACTTGGCTTGGTTAGAAAGGCAAAAATCTATAACATGAATAAGAACTTGGATTCCCCTATAAAACTAGGACACAGAACCATGTACATTTTCTACCAAGTAAAGAGATGTGACAAACCAGGACAAAGGCAATCCTGTAAGGAAACACAGAGACAAGCGCTTAAAATTTCGGTGACACAGCCTCCCCACAGAGACTACTCACAGAACCTCAGATCTACATTTTGAAAGTAAAGAAAGGATAGATTGGTCTTTAAAAATAAATACCAAGAAATCATAAAAAAAGCTGTTTCTCGCTAAATTTGTTTGGACTCTTTAACATGTGAGTGACATACCATTTAATTATTGTAATTACTTCAAAGAAAGACACTACTCTTACCCCCATTTCTCTGAAAAAGAAACTGAGCCTAGAAAGGCCCTAGGAGCATACAGCAAGTGAGAGGCACAGCAAACGTCACAGGAAGCTTGCTCTGGGTCTGCAGCTCCAGTGCTTGGCAATTATCTCTCGGGTCTGGGAAAGGCCCACAAGAATCATAACAGATGGCTTCCACACAGTTTCTGAACCTCTAAACATACTAGGCAACATCAGAAATATTTACTCTAGCCCAACACATCTTTGCTGTTACTGATTTGTGATTTTTGGCACCACTGGGGATTGAGCCCAGGGCTTCCCACATGATAAGTAAATGTTCTAACTCTGACTTACAATCTTTTCACTTTTTATTTTAAGATAGCATCTCCTTATGCTCTCCCAGGTGCCCTTGAACTTGTGGGCCCCTGCTAGCAGCTCCTAAGTAGCGAAGATCACAGACCTGTGTCAACAAACTCACTTCTAGAAGGATTCCTAAACTTTAGGGTGTGTTGAGATCACATTTGTCTGAGCATTTCTAACAAATCCCTAGATGTTATTGGTACTCTACCCCAGGAACTGCATGTTGCAAACCACTGCCTAGTACCCTGAGTTCTCTAGCTAATAAGCCTCATTGCCTTAGAGCCTGTCCCACCCAATTAATCTTTCACTGTTTAGTTCCAGGTCCCCCAGGACCTTGCTTCACAAGCTATGATGTTATCTTTGGCAGAGCTGTGTGCCTTGGAATTCCCCGGGCTCTCGATAAATAGAGAGAACAGTTATTATCCCCTGTTATCCATGGGGGATGGACTCCAGGATCATCACAGACAACTGAATCAGCTGATGTTCAAATCGCATGCAAAATGGTGTAGCGTTTGCATGTAATATCACAATCCTCCTGTGTAGTTTATATCATCCCTAGATGAGCGGTAATGCCTGATACAATGAAAACACTATGCAGGTTTTTACCTTGTACTATTTAGGAAAGAGTAACAAGAAAAAAATCCCTATACATGTCTCGTTTTTTTTAATCACATTTTTTCTATTTGTGGTTGGTTGACTCTATGGACCCAGAACTTAAAGATTTGCTTGGATTTCCCACGCTAAAATAATTTTTACTGTTGCTTTTTCTTTTTAACTGTGGTTGTTTTGGGTTTTTTTTTCCAGAGTCTCTCATGTAGATTAGGTAGGCCTCAACTTGAGACCCTGCTACCCTACCACACAGCATCTCTTGTGCTGATGTGTGCACTATCACTTGCAGTTTGCACATGTACAGTAGCTCTTGAGAGTCTACGACCTGTATAAAGAGAAGCCTTGAACAACTAATAGCCGAGACCAGCTTGACCCACTGCAGACAGCCAAACCAGTTCCCTGGCGGGTGGGGCCCATCTTTTTTAGAGAGATTCCCTCTAGGAATTAATCACAAGAGAACATTCATTATGACCTTTTTCAGGGCATTCACCCAGACAAAGTGAAAAGTTGAACACCAGTGCCTGGCCCTTTAATGTCCCTGACTCTGAAACACATTCCTCCATCCTTGCAGAGGCTGTAACTGTATTTTGTGCATCCACCGTTTAGCTAATTTTCTCTGTGCTCGGTCTCATGGGAAGCTGGAGGGAAATAAGGAGACATGTGATCCAGGCCTGCTTATACAAAAGACAAGACTGGAGAACAGGGCCCAGTAATCAGAATTATCCAATTTAATGCCTGACTTGTTTATCCTACAGAAAACATCACCTGTGATGCCTCCATTGATCCCTTCAGAATAGAGCTTCTTTATCCCAGGCTTCTGCAGACTGTGAAGTTAAATGAAGAGCTTACCAGCAAAGCAGAAGAATTAAAGGGAAAAACAACTGCAAGAGGCACACATGTGAGTAAGGAGCAGTACAAAGTGGGCCTAGTTTCCTTTATGCCCCTGGTCACAGACGCTCTGGTGTTGGCATGAGAAGGACAGTCAGTGGCAAGACACAGGAAGAACTCAGACACACGTGGAAGAGGGTCCAAGCACAAGAAAAAAACCTTCCAGAAACAAGTGCACCTTCACCATGAAGCCCATAGAGTGACACATCCACTGAAAAGCAGGCTTTGTATGAGACTGAAAACCAAGTTCGGAGAAGCATTTTCCTTTTCTTCAGGGAGCAATGAATAAACCCTCCTCTCCCCATGTCAAGAAGGGTAGCAGTGGGAGACTCAACTCTCTGGATGTTGAACGATCTGGACCTACAAACAGGAACTACTGGATCCTAACCATCAGGTCGCCAGTCAAAAGCAGATAGTAGATTACACGCCATGAAATTATTCTCCCCCCAGACATGGATAAGCCGACTACGTATGCACTGATGCTCCATGCCAACCACTGTGATGCATTTAGGGACTTGGTCATTGTGCACTCAGTAAGTAAGCCTGACACTGGAACTCAGCTCAGCTCTTACTCTAAACAATAATATTACTCTTTACACCATTCCTCTTCAAATAACAAAGAACACAGTGTGAGTTCCAAAGTACAAAGGACATGGCAGAAGGCAGAGGAGAGCCCTTTTACCTTCACATAACTGGTGTGGAGGCATGCTTAGGTCATCACGGATTAACTGGAAAATGTGAGCTCTGACCACTCCATGAGGCCCATGAGTCATGTATCAGCAGCCAGTAAGGACGAAGAGCAAGGAAGATGCTTCATCTATCTCCACCAAAACTATGAGTCACCAACAGCTGGGCAAGATGATCCCCAAACTCCACCCCTTTCTGAGAAGGTACTGGCTGTGGATAGATGATGGGAATATCTTTTTCTTGAGGATGTGATAACTGACAGGTTTCCCATTCTCCACTGCATAGCCCTACACCCATCCATGGATGGGCAGCTCTAACGGGACTTAAAAGGCGGTCAAAACAAATGTCATGGAGTTAGGGGGATATAGGGAAAGTTGGAAGAGGTAAATGGGGATTAGATAGGAATGTATTTCATTGTATACACATATGAAACTCTCAAATATGAAAAAGTGAACTTGGATATAACTGCTTGCCGACCAATAGTAAATGTAAGTGTATGTGTATATATACATGTGTGTATGTAGGTATATATATTGAATGTGAGATCATGTACATGTATATATATGTACATATATGCACATATACATATATACATTTATGTATTAAGAATATATATCCCTAACATCCTTTTGTATCTGAAGGACAAACCTGGTTCCAAAACATGAAATAATCCATAAATGTTCCCATTTTATATGTGGCTGGAAATTTACACTGACCAATGTCATTAGAGAATATGTTCAAAGCTAACTCCTAACTTACCAAACTAACCTATAATGTCTCCATGACAGCAAGACTAACCTTAGGTGGGGTGACCAGGCGTGACTTCACATGTGGCTTTGAGTAGCTCTGACCTGTCTGGGCTCCTCATCCTACAACAGTTAGTATTCTGCAAACACTCTCCTCTCTCACTCGTTCACTGAATTGGGGCTGCAGATTGGTTCGATGGGGTCTTTCACGTTCTTCCCCTTACCATCTGGCAATATTAGCTGCCTAAGAAATTGCTTCAACTTGTGCATTTTTGACCAACCTTTCTTTTAGTTGACATGTGAAACACTCATAAATAACAAATGCTGCTTGATTAGAATTAAAAAAAAGGGCCCTTAGCTGTGCAAGTTGTTCAGCCTAATCATTTGAAAGGCATCTGGTTATTTTTAGAGAGAAGTTCTCACATATACATCCTTATGTCATCTGTTCTGTATTGTGCATGCGCTCCTTTCAATTTGGGTGGCTTTTTGCAAAGCAGCATCCTTTGCGGCCATGTCACATAGGCCTGGATTTGGAGCGAGGTGCACTTGGGTTTAAACCCTGTCTCTGCTATTCAGAAGCTGTGTGTCCGTGGATTCCGTACCTAACTTCTCTGTTTCTTTAGCCTTCAAAACTAAAATAGGTGTAATATGTTCTCAGTTATCTACTTTTTCAACTCTTGAAGAACTCTAAGCATAAAATCAAAACAGTCGAGTATACACAGAGATCATGTTTTTATGGAAGAAAAGAAAGACTCAAAAGGGAGCCATCCTAGCTGCATATGTAGCAGAGGATGGCCCTTTCAGGTATCAAGGGGAGTCCTTGGTCCTATGAAGGCTCAATAGATGTCCCATTGTAGGGAAATCGATTGCATGTAGGTGGGAGGGGTGGGTGGAAGAATACCTTCATAGAAGTAGGTGGAGGGAGGAGGAAATAGGGGTTACCCAGGAGTGGGGGAGACTGGGAAAGGGGATAATATTTGAAATGTAAATAAAGAATATATACAATAAAAATTTTTTTAAAAGGGGCCATCAACATTTCTGCTCTTAAAAGACCAGGTCATTTGACAGGTTTCCAGAAGCCAAACAGGAACATCGAGATCCTGACTCTTTACCTGGTGTTGCACTGGATACTGTTGGCCACTGCTGATCAGGCCCTCCTGGACCAGCCCGTAGAATGCCAGCCTCCTCCAGGTGCACGGAGCTGAATAAACATATAGACCCAGATAACAGTTAGACCATCAACACTTTTCCAACTCTCTCCCCGCCCTCAGAAATTGCCCCCCTTATGAAGGGAGGACTGCAGCTGATCCTCCTTGCTCATGCTTGAACTGCAACCATTACTGCTGAACCTTGTAAAACTGCAAAACTGTTGCTGACTTAGTGCCTGCTGCGCCACCATGATAATAATGCGTTCTGTCTTTATGGCAGTTTTGGTTTTCATTAATGCCTTGTGGTACTCACTAAATCTAACAAAAGGCCCACAAGAGGACAAATGCCATTTTAACGTCTCAGTGCTGATGAAGGAGGCTTGTTCTCTGAACTCCCAATCCCCTCTCAGGTTAAACGTACTAATATCATTTTTAATATTATTTTGGCTACCTGACTCATTCCTGGGAGGAATGCACAGCTGAGAATTGAACCCTACGTCTCATACATGCTTACCAAGGTCTCTATCATCAATTACATGCCCAAACCTTCCTAGTTTATTTCAAGGACATCATGTCACTCACTAAGTTGCAAGAGCTGGCTTTGAAGTTGCTGTTTTTCTCTATTTGCCTCCTAAGTAGTAGGGGTTAGAGGCATGAGCAACAAAACCCAGCCCAACTATTTAGTTAGTTTTTTTTTTTTAAAAAGAAAATTTTATTTGATATACTCCAAGGAACAGTTGGATGGACAGTGACAAAAGTATTACCTGCCCTAGCTCTGATTAATTCTTAGCCTTATTTCTGTTTTTTTTTCTGTATTGTTTTATGCATAGAAGACCTACTCAACATATCCTAAGACAAAAGAAACCCAATTCGCAGCAATTCATAGATCCAGAAGAGATTAATTCAACATAATCTGCTAGGACATGACCTGAGAGACTCATAGAGGTTAGCAGGGGGAAAAAAAACTGTCCGAGGTCAGGAAGAATATTGTATCAATTAATGTATGTTTATAGCTAGTGCACATCAGAGCTTCAAATATATCCAGATAGATTAAAAAAAAAAAAACAGGATCCCAACTCAGTAGCTGGGACAATTCTTCGAAGTTGGTGGGTACCTTTAAATTAGACATTTGTTTATTCTCAAAATAAATTACTAAGACCTCAGTGACTGACTGAAGGGGTTACAGGAGACAACGGCTCAGAAGTGGACTGTTACAGGAAAGGGGATCTATGCATCCAGCAGTCCCTTGCGCATTCACTCCACACTGGGTAGAAATCTACGGGCTAAATTGTGACTTAACACCCTTATCCTTCATTTCCAGCCCAGAATTTTCTTTCTTTTTGTTTTTGTTTTTTAATATTAATATCCTTTGGGCATTCTTGGATCTACCAGAAAAGTATAAGGACATAAAGATATAACTTCCTTGCAACCAGATCAGCTCAAAGCAGATTTAAAAAGTAAAATGAGGATGGCATGATGCCCAAGGCTAGACAGGCCAAGTGCACTGTGGGAAGGGGTCATGCTGCAAGGTTACAGCTCTGATGCATGTTCAGTGCCCTACACTGTGAGCAAGACATAATGCTTTAGCTTCAAGTTGTATTTCATTTCTTACACACTTAACTCTCTAACTGAAACCCAAGCAGGAGCAAATTGGGGCAAGAAAGTAATGATTCCTATAGTATTTTATTTTAAACATTTTAGTTTCTCAAAAGCTGCACCTTATAGCTTTGGTACCTTTCAAGCAAAACACTAATTCAATCATGATGGTAAAGCTGATGCTGTAAAATGAGCTTAATTTCCCTAATGCACAGTTCCATAACCATCCCAGATATACAATCCCAGATATACACAAACAGTTCCTTTGATGCCTAGTATGACAGCGTCTGTATAAGGGGCTCTAGATTAAAATCATGACCCTGGTTCCAGCATGACATCTCACCAAGCCACTTACCAACCGTTAACCCTTCCCTGATTACTTCTGATTCAGAAATAGCACCCATATAATGACCTCTGTTCATTTGTAAGCTTGAGAAGGCACTAATTTATTTTAATCTAATGCATGTTTAATGAGCTAAAATTACATTTTCATTAATTCTACACATACTATCCTATAAGGTTTTTCTTTAGACATTGACCTAGGTTTGATGAAGACTCAACTAATAATTGCCCAGATATTCGGAGGAGCATAAAGTCTGGAGTTCATTTCTTATTCAAAGTTAAATACTTTTGCTAATATAATCATTAGTTTCTTGAGTCTCCATATCTGGCTTCCAAAGACAGTCACGAATAATGAATCTTTCATTTGGCCCCATGGCATGAACACATCAGCTCTGGGAATCAGTTACTGTCAAAGAGACAAAGTAGAAAAGACCAAACTATATTAAGTCTGAGTCTTGAGTAATGCTATTACTCTAGGTTGATCTAAAGCAAGCTAGATTTAGTCTCCAGATAGTCGATAATGTCCTGAACATGGCTCATCTCTAAAGAGCTCATGATATTGGTAACAATAAGACAGCAAAATGATGAATAAGATAGAAAATTCTAGAAGAGACAAATATATAAACAACAATAGCTATCAGTTAATGTGTTTAACTGTGTAATAGTCAGTCAGTGTGAGATAGAAGATGAAGAAATATGAGATAGGAAACAGTTTATGTATATGCCTTTATAATGTACTAAAACCTGGAAGTGCCTGACTTGTATTAGTTATAATTTTTTTGTTGTTTTTTTTTTTTTCGAGACAGGGTTTCCCTGTGTAACCCTGGCTGTCCTGGAACTCACTCTGTAGACCAGGCTAGCCTCAAACTCAGAAATCCACCTGACTCTACCTCCCAAGTGCTGGGATTACAGGCGTGCCCCACCACCACCCAACTAGTTATAATTTTTAAGAGAGAGAAAAATTTGTAAGTGAGTGGGATGAAGAACTCGAAATTATTCCATGGAATTTAAAATATTTTTAAGCTGATACAAAAGTTTTTAAACTGACACATCTTTGCAGGAATTTTGATGAAAGTACAGAAACCAGCCTCTGATTCCACAAGGCGTTCTCATTTCCCAGCACTCAATAAGCTCTTGGCACTGATTACTTCCAATGTTTCAAGAAATAATCATGAAGACGAAAATAATTGCATTCCCGGGCAGAGTTTTTAAAGCTTCTCAATTTAAACAGCTGTTTCTGGGCTGCGGAGATACACTTTATCTAGCAGAGCCCACTTCAAGTTTCTCCCAAGTGAAGGAAGGAGGAAGGAGAAGGAAGGACATACCTGTGCATGCCTGCTCTTAGGGAGGCAGAGTAGCGCCAGTCAGGGTTGGGCTGTCGGGGCTGCAAAAACCACAAAGGGAGTTTATTGTTAAAATGGCAAATCAATGTTCACCTAAGGCAGTATTACTTGATTAGTTATTCCTTAAATATTTTCACGCACACAATCCTAAAATACCAAATGGGATATTTCATATGAAACTCACAACACAGATCAGTTTAGGAAAGCCATACTTAGGAGTGCTGTGAGGGTCAGGCTTAGATGTGCCCTGCCCAATGTAAGTCTATGTTCTTCAAACATTAGAGGCATTTGTCTCATAACAGGAAAGAAATCCATTGTTTTTTACCCTCCAATGCCCCATCAGAGGCACACCTTCAGTCCTGTAGTCTAGCTATAACACTGCAGGACCACACAAATCCTGCAGACCTGGCTAGACTGCAGAGGACTGCAATCTACTGCTGGCTTTGCAGACTGCAGCATGTTTGACCTGAGAAGGATGTGCCCAGTCATAACACTCGCAACTGATAAGAGCCTCTCCAACTGATGGAGGAGGGATAGCAAAGAGAAGGAAACAAACCACTGCAGTTTGACCTTGTGTTGCCACCCAACCCTTCTTGTAATCTGTACTGGCTCCCTTCCCCTTTCTCATGCTCAACCTTCTGATTCTCTAGGCTCCAACTGCTCAGCAGGAAGTAGATGGAATCCATGAGGAGTAGATGAAATCCCAATTCTTTCTGCATTGCCTGTATCCTAGAAAGAAAACTTGTGTGCCCTCTGCCCACAAACTGTCATTCCAAAGTAGAATTGATAAAGGAGAAAGTATGTCACCTGAAGACTGTGTGGGGAGCTGTATTTTGTCCAGAAGGTATTCGGAATCACTAGAGACTAAACAGGCATGGATACTAAATTGGAAATGGAAGGGGGTTATAATCTGTGCCTTCTTTTAGGTTACGATAATCATAGTTAACAACATAAAGCTGTAACAGTGCCAGTCAATAAGTTCAAAGTTCAAACTATTCTTACCCCCATTGTGCATATAGTCCATGCAAGTAATGTGAAGGCCTTTCACAAATACGCTTCATAAGGCCCACTGAAGGGATGGGATCATCATCCCCTACCCCCCTACCAGCTGTCACCTCATTCTTTTGTATTCTGCTGGCAAGCTATGTATGTGTAACTGGCTTCATCCTTGGCTTCCAAACCTATAAGATGCTATGACTGCCCCATATAAAGTTGCATAAGTTACCCACAGACTAAATGAAACGAGCTTCCATTTTCTTCAAGTATTGTTAGAGGCAACAAAAGATAAAATATTTGCAAATAATTTTATAAACCTGAAAACATGAGTAAAATACGTCTTACTAAGTTCTCGTCATTACTGTCTCCTGCCACAGGCAGGACCAATGTTGGTCCACTGAGAAAAGTCTTTCTAGAAAGACTCTAACATCTTCTGAGTAACTGTTGTTTATCTTTCTATGATTGGGTACCATTCATGATGAGAATCACTGCAACTTGATCTTAGGGATGAATTCACTAACCTCGGTTTGCTGAGAGGCATAATTCTATCAGGGCTGAACAGGAAACTCACTTTATTACACAATCTAACTCCCTCAACAACACATTTAATTTGTCATGTTGCTATTTTTCAATAACAGTCCATCCGCAACAACTTACTTCTCAGATTTATTTGCCACAATGATAGTTATGAGATTTCTTATGGCAATAAGATCAGACAGGGAAAAAGAAAGGAGGAAAGCAACTAGAATGTCTTAATTCACCATCCAATACTACACAATGAAATATGCATTTTTATCCCAATACTTTCCTGACCAAGCAATATATTCTGTGAAACTGACTGTATTGGTTTTACTCATAAAATACAGATATCCTCAAAGGATGAATGAAGATTCTAAGATTATATCCTTAGAACAGAAAAGAGTCTGATATTGGGTATGTTTTTAGAGTATTTTTAGGTAAATGAACTGTCACGCAAGTTATGATAATTATAAAAATGAGTGAGCTCTAAAGACATTAAAATTGCCCAATTGGTGAATTCAAGTGGTAGTTACATATAGTTATTTCTACATTCCTAGATGTTGATTCATCTTAAAAGAATGTAAAATTGAAACCCAAAAATGTATATGGGCTGCATACAATATTTGATTCAGTTTGGAAAAAGTTCAGGTTAAAAGACAGAGTACTGATGTATCTGCTACAAGATAGGAGGGCCCTGGACTGATTATGACTGTTTGCCTCTAAGATATTTGAATATTACACCTTAGAATTAAAAGGATTTTTTCTCTTTCTCCATTTTATTTGTTTGTTCGTTCATCTGAAAGAAGGTATCCTGTTGAGCCCAGGGTAGCTCAAATTCACCATGCTAACTAAGGCTGGCCATGAACTCTTGATTCTCCTGACTTATCCTGCCAACTGCTGCAATTACAGACTCATACCACCACACCTTGGGTGTGCTGAATTTCCACTAGGGGAAGTACTCCAGTTTAGTCTTCTAATACAATAAAAGTCACAGAACCCTAGCTGCAGAAAAAGTCAATTAGCTAATCCATATGGGTGATGTAATATTACTGAAGAACAAGAACCAACTTGAGTTCCTGCTAAAATTATACAAAGATTTAATTCATCCTGTTACAGAGTTATTTGTGATTTATGCCTTAGGATACTTAAGCCACAGAAGGATGAATCACTTCTAAGATGGTTTAAAGTGAAACAGGTTAAAAATATCCTATGTTATTCATAAACTCACATGAACACTCAGTGGAATAAACTGCTGCCTTCTCACCATGCAAATTGCTGTTGAATTTGTCAATAAATTGCTCTTTAAAACCTGAAACTGCATGCAAGGTCTCCTTTTTCTTCCAAGTAAGACTTAATTCAGAATGTATCTACAGTCAGCTTTTCATTGTGCTATCTAATGGACATTGGCCTAAATTTCAGTAGGCAGAATGCTAAGACAAGCCCGAGATTCTCACTACAAATGTACCTGTCCCGTATAATCTCAAGACTCAAACTGTGTTGGACTTATTCCCACAATCATGTTTACATGTCTTTTAAAAGGGGGAGATTATTTGGGTAGGACCAACCTAACCACAAGACCCTTTATAGTCAAGTCTAGAAGTCACAGACAGAGTCACGGAGAGATGTGAAGCATGAGAGAGACTCCATGTTTCAGGAGATTCTCTCTAGTCAGCCCTGAGAACAAGACACATGACACAGCTGAGAGAAACCTCTCTGAGCTGAGAGTAATGTTTCTCGTTGGCCCCAGAAAAAAAAAAAAAAAGATAAACAAGCACAGGATTCTGTCCCTAAGGAAGTGAACTCTATCAACAATCTGAATGAACTTCCAAGTAGATTTTTCCTTGAGTCTCCAAAGGAGTTCCTAGCCAATGTGTTGAATTTTTTAGCATTATAAAAGCTGAAGTGAAAAACTCAACCACATATTACAGGCCTGTGAGACACTAGATGGGTGAGGTTCTAACCACTAATTCAAGGTAATTTGTTACAATAGGAAAGGGATGCATTAAAGAAAAACAGAAATAGAACACTGAAAACAATCACAACTATATTACATGTTGGTCTTTCCATAAATCAAACTTGCAGGAGGATAAACTTGAGGACTCTGAGAAGAAAACTTCCTTCCAAGTGCAGCGTGTAAACGCTAAGCTATGGAATGGGATGAGAAAATAAGCATGACTTTAAAATATACATCATAGGTTCTAATACAAAAGAAAGTGCTAGGTCTGCTTATTCTGTATGTGCAGCCTGCTGGTCCAGCAGCTAATTCCCTACGCACAGTTGCATCTCCCTGGAGCCAGCAAGGCCAGAAAGAAACTGACATTTCTCTCCACCTTTGCAATGTCACATATTTCTTTGCATGTGCCAAGTTCGAATTCTTGAAAGAGCTTGTATATTTTTAGGTTAACAAATTGAAAACATGGCTAAAGAATTATCTTGACCTTTAAATTTTTGAATCATGGTTATTGTTTTAAATATTGGTCAAGATGTTGTTATATTAATCAGGTAAGTTATGTTTATATTATAATATTCATAGAAACTCTAATCCAAGTGGGGTCCTTAAAAGTCACATTTAAGAACACCTGTTTTTGAAACATTGCTAAAGAGTTCTCTTGGCCTGTGAATTTTTAAACCACTGCTATATGTTAAATAATGGTCAAAATATTATTATGCTAATCAGATAAATTAAGGCTAATTATAATATGCAAAGAAAGTCTGATTCAAGCCAGAGTTTTGAAGAACATTTTACTATCGGACCAAGTGTGTGTGTGGGGGGAGGGTCCTGTAAAAATCACATGACCAGCCCAACTTGGGGACCATCTCAAGGGGAGGCTCCAAGGCCTGACACTATTACTGATGTGTGTGCTTACAGACAGGAGGCTACCATGGCTGTCCTCTGAGAGGTCCAACAAGCAGCTGACTGAGACAGAAGCATATACTTACACCCAACTAGTGGACTGAAGTCAGGGACCCCTGTAGTTGAATTAGGGAAAGGCTGGAAGAAGCTGAGGAGGAGGGTGACCCCATAGGAAGACCAGCAGTCTCAACTAACCCAGACCCCTGGGATCTCTCAGACACTAAACCACCAATCAGGCAACATACACTATTTGGCCCGACACCCCCTGCCCCCAACACATGTACAGCAGAGGACTGCCTGGTCTGGCCTCAGTGAAAGAAGATGCACCTAACCCTCGAAAGACTTGAGGCCCCAGAGAGTGGGGGGACCTAGTGTGTGTGTGAGGGGGGGAACATCCTCTTGAAGAAAAGGGGGAGGAAGAATGGGATGAGGAACTGTGGAAGGGCGGGACAAGAGGAGGGTAATGACTGGACTGTAAAAAAATAAAAGCAATTTTAAAAACCTGTACTAATAGATTATGTGTGACATGAAATCAGAATGGGAGCTACTTGAGAGGAAGGAGGAGATCAGAGGGCGGGAGGTAGAGCAAAAAAAGAAACCAAAATATCAAAATGCAACCCATCACTTTGTTAACAGGAAGAAGGAGAAGGTAGAGGAGGAAGAAGAGAAAAAGGAGGAAGAAGAGGAGGAGGAAGAGGAGGAGGAAATGTTTTATCAAATTCCCTTTGCATCTTGGTGATGGCAATTTTTCCTCAAATACTTGGAAACTGACATCATTCTGACCTCTCATTGAAAGCAAAATTCATATCCATCCAGGGCAAGAATCCAGAAATGAATTTGCTGTTCTGTCAGGCAGACAGAGTGCCAATAGACACTGTATAATATGCCAAGCTGTGTCCCTGCAGAGTGTTCTGAGTAAGACCAGATGCCCGTGTGATAGCTCACTGCTGGGTCAGAGGAGAGCGTAGGTCAATGGAAATCAAGCCACAAGAAACACGTCTCTCCACCAGTCAGAATATGTCTAAAGAGAGAACTGAGACATTATTCCTTTGGCTCAACTTTCTCTATGGGAAAAAAACAAGGAAGGAAGTCATTTGAAGAAAACATTGTACTATCCAACCAAGAACAAATAAACTTTTCCCCCCTTAAGACCTCCCTATGACCAATGAAAATGGCAACATTAAAAAGCCCCACCCACTAAAAACTGGTCATCAAAGGTGAACTACTAGAACATAAATTCACAGTTAAAATTCCTTGGCCTTGGAGCTGGAGAGATGGCTCAGTGGTTTAGAACATTTGCTGCTCTTGCAGAAGATCAACTTCAGCTCCCACCACCCACATGGTAGCTCATGACTGCTGACAATTCCAGTTCCTGAGGATCCAGTGCTTTCTTCTGCCCTTTGTAGTCTCCAAAACACATGTGGTGAAAATAAACTTGTGTAGATACACACACATATAAGAATAACAAGTATAAATTAAGATCTCTTGGTCTTGTGTGGTTCAGTATCACATGCCTATAATCACTCAAGAGATAGAGGCACGAGGCTCAGGAGCCCAAGGTCATCTCAACCATATATTCAGTTAAGAGATCAGCCTAGACAATATGAGACCCTATCTCAAGAAGGAGGAGGAGGAGGAGAAGCAGCTCTCTCTAGTCTGATCATTTTACATTAAAAAAAAACACACCATCACATTACTGTACATAGAGTGTGTACAGTAGGACAGAGCCACCAGATGGCCAAGTCAGCCCTAGAGGAGATGTATTCTGAAAGATTATGTTAACTCTTTCAGATCCCCATGTCTGTATTTAGGTTCAATATGCACATACAGTGGGTAGAAATAACCGAGGATATCATGTCTGCAAATTGCTTCATTATACATAAAGGAGAAGCCAGGCTTAAATGTCTCTGCTGCTCCTTTATGACTTCGCATGCTGTGCCACTGAGTACTCAAAATGACTCATTAGCAATCAATCTTAGGACTTGGTCTCTTTTCATGGAGACTCTGGAAGAGGTGCCAACTACTTTCACTTCAGGTTTTCAGAAGGCTCCAAAGAGAAATTCTGTCCTGTTGCCAAAAAGCTGTCACAGCACAACTCATGAAATTAAAACAATACAGAACAAAAAAAACAAACAAACAACTAAACAACACTGTAAAAATCTACCTAAAGATCAAAATCTGCTACTAAATGTTGATGTATAATAAGAAACAAGAGAAACCTCAGTGAAATGGCAAAGATCAAGGCTCTGAGTAAGCTTTGCCAACAGTAAAGCAGTAAATAAATAGCTGGCATTTAGCATTTTGACCGAATATGCCATGCCGATGTGTGTATGCGTGTAATTGGGATTTCTGAGTACTCGTACTGTTGAAGAAGACATAGGCTTTAGAGTCAAACCGATGAAGCTTAAAACACAACTAGCAGTGTAGCAGTGTGTTGTGTTACATAACCTCTCTGATAATGCTTGTTTCATGTAAAACTTGCAAGCAATGAAATCACATATGCACATTTTTGCAAAGTAGTGTACCTTTTACAGAGCAGAGTGGTCACTGGGTACAAATGCCTTCACTTTCCACTTCCAGTCTCCATTTAATTTTAACGTTGGCACATGGAATTAGTTCAACCCCAGTACCCTGCAGTAGCTAGGTAAGGAAAGAGAAAGCCCAACCTGGCAGAGTAGCAATGATGGTTTCAAGACAGACTGACTTCTGTCACCATCTTGCCAAGCTATGCAATGGGTCTCACTTTTTCCCCATAGCTGCAATAAGCACAGGAGCTGTAGACCTTGGGATACTTCGCTACATTTTGAGAGATGTCTACCAGATGCCGTTTGCCTTTTCTAAATTCATGCACTCTCCTGGCAAAACCCACGACAGCCATCACTTTCTAAAATAACTTTATCCCTAGATTAAAGGTTTGCGAACCATAGTAACTACTAACACGCAGGTCAGTGTAAGACAGAAATAGTTCACGTATCAAAATGCCCCAAGCTGTGAGTCATAAGAGAAAGGGCAAGCACATCATTTTCCCAAGCTTCCAGCACACAGCTGGTGGCAAGGCTGAGCCTTGTCTGGCTTGCTTTCCATGCCTCGTCACCACCTGCAGCCTGCCCCAGTCCCCTGTCACCTGAACTTGTCAGGCATTCGTCTAAAGCATCCTTAGCTAAAGACAAGTCATTTTAAAGGCTTCCAAACGCTACCCTGTAACAATTCTGGAAATGGGTTGACATCCCACTCACTCCTCCTCCCCTGCCCATTTCCTTTATTTCCCTTCTTCCTTAGTCTGCCTCCTGTTGCAACCCAGCACTGACTACTTTCAGGGTCCTCTGATAATTGAAATAATATCCATAGGAAAAATGGAAAATACAATCTATGATTCTGTGCTTACACATTACTCTCCTCAAGATGGCCGTGAACTTTAAATGTGAAGATATAGACATTGGTAAACCATACCAACATGCTAATGAAAAGTCATAAACCATGGGAAAAACAAATAGTGTTAATTGATTTTGTGCTGACTGTCAAAGTCCTAGCTACAGAGTTGTTGCTTGAAAAGCAAATTCACCCATATGTATAGGACAGTGTTTTTGCTTTGAAATATGAGTTTAAGGGACCACCAGGCAGGCTCCTATTATTCTACACATGCCCTGGGACTTTCCCATCCAAGTATACCTGCACATGAATGTACTTTTCGATCAGTTCTATGCATTCTTCATTATAAGGACCAATCTGGCCAGTAACTACTCAAACCCCCAGACTGTTATATATACTAAGCAGCACGCACAGTAAAAACCACCCACTTCCTAAGCCTCTTTATACCACTGGATGCCTAATTTCAGATCCAGAAAACGAAGGTGTGCTTTCAGAGTATTTTCATTTAACTTAAAGACACAAAAGACTTGAGAATTACCCTTTACACTTCATCAGAAGCACCGAAATGGTTAACATGGAATCGGAAGATTATTGATATTTAAAGGGAATGCTGTCACCTCATCTTAAGATGGACCCCGAGTATGCAGTATGCCGAGGATGTTGGCTGGACTGGAGTTCTTGCCCCACCCTCCCCTTATTCAGCTTGTCCTGCTCCCCACCATTGCTACATCGTCCTATCCCACTCCTTTATGAGCATCCCCAGCCAATGAGACAAATGTGTACTCCTTTACTCTGGCCTACTACCATTCATTTCTTCTCACAAGAGAGGCCACATCATCCAGCCATTGCAACTTCTAGCTACAGAGAGAGGACTACATTCTAGCTTCTCGCTTGCAGGGTGGAGCCACAGAGGAGCCTATCACATTAGTCCTGTGTGATTAAATTGAATACATTTTAGGGACAAGGTCTCACACTATGTAATCCCAGATGGCTTGGAGCTTGTATGTAAACCAAGCTGACCTCAAACTCACAGAGATAGATATACCTGCCGATCATTTTCACTGTGGACCTCCAAGATATAAACAGCAACAATATACAGAGGTAACCACATATCTCTGGAGGTCTCAGAGCTCATATTTAAAAAAATTTTTAAAGCCCAAAGCAATTACCCTGTAGATGATACGGCAGAGATTATTTCTCTTTGAACCTCACATTACCTCCTAGTAATATAACTCCTATTCCCAGACCTGTTCTATTTCTACAGAGCTGTGCTTCAACGAAAAATACCCAAGACTAATCTTCACTTCTCAAACACTGTTATGGCTAATTCTTCACGTGTGCCACTAGAAAATGGTAAGTAAAAGAATTCTCCAGGGCTTATTTTGAACAGAGCAAACAGCAGGTTATAAAAAGATCAGAGTTACCACTAATACTCAGTTTACCAGATAAACCTTTTGGTGCTAATAAATCCGTGACACTAACCACATGCAATTGGAGGAAGGGACACAAGAAAAAAAAAAAAAGCATGGCTTTCTGGAAGACACTTTGATAACCATCTCACCTCATTTTGAGAGACAGCATCATTTTTTAGGATAATCAGGTTCCCAGTACTGTGCCTACTTTGGCCTGTGAGTTGCCTGTTGTCAGTCACTGAGGCTTGGGCTCCCCCAGGCCCTGGCCCTGTCTGGGCCCCTGTGTTGTAAAACATGAAAGTATCACTCCCTGAGCCTGCTGTCAGGCAGGCCTTGTAGCAGTAGGTCTTGGTGAGGGAGCCATTGCCTCGAACCTCAATGAAATGAGGCTGTACTTTGAGGCCATGTGGTATCCTGGCATCGATATTGTTATTGGCCTGCTTGTACAGTTCTGCGGGGCTCCGCTCCCTCACTCCACAGAAGCCTCCGCAGCACGCCGTGCCATAAGCCGTGTAGCGGTAGCACTTGATGATGCTCAGAACGATGATTGTCAAGAGAAATATAAAAGACACTGTGCTTAATGCTATTATCAGATAAAGTGTGATCTCAGAGTATGTCCGAGGATTCTTTATATGTCTCTGAGTGTCGGGGAGCATTTTAGAAACCCTGTCCACCACAGCCACCGTAATGGCCACGGTAGCTGATAGAGGTGGCTCTCCATTGTCACGGACCACCACGGTCAGGTTGAAAGTGGTACCACTCTCATCTCCTATCTTCCTGGTAATCCTAATTTCTCCTGTGTGGAGTTCCACTTTAAAGAGATCCGAGTCAGAAGTTGGGACTAAATGGTAAAAGAGCCAAGCATTCTGCCCAGAGTCTGAATCCATGGCTATGACTTTGGTGACCAGGTAGCCAGCAGGGGCAGTCCGTGGCACCATCTCAATGGCTGCTGATGTGTTAGTTGAGGTAGGGTATAGAATATGAGGGGCGTGGTCATTCACGTCCACCACATACACGTTGGCGGTCACAGTGCTGCTTAGTGGTGGCCTCCCCTTATCCTGGGCCTCCACAGTCACAAAAAACTCTCGAAATTTCTCATAGTCAAAGGAGTTGACAGCATAAAGGCTGCCGCTGGCACTGTTAATGGAGACATAAGAGGTGACTGGCAGCCCTTGAATCTCCCTGTCTAGGAGTGAGTAGGTCACCTCTGCATTCTCCTTCTGATCTGGGTCTGTGGCTTGCACAGTGCAAAGCAACACACCTGGCAAATTGTTTTCCTGGATGTAGATGGAATAGGAATCCTGCAGGAAGCTTGGTGGGTTGTCATTTATGTCAGAGATCTCAATCTGCAGTGTCCTTTGAGATGTGAGTGGTGGTACTCCCCCATCAGTGGCTGTCACTGTGATATTGTAGGCAGCTACCCGCTCCCGATCCAGTGGGCCACTCACCACAAGGGTATAGGAGTTCCCAAAGCCATTCAGCCGGAAGGGCAGAGAAGCCTCCAGATCCAGCCTTACTTTCCGGTTGGAGCCTGAATCTTGGTCATTCACACTGAGAAGGGCCACAACAGTGTTAAGGGCAACATCCTCGGGCACTGGGCTGTATAAGTCTGTGAGCACCACCTCTGGAGCGTTGTCATTCACATCTATAATGTCCACCAACACCTTGCAGTGACCCGCCATGGGTACTGGCCCCCGGTCAGTAGCTTGCACGTAGATCTGGTAGGAAGAAGACTCCTCATAATCCAGAGTCCCGCTGACTCTCACTTCCCCTGTAGTGGCATCTATGCTGAAGAGCTGTCTTTCCCGGTCCGACGTGTAGCTGCTCAAGGAGTACCTGAGTTCACCATTAGAACCCTCGTCCGGGTCCGAGGCGTTCAACTTCACTACCAGTGTGCCTGGAGGAGCGTCCTCCCGCAGCTGGACACGGTAAGTGGATTGATCAAAGGCAGGAGAATTGTCATTCGTGTCCAGGACACGAACGAAGATCTTAGCCGTGCCTGAGCGAGCTGGGATGCCCCCATCCACCGCAGTGAGAACCAAGTGGTGCAAGGCAGCCTGTTCGCGGTCTAGGCCCTTCCGCAGCACGAGCTCCAGCACCTTGCTATTCTCCTGCAAGGGTTTAAGGTCCAGCTCAAAGTGCTCGCTGGGGCTGAGCTCGTAGGTCTGCACTGAGTTGGCGCCGACGTCAGGGTCCTGTGCGCTCTCTATGTGAAACCGCGCTCCCGGTGCCACGGACTCGCTTACCTGAAGCTGATAATCCGGCCGCGGGAAGCGCGGAGAGTTGTCATTGATGTCCAGGATCTCCACCTCGATCGCGCTCACTGCCACCGGGTTGTGAGCCAGCACTTCCAAGCTGAGCAGGCAGCGAGGCCGCTGCTCGCACAGCGCCTCGCGATCTATGCGCTCGTTGACGAAAAGCGCTCCGTTGGTCAAGTCCAGTTCCAGGTAGCGCGGGCTTGGAGCACCCAGATGGTTGATGCGCAGACAGCCCGGTCCCAAGCGCCGCAGTTCCAGCCCTAAGGCTCTGGCCACGTTGCCCACGAGCGCGCCGGGGCTCTGCTCCTCCGGCACGGAGTACCGTAGCTGGGAGGCCGCTGGGCCTGGCAGCAGCACCAGCAGCAGCCGGAAAGACAGAAACAGCAGCCGGGGCAAGGACCTCAGGGGTCGCGGATGCTCTGTCGCCCCAGGTCTGGCGCCCGCCTGCTCCATAGCCGCCGGCCCTGGCAGAGGCAGCCAGGGCAGGGCGGGAGGCAGCGGCTTGGCAAGCCTGCTCCACGCCGGGCCCGGGCCCCGCCTCCGCCCTCGCCGCTCTTCACCTCTCACGCACTACAAACGCCCGAGACGGCTCCCCTCCCAGGCGTTCTCAAGGGCTCCGGCCCCGGCCGCCCCCGCTGACTCCCCATATCCCAGCTCCTCCACTCGCCTCCAGGCGGTCCGCCGGGTCTCGATTTTCTGCGACCGCCAGCCGCTGCCGCCGCCGCCGATGCTCTAAGGAGAGGGAGGGAGAAGCGGAGGGGGAGGGGGCGCTCCGCAAGTCCAGCTCGGATTCCGCACCCAAGTGGCGGCGGACTGCGACCGCGCACCGCCCTGCCACTCCACCTACTCCAGCCTCATCTTCTTCATCCCCGGACCCGCTGAATCCCAGCAGACCGCGGGAACGCGGCCACTCCCTTTCTCCCTGCCCCCACCGTCCTGTTCATCCAGTCTCCACGCTCCCAAGCAGGCTTAAAGCATCTTAGCCTGAGAAAAGCCGCTGAGTCCCTAGAACTCCTACTATATAAGCTCCCCAAGTCAAGATTTCAAAGCGCCATCCAGGAAAATAAACTGTAGGGGGCCCTGGGCGGCGCCGTAACAGACAGGGAAAGTAAACGCCCGGGGAGGTGCTTTGGGGTTTTAGGAATATGGACCATTTGTTAAGCTGACCTCACACCTTCCCAACAACGTTTCTTAGTAGTACAGAAAGCCTTTAACTCCCAGGTCAAAGTGCAAAGTGACTAATGCCTTCTCCCAGGAAGCAAGCCTATTTAAGTATCCCGAGATCCAGCATTCAGTCCAGCTCCCAGCCACGTGCCATAACTTTCAGTGTGTACTTTGGCAATTAACCAGTATTTCAGTGTTAAAATTCTCTACTTAAACAACTGGCTCTGTCAAGCTTCAAGAAAAACTCATATTCAACCTGTTTTGGTCACCGTATGAAAAAAAAAATCTAGTAAAATTTTAAGCTATTCTTTCCCACATGCTTTTGCTAATCTTACTTCAAACCTTTTTTTTTTTTTCATTTATCGCCCAAGACATTTTCTTTCAAGAGAGATTAATTTTTTTCTTTAATTGATGACAATGTCGTCAAGAGCCTACAAAGCCATTAAATCAGAAGAGTTACTCTCGGTCTTCCCAGGCAGGCTGGAGTATGAACTCATTAATGCTTTGCAAAAAAAGAAAGAAGAAAGGAAAAAAAATACTACCCTGCTGTTACAAGCAAAACGCAGGAGGCTGGGATTTATCTTACAATAGCAGCAATTTCAAGGGTTGCAGCTCATCTTCTGTTAATATAGGGCTCCTGTACCCCTGTGCCCCTTCAGACTTCCTTTAATTGCTACAATGGCCACGCAAATTCCCTTCAGTTAAGGAAAAGGGAAGGAACAGAGACGGAGGAAGCCTTTCTTTCTATGCTGTGTCATTGCCTCCTCTCCTTTCTGAACAGTCAGCCTTCCCAGCCCTCTCATGTCTCCCAGCAAGGCTTAAAACTACAGCCCCTTATGCAAGATGACTCTTGCTTGCTTAGAGATTCTTTTTCTATCTCAACTCCCAGGATCCTTGAACTACATAGAGAGCCTCTTGGGTAACTTTCTAGCTATGTGAGTGGAAGGAAGCCAGAGTGGGACCTGTCATTTGGCAGGCTTCCCTGCTTGAGAGGACAAGTTAACAGAAGCCAGATTTCCAAGATGGGGGCCAGCAGCACACCCTTTCCTTCAACCTACTAAATGCACCCAGTAACAGCATCCCACGACCTAACCCATGCCTCCTAGAGAAGCCCCGTTTTCCTCCCATCGCTGCCTATTTGTCCTCTTTGTTCCGTCAAGGGTGCAGAGTGGGAAGCAATTTCCATCAAAATGTATTCCTGTCTCCATTCTAAGGTCTCTGGCTTCTCCCTCTTCTGTCTGTATTCTTCCCAAACATCCCCCCCCCCCCCCGCCCCAGTAGCTCTGTCTGTTCGCTGTAGTAATTTGATCTCCAGGAGCCTTAATCTCTCAAGTGCACAAATTGTAGACCTGGCCTATGTCCTCACCCATTACTTATTTCAGAAAACAAATGGCCTGTAAGTGGAATCAAGTTATAAGTTGTCAGGAAAAGTGACCTTTCTTCCTCTCGGCTCCTCCAGCCCTCACAGTCAATGCCACCACTGCTCAAAGCCACTGGGTGTTGACCATGCATGGTCCTATGCCCCTGAAAAGATCACAGGCACTTAAGGAAGAGATAAGGGTGACAAGGACTTTGTGATGTTTTAAACAGAAGACTCAGAGTGCCCCGTGCCTGGGGGCGGGGGTGGATGGGGACAGAATTTGTCATTCAGCAAGAGTAACAGCTGAGATTCCATTTTTTTGTGTTTCAGAAGTAAGCATTAACTAGTATTTACTCCCTCCACGACTGAAAGGGCAAAGGAGCAGCAAAATTAGCATCCTTTCCAGGGACGTTGTACTACAGAGATGGTATTCTGTTGGCACCACAGCAATTTCCTATCTCACACTATTATACTGAGCTTCCCGACAACCTTAACAATGCTCAGAATGTGATTTCTTTCTCACACTGTTGCTAAGTGCCTCATCTACAAATATTTATGCTAATGTTTCGGTCATACTATTGTGTATTCCTTACTGTTTATCATTAAGAATTCCAATTAAAAAGCAGAATAAAACTGACTGGGAATACCAAATACGGAGGTAGTTACACATAGCCATGTATCTTTTAATACCCAACCTTCTGTTTGGTTGTGTTAAGTAGAAGAAACAAAAATAAAATTCATGAGACTGTTGTGATTAGAAGAACTAATAAGTGGTTTATACACTATTTGACAAGGACACTATTGTTATTGGTGATAGTGGTGTTTATGAGTGCATCAACTGTTCACAGGTGATATCTTGGCTAACCATCTATGCATGGTATGACTCCTTAAACACAGACATTTGTGATACGCAAGAAGTAAATAGTAGTAGAGACAGAAGAGCATACTCAAAGTCTAGCTTTTCCGAAGTTTCCAAATACTTCTGGAACTTACCCTGTATCTTGAAAATAAAAAAAAAAAAGAGTAACTTGCTTTTTCATATCTGATGTGTGTATATTGTTGCCCTTTGTTTGTTTTATATGTCTGTGTGAGCGTCTGATATGTGTGTGCAGTTACCCCCTGAGGACAGAAACAGATGTCAGAACCCCTGGAGTTGAAGTTTCAAGTGGTTATGGTCTACTCAATATGGCTGCTAGGAATTGAACTCAGGTCCTCTGGAAGGGTAGTAAGTGCTCTTAACCATTAACCAGTCCCAGAGAAACTTATTCCCAGCTATGTAGTAAAATTACTTTATCACAAAATAAAATCACTTCTTGGTTTGACAAGTAAAAAGTCACATAATTAAGAGTCATAAGACAGGGCATTGCATTTGTTTACCCCTGTGCTAGACAAGAACTTTGGAATCATATTCCTCAATTATATTTCTTTTTTTTTTTTTTATTTTTTTTTTAATTTTATTTTCTATATTCTATGTTTACATTCCAAAGGCTTTCCCCTTTCCCAGTTCCCACCCACCATAGTTCCCATAGTTCCTCTCCCCCCCATCTGTTCCCCAATAATTCCCCCTCCCCCCTCGGTTTCTTTACTAAACTGGAAGCAATCTTTACAGGCCCAGGGTCCTCTCCTTTCTTCTTCTTGGGAATCATTTGACTTGCTATTTGTGTCTTGAGTATTTAGGGCTTCTGGGCTCATTAATATCCACTTATCAGTGATTGCATTTCAGGTGCATTCTTTTGTGATTGGGTTAATTCACTCAGGATGATATTTTCCAGGTCTAACCATTTACCTACAAATTGCATGAATTCATTATTTTTAATTGCTGTGTAGTATTCCATTGTATAAATATACCACATTTTCTGTATCCATTCCTCCTTTGAGGGATATTTGGGCTGCTTCCAATTTCTGGCTATTATAAACAAGGCTGCTATAACCATAGTGGAGCATGTGTCCTTATTGCATGCAGGGGAATCCTCTGGGTATATGCCCAGGAGTGTTATGCCAGGGTCCTCTGGAAGTAACATGCCCAATTTTCTGAGGAACCGCCAAACTGATTTCCAGAGCGGTTTTACCATTTTGCAATCCCACCAACAGTGGAGGAGTGTTCCTCTTTCTCCACATCCTCGCCAGCACTTGTTGTCTCTTGAGTTTTTAATCTTAGCCATTCTGACTGGTGTGAGGTGGAATCTCAGGGTTGTTTTGATTTGCATTTCCCTGATGACTAATGATGTTGAACATCTTTTAAGGTGTTTCTCGGCCATCCGAATTTCTTCTGGTGAGAATTCTTTGTTTAGCTCTGTGCCCCATTTTTTGATAGGGTTATTTGGTTCTTTGCGGTCTAACTTCTTGAGTTCTTTGTATATATTGGATATTAGCCCTCTGTCGGATGTGGGGTTGGTGAAGATCTTTTCCCACTTTGTTGGTTGCCGTTTTGTCCTTCTGACAGTGTCCTTTGCTTTGCAGAAACTTTGTAATTTTATGAGGTCCCATTTGTCGATTCTTGATCTTAGAGCATAAGCTATTGGTGTTCTGTTCAGGAACTTTTCCCCTGTGCCCAAGTCCTCCAGGGTCTTCCCAAGTTTCTTTTCTAATAGTTTCAGTGTGTCTGGTTTTATGTGGAGGTCCTTGATCCACTTGGAGTTGATCTTAGTACAAGGAGATAAGAGTGGGTCAATTCGCATTCTTCTGCATGTTGACCTCCAGTTGAACCAGCACCATTTGTTGAAAAGGCTATCTTTTTTCCACCGGATGGTTGTGGCTCCTTTATCAAAGATCAAGTGACCATAAGTCTGTGGGTTAATTTCTGGGTCTTCAATCCTATTCCATTGATCTACCTGCCTGTTGCTGTACCAATACCATGCAGTTTTTAACACAATTGCTCTGTAGTACTGCTTGAGGTCAGGGATATTGATTCCCCCAGAAGTCCTTTTATTGTTGAGAATAGTTTTAGCTATCCTGGGTTTTTTGTTGCTCCAGATGAATTTGAGAATTGCTCTTTCTAGATCTATGAAGAATTGATTTGGGATTTTGATGGGGATTGCATTGAATCTGTAGATTGCTTTTGGCAAGATGGCCATTTTTACTATATTGATCCTGCCAATCCAGGAGCAAGAAATATTTTTCCATCTCCTGAGGTCTTCTTCGATTTCTTTCTTCAGGGACTTGAAGTTCCTGTCATACAGATCTTTCACTTGTTTGGTTAGAGTTACGCCAAGGTACTTTATGTTGTTTGTGGCTATTGTGAAGGGTGTTATTTCCCTAACTTCTTTCTCAGCCTGCTTGTCCTTTGAGTACAAGAAGGCTACTGATTTGCTTGAGTTAATTTTATAACCAGCCACGTTGCTGAAGTTGTTTATCAGCTGTAGAAGTTCTCTGGTGGAGTTTTTTGGATCGCTTAAGTAGACTATCATATCATCTGCAAATAATGATACTTTGACTTCTTCCTTTCCAATTTGTATCCCTTTGACTTCCTTATGTTGTCTGATTGCTCTCGCTAGAACTTCAAGTACTATATTGAAAAGATATGGAGAGAGAGGACAGCCTTGTCTAGTCCCTGATTTTAGTGGAATTGCTTCAAGTTTCTCTCCATTTATTTTGATGTTGGCTACTGGTTTGCTGTAGATTGCTTTTACTATGTTTAGGTATGGGCCTTGAAT
This sequence comes from Apodemus agrarius, assembly GCA_964023405.1. Lineage (NCBI taxonomy): Eukaryota > Metazoa > Chordata > Mammalia > Rodentia > Muridae > Apodemus > Apodemus agrarius. The sequence goes on along the minus strand of OZ030021.1, from coordinate 26,828,597 downwards.
TCCTGCTCTTTCCAAGACTTTTAGCATGAAAGGATGCTGAATTTTGTCAAATGCTTTTTCAGCATCTAATGAGATGACCATGTGGTTTTTTTCTTTTAGTTTGTTTATGTAGTGGATTACATTGATGGATTTCCGTATATTGAACCATCCCTGCATTCCTGGAATGAAGCCTACTTGATCATGGTGAATGATCGTTTTGATATGCTCTTGGATTCGGTTGGCAAGGATTTTATTTAGTATTTTTGCATCTATATTCATAAGAGAAATTGGCCTGTAGTTCTCTTTCTTTGTTGGATCTTTTTGTGGTTTAGGTATCAGCGTAATTGTGGTTTCGAAGAATGAGTTGGGCAGTGTCCCTTCTGTCTCTATTTTGTGGAATAGTTTGAAGAGTATTGGTGTTAAGTCTTCTTTGAAGGTCTGGTAGAATTCTGCACTAAAACCATCTGGTCCCGTACTTTTTTTGGTTGGGAGGCTTTCTATAACCCCTTCTATTTCTTTAAGGGTTATGGGACTGTTTAGCTGGTCTACTTGATGCTGATTTAATTTTGGTATTTGGTATCTGTCTAGGAAATTGTCCATTTCCTCCAGATTCTCCAGTTGTTTTGAGTATAGGCCTTTGTAGTAGGATCTGATGATCTTTTGAATTTCCTCTGTTTCTGTTGTTATATCCCCCTTTTCATTTTTAATTTTGTTAATTTGGATACTATCTCTGTGCCCTTTGGTTAGTCTAGCTAAGGGCTTATCTATCTTGTTGATTTTCTCGAAGAACCAGCTCTTGGTTTTGTTGATTCTTTGTATGGTTCTCTTTGTTTCTGCTTGATTGATTTCAGCCCTTAGTTTGATGATTTCCTCTCTTCTACTCCTCCTGGGTGAGTTAGCTTCTTTTTGTTCCAGCGCCTTCAGGTGTGCTGTTAAGTTGCTAGTGTATGCTCTTTCCAGTTTCTTTTTGGAGGCACTCAGGGCTATGAGTTTTCCTCTTAGCACTGCTTTCATTGTATCCCAGAGATTTGGGTAGGTCGTACCTTCATTTTCATTGAAGTCTAAAAAGTCTTTGATTTCTTTCTTTATTTCTTCCTTGACCAGGGTGTCATTGAGTAGAGTATTGTTCAGTTTCCATGTGTATGTGGGCTTTCTGTAGTTCTTCTTGCTATTGAAGACCACTTTTACTCCATAGTGATCCGATAGGAGACATGGGATTAGTTCGGTCTTCTTGTATTTGTTGAGGTCTGTCTTGTGACCAATTATATGATCAATTTTTGAGAAGGTACCGTGCGGTGCTGAGAAAAAGGTATACTCTTTTGTTTTAGGATGGAATGTTCTATATATATCTGTTAAATCCAATTGGTCCAAAGCTTCAATTAGTTTCACTGTGTCCCTGTTTAGTTTCTGCTTTCCTGATCGGTCCATTGAGGAGAGTGGAGTGTTGAAGTCACCTACAATCATTGTGTTAGGTGCGATGTGTGCTTTAAGCTTTAGTAAAGTTTCTTTTACGAATGAGGGTGCCCTTGCATTTGGTGCATAGATGTTCAGTATTGAGAATTCTTCTTGGTGGATTTTCCCTTTGACAAGCAGGAAGTGACCTTCTGTGTCTCTTTTGATGACTTTAGGTTGAAAGTCGATTTTATCTGATATTAGAATGGCTACTCCAGCTTGTTTCCTGGGACCATTTGCTTGTAGAACTGTCTTCCAGCCTTTTACTCTAAGGAGGTGTTTGTCTTTGACACTGAGATGTGTTTCCTGTATGCAGCAAAATGTAGGGTCCTGTTTCCGTATCCAGTCTGTTAGTCTGTGTCTTTTGATTGGGGAATTGAGTCCATTGATATTAAGAGATATTAAGGAATAGTAATTATTACTTCCTGACATTTTGGGAATTGTTATTATTATTTGTATTTGAGTGGTTCTCTTCTTTTGGGTTGGATGAGATGGGGTTTCTATCTTGTTTCTTCTGGGGTGTTGTTTCCCCCCTTGTGTTGGTATTTTTCCCCTATTATCCTTTGTAGGGCTGGGTTTGTAGATAAGTATCTTGCAAATTTGGTTTTGTCGTGGAATATCTTGGTTTCCCCATCTATGGCAATTGAGAGTTTCGCTGGGTATAGTAGTCTTGGCTGAAGTTTGTGTTCTCTTAGGGTCTGCATAAGGTCTGCCCAGGATCTTCTAGCTTTCATGGTCTCAGGTGAGAAGTCTGGTGTAATTCTGATAGGTCTTCCTTTATATGTTACTTGTCCTTTTTCTCTTACTGCCTTTAATATTCTTTCTTTGTTTAGTACATTTGGGGTTTTGACTATTATGTGACGGGAAGTATTTCTGTTCTGGTCCAGTCTATTTGGGGTTCTAAAGGCTTCTTGTATATTCATGGGCATCTCTCTCTTTAGGTTGGGGAAATTTTCTTCCATAATTTTGTAGAAGATATTTGCTGGCCCTTTAAGTTGTAGATCTTCATTCTCATCTATCCCTATAATCCTTAGGTTTGGTCTTCTCATTGTGTCCTGGATTTCCTGAATGTTTTGGGTTACCAGCTTTTTGCATTTTGCATTTTCTTTAATTGTTGAATCCATGGTTCCTATGGTATCTTCAGCATCTGAGATTCTGTCTTCTATCTCTTGTATTCTATTGTTGATATTTGCATCTATGACTCCTGATTTCTTCCCAAGGTTTTCTATTTCCAACATTGTCTCCCTTTGCGATTGTTTAGTTGTTTCTACTTCTGTTTTTAGATTTTGTATGGTTTTGCTCAGATCTTTCAGTTGCTTGTTTGTGTTTTCCTGTAATTCTTTAAGGGATTTTTGTGTTTCCTCCTTTATGACTTCTACTCGTTGACCCATGTTCTCTTGTATTTCTTTGGGTGATTTTTGTTTCTCCCCCTTATTGGGATTCACTTTTTGCTCTATATTCTCCTGGATTTCTTTAAGTGATTTTTGTGTCTGCCTTGTATGGGCTTCTAGTTTTTGATCTATTTTCTCCTCTATTACTTTAAGAAATTTATCTAAGTGATCCTCAATCTGCATCTTTACCAGTGATTTTAGATCTGAGTCTTGTTTTTCTGGTGTGTTGAGATATCTGGGATTTAATTGTGTTTGTCTTGCAATGGCTTCTAGCTTTTGATCTATTTTCTCATGTATTACTTTAAGAGATTTATCTAAGTGTTCCTCTATCAGCATCCTGACCAGTGATTTTAGATCTGAGTCTTGTTTTTCTGGTGTTTCGGGGTATCCAATATTTATTGCTGTTGGGGAACTGGGTTCGGATGCCGCCATATTGCCTTGATTTTTGTTAGTAGCGATCTTACGTTTGCCTTTTGCCATCTGGTTAACTCTGGTGTTAGTTGGTCCTGTAGATACTAGCTGGTGCTTGACCCTCCTGTGGGGTTGTAAGGCTATTTCCCAGTGACTGGGATACCTGAATCACTGTCCTGCGGGGCTCTTGCTCACAGATTGCTGACAGGTGGCCTGAGTCCCCCGAGGTCTTAACCTCAGGATATCCCAGGTATTTGGTTCCGCCTGTTGGGCGGCTGCTCTGCACTGCTCCTGCTCAGGGTTCGCTGTCTGATATCCTGTTTCCCCAGGGGTCTTAAAGTTGGGATATCTCAGTTATCTGGTTCCGCCTGCTGGTCCCAAGCTGCTGGGAAGCTGGCTGGGTCCGGTTTCCAGCTTCCCTGCCACTGGCTGGATGGGAGGCTGGTTCGGCCTCCGGCTGGGTCTGGGTACCTGGCACACTGGCTGACTCTGGCTTCCTCACCACCAGCTGGACGGGAAGCTGCAGGCAATATGGCAGCTGCCTGCAGGGAGCTCGGGGTCCGCCCCGCGCGCGAGTGCAGAGTGCACCCGCTATTCTGTGCCCAATTTCCACTCCAGGCCTGAGTCCCCGAAGGTCTTAAGCTCGGGCTGTGTCGGGTACCTGGTTCTGCCGCCGCCGCCGGATGGTTCTGAGCACCTGGGACGCTGGGTGACCCTCCGGCTTCCCCACCGCCAGCTGGGCGGGAAGCTGCAGGCAATATGGCAGCTGCCTGCAGGGAGCTCGGGGTCCGCCGCGCGAGTGCAGAGTGCACCCGCTATTCTGTGCCCAACTCCCACTCCAGGCCTGAGTCCCCGAAGGTCTTAAGCTTGGGCTGTGTCGGGTACCTGGTTCTGCCGCCGCCGCCGGATGGTTCTGAGCACCTGGGACGCTGGGTGACCCTCCGGCTTCCCCACCGCCAGCTGGGCGGGAAGCTGCAGGCAATATGGCAGCTGCCTGCAGGGAGCTCGGGGTCCGCCGCGCGAGTGCAGAGTGCACCCGCTATTCTGTGCCCAACTCCCACTCCAGGCCTGAGTCCCCGAAGGTCTTAAGCTTGGGCTGTGTCGGGTACCTGGTTCTGCCGCCGCCGCCGGATGGTTCTGAGCACCTGGGACGCTGGGTGACCCTCCGGCTTCCCCACCGCCAGCTGGGCGGGAAGCTGCAGGCAATATGGCAGCTGCCTGCAGGCCAATTATATTTCTTAATTACATTTGTAAAATACATCTTCCATGAGATCATTGCCCACAGCAGCAAAAACCAATCACAACAGAATTAAGACTGAAAGAAAAATACTCAAACTCAGAAAACTCCCCTAATTCATATCAAATTTCCTTTATTACTGGCACCATCACAAATCATTTCACTTTGAGTAACCACATGACCTGAGTTTTGGGGGTGTAGGACAAAAAGAACATACTGAACAGTCACTAGTTTTATCAGGTTTTCAGCTGGTCGTTGCACAAATATATGTCACAAAGAGGAAAATCTAATTTTCTTTTTGTTTTTAACAAGTTTGGTTGCTTTAAGACCCTGTCTTGTGTAGCCTAGGTAGGCCTTGAATTGACTGTATAGTAGAGGTGGGTCTTCAACTCCTGATACTCTTGCATTCAACTCCCAAGTGCTGATCTTTCAGGCATGTGTCACTATGCTATGTGGGGCCTCTAAGTTTCATTTGTAACTGGTAAATTAATGCTACTCTACAAACTGAGCATGGGTTACATAACAAAAAGAGAGACAAATAGACACACCTAAGAGTTGGTATAACACAAAGTAGCTTTTAAAGTAACATCTCATTGAAGGCATGGCAGTCCATGTCTCTAACTAATCCCAACCCTCAAGAGGCAGAGGCAAGAGCCTCATGAATTCAAGGCCAGGCAGGGCTGTACAGTGAGATACTGCTTCAAAAATGTATTTTGTTCAAAAGGGTTAGGACTCTTGAACTCCTTTCAACAAGATATACATTTTGCAATAAGATTATGCCAGTATGAAGGTGTAGTCTTCTGAGGATTGGGAGGGACCAGCTATCATGGGCAACACAGAGCAGGGAAAACAAGAGAAACCTGGGCTTAAGGAGGTGGAACTAAAGAGATGACTCCCCAAAATTGTCCTCTGACTCTACAAGTGCACTGAACATGTCAACACACACACACACACACACACACACACACACACACACACACATCACCCAGACTTAAAGTTGTCTTTGTTTTCCAAACAGACATTTTTGGGTTTTTCATTGGTAGAACCATTGATGATGTGTCCACAGGCAGTTTATCTGAAATTCATGGTGACTTTAACAGTTTCCTACTTATCCACAAAGACAAGATGAAGTAAGAAAGCTGCAATACAATATAGTTAAGTGGTTTTTATAATTCTTTGAACAGCCGTGCCGAAGAGTATTTATTAATGGGATGGTTCAACCTAGAGGAATTCTAATGAGGGGCAGAGGGATCTACCCTCCATTTTCCTAGTCAGCATTTTCTCAATGACTCAAGTCTAGTAGGCTGCAACTGTACAGGCCAATGCAGAAGCGAGTTGAGCCCTCCTGGCACAAGAATTATGGCCGTTTAGGACAAGCCACGCCCTAATTCACTAAATTACTACCAGAGTTCTGCTTGAGATTCAGTGCATGCCCCCAATTCATACGTTTGGATTTAAGCTGACTTCTGGCTTCTATGTTCTCCATTAAAATGAGTTCCAAGTCTCCATTCATCACTTTGGATCTCTTATTTTAATAGAAAGCCTTGTTTGGCCCTGTTTCTCCTTTACAATTCTTGGGATTTAGCCACAGGATAAAGTAAAAAGGGAATTTGGCACTAAAGAACATTCTTGTTCCCAAGTGGGATTTGGCCAAAATAGTCATTGATTTTTTTTTTATACATAGATGGACAATCAGACAGATAGTAAGCCGACAGACAGACAGTAACATACATGTGTAGATATGGATGCTACTGAACATTTTTGCATTTTAACTGTTTTTCCAAGATATGATGAACTCAGCCTAAATGAAATCCCAGTTCTGCCTTCTGAACCCATTGTTTCTACTGCTTCAGGGAAAAATATCTACATAATTTTAAAAAGTATCCATTTGCATATACCGATATGAAATAATTGTTGGTTTTGGGGGTCATTTATATCCCATCTCCTTGACAGTTGACAGTTTACTCCTCCTATCCATTTCTAATCTCTCTTGACTCTCATAAGATGTTAATGAGCTGGCATTGATGAAGAAGCTTAATTCCAAAGGCAAAGATTATCAGACTCTCCATGTTTTCCCAGGCATCTTTTCTTCCTTAAAAGAGTCTCTCTGAGTCAGTCTGTGGTGGTGCATGCCTGTAATGCCAGCACTCCAGAGACAGAGGAGGTGGATTTCTGTGAGTAGAGGCCAACCTAGTCTACAGGATGTGGTCCAGGACAGCCAGGGCTACACAGAGAAACCCTGCCTGTAAACAAACAAACAAACAAACAAATAAATAAATAAATAAATAATTTTTCTTGTATTTTTATCTCTTTATGCTTTGTTGAAACTGGGTCTTATGGAAGATATTTTGTTAGGTTTTTTTGAGACATCTCCATACAGGCTTTCTAGTGGCTAGAATAACTTACACTCTTACAAAATGGAGTATAAAGGCTCCATTTTGTTCACAGCCAGGCCAGCAATTGTCATTTTGTCCCTTAATGACTGGATAAGATGGAATACTAATGTTATTTTCACTTCTACGATGTCTAGTAAACCTGAACAAGTTCGCTGGGCATTTATATGCTATAATTTGAGAAGGTTTGTTCATATTATCAGACCAGTTATTGATCGAATTGTTCGATTTCTTGTTTAAAGGTTTTTTTTAAAAAAAAAAAATAAGGTTTTCTATATTTTAGATGTTGAACCTCTGTCAGATGTATAGCTTGCAAAGGTTTTTGTCCCATTACGTAGACTGTCTCATCTTTGGATTAGCTGTTTCCATTGCTGTACAGAAGATCTTTAGTTTAACAAGATTTCGTTTATTAATGGCTGCCCTTTTCTTGTCAGGCTTCTTGTCTCTTTCCCTTTTCTGTTTTGTCTGGTTTATTTGTTGTTTTGAGGTTTGGGTAAGTTGGATTTGTTTTGTTTTGAGGGGATTGGCTTATAAATATATTTGTGGGAGGATATTGGGCATTCACACCAAGGCCTGCCACACACATTGCAAATGCTCCACCACTGAGCTCTCTCCCAGACTCCTCTACCTCATTTTTTTAGTGATCTAACATCTGTCCAGTATACACACCTCTAATAGGAATCTCATTATTGCTCAGAAAACGAGTAATTTCAAGTATTTTACATGAAATCCTATTTAGCTGTTTTTCATAATTACAAACTTTTTTATTTTATTTTGTAGTTGTTGTTTATGAGACAAGGTTTCACTGTATAGCTTTGGCTGTCCTGGAACACCCTTTGTAAACCAGGCTGGCCTTGAACTCACAGAGATCCACCTGCTTCTGCCTCCTGAGAACTGGAATTAAGGTGTGTGCATCACTGCCTGGCTCAAACTTCTTCTTCTTCTTTTTTTTTAGAGACTTCATTTTGATAGTTTCTTACATATATGTGTGTGTGTACATATACATATACATACATATATGTGTACACGTACACACACACACACACACACACACACACACACACACACATACACATACCACCTTTGGTGAATCATGCTGTAAAAAAGTAATTCATCTTCCATAAGCCAAATGCTTCTTGTATTCTCAGCATTTGCTGGAGGCAGTATTTCCCACTCACACTATTCCATGGAAGTAGTGGGGTTCTACAAATGACTTTGGTTTGTTTTTTTTTTTCAGCATAAATTTCACTCATTTTCTTAGTGATAGATTTCACTGTAGCTCATTTAGCTGTCTGACATGCAACATAAAAAGGGAGATAAAATGTACCACATCAAAATTAGCCAAGGTGAGATGGATTTTGGTTTCTATGAATATTAGCTGGTACTTTGAGGCATTCTGATGAGATAATTACCTTAACAAAGTTCATTTTATTAAAAAGTTATTTGAAATAACATTCATGTTCTTCCATTTTGCTTTGTATTTTTTCCTTCTTTTCTATTACAAGCAAATGGAGCATACTATACTGAAAGAGTTGAGAAGAAACCCTGGTTTAATTCTGTGACCATCACTGAAAAGTCATCATGCTGGACACACCCACAACACGCCTCAGCTGGTGCCAATTGTAGCTGTTCCTCATATAGCAGGAAAAAATGTATAAAGCTTCCAAATAAATCAATATTTTATGATTTCTTTTTGTCCAAATCTATTGGCCAGCTCTCCAGTAAATGAAGAGAATACAAGACAACATCAAAAGTTGAAATAATCAAAGTTGGAACAGATCAGTAGCAGTCACTAGAAATGAGAAGCTGTTTTCTAGTTAGTAGAAGTTGGTGAAAGTTTCACTGTCCCTCTTTCTAATTCAGGATCACATCGATTACTACAGAGTTGTCATCCTCCGATCTTTAATATCCTCCCTAATCAAATTTTAATCATGGCCTCTCATCCGTGGCCTTCTGTAGTATCGCGGGCTGAAGGAAGACACCTGTGATCCAGCTGTCATAAGTTCATTTAAAATGTTAACTGTGTATGAAACATTCATTGATTCATAAATCAGCATACACAGAGGATATACTGGACAGTCTTGATACGTGGGATACGAGGACTAGTGTTCCTCATTCTGGCAAGAGCTGTGGAGTAAGGAAGGTTTTTACATCATTCTTTCCACGGGTCAATAGTGACACCCGATAGCCTGTTAAAAACATGACAACAATACTGGTAAAGCCCACCTGTATTCTCTTTAATTTATTTTTTATTATTTTTTGTTTTTCTATTTATTTTGGTTCAATAGTATTTAAGAATACACACAGAACCAAATTCAAATTATTTAATTCTCTAAACCAGCAAAAATTAAAGTGCTCTTAAGTCTCACTCCTTGGTATTGGTATATCTCTCCAGACTTTAACCTCAGCATATGCAAATATATGAACATGTATTTTCCCAAAATGTAATATTCTACGTGTTATTGTATAACATTGCTTTTTAAAGTTTTTTAATATATGTGATGGATGTCTTTCCCTATAATATATATAACATAAGCTTTGTATGTTATATGTATGGCAGGAAAATATATTACATAAACATATTATAAACTATATAACATTTTATAAATTATATGAATATATAACAAAATACATAATATATTTTGTAAATTATATAAATGCATAACAAAATATATCATGTATGTAGTTATATATAGCATACATATTTTAGGTGTATATGTATGTATGTATGTGCCACATATATACAGGTACCTTTGGAGGTCAGAAGAGAGAATTAGTTTATTTATAAAATTTATACATATATACAAATATATATTTATATGTACATATAAAGACTTTGTATATATATAAAACATATATATTATACACAATACTTTTTCTTCTCAGTAAATGTTACATAATATTCATTGTACAAATATTTTATAACATTTTACTCCATAATTGAATATTTAGGTATATTCCTGAAAATGTACTTATATACATGCTTTATATTTATTCTGAAGGACTTTATTTTTTCAAAAAGATAAATTTATCTGCCAGGCATCAGTGGCACACACCTTTAGTCCTAGCACTCAGGAGAGAAAGGCACACAGATCTCTATGAGTTCCAGGATACCCTGTTCTACAGAGTGAGTTCCAGGATAGCCAGGGTTGTTACACAGAGAAACCTGTTTCAACAAACGAACAAGCAAATAAATTTAATTTCAGTGTGTGTGTGTGTGTGTGTGTGTGTGTGTGTGTGTGTGACATGCATACAGTCACCTTTGGAGACCAGAAGAGAGCATCAGATCCCATTGTGCTGGAGTTACAGGCATTGGGAACTGCCTGACCTGGATGCTGGGATCTGAACTTAGGCCCTCTGGAAGAGCAGTAAGTGCTCTTAACTACTGAGAATTCATATTCAGATTTTACTCAGACATACTAAAATGCTTCTCCAATTTATGTTTTTTATCACACTCATCAATCCTAAATAAGATAATTCACTGGTGTATGACTTATCTACAAAATTCCTAGCTCATTGTATACATAAAACAGAGTCATGTTTACCACATATTTCTTTCCTCGATAAAGGTTTCACAATGTAATTTGTATGATTCTTATTAATACATAAAGGATTCCTGGGAAATTCAGCCCATTTGCTTGAATTTATTTCATTTAAATTTACTAATATATTTCAGTGTTTTGAATAATTTTTATCATATACCCAGCAATGTCAAAGTCTGTGTCTTTAAAAAATGTGTTTGTATCTCATATCTAACTCTACCAACTGTCATTCAACCTTTTTGGGCATATTTTTTAAACTGTTAGATTTAATTCTTGGATAAATGAATATTTAAGAGCAACTTTAAAACTTTAAGTCTAAAGCTGAATCCAGTGCACTGAAGTTCACAGCTCACACTTAGAGAGACAACAAATTGCAGCCTCTTGACACAAGCAGGAAAGGTCAGTTAATAGTTTCAAAGTCACAGGTGCAATATCTAGTGTCCTATCATAGAGTAGGGTGACCATTGTTCACAGTAATTTTTTGGACACAAATAACGTACATACACAATAAATAACAAAGTTTAAAACCCTCAAGCAACTATCTGAAAACTTGAGAGTAAAGAAAAAAATCCCTGTCTTCATCTGTGGCTTCACTGTCCACATCTTCAATTTCCTATTGTTAATTGTGGACAAAAAATATAATATAGAACAAGAAGATATCATAGAGGTAGAAATAAAATCTATCACAAATCTGCATATATAGGGAAAGAATTTAGCATGAACAGGAATACCTCATTTGATTATACTCATTTTTTCATGTAATTTTTTGTTTTTTTATGTGTAATTGTTTTGTATGTTCTGTCTGAAAAATCTTTATGTGCCACATGCATTTCTGGTGCATGTGGAGCAGAAGGGTCTGTGGTAATCCCCTGGATTTGAGTAACAGATGGTTGTGAGTTACTAAGTACATGCTGGGCTTGGACCCAAGTCCTCTAGGGTAGCAGCCAGTGACGTTAACCACTGAGCCACCTCTCCAGCGCCTGTACTTACTTTTATTGTGTTCTATACATAATGAGGTTTGTAACAATTAACTATTAAGAAAAACTTGCCGGGCAGCGGTGGCATATGCCTTTAATCCCAGCACTTGGTAGGCAGAGGCAGACATACCTCTGGTCTATGGGATGAGTTTCAGGACAGCTAGAACCCTGTCTCAGAAAAAAAAATACACCTCTTAGTAACATCTTTACAGTAGCTAGCTAAAATGATCATTAAACATTTTAGCAATAAATCATGTTAACTAAAATATATATATATATATTATTTTTAGACAGTGTTATTGCATGTAATTGACTCCCAATTCCAGCTCCTACTCCCTCTCAAATTTATGTCCTCTTTTATTATTATTATTTTTATTGTTGTTATTGTTGTTATAGTTGTTGTTACAAACACATACACACACACATACACATTGTGGTGGTTTGATAAGAATACCCCACGTGGGCTCATATGTTTGAACACATATGGTTCATGGACTCTGAGCCTTTCATAAGTGTAAGCCTTAATAAAATTTTTTTCTATAAGATGCCTTGGTCATGTTGTCTCTTCACAACAATCAAAAAGCAGCTAACACAGACACACACACACACCACACACACACACCACACACACACACACACACACACACACAAAGCTATTGAGCTTACTTATTATTGTATATATATACATATATGTATATGATGTATATGTATATATAATGTTTTTAGGATTTTAGGTTTTGCTACTTATTATTGGATATCTAATTAAGGAGAAGACTGATTCTCCCTTAGTCTGCAGCCATTATTTAACTGTCTATAGTTCTTCATCTAATGACAGTGCCTTGTGAGATTTCCCCATCCACACTGTCATAATAACTGGTATTGCTACTGCCTAGGTCTTGTTTAGGCAACCATATTGTTGAAATTTCATAGGTGTGGCTTCCCTGATGCATATGAAGGGCACAGCTTCACAGCAGATATCTTTGTCTTCTGGCTCTTCTAATTTTTCTATCCTCTCTTATTTAACGTTTCCTGAACCTTGGGTGTAGGGACTGTGTTGTAGATTGGTGCTGGGCACCCTGATGTCAGTGGTTCCCTGCATTTTGACCATTTGCGCTATTCTGTAATGGTCTCAACCTGTGACAAAACAAAGCATCTCTGATAAAAGATACATTTGTGTTGCAGTTTTTAGGATAAGTAGAAGGCAGTCAGAAATTACATCGATTTAAGAAAATAGCCTAAGTAGAATCTCTTATAGGTTTCATAGACTCACCAACAAGAGGTATTTAGATGGATTTTTAGAGTATGAGGCATGAATTCCCTCCTACTGAGTGGTTCTTAAGTAAAAAACAGATGACTATTGTCTACTCCCAAGATATAAATATCATTATCCACCTTTGGGGATATCTCATCATAATAGTTATTTTTATAGTTCGTATGATTCATAGATGAATAGGGCTACTGACTTCTTTCTCCCCTGGAACCTTGCATAGCACCTTCAAGTTCTGTGAGCTAGTCCTCAGTGTGTGGGGCCCCCAGGTCATAACCAATCCAATTTCTGCAAGTCCCGTGTCCAAAATTTGTTATCTTCAGCATTAGGGACTTACCTTCACCCTCTGGAGAATACCCACAGTCTAGAGCTGTACTGCCCTTCCTTCCTCAACCCCAGTTAAAGCTCTTATTTCCTTCACTTTTCCTATTTCCACCTTATTTCAAACAAAATGTATGTAACAGATATCTACAGAACATTTCACCCTAAAACAAAAGAATATACCTTCTTCTTAGCACCTCATGCAAATTTGACCATATAATCAGTCACAAAACAAGCCTTCACAGATACAAGAAGATTGAAATAATCCCATGCATTCTATCAGATCTCCTCAGACTAAGGGTGATCTCCAATGACAACAAAAACAGCAGAAAGTCCACATACTCATGGAAACTGAATAATTCTCTACTCAATGATACCTTGGTCAGAGAAGAAAGAAAGAAAGAAAGAAAGAAAGAAAGAAAGAAAGAAAGAAAGAAAGAAAGAAAGAAAGAAAGAAAGAAAGAAAATAATTAAAGACTCTGGAATTTAACAAATATGAAAGAATAGCATACCCAAACTTATGGGACACAATGAAAGCAGTGCTAAGAGGAAAGTTCATAGTACTGAGTACCTTCATAAAGAAATTGGAGCAATCCTACACTAGCAACTTAACAGACATCTGAAAGCTCTAGAGCAAAAAGAAGCAAACACACCCAAGAGGGGTAGATGGCAGGAAATAATGAAACTCAGAGTTGAAATCAATCAATTAGAAACAAAGAGAACTACACAAAACTAGGAGCTGGTTCTTTGAGAAAATCAACAAGATAGAAAAACCTTTATCCAAACTAACTAAAGGGCACAGAGACAGTATCCAAATTAACAAAATCAGAAATGAAAAGGGAGACATAACAACAGAAATTAAGAAATTTAAAAATCATCAGAGCCTAATACTAAAGCCTATACTCAACAAAAGTGGAGAATCTAGATGAAATTGATAATTTTTTAAGACAGATAGCAGGTACTAAAGTTAAATCAAGATCAGAGAAATTATCTAAACAGTCCTTAAGGAAACAGAAGCAGTCATTAAAAGTCTCCCAACCAAAACAAGCCCAGGACCAGATGGGCTTACTGCAGAATTCTATCAGACCTTCAAAGAAGACCTAATATCAAGTAGGCTTCATCCCAAGAATGCAGGAACCGTTCAATATACAGAAATCCATCTGTGTAATCTGTTATTCACTCTAGTGTTACTTCTCCCCAACCCAATGGTCCTTTTTAAACTTCCTGGTTTCTGTGGTTACTCCAGGTATATGGATACATACATTAAGATTCAGAGCTAGGATCCAGCAGTATTTGCTTTTCTTGGTCTGTGTTACCTCACTCTGTATATATTTTCTAGTTCCTTAAATTTATCCCCAAATTTCATGGTTACATTTTCTCTTTTCTCCACATCCTTGTCAACATTTACTGTCATTTGTTTTGTTGATCTAAGTAATTTTCACTGGGGTGAGATGAAATCTCAGAGTAGTTTTAATTTGCATTTTTCTGATTGCTAAGGATGATGTAAGACTTTCTGAGGTATTTTATACCATTTTTATTTCTTCTTTTGAGAACCCTGTATTCATAGTTATAGTTCATTTTTAATTGGGTCATTTGTTTTCTTGACTTTGTTTTTTGAGTTCTTTATATATTCTGGATATTAATCCTATGTATGACTGGCAAAGAGTTACTTTGCAGGCTTCTTTTCACTCAATTGATTATTTCAAAAAGTTATTTATTTAGTTATTTAGTTAGTTAGTTAGTTTATTTTTAGTTTTATGAGATCCCACTTGTCAGTTGCTGGCCCTGATTTCAGAACAAACTGAATCCTATACCTATGTCATGTAGGGCACTGCCTGTTTTCTTCTAGCAGTTTCTGGGCTTCAGGTTTCACATTGAGGCATCCATTTGGATTTATTGTGCAGGTGATAGTTAGTCATGGATCTAACTTCATTCTTCTGCAAGTAGACATTTAGTTTTCCCAGAACCATTGCTTGAAGAGGCTGTCTTTTCTCCAGTGTAGTTTTGGCATCTTTGTTAAATATCAAGTTACTGTGGTTATGTGCACTCATTTTTATGTCTTTGGTTTTTGTTTTCATTGGTCTACATGTCTGCTTCCATCTTAATACCATGCTGTGTTTGTTACTGTTACTCTGTAATAAATATTGAAATTTGCAATGGTAATCTTTCCAGATTGCTTTGGCTGCCCAGGATCTTCTATGGCTATAAAATTTATCGTTTATTTTATATTTCTGGAAATCATTTTATGGGGATTTTGATTTGGACTACATTGAACTGGTAAAGTGCTTTTGATAAAATGGCCACTTTCACAATATTAATTATTGCGAACATTTCTAGTGTTTTCATTGATTTCATTCTTCAGAGATTAAAAGTCTTCATTGTACAGGTCTCCCTCTAACCTCTTGGTTAGGCTTATTCTAAGGTTTTTCTAGACTATTATGAATGAAAGTGTGTCCATAATTTCTTTCTCAGAATGTTTGGTTTGTGTGTATGCAAAAAGTTACTGGTTTTTCTAAGCCATTTTGTGTTGTGCCACGTTGCTGAATTGTTGATTGTAGAAGTCTTCTGGAAGAATCTTTGGGATTTTTATGTATAATATTTTGTCATCTTCTAATAAGGATAATTTGACTTCCTTTTCCTATATGTATCTTTTAAAATTTCCTTCTCTTGTCATATTGACAATGCTTCAAGTACTAGGAAAAGGAGTGGAGATAGTGGAAAGCTCTGTCTCATTCATGATTTTAATACAATTAACTTAAATTTTTCTCCACTTCATGTGATATTGGCTGTGCATTATATATATGTATAGCCTTTATTACATTTAGATATGTTCCCTTCAGTCCTATTCTCTCAAGGACTTTTACCACAAAAATAGTGTTGGATTTTGTCTGAGGGCTTTTTTTCTTTTTTATATGTATGTATGTATGTATGTATGTATGTACGTACGTATGTATGTATGTATTTACACTCCTTATTTTATTCCCTGCCCCATCCATCCTCCGACTGTTCCACATCTCATACCTCTTCCCCACATCATCTCTACAAGGATGTCCCCATCCCCAATTCCCAACCCAACCAGACCTCTAAACTCTCTGGGGCCTCCAGTCTCTTGAGGGTTAGATTCATCTTCCCTGACTGAACACAGAATTGGAAGTCATCTGCTGTATATGTTTTGGGGGCCTCATATCAGCTGGTGCACCTATTGAAATGATGAGTGGTTTTTGTCTTTAGTTCCATTTATATTTTTATTTCATTTATTCACTCATGTATGTTGAGTCATTCCTGCATATCTGGGATGCAGTGGATGATCTTTTTGATATGTGTCTGTATTTGACATGCCAGTATTTTATTGAGGAGTTTTGTGTCTGTGTTCATCAGAGGTATTGGTTTTGTATTTTTGTTGTGTCTTTACCTGGTATGAGGTTAGGGTAATACCAGCTTTATCAAAGGAGTTTGAAGTGCTCTTTCTATTTCTATTATTTGAAAAATTTAGGGAATGTTGGTTGTAGATCTTCTTTGAAAGTCTGGTAGATTTCTGCTGGGAATCCATCTCAACATTTTATGGTCATTAGAGATTTGGGGGGTTTTTTGTTTCCTTTTGTTTTATTTTGTTTTTGTTTTCAGATCACTGTTTTGACCTTATTTACTATGTGTCAATTTTAGTTGTTTGTTTCTTCTTTATTTAAATTTGGTGGCTTGGATGACTCTAGAAATTTATTCATTTACTTAAATGAATAAATTTTTCTTAGGGTTTCTATTCCTGCAAACATGATGACCAAGAAGCAAGTGGGGAGGAAAGGGATTATTAAGCTTACACTTCCATTCTCCTGTTCATCACTAAAGGAAGTCAGGACTGGAACTCAAGCAGGTCAGGAAGCAGAAGCTGATGCAGAGGCCGTGGAGGGATGTTTTTTACTGGCTTGCTTCCACTGGCTTGCTCAGCTTGCTCTCTTATAAAACCCAAGAATACCAGCCCAGAGATGGTACCACCTACAAGGGGCTCTCCCTCCTTGATCACTAACTGAGAAAATGCCCCACAGCTGGATCTCATGGAGGCATTTCCTCAACTGAAACTTCTTTCTCTGTGATAGCTCCAGCCTGTGTCAAGTTGACACACAAAACCAGCCAGTACACTGACTTAATGAAGTATAGGTTTTTAAATAATTCCATTATATTTTCTCCTTTTGGTTAAAATATCAGTAAAATTTTGATAGGGATTACATTGAACCTCTAGGTTGTTTATTGAATATAAGCATTTAACAATATTAAGTCTTCCATGAGCATAAAATACCTTTACACTAATCTGGGACTTCTATTTCTTTCACTAGGGTTTCATTCTTTTCATTGTACAAACTTTCAGTTACTTGGTTGAATTTGTTCCTAAATATTATAAATTTATTCTTTTTAATGCAATTATTTATTTACTTCTTTTTTATTTATTATTTATGTAGTGCTGGAGATTGAACCAAGGACATGTACATGCTTGGCAACTGTTCTACTGAGGTTCATCACCTGATAATTTTTATTATTTTTGTAGCTATTATAAACAATATTTTAAATTCCTTTTTCAGATATCTTCTTCAGACAATATTTGCATTCTATATCTTTACTGAATTCACTGATTAGCTTTTCACAGATCTTTTTTTTTGCTATTTAAAAGTATTTAATATCTTGACGTCTGCCATTATTAACAATTTTATACTCAGTGTTTGGGTAGAAAAAAATCCCAGTCCTTTATCTCAAACCATTCACCAAAAAAAATGAACTTGGATAGATCATAAAACTAAAAGCTCGCCCAAAGCAATATACAGATTCAATGCAATTCCCATCAAAATCCCAACACAGTTCTTCATAGAGCTAGAAAGAGCAATTCTCAAATTCATCTGGAATAACAAAAAACCCAGGATAGCTAAAACTATCATCAACAGCAAAAGAACTTCTGGGGGAATCAATATCCCGGACCTCAAGCAATATTACAGAGCAGTGGTATTAAAAACTGCATGGTATTGGTTCAGTGACAGGGAAGTGGATCAATGGAATAGGATCGAAGACCCAGAATTGAACCCACACATCTATGGCCAATTGATCTTCGACAAAGGAGCTGAAAACATCCAGTGGAAAAAAAGATAGCCTTTTCAACAGATGGTGCTGGCTCAACTGGAGGTCAACATGCAGAAGAATGAGAATTGATCCACTCTTATCTCCTTGCACTAAGCTCAACTCCAAGTGGATCAAAGACCTCCACATAAAACCAGACACACTAAAACTAATAGAAAAGAAACTGGGGAAGACCCTTGAGGACATTGGCTCAGGGGAAAAATTCCTGAACAGAACACCAATTGCTTATGCTCTAAGAGCAAGAATAGACAAATGGGACCTCATAAAACTACAAAGTTTCTGTAAGGCAAAAGACACTGTCAAAAGGATAAATCGGCAACCAACAAATTGGGAAAAAATCTTCACCAACCCCACATCCGACAGAGGGCTAATCTCCAATGTATACAAAGAACTCAAGAGGTTAGACCCCAGAAAACCAAATAACCCTATCCAAAAATGGGGTACAGAGCTAAACAGAGTCTTTTCACCTGAAGAAATTCGGATGGCTGAGAAACACCTTAAAAAATGTTCAACATCACTAGTCATTAGGGAAATGCAAATTAAAACAACCCTGAGATTTCACCTCACACCAGTCAGAATGGCTAAGATTAAAAACTCAGAAGACATCAGGTGTTGGCGAGGATGTGGAGAAAGAGGAACACTCCTCCACTGCTGGTGGGAATGCAAGCTGGTACAACCACTCTGGAAATCAGTATGGCGGTTCCTCAGAAAACTGGGCGTGATACTTCCGGAGGACCCAGCCATACCACTCCTGGGAATATACCCAGAAGATTCACCAGCATGCAATAAGGATACATGCTCCACTATGTTCATAGCAGCTTTATATATAATAGCCAGAAGCTGGAAAGAACCCAGATGTCCCTCAACAGAGGAATGGATACAAAAAATGTGGTATATATACACAATGGAGTACTATACAGCCATTAGAAACAATGAATTCATGAAATTCTTAGAGAAATGGATGGAGCTGGAGAATGTCATACTAAGTGAGGTGACCCAGTCTCAAAAGAATACCCATGGTATACAGTCACTGATAAGTGGATATTAGCCTAGAAGCTTGGAACACCAAAGACACAAATCACATATCAAGTGATGTCTCACAAGAAGAAAGGAGTGGACACTGGTGCTAGAATGGACCAAAACATCATTGTGGGAGAGCACAAGAACAGTAAAGTGGGAGGGGGTGGATGCGGGAGCAGGGGGAGGGAAAAGGACATGTGGGACCTTTGGGGGTGGGGAACCAGAAAAAGGGAAATGAATTGTAAATATAGAATATATACAATAAAAAAAATAAAAAAAAAACCTAAAAGCTCAAGTTGATAAGTTGTAGATGGTTGTAATTCAGCAACAAGGCTGGTCTGGCAAGGAATCACATTCAAAGACCTAAGTCTGTGAGATCCAGCTGGAATGACACATCTTTAATCCCTCTGGCTGGAACACAGACACACCCTCACTACATACCTTTAATCCCTAACAATAAAGATAAAGTTAGCTTGTAGAAGGAAGCAGCCATGTTTGAAAGTGATGTCTAATTGAGTGGCAGAGAACGTGATGAATCAGAAAGGTTTTACAAAATGAGTCAGAGATCGGATATTGCAATTCTCACAAGAACAACACCAGAAAGAGTATTAGAGCAGCACAGAGAGAAGGCAGTTTTACTGGGACAGTTTTACAGAGAGGTTAAAGAATGATCAAGCTACAGACAAGAGAAGACAGAATGAGCCAGAGAATAAGAAAGAGCTAGAAGAGTAGAAAACATTGCCAAAGTTAGTATGAGGCCAAGCAGAACAATAATGTGAGAAGCCAAAAGAAGCCAGTTTGAATCAGTCAGCGTAGAGAGAAGTTTGGGCCAGAACTGCTGAGTTTAACCAGCTAGTCACAGTTCAGAAAGAGCTAGAAATACTGAGTTTATCCAGCAGTAAGTCTCCTAGATAACAAGTTATCTGGGGAATAAAAATTACTTTTACAATCAGTACTAGAAGAAAATATAAGAACACCTAGCTAACTTGGGATAGACACAAATCAAAACACACAAAAAGAATAATTTTACACTAATTAAAAATTTCAATTTTGGAGGCTAGGGACATAGCTTACTGGTACAGCACTATCCCAACATGTGTGAAGCATTAGTTTGATTCCCAAGAATGAAAAATAAAACAAAAGAGGATTAAAATTCTGGTTCTCAAAAATAAAAAAAATGGCAATCTCAGGACAAATGAATATTTGCAAAGCATATATCTTATGTAGGATTTGTATATATATTTTAAATACTGAAAAATAAGGGGAAAGGAAATTTCCATTCTTTATTTACATGAAACTGCTTACTGAAACATAGATCACATATTGTCTTTGGGAATCCCGGGGATTTCCTATTTCTTTATAATATTTTTTGTGCTTTAGATGTAAAACCTATTGATGTTATAAACAGAAGAAGAATCTTCAAATGCAGATATTAAATTTTCTCTGGTCTTGAATTTCACAGTAGGTTTCTGAATATTATAATAAATGAATAAATCTAATGAACAAGAGACTATTTAGTCATCAATCAAAAATCTCATAAGTGCAATGAAATCAGTCTGAGTACATACTGCCTTCAATACAGTATTTCTAATGAACTATAGATAAAATATTGATTAGTTTTAAAATAAAACTCTAGTCTAGTATAAAAATAATGTACTTCAGAGCAGAGACAAATATAAGAAGCAGATGGGAGCTGAAATATGCCTAAACAACACATAAAAAATTCACAATTCATCACTCTGAATCTTAGAGATAAAAATAACAACACAAACTACTTTCAACTCACTTATCACACTGAAGGTAAACCTTATTTGGCAATAGAAACTGATATGAATAAAATATTTGTGAATCCAATGATGACAGATTAAAAAGGACATGGCATAAGGAAGAGAGACCAGGGCTGTGTGCTTTGCTCTTCACAGAGAGGCAATCAGATCTATTCGATTTTCTAGTTGGACAGAAGGTAAGAAGTGTCATAGTCACAAATTATAGATTGCTGTACTTTTCCCTATACTTATATTAATTCTTGGTGACAAAAGTGTCTGGAAGAGACATTTAATCTTATGCATATAAATAATTAACTATCTTGTTCGGGTTATTGTTAAAAGCTTTGATGAAAATATGGAATACACCCATTTTTTAAGGAGAAGAAACCAAATAACAGCTTTTTTTCTACTAAATGACATTTTCCAAATAGTAAAAGCAGGAATAAAAAACTGTGCCTCTTTTTAATTGCTTACGTATCTGTATTGTTTCTGGGTACTAAGTTGGAGAATAGAGGCAAACTGGCTTAGCCCTAACCCAAAGTACTCTTAGTATTTTCCCAAACTTTCCCATGTGGATACTGAAGACAAATCCATACCCCCCAAACATTAACGAAGCCAGAAGACAACATTATTCCTAAGCACAATGTGTTTCCTCTCAACCTGGAAGAGGCTTTATCTCTTTATCAGCTCTTCTCATTGGCATTCTCTCCAATATCAACTCACTATAAGTTTGCTAAATTTTTTAAGGACATCATGACCAGGCCAATGAGTACTTGAGACCTCTTCTTACTTGATTTCTATAACATCCTACATCTGGAAGCAACTCTGATCCTTCAAACTTCCTCTTCTAATTTGTGTTAAGTACTCCTTTCAGGATTTTCTCCTATGTCTCCTACTATTTCTTCTCTGTAAGATTTTAAAATGTTTCCCATACCTATCCCACCCTGACACCTCACTTCATGTATTGTTCATTATTCCAGCCACATGTCAGTTTCAAGTATGACCATAGTCCAGATGACTCAAAATGTATCCTCAGAATCCAATCTTTCTCAGATCAACAAATATGACATTGCCAAAGCCGAGCACATCATTTCCATGAACCTTGATAGAGTCTACTTGTTCTCTGACCATAACTGACCTATCAGTTCTCCTCCTCACATCCCACCAAGATATTTCCTCCTGGCATCAGTTTAAATCTCCATAGCTGGCTACTTGGATATACTAAAAGTGGTCTAATTATTTCTAATAATATCTTTGAAAAGTCTAACTCTGGCAAAAGAAGGTCTATACTTTCACATCTTCTCATTTTTTCCTGTACAATTATTCTCTGTGTGTGAATGCACACTTACTTACAAATGCAGTTGTGTGACACCCATGTTTCTCTTCTTACCTTCTGACCCTTTGTTGTTTTTTAATTTTCTACAATAGGCTAGGTATCCCATTGTGATCATTTGTATATGCTTGTTGTAGAGTATGGCACTATTAGGAGGTGTGGCCATGTTGAAGTAGGAGTACCACTGTGGGAATGAACTTTAATACTCTTGTTCAAGCTGCCTGGAAGCCAGTATTCTAGCAGCCTTCAAATGATGTATAAAACTCTCAGCTCCTCCTGCACCATGTCTGCCTGGATGTTTCCATGCTCCCACCTTGATGATACTGGACTGAACTTCTAAACCTGCAAGCCAGCCCCAATTAAATACTGTCCCAAGATAAAAAAGTTACCTTGGTCATGCTGCCTGCTCAAAGCAGTAAAACCCTAACTAAGACATCCACCATGCTCTGTGAGTTCTCCTTATGCTGTCTCCTATCTTGCAATAGGAATACTATGTATCCAACTTTTAGGAGTTCTGGGAATTTGAACTCAAGTCTTCACACTTGTATAGCAAACACTTCTGTCAACTAAGACATCTTCCCACGACTCTGTATGATTATTTTTAAAAGTAAATTTTGAAAAAACATCATGTTAAAACAAAATAACAACACCATTAAAATATTTATTTACACAAGACTAAATGCAACTGGTTCAGAGAAAATATACTTTGGCAATATTTAACATAAGAGTACATTATAAAAGATTTTAAAATCCTTTGCAACAAAATGTTTACTTTTCCATCACTACCATTAAAGCCATTCCTATGTTTTTATGTTTCTTATTTTTTGAGAAAAAAGTCACTTTGTCATTTGATTTTTTAACATGAGAAAATATAAAAACTATAATTATTTGGATTCTGAACATCCAATCAGTCACCTTTATATGATTTGAAACAAGGCAATTCAACTACTTTTTTTCAATCAACTTCATAAATTTCCTAAGTGTCTAATTTCCCATTTCTGTTGTATTATTGATATAAACATAATTTTAGATAGTCAACTTCACTTGGAAACAAGCCAAATAATTACAGGCAAATTTATGTAGTCTTTAAAACTATATTGACCTTTGGGGGAATCAATATCTCTGACCTCAAACAGTACTACAGAGCAATTGTGTTAAAAACTGCATTGTATTGGTACAGTGACAGGCAAATAGATCAATGGAATAGAATTGAAGACCCGGAAATGAACCCACAGAATAATGGTCACTTGATCTTTGATAAAGGAGCTACAACCATGCAGTGGAAAAAAGATAGCCTCTTCAACAAATGGTGCTGGTTTAACTGGAGGTCAGCATGCAGAAGAATGTGAATTGGTCAACTCTTATCTCCTTGTACTAAGATCAACTTCAAGTGGATCAAGGACCTCCACATAAAAGCAGACACACTGAAACTAATAGAAAAGAAACTGGGGAAGACCCTGAAGGACATGGGCACAGGGGGAAAGTTCCTGAACAGAACACAAATAGCTTAAGATCTAAGATCAATAATTGACAAATGGGACCTCATAAAATTACAAAGCTTTTGTAAAGCAAAGGACACCATCAGAAGGACAAAATGGCAACCAACTAATTGGGAAAAGATCTTCACCAACCCCAAATCTGACAGAGGGCTAATATCAAATATATACAAAGAACTCAAGAAGTTAGACCCCAGAAAACCAAATAACCCTATTAAAAATGGGGTACAAAGCTAAACAAAGAATTTTCACCTGAAGAAATTCAGATGGCTAAGAAGCACCTTAAGAGATGTTCAACATCATTAGTCATCAGGGAAATGCAAATCAAAACAACACTGAGATTCTACCTCATATCAATCAGGATGGCTAAGATTAAAAACTCAAGAGACAGCAGATGCTGGTGAGAATGTGGAGAAAGAGGAACACTCCTCCACTGTTGGTGGGATTGCAAGATGGTACGACCACTCTGGAAATCAGTCTGGCGGTTCCTCAGAAAATTGGGCATGACATTTCCAGAGGACCCTGTCATACCACTCCTGGGCATATACCCAGTGGATTCCCCTGCATGCAACAAAGACACATGCTCCACTATGTTCATAGCAGCCTTATTTATAATAGCCAGAAGCTGGAAAGAGCCCAGATGTCCCTCAATGGAGGAATGGATACAGAAAATGTGGTATATTTATACAATGGAATACTACTCAGCAATTAAAAATAATGAATTCATGAAATTTTTAGGCAAATGGTTGGAACTGGAAAATATCATCCTACGTGAGGTAACCCAATCACAAAAGAATACACATGAAATGCAATCACTGATAAGTGGATACTAATTAACCCAGAAGCTCGGAATACTCAAGACACAATTAGCAAATCATATGATTCCCAAGAAGAAGGGAGGAGAGGACCCTGGTCCTGAAAAGACTTGATCCAGTATTGTAGGGGATTACTAGAACAAAGAAATGGGGGGGTGATTGGGGATTGGGTGGAGGGAAGAGGACTTATGGGACATGTGGTGAGGGGGGAACTGGGAAAGGGGAAAGCATTTGGAATGTAAACAAAGGATATAGAAAATAAAAATTAAAAAAAAAGAATGATAAGAGATGAAAGATGAAAAAACAACTATATTGACAAATGTTTTTATTTCTTAAATGTAAAATTTTGCATTTCCTTAAATCTTATTTAATATTTAATAATGAATATATATTAACTTTATAATAACATACCTTATATTTATGGGTCATTTTAATTATTTTTAAATACCCATGGAAAAATTAAAAGATACATAAATATATTGTGCATGGTCTTGGTATTACAGGTTTTTTCTTCAAAATATCTATAATGTAGCTGTGGCACATTTTAATGCAAAAGTTGCTTTGAAATCATTTCATCTTTACAGAATCTCCATCTTCTTAGGATAAAACATAAAATCCTAAGGATTGCACTGAAACGTCATCTAAATCTTATTATTTGATAACTTAACCTCAACTTTTCTCTTGTTTGGACATATAAACAATGTTTGGGGCAAATAAGTCTATTTTTCAGCAAATTTTGTCTTTCTTATTTTTCTAGGCCTTTATTTAGGGTTTTCACTATGACTGAAATAGTCATCATCTACTCTACTCATTTGCTTCACATGGTGATTACCCATTAATTATTCTTTTTTAATTTTTTTATCTTTTTGGTTTTTTAAGACAGGGTTTCTTTATATAGCCCTGGCTGTCCTGGAACTCACTCTGTAGGCCAGGCTGGCCTCAAACTCAGAAATCCACCTACCTCTGCCTTCCAAGTGCAGGGATTAAAGGCCTGTTCCACAATTGCCTGGCACCATTAATTATTCTTAAAGGAGACATACATTGGAAGATTTCCCTGCCTAGCTGAATACTCCAACAAACACCATACTAAGTCTGTTGATGTCCTTTTCAGTTTCCAAGATTAGATGTATTCAGGTCAACTTTAGCTTCAATGTAATTGTATTGTAATTTATGGTCTACTGGTTTATCACCATTTTTTCCTTCAAATTGCTCACAGCTTTTGATTTTCTAATTTTTATGTAGGCCTGATGTTTTAATTATTCTCCAATATATAAATTTTTTAAATCAGTGTTTCACAGTTCATAATAGAGTGGTTTTTTGGTTTTGTTGTTTTAAGATTTATTTACTTATTTCATGTATGTGAATACACTGTCACTGTCTTCAGACACACCAGAAGAAGGCATCAAATCCCCATTATAGATGGTTGTGAGCCACCATATAGTTGCTGGGAATTGAACTCAGGACCTCTGGAAGAGTAGTCAGTGTTCTTAACTGCTGAGCCATCTCTCCAGCCCTGCTGTATTTATTTTAACAATTATATCTTACTTTTCTCCACACTTGATTATGCTCAAAAATACCAACTTAATAAATAAATATGCAAAATTTCATGTCAAGTAAAGCCATAAATACTACTTTAATAAAGATTGGCTAATGAACATATTTAAGTAAAACCATGTGCTATTTTGTTCAATTATTCAATGTACCAAAGAATATATTATTATTAAGCTGAATTCCCAAATTTTAGAAAGTCAGAAATTTCCTCATCAAGGCTTAGAGAAAATGAAAAAACTCATCTTTAAGGGAAAAGTAATTCATATATTTTAAGACGTACATAAAAGCACTTCAATATTACTTAGACGTTAGTCTGCTGGTAATAAAACTATGATAGAGAATATCAGGTAATGGCAGCCTAAATTATTCACACCAGCCATCCTACTGAAAGCAAGTAAATGTTCTGGATAATATATTAAATCTTAAAAAGGCCTGGAAGTCTGACCAAACAACGGGGAAATTGAAGGGCAAATATGGGGATGGTCTAACCAATGAGCTGTAAACCCCATAGGTTACAATGCACAGACAAAACACTCCCAGTGGCTAGTGGCATGAAGTTTGCCATCAACCACTTTCTGATTGGGTTTAAGGCCTTTTCCACGAATTGAAAACCATACCTGGCACTGTTACTGGAGTGAAGAATTTGTGGCTAGGCAGGTCATAGGCCCTAGCAGAGCATACACTGCTATGCTTCTGCTAAATGAAGAGTATTAAGCCAGTTCCTAGTGACTTGTGGTTATACCCATAGCTTAGTGTACTGGTCAGCCCAGAGATTCTTCTTTTGCAGTAGATGGTGGCTAACACAAAAATCCACAATTGACCATGGGTCAGAGAATGAGAGACTGCAGAACGCCCTAAATGGAACAGCTGAATCATGTCCTCTCCACCCAAGGTTCAGAGAAAGAGGTTCCAGCGGTGAAAGAGGATGCAGAAAAAGTATAAGATCCATAGGTGGTGGATGACTACAAAAATGCTGTTTTATGGACAGCAGCAGGACAGTTGCACATATGGATTTATAGCAGTAGAGACATCATACACAAGACCTGCCCAGGCTCAGACTAGACAAAGTTCCAGCATGAATTTTGTCATGGGGGTGAATTCGGTGTCTAGCTAAGGAGCCATGGGCAACTGATAGCTGCTAGGGGCCAGGGAGGTTCTTTAAGGGCATAGCCACCCTCCAGTGAAGGCCATATGGCCAAGAAGATATAGGTAGCATAAACTGTACTTGATACATTTTTTAAAAGGGGGACTCAAGTCAAGCATGGTGGTACATGTCTCTAATCCCAGTATTAGAGTCTACTCTAATCAAGAAGCAGAGACAGGAGGATCTCTATGAGTTTGAGGTCAACCTGATTTACATATTGAGTTCTATGACACATAAGGAAAGAGCCTGTCTCAAAAAAAAAAGGATGGTAGTGAAGGGAATATGGGTCTGTGATGAGTAGGAGGAGAGGGAATATGACCAAATTACATTATTAAAAATTCTCAATGAATTGACAAAATGAGGAAATAAAAAGAAAACAAGTGCTGCAGAGATGTGAAGAAAGAAGAACCCATATTCGCCATGGGTGGCAGAGTAAACTGTACAACCACTATGGAATCTGATGTAGATGTTTCTCAAAAAAGCTAAAAATAGCTGTACCACTTCTGGGAAAACACTCAAAGGAGATCCTGCACATCTAGGTTCCTCACTGCTCTATTCGCAGTGCTAGGAAATGAATCAGCTTAGGCACCCATCAACTGATGAATAGATAATGGGAATGTAGTACATACACACAGTGGAACTTTATTCAGCTATACAGGAAAACACAAATATGAAAAATTTCAGGAAAATGGACAGAATTATAAAATATTATACTGAATGAGGAAGTGCAGATCCAGAAATACAGATGCTTCATGTTCCCTTCATATATGAATTCTGGTATAGAATCTTGAAGTTTATGTGTTTAATTTCAAACATCTGTAGCGCTCAGGAAGCTTAAAAGGTCCCATGAGAGAAGGAAGGGAAGAGGTCTTAAGAAGACAAAGGGATGCAGAAAGCACAGGGTGGGTGAGAGAGGACAGTACTACAGGTTAAAGGTTTAATCTGGGACAGTGTGGAGGTAGAGGGTCTGGGATTGGTTAACCAAATCAAAGATGTTGGAAAAGTCCCCATGGAAACCCACTACTCTGTAAGCTAATATAAAGATAAAGATATGTTTAACTATGTTGTTTTAAGCCACACAGTTTGCAGTGTTTTGTTGTAGCAACACAAATGAACAGACAAACCCTTTCAAAGAGTTTAAAGCGAAGGAACTTGTCTCAATTTATTGTATGTGGCCAGTGTCACATTGATGGCACATCCTGACAGAGCATTATGAAAATGGAAAACAACAAGCCAACTTCTATAACCATGAATTTACAAAATTTTAACCAAAACAGCAACAAACTAGTCAATGTTCTTAAGGAGGATAAGGTATCACAACTAATCTGAATTTATTCTAAGTTTGCTCTGAGTTTGAAACAATGCAAGACTGAATTGGTTTCTCATGAGTAAATAAATCTGGCTTACTAAATACATATATACATGTGCACATGCCTACATACATACATACATGTATATACATACATACATACATATATACATACATGCATACTTACTTGAAAAAATATGGCCTCAATTCACAAACAGAAAAATATGTAATATGGCTAAGATCCATTGATTATGCTTTTTAATTCTTAGTAAATTAGAAAAACATAAAATCTCCTTAATCTAATACAGGGTCTTTGATAACATATTTCATGTTAAATACTATGCTATTCCTCTGAGGTTCAGAATAACGTAAAACTACCCATCATAATCATTTCTGTTTAGTATGATAGATTTCATAGTTAATGCCTGAAAGCAAAATATATGTTTAGAAAATAAAAATTAAAACAAGCTAGTATTACACGTAGGTAGTATGATAGTGTATGCAAGAAAATCAAGAATAAGGGCTGGAGAGATGACTCAGCAGTTAGGACTGACGGCTCTTCCTGAGGACATGAGTTCGATTCCCAACATCTACATGATGGTTTACCATCACCTATAACTCCAGTTCCAGGCAGTCCAATGCAGTATTCTAACCTCTTTGGGTACCAGTCACAAATGTGGTAAGACATACATACAAGCAACACACACACACACACACACACACACACACACACACACACACACCTAAATATTGTCTTAAATAAAGATTAAACATTTTATTTTAAAAAAGAAAAATCTGAAATGATATAAACTTTAAACTAAATTTGGCAAACTAAAGTTGACAAAGATATTAGTACAAATTACCATAAAAGTCAGTTTTACTTCCATATACCTATAACAAAAAGAATTACAAAATTAAACATTTAAAGGCCTTGTAAACATCCCAACAATGTCAGCTCTTGTGCAATAGCTCTACGCACGCACTCATACAAACACAAATAAACATGGAGAAAAATAATTGACACAAATGAAAGGATATGCTTTAAGAGTAAGTTCCTTGTTATTGCTTATAAGCCCCATATTCTTATAAATTCAATAAAAATCTGAATAAAATATTGTCAATATAAGCTCTATTTTCTATAGAGTCAATGTGATATCAATTAAACTCAAAGCAAGGAATTTATGGCAGAAATTAAACCTATTTTACAGTTTATATAAGAAATGAGAAGGGCCAAAAATACCTAAATTAATCTTAAAGTAGGAGAACTTGCACGATTATACACTGACACAAATTTAAACTGACTATATTTAACACAGGAGACAGGCACACAAATAGGCAAGTAGAAAAATGAAACATAATAGAGTCTGGAGACAGAAACAACTTTTATGGACACTTGGTTGATGACTATGTAAGCATTGCAAAGTATATAGTGAAGGGGGACTCTCTTTTAAATGAATTTGTTTATTCACTTTACATCCCAATATAAGCTCCCCCTCTCCTCCCAGTCCCCGCCTCTCAGAGCTCTTCCTCTGAGACTGAGAAGAGTGAGTCCCAGGAGAACTTTTTTTAAATAGCACTAATTAAGTAGTGTTAAGAATATAAAAAAATCCAACTGGGTTGAGACACACATACACAAAAATGAATACTGACTCTCACATTACACCTTACTGCAAAAACATCATTGGATAATCGAAGATCTAAATGTTCAAGTTAAGACAAGAACACCTAAATGCAGCCATTTAGATTTAAGTTTTATTGAAATTTCTCACATTGAGGATTTAATCCCATTATTTGGCTGACCAAATTTCAAGTGCTCAATAACCAACCACGTGCCTGATAAAATACAGATATAAAAAATTCCAAAACATCTGAAAGCTGTAATGAACAGGAATATTCTAGAAGATGAGAAGGAGTCATCTTCAGAGATTTGAAGCAAGCTACTTTTGCTTTTAAATGACAGAAAAATGAGCTGGCAAGGTGTCTTGATCCATAAATGTTCTCTGTGTAAGCCTGAGGACTTGAATTCAGATCACCAGAATGCACGTAAAAGCCAGGCACAATGGCAGCAGCATCTATAAAAACAATGCTATGCAGAGGACAAGAAAGCAGGAGCCTAGTCAACTGCTGGGCTTCAGGTTCGATGAGAGAGCGTGTCTCTGAATCCGAAGTGGAGCATAGTAGAAGATATCCAACTACACACTTTGGCCTCCATATGTGCACATGCACACACACCATACACACACATACAGAGAGAGAGAGAGAGAGAGAGAGAGAGAGAGAGAGAGAGAGAGAGAGAGAGACCTGAATAATTAAATGAAATGATAAAATAAATTATAAGTGAGATAAAGAGAAATATTTCTATATTGAACCTTATTAGATCTGTTCATCAATAGCCATGAGGCCAGCAAGGTAGTTCAGTGGTGGGCTGATTAGATTTATGTCAACTTGACACAAGCTAGAATATGGAAGAGGAGGAAGCCTCAATGGAAAAGATGCCTCTGTAAGATGGGGCCTGTAGGGTGTTTTCTTAAGTCATGTTTGATGGGGGAGAGCCCAGCCCATTGTAGGTCTTGATACCTGAGGGCTGGTGGTCCTGTATTCTATAAGAACACAGAATGAGCAAGCCATGAGGACCAAGCCAATAAGCACCTCCCCATGGTCTCTGAGTCAGCTCCTACCTCCAGGTTGAGCTCCCGTCCTGATTCCTTCAGTGGTGAACAGTGATATGGAAGCATAAGCCATGTAAATGCCTTCCTCCCCTAGTTACCTTCTATCATAGCATTTTATCATAGCAATGGCAACCCTAACTAAGACAACTGAGCAAAGAGGTACTTGTTGCCATGCCTGACTATGTTAGTTTACTCCTTGAAACCCATACGATGGAAAGACACAGCCAACCCTGGCAAGTTGTTCTCTGATAGTGTGCCAAATTCTTGAGACAAGAAAAAGGAATTAAAAAGCAATGAAATTCTCTAAATACTACTCTGGAATAATACTGGGTTTTTGTTTCTAAGTGGAAAGAAATCAAATAAAGAAAACACATATGTGGAATAGATATTATAGTGATTTAAGTATATTTGGTCTATAAATTTATGTGGGTTCTTTGTAAATATTTCACATAATTACAAAAATAAAATGTAAAAAATCAAGTCCTAAAATTGAAAGCAACTTGAAATAAATGAGCCTGGTTCTTATATATAATTGGTGGCTTAGATATCTATAAAGAGATGGACTATCCAAAGAAAAGTTAAAACAGTAAAACAGTCAAACAAACAAAAACCCAGTAACTTCCCTGGGTGTGCCTACTGCTGTCTGAATCTTAAAAATAGTAAAAATGGTAAAAAAAATATATTTAACAATTACAGAAACCATGTTGTTAGATCAGTACTAGTATTATTTTCTAAGACGGTTGCTTGAGTGGTGTGTGGTAACAAAATCTTGTTGATATAACTAAAATTTTCAATTTGGCATTTTAGGATAAAATGAGATATACGTGTAAGATTGATGAAGTTAAAACCTCAGAATGGTGACCTTGAGTTTTAGAAAGATTTAATATGAACTTGTATGCTTTGTCTTTTTAAATATTAATCTCTTTTTTGCTGTTACTGTTTTGGTTTTGGCCCAATTTGTTTTGCCTTTTGAGACATCGTTTCTCTGTGTAGCCCTAACTCTGCTGGAACTTGTTCTGTAGGACGGACTGATGTTGAAGTCACAGAGATATGTTTGCCTCTGCCTTCCAAGTGCTGGCATTAAAGATGTGCACTGACGCCTGGCTGAAAATAAAAATCTCATAACCAACAATATTTAAAAACACCAATGTTTACAATAAACGCATTTGTTTTCTGTATTATAATTTTTAACATTTTCTACTACAAAAAATGAAAGGAACACTGGAGAATGGAGGATTACAGGTCTAGGAAAGGTGAAACACAGCATGAATTAGACATTTTTCATAGCAGAAAACAAAGGAAGGGCTCAAACCACTACTAAGAGCCACATGGAGAAGATTCTGGGTGTTACTGGTTCTAAAAAACCATGAGAAGAGCACATGGGAATGTCATGTGTTATTTTTGATACTGTGCTACTCAGTTACTTCAAAATGAAAGATTTAAAAGACGCTATACACACACACCCAAACTCAGCAAGCAACTTAAGCAGAACCCCACTGAACAAAACTCAAATAATTTGAACATTAAATATTAATGATAGCAATATATTGAATCATATTAAATATATTTGTCTAGTTTGTCCAACATTTAAAAAAACTGTTGTTGGGCTGCTGAGATGGCTCAGTGGTTAAGATCACTGTCTGCTCTTCCAAAGGCCCTGAATTCAATTCCCAGCAACCACATGGTGGCTCACAACCATCCATAAGAGATCTGACACCCTCTTCTGGGGTGTCTGAAGACAGCTACGGTGTACTTACATATAATAATAAATAAATCTTTTTTTAAAAAAAGTAAAAAATTGAAAAAATAATTTAAAAACTGTTGTTACTTTTTGTGTGGCACTAAGAAATGAACTTGTTGGGTTTTGGTTTTGGTTTGGTTTGGTTTTACAGCACGGGAGACTAAGCCTTTGTCCTCGCACGTTCCAGTCAAGCACTCTACCACTGACCTACCTACCCAACAGTTTGAGGCAGTGTCTCACTAAATTTCCCAGGCTAGCCTTCAACTTACTACTTAGGCCAGGAAAGCCTTGAACTTGTAATCTTCCTGTTTTAGCCTCCTATAAAACTTAGATTAAAAAAAATCTATGCTACCAGGCTAGCCTCAATATTTTCAAAACTACTAAATAGATGAGAGAATCGAGAATTGATGCTACCTTTCAATATTAGTTATGGT
Source organism: Apodemus agrarius (assembly GCA_964023405.1). Classification (NCBI taxonomy): domain Eukaryota; kingdom Metazoa; phylum Chordata; class Mammalia; order Rodentia; family Muridae; genus Apodemus; species Apodemus agrarius. The sequence goes on along the minus strand of OZ030021.1, from coordinate 26,795,231 downwards.
TTCTAGTGCTGTAATCAAGCATCATTACCAAAGCACCTTGGGGAGAAAGGGGTTTATTTCATCTTACATATTGGGCTAACAATTCATTCTTGATGGAAGTCAAACTAGGAACTCACGCCTGGCAGGAACATGGAGGCAGGAACTGATGCAGAAATCATAGAGGGAGTACTGAGTTCTGACTTGTTCCTTGGAGTTGCTCAGTCCGCTTTCTTATAGCACCCAGGATTACCAGCCAATTGTGGCACTTCCCACATCACTGAGTGATCTTGTACCAGTCATCAATCAAGAAAACGGCCCACAGGCCAATCTGATGGTACATTTTCTCAGGCAAAATCCCCCCCTTCCCAGATGACTCTAGGTTGTGTCAGGTTGACATTAAACTAGCCAGTACATTTTCCTACAAGAACTGTACCTCAGAATAAACAAATAGGTGAAGAGAGGTTTTCCATCATATAAATATTCCAGCTAATGAGGAAAAAGGAATGACTGCATTCTGCCTATGGTCCTCAATAGTATCTTTGTGTACTTTGTGTGCCTTTAGGCTCAAAGTTAAGTTCAAAATGATATTAAAACATCATTCTTTTCACTGTGCTTACGTTTTCACTAATGATGTAAACGTATCAAATGTATGATGGTGAGACTCACCACCACAGACAAGTCAAGCCACTGTCTTCAGGCTTCACTTAATCATCATCACATTCATGACCACACATTTGCAGTAAGAAAATACCAATAAGAATGACCTTAATGAAGCACTGCTCTTATTATCAACCATTAAACACCCATTTTAAAGCATTTTATGCGAGGAAACCAAACTAGAAATTATACTTGAGATGTTTCTGCTGCATACTGAAGGATGACATTGTCTCAAAGAACACTAGTTATTACAGGATGAGCTGGGTGTTTCTCTACAGAACAGTATTTTTACTGACAGGAAATATTTACAAACCATGACTATCTGCCTGATGTTCTCTCAAAAACAAATGGAATGAGCTAGTCACCGTAGAGAAAACAAATAGCAATATTTAATATGAATGATAAAACTCAACATTTGGGTTGAGTGAACTTTTGGGAAACTATGGGGGTTGAAGAGATGGCTCAGCAGTTAAAAGCATTTGCTGTTCTTCCTGAGGACCTGTGTTTAATTCCCAGAACTTAGGTGGCAATTCACAACTGTCTGTAATATTAGTTCCAGGAAATCCGATGCCCTCTTCTGGCCTCTGACAGAACAAGACACACATGTAGTAAATAGACATATATGCAGGTAAAACACCCATACACATAATTTTTTAAGTAATTAAATGTTTGAACTCTGGGCAGTGGTGGCACATGCCTTTAATTCCAGCACTTGGGAGGCAGAGGCAAGCAGATTTCTGAGTTTGTGGCCAGTATGGTGTACAGAGTGAGTTCCAAGGACAGCTCAGGCTATACAGAGAAACCCTGTCTTGAAAAACCAAAAAATTTTAAAAAATGTTTGAACTCCTGGAAAATATGTATCTACAACTGTGAGATTCCAGCTTCATAATATGAAAGGTTCTCTTATGGGATCACTGACTAAACTATGTCTACACAAAAAAGACTTGCACATCTCAGTGAGCCAGTGTTTTCCAGATTACCAATAAATTTTTAATTTACATAATAGAACTAAGATGATTCACTCAGTAAGGTACTTGTCATGTTAGCACAGAGGCTTGAATTCAAATCCCCAGGCTATACTAGGCAGCACATGCCTGTAACCCTAACATTGGAGAGAAGAGACAGGCAAATCCTGGATATATAGTATGAGCACCTACTATATACACACATATACAACACCATGCACAAAATTATATAAATAAAATATGAACAGAAGGGAAGGGTAGATGGTATTATCATTTGTGGTGGTTTGAATATGCTTGGTCAAGGGAGTGGCTTTATTAGGGGGTGTGGCCTTGTTGGAGTAGGTGTGGCCTTAATGGAGGAAGTGTGTCACTGTAGGGATCAGCTTTGAGACCTACCTTCCTTCTAGCCACATGGGAGCCAGTCTTCTCCTGCTTGCCTTTGGAATAAGACGGAGAACTCTCAGCTCTTCCTACATCATGCCTGCTTAGATGCTGTCATGCTCCTGCCTTGATGATAGTGGCCTGAACCTCTGAACCTATAAGCCAAGCCCAGTTAAATGGTATCCTTATAAGAGTTACCATGGTGTCTGTTGACAGCAATGAAAACCCTAAGACAAAAGTTTGTACCAGGAATGGGGTATTGATGTGATAGGTCTGACAATGGTTTTGTTTGGAGAGATGAAGATTCAGGGATTTTGGAACAGTGAAGTGCTTTAAGTGGGGCCTAATGGGCCATCCTAGTAGGAATACAGAAGACATTTGTGCTGACAGTAATTTGAACTGTGCAGACCTGGCCTAAGATGTTTCAGTGGAGAATTTCAATATGTGGCCTACAGACTATTCTTGTGATGTTTTGGTGAAGAATGTTGCTGGTTTTTGCCCTTGTTGGAAGAGTCTGCCTGGGGCTAAGGTACAGAGATTCAGATTAATTGCATTGACAAAGGTTGTCTCAAAACAACCCAGTTTAGACTATGCTGTGGTTTAGTCTCATGAAGAACATTTTGATGAAGCATAGTAAACTTCAAAAGAAAAAAAATACAAAAAAATGCTTGGTTCAAATAATAAAGGAGCACCAGGAAGTGTAAAAGAGTGGAATTCTGTGTTCAAGGACAAAAATAAATTAGGGAAGTGGTGATCTGAAGGCAAGATCTACCCAGATAAACTTATTGTTTGTGTTTGCAATTGAACAAGGAATAGGTATGCTATGTTAGGTGTAATTACCTGGTTATTGTTTTTATTTAGACTTTTAATCTGGAATAAACTATAATCCAGAAATGGAGGGTACACTTGTGATTCAGATCTTGAGGCTAGAAGACACAGGTTTTTGATCCAGATCTTGAAGAATAGTGGCCATGTAAAACTTAGGACCAGGCATAGAGGTACACACTTTTAATCCCAGGAGACAAAGGCAAGTAGATCTCTGAGTTCAAGGCCAGCCTGAGACAGAATAAGTTCTAAGTGAAGAAAAGTTTAATTCCAGGTATGGTGGTATACACCTGTAATTCCACATTCAGGAGACGGAACCATACATATATTTGAGTTCAAGGTCAATCTACAGAATAAGTTTCAGGAAAGCCAAGCTTAGGCAGTGAAGGAATTGGAAAACATAAACCTGGGTGATAAGGTAATAAAAGAAGGGGGTCATGTTCTGACTCCCTGAGCAAGTAACAGAGCTCAGACACTTAGGTCATGGCTCTGGCTTTAGAGTCAATAATAAAAGAGACTGTGGGGATAATTGATGTTAGTTAGCTGGAGTTAAGAAATTAGTGATGATTAAGAAGAGACCAGCATCACTGAGGTAAAATCTTCTGAGAAGTGTCGTCTAAGAGCACAAAGAAGCTGTGTTCCAGAACTACCTAAGGTTGTACCTAGTACTGTAACAGCATTTGTAATGTGTAAGAATCACCCAGGTGGTACTGGTTTTGAAGGCATGAAGGAGTCATGGAGAGAAACTGAAGCTTGACACTGTGAGAGGCCAAGAAAGGCTATTGGTGAAGGTGCAGCCTCAGTTGCAGTTGATAGCCCAGGACTGAAGGGGATGATACAAAGAAATTGAGGCTTGGAAGCATGAAGAGAGCCCTTAGAGGCTATTGGTGAAACCTAGTTGTAGTGAAAGACTGAAGCATATTGGAAACACCGGTACCATGGGATGACCACCAAGAGCAGCAGCTGTAGAGTGGAGTCTATCAGAGTCTACAGTGCTACAGAGGACAGAGCCAGAGAAGTGATCCAACCCTATTGAGAAACCCAGAAGATCATGTGTGGATCCCAAGACATGGGAACAAGGAGCTATAAAGTTGAAATTGCCTTGGATAGCCCAAGATGTTACAGATTTCAGAGCTGTGGGATATCTGGTAAGGAAATTTGCTAATAGGGAGTAGAATCAGCTCAGGAGAAAGAAGTTTGTTGCAGTCAACAAAGGTGAAAGGGGTTGGGGATCTGAAGATCACTTTGACATCAGACATGGTGATGCAGAGTTGGGAGTTTGTCCAGCTGTTTTGTTGTTGTTTTGTTTTGTTTTGTTTTGTTTTGTTTTGGTTTGGTTTGGTTTGGTTTGGTTTGGTTTGGTTTGGTTTTGGTTTTGCTTGTTCCGGTATTTTCTCACTATGAAATTTTGGAATGGTAATGTATATCCTGCATGATGTTTAAGTTGTGTGATCTGCTTTTTTACTTTGAATTTATACAGGATTTTAGTTAAATGATTGAATGAATTCAGAAAAGATGTTGACATTGTTGAGACTTGTATAGACTCTGGGGACTTTTGAAGTTGGACTAACTGTACCAAATACAGTTGATATATACCTGGGCTATCAACTGCAACTGAGGCTGCACCTTCACCAATAGCCTTTCTTGGCCTCTCACAGTGTCAAGCTTTAGTTTCTCTCCATGACTCCTTCATGCCTTCAAAACCAGTACCACCTGGGTGATTCTTACACATTAAAAATCCTGTTACAGTACTAGGTACAACCTTAGGTAGTTCTGGAACACAGCTTCTTTGTGCTCTTAGACGACACTTCTCAGAAGATTTTACCTCAGTGATGCTGGTCTCTTCTTAATCACCACTAATTTATTGTGCTATGGCAAGGTATGGCCCCTATAAACTCATGTGTTTAAACAAGCCTATGGGGACCAGGGAGTAGAATGTGGTGGTTTGTATATGCTTGGCCCATGGGGTGTCCCTATTAGAAGGTATGGCCTTGTTGGAGTAGGTGTGGCTTTGTTGAAGGAAGTGTGTCACTGTCAGGATGGGTTTTGAGACCCTACACCTAGCCATGTGGGAGCCAGTCTTCTCCTGTTGCCATTGGAACATGATATAGAACTCTCAGCTTCTCCAGAACCAGGCCTACCCAAATGCTGCCATGTTTCCCACCATGATGATAATGGACTGAATCTCTGAACCTGTAAGCTAGCTCCAATTAAATGCGGTCTTTTATAGAAGTTGCCTTGGTCATGCTGTCTCTTCACAGTAATGGAAATCCTAACTAAGGCATCATTCTAATAGTAACTTATGAAAGTACTGCTTTATTTACTGCACAGAGTGAAAAATATATCTAGAACTAAATGGTGAGTTATTAGTCACATCACTAATTCTAAGTATTGTATGAATGTGGAATGACTAGCACTCTCAAATGCTGCTGTTGAGAGTGCAAATGGCAACAGCTAATTTGGGAAACTATGAGCAGCATCTGTTCAAGCAGAACATACTCATACCTTATTACCAAGAAATTTGTATAACTAATTTTATATTCAAAAGAAATGCAAATATATATGCAACAAACAGTATGTGCTGAAGAACTTTTTACAGTAATTAAAAAAAAACTTGAAGCCGGGCGTGGTGGCACACGCCTTTAATCCCAGCACTTGGGAGGCAGAGGCAGGTGGATTTCTGAGTTCGAGGCCAGCCTGGTCTACAAAGTGAGTTCCAGGACAGCCCGAACTACAGAGAAACCCTGTCTCAAAAAAACCAAAAAAAAAAAAAACTTGAAAGGAGTTCACCAACAGGAAACAGGAATAATGAAAGTGTGATATAGTTGTATAATAAAATTATGAATCTAACACATGAATTATAGCTATAAATAATAGCCTGGTAGAATGTCATATAAGAAAATGAATAAAATAACTCAACATAAAATATAACCATATCATATAATAATATATGATTAATGTGATTATTAGATTAGACATGATTAACACATACACTATATATTATAACTCATAATGTCTACATTTCAAAAACAAGTCATGATGACATGGATATTTAGGGTGCTACTAACATCTGATTTATTTACATTTCTGTGGTGTCATAATTGTGTTGGATTTAGATTCTTCATTAATCTGTGTATTTATAAAATATGAACTTTGGGGTATGTTATGCTCCAATCAAATATATCCAAATAAGAATTACCTAAGAAATCTACTGCCACATTAAGTGGAAAATTCACAGCCTAAAATTCATAAGTAGAAATGGCAACTCCAGCTTGATTCTTGGTACCATTTGCTTGGAAAATTGTTTTCCAGCCCTTTACTCTGAAGTAGTGTCTGCCTTTGACCCTGAGGTGTGTTTCCTGTATTCAGCAAAATACTGAGTCCTATTTACATATCCAGTCTGTTAGGTTTTTTTTTAATTAGGTTTTTTTCTTTATTGAGGAATTGAGTCCACTGATGTTAAGAGATAGTAAGGAATAGTGATTGTTGCTTCCTGTTATTTTTTATGTTACTTTTATGTTTGTGTACCTATCTTCTTTCAGGTTAGTTGAAAGAAGATTACTTTCTTTCTTTTTCTAGGGTGTATCCTCCTTGTGTTGGTGTTTTCCATTTGTTATCCTTTATAGTGCTGGATTTGCGGAAAGATATTGTGTAAATTTGGTTTTGTCATGGAATATCTTGGTTTCTGCATCAATGGTAATTTAGGGTTTTGCTGGATATAATAGCCTGGGCTGACATTTGGGTTCTCTTCGGATCTGTTTAACATCTGACAAGGATCTTCTAGCTTTCATGGTCTCTAGTGAGAAGTCTGGTGTAATTCTGATAGGTCTGCCTTTATATGTTACTTGACCTTTTCCCCTTACTGCTTTTAATATTTTTTCTTTGTTTTGCGCATTTGGTATTTTGTCTATTATAGGATGGGAGGAATTTCTTTTCTGGTCCAATCTATTTGGAGTTCTGTAGGCCTCTTGTATGTTTATGGGCATCTCTTTCTTCACGTTATGGAAGTTTTCTTCCATAATTTTGTTGAAGATATTTACTGGTGCTTTAAGTTGGGAATCTTTACTCTCTTCTATCTATACCTATTATCCTTAAGTTTGGTCTTCTCATTGTGTCCAGGATTTCCTGGATGTTTTGGGTTACAAGCTTTTTGCATTTTACATCTTCTTTGACTGTTGTGTCAATGTTTTCTATGGCATCTTCTACACCTGAGATTCTCTCTTCTATCTCTTGTATTCTGTTGGTGATGCTTGCATTAATGACTCCTGTTCTCTTTCCTAGGTTTGCTATCTCCAGGGTTGTTCCTTTGTGATTTCTTTATTGTTTCTATTTCCATTTTTAGATCCTGGTTTTGTTCAATTCCTTAACCAATTTGGTTGTGTTTTCCTGTAATTCTTTAAGGGATTTTTTTTTGTTTCCTCTTTAAATGCTTCTACCTGATTACCTGTGTTCACCGTATTTCTTTAAGGGAATTATTTGTGTCCTACTTAAAGTCCCCTATCATTATCATGAGATGTGATTTTAAATCAGAGTCTTGCTTTTCTGGTGTGTTGGAGTATTCAGGGCTTGCTATGGTGGAAGAACTGGTTTCTGATGATGCCAAGTAGCTTTGGTTTCTGTTGCTTATGTTCTTCCCTTTCCTCTCACAATCTGTTTATCTCTGATATTAGCTGGTCTTGCTGTCTCTGACTGTGGCTTGTCCCTCCTGCAAGCCTGTGTATCAGTACTCTTGGGAGACCAGTTCTCTCCAGGAGAAATCTGCATATGGAGAGCTGTGGCACCAGATCGCAAGTCCTGGAGCAGATGAAAACTGGAAGGATCCTATCCCAGGCTTTTCTTTGGTTCTTGTGTCCTATGGTTTCTGGGCAGGTCTCTTGGAGCAGAGGTGGTGTATTACCGGTCCTCACAGATGTGTCAGCACACCCGGGAGACCAGCTCTCTCCTGGCAGTATTTGGGTATAGAATGCTGTGGCACAAGATCAGCTCCTGGCACTGTGACATCAATATACTGAACTCTTTTAGAAGAGTTCACCAATAATAGGGGAGAGAATTAATCAATTAGATATCATATGCCACCAAGTAAAACCTCTAGTTCCAAAAATTGGTTATTTCTTGTTGAGTCATTGGTCAAACGAGCCCTTTGGAAACCCCTAAACATCACAAGGAATTGCCAGATCTACTGGTACACCCCACAACCTATGGTAAGTCTCTCTAGCTGAATATAACATTTATTTATATCATGAAACATGGAAAAGTCAATGTTGTGTCTAACTAGAAGATTCACCCTTACTGACTAGAGTCATGGTACTAGAAGGTTCTCTGCGTTTTACTGCATGAATAAGGTAATCATCAATATCACCAATCTATAAACCCTGTGACCTACAGCAACAACCTGACTGAAGATATATGGAGGAACAGTGGCATAGATGTTAGGGGATTAATCAGATCCCATTTTAAAATTAGATTTAAGGACCATTCTATGGCACAGAACCTATAACTTCACTTTTAATGTGGCCAAGAACCTGAGACTAAATACACCATGAGCCTAGAGACAAACCTATCATACTGTTCTGCAAAAGTAACACAGCAATAAAATAACTCCTAGTGACATATAGCTAAACTCATAGGTCAAGGCCTCATTCAGTCCACATCAAGGAATCTTATTTTTGCAGTAGATAACTGGCCCAGTGACCCACACTGGACAATATTCAAAGAGTGAGAAACGTTGGAGCACTCAGTTCTTCATCAAACCTCTCTCTTCAAGGCTCAGGTGTCTGTGTGGAAGAAGTAATGGAAGATTGCAACAGCCAGAGATAATGGATGACTCTAAAGAAACAGAATCTCAGACACAACAGGTTATATAAACCCATACAAAAACTGACATCATGCCTAAGGCCTAAGTAGGTTCAACCCATACAAGGTTTGAGTACTGGGGTTGGAGAAAGTGAACACAGGGCCCCACCCCTAAAGATCTTTAGCTGATATACTCTGGCCACAGGGAAAAAAATCAGTTTTCTCCAAAGGAGTTTTACTGGCTATGTAAACCACACTCCAGGGCAGGACCCATGCAAGAGAAGTTAGTTGGTCAACATAAAATAAACCCAATAGTATTAAGAGCTTTTAATTTCATTTTTTGCTTCATTTAGCTTTTTTGTCTTGTTGATCTTTTGCTTGTTTGTTTTTATTTTCATTTTGTGGGTTTTTTGTTTGTTTCTTGTTTTTTGTTGTTGATTTTGTTTCTTGAGAGTAGTTTTTTCTTTGTTGTTTGAAAAATGAAAAAACATGAAGTTGTGTGGGTAAGGAAATAGAGGCAATATGGGAGAATTGTGGGAGGGGAACTTTTTTTACTATAAAAACTTTTCAATGAAAAAGGTAACTACGTGTCAAAAAACAAACAAACCAAAATATTCTGGGAACCAAACAAAGGTCCCTTTCTTCATTAGTTTGTTGTGGGTTTTGTTGTTTGTTTATTGGCTTGCTTTAATTATTCTTATCAATAACCCATAAGATTGTAGTCAGGAGCTTGGACTGCAGTTCATATTTATTTTATGTTCTTACAAATGTTAATATTTTATATGCATTTGAACAATATACAAAAAACCTTTTAGCAAGTAGTCAGTTCTCAATGCAGCCTATGTATGTGAATACTACTGTTTCCCTCTAACTGCAAACTTGAAGGCAACAAAATAAATCAATAGATTACTAACATATCAGACATATTGTCAATACTTTTCAACTCACATATTTCTAGGCATTGCTTTTCTTGTGTGTCCACTCAAGATATAGTACTATCCTTCTTGTTAAATTATTATTTTGAGATTATAATATGGTTATATCATATCCTCCTTCTCTTTTCTCCCTCCTAGCCATTCCATATACCCCTCCTTGCTCTCTTTCAAATTCAAGTTCTCATTTTCATTGTTTAAAGCAATATATATTGTATATATAAAATGTATATAGCAAAAATTACCTATCCAAGGTTCTCTATTCTACTATATAAATGAGTTTTTACATAAATACATAATAAAACAATAGCCTGCTTAGTCTGTATACTGTTACTTTTATGTATGTTTTCAGTAATGATACTTTGGTACTGTATAACAAATTAACATGCCTTTCCCTGGGGAAGACTCTTTCTCTCTCAGAACTTCTTAATTGCCTGTCACTCTGTGTAGGGTTGAGGTCCCATGAGTTTCCTACCTTCCATGTTAGCAGGTCTATTTGTGTCATCTTTGTTCATATCTTATTTATGCAACCATATTGGGAAGATTTTATGGGTATCACTTCTGACATTTTTCAGAAGCAAACTCCCTGTTCTGGTTCTTAACATCTTTCTACATCCTCTTCCTCAATGATCTTAAGCCTTAAGTACAGGAGTTGTGTGGTAAATTTATACATTAGCACTGGGCCCCACAAGTCTGCAAGCTTTCATATGAGAAAACCAACCAAGAATTCCTTCCAACTATGATGCTTATAAGCCACAACAATGATCTGCATGGCATGATGACCATAAGGGTTCAATATCGGTGCATGTACCTTGACAGTAACCAACAGTTCTCTAATTGGACTTAAGACCTGCTCAGCAAGAGTGATATCATGCCTGGTACCAGAAATCTAGCCAGCAACCCAGGGATGTTAAAGACATGGATCTTGAAGAACTTAGAACTGCCACTTTACTAAGTCATTATAATCTGGAACTACATTATAAATATTTATCCTTATGCCGACAGGTAAGCATAACTCTTTCCCCTCATCAAAGAAACTTCTCTTTGCAACAAAAGGAGACATTGCAGAAAACCATAATCAACAAAAATGCCAACTTTCTTTTTTACCTACCTGACCATCCCTAGCTTACAATAAGTGCTGTTATACTATATAAATGAAAAATTTTAAATCTGAATATATTTCACATGTCATGCAAGCTTCTTAAATTACAGAAATCTAAAATGTTTTAAAGCATGGCCAGTATCATCAAAGTCAAAATGGTTACAAGGAAATATCTAATCAACCTGTGGTAGTCTACTTACAACTGGATATCAACAAATAAACACATTTTGAATGTCAAATACATTCTATTACTCTGTAAATAGGTCACGTTGCAAATATCCTATGCCCTACTTATTCTTGAATAGTAACACTTTAATATGGCAATGAGATGCTCAATCAAGTAACTTTAATATATTAAAGACTGCTTTTTTGCTGTCCATCCATTTTTGCTACAAAGTGTTTTCCGAAAAATAATCAATACTTTAATTATAAATGGAAAGTCCAAATTTACCCACCAAGGATATCTTCTTTGATACCAACTTAAGAAATTGGACTACATTAACAGAAAAACAAAACAAAACAATGACAAAAGGCACATTATTTGTTGCACAGTAGATAATTTTGTTTGTGTCTGTTACATAGTTTCAGTATGGGAGAAGAAGAAATCCATGTTTGACTGGATTTCTTAAGCTAACAACTTTTGATATTATTAATTATTGATATATTCCAAACCAACTAAAAGGAGAAACAACTTAGAAATTAACAAAATATAAACAGATGATGCCACACATCCCTGCCACTTTATCTTTCATACAAGATCAAAATGTGAAAGGGGTCATTTCGCTATTATTTTTTAGTTTATTTTATGGTGGTAGGCAATGTGTTCATGTGGATCTGCAGAGGTATGCACCCATGCTCCACGTACAGAAGCTAGAGAGAGAGGTGGTGGGTTTTCTACCATTTTATTGAAATAAGACAGGGTTTCTCACTGAACTAAACTTACAGTTGAGCTTGTCCAGTTAGCCCTGTAGTGTTTATAACCAGCCTGTATCTGCCACCCAACACAAGTACAGTTTGTAGGCATGCCTACAGTGTTTCATGGATGGTGGGGATTCAAATTAAGTTCTCATGCTTTCGTAGCAAGTACTCTTGCATACTGAGGCATCTGTTCAGCCTACTTTTTACAAAAAAAAAATAAAGACCTTGTTTTCCTTTTAAAATTCCATATCCATTGACATCTATTGTGGCTTACTAACATTACTCTTTTCTAGTCAAACCCATTTCTCAAACTCTCCTTATCCCTAATATCCTCATCTCTCTTTTTTACAAAAGCAATGATCAAGGAATGATGGCCTACACATTTGTTTCCAGCACCTTGGAAACAGATCTAGGCTGACTGCTGTGAGTTAGATGTCAGCCTGCCTGGTCTACACCGTAAGTTCCAGACCAGGGTTACATGCTGAAACTCCAGTGTCAGAACAAAACAAAAAACCAGAAAGTAATGGAGTATATTAATGGTATTTAAATTTTAAATACTTTGACACTTGAATGGTTAACATTGGAGCACTGCAATTTCCTCCCTTAACACTGAGACTGTATAGTTAGCATTGTCTGCAGTTTCCATAATGTAATATGTGACTCTCTTGATCCTTAGCCATCTAAGGAACTGGAGTCATGTTTATTACAGAATATAGCACTGAAGTGTTTTCATGCTAGTTTTAGGGCCAGAAATTTCCTCTACCCAACCATTTCCTTGTATTTGGAAATATATTAATTATATTTGAAAATAGCCATTAAACTATTAACTGTAGATACATGTTGAAGTGTTCATATTTCAATCTATTATTTGTACAATTATTAATTCATTCATTAGATATGGTTTACATCTAGCTTTTATCATAGCATGTGAAATGGTAAATATATAAAATTATAATACTTTGAATCTTTTGTACTTGTAGTGCCATAATTGTTTGAGCGAGGAATAATTCTCAAGCCATTTCCCCCTATTTCTTAGGAGAGTAAAACAAATGCTTAATTTTTCTTCCCTGATTTCTGTGTTCATAATTCCTTGTTTCCATGATTATTTCAAGAATATAGCAGAAAATAATAATGTATAATAGTAATGGTGTAAACTGCATTGGCCTAACTCCATTCAATTTTGTTAAAATTCCCAAAGCCACTGAAGTATTTTACTTGACTTGTATTAGGTATGTTACTCTCAAATATAGCAACTCCCAAAGTAATAAGAAAATTGAGTCCATGTTGAATGAATTTTGAAAAATAAAGATAACTCTGAAGACATATATGTCTGACAAAAAGTGCTCACTTCTCTTTTTTGGCAAGATATGCTTAATAAAAAAAAGTCAAGTCATTTACCCACCAGTGCTACCTTCATTATATCAATACAAATAAGCATTCTAAGATATGCTTGTAAGTTTTTTGTATTTACAAACTGCTGTGAAGTTTCATAATGTAGTATGTGACTCTCTTGATTCCTTAGCCATCTGATGAACTGAAGTCATGCTTATTACAGAATATAACACTAAAGTGTTTTCATGATAGTTTTAGGGTCATCTAAAACTATGTCTAAGCAGCATCTATGTCTAAGCAGCATTTCTCAAAGAAAATTTGCACCAATGATACTCAGTAAAAGTATAGGATACAAAATAGGCCACATTTTATCAAATACCATTCAAGACCAAAGTCAAATCTCATCTCTTCTACAAATGTCTTTGATTCTTTCTTTCCATCCAGACATCCACTCATGTTTTCCCACTATCTTTGATGAGTATCCACTGCAGTTTATTTTACAACTCCAGTGATTATCATATTCTCATGAAGTATTGTAGTGATCTGAGTGTGTCTTCTCCTGTGTTTGTTTCATAACATACATACTCTTGGTTTTTCACTTTAGGATTCTGTGAGGAATCTCTCTCATATCTGTTGCCCAGGGAATACTCCTTTATCTTTAATTTTAGGCTGCTATTCTATATTACTAGTGTAGATTCTGATTGGTTTTAATGTTTCTCAGGAATAAACTATATGCAATGGTTCAGCAGATAAAGGTGCTTGACAACTTGAGTTTAGTACCCAGAACCCACATGATAAAAAGAGAAAACTGGTTCTCTCTGATATCCACAGGCACACCATGTTTCACACATGTGCATGAACACACACACACACACACACACACACACACATCGATCTTTAACATTTAATTTATAAAAATTAACTAAATTCCTTGAGGTCTAAAAACAATATTCTAATGCATGTTGCCAGAATTCTTGACAGAAAAAGTATTCAAATGACTCATCTAAGAAATATCCTAGAACATAGCTAGAAACTATCTCTTTGCCAGAGGAGTCAAACCCCATAAGGTGTGCTTACCATAGCCTTCATATTTGTATGATCCCCTTTCCTATTCCAAATCTGAACACAGGATATTGGCAAATTCAGTCCTACACCAGGGGCCAGATTTCTCAGATCAGCAGCCTTGTATTTCCCATGCAAGAGCAAGCTGTTATTACCATAACCTGGTCCAAGAGAGGCTTGATAGAGATATGTCTGAGAAAGTCTCTCCACTGTGGTGACATCTATTGTGGCTGATGTCATCCAAGGACTAGAAGCCATCGTCCTCTCATGTCTCGCATTTTCTGATGAATGACAGAAGTTCTGAGAGCAACAATCTGGGCTCTGGTTCAACTTGATGCACACACAGAAAAGCAAGCACCCCAGAAATAAAAAGGAAATGCAGACTAGGGCTATTACCAAGTACAAGTTCCGGGCAGAAAGCTGTGCCCTTGGTTCCCAGATATCTTCAAAATCTGGAATGACCTGAGGAGCTGCATTGCTCAACAGCACGCCCAGAGTAACAGAGGAGGAAAGCGGTGGCTCTCCGTGGTCCTGAACCACTACCACCACGCTCTGCTTAACGGAATCAGTGGGAAAAACTACACGTGCAGTCCTCAGCTCTCCCGTGTTGACTGAAATTCGGAAAAGACTAGAGTCAGAAGCCTGAGAAATGTGATAGGAGAGCCAGGCATTGGAACCACTGTCTGCATCCTCTGCTACCACCTTTGTGACCAGGTGTCCAGCTCGGGCCGAGCGGGGCACTCTTTCCACTGGGATAGAGCCATTTCTAGGCAAGGGAAACAAGATGTCTGGTGCATTGTCATTCCTGTCTACCACAAACAAGTTCACAGTCACTGTTGCACTTCTGGGAGGAATGCCACCATCTCGACCTTCCACTTGGAAGTGAAACCCCCTGAGCTGCTCAAAGTCAAAGGACGTTTTAGCAGTGATAACACCACTGGTTGGTGCCACTGCCACCAAGCTGGAGGAAACTGGCATCCCTTCAGAAATGACATCCAGCAGCTCATAAAAAACAAGGCCATTCTCCCCCAGGTCTGGGTCCTGAGCGAACACACGGCCTAAAGAAACTCCAGGGCTGTTGTTTTCTGCCACAAAAAGTTCCTGTTGTGGTTGAGAAAAGCTTGGTGTGTTATCATTCACATCCGCAACTGACACAGTGAGTGTCCTTCGGGTGCTTAGTGGGGGTGAGCCACCATCTGAAGCAGAGATTAGGATCTGGTACTCCTTTGCTTGCTCCCGATCCAGGGGCCCATCAGTCAGCAATCTGTAGTAGCTGTCAAAGGAAGCCTTCAACTGAAAGGGGCCTTTGCTGGACATGCTACAAGTGACCTTACCATTGGAACCAAGGTCCTCATCCTTCACACTAAGGAGAGCAATTACTGTGCCAGGAGCTGCATCCTCGGGTACTGGGCTGGAGAAGGTCATGAGGTCCATTTGGGGGGCATGATCGTTTACATCAGTCACCTCTACAAGCAGTTTAGTAGTGCTAGCTAGACTAAAAGCACCCTCATCTCTTGCTTCAACAAATGCTTCCAACAACGTTTCTGGTGGACCTAGTGAAGCAGCTACCTGAATCTCCCCACTTTTAGGATGCACGCGGAAGAGGTGCCTCAGCTCTGCTGGTGTGCTATTGCTTAAGGAGTACCAGACTTCTCCATTGGATCCTTCATCCGGATCCAAGGCTTGAACGTGGAAGAGCACAGTTCCACTGGGTGCAGTCTCTGGAACCCTGGTACTGTATACGGAGTGCTCAAATACAGGTGCATTGTCATTGGTGTCCACCACAGTGATAGTGACTTGAGCGGCCCCAGAGCGTACAGGCAGGCCACCATCCTGAGCAGTGAGCACCAGCAGGTGGGTGTCCCGCTGCTCTCGATCCAGCGCTTTCTCCAGCACCAGCTCTGGGTATTTGCTACCATCGACCCGCGACCCCATGTCCAAGCGAAAGTGCTGGCTAATGCTTAGGCTGTAACTTAACGCCCCATTGCTTCCCTCATCAGCATCTTGGGCATTCGGAAGAGTGAACCGGGCTCCGGGTGGCAGGAACTCGGGGATGTGCAGGTGCACATCTCCAGCAGGGAAGAGGGGTGAATTGTCGTTGGTGTCTAGGAGGTGAATGCGCATTTTGTGCAGCTCCAGAGGGTCCTCGAACATTAGCTCGTATGTCAGGATACAAGCAGCTTTGGCCCCGCACAGCCGCTCGCGGTCCGCTGGTTCTTGAACCACCAAGCTACCGCTGCCCATGTCCACCCCGAAGTAGAGCTCTCTGTGGTTGGAAAGGAAGCGAAAGTTCCGCAAGGACAGAGCAGCTGCGGACAGCTTCAAGTCCGAGGCGATATTGCCTACAGTAACTCCGGGTTCCGTCTCCTCCAACACCGAGTACTCCAGCTGTCCCGTTGCAGCACCACAAGAGACCCACCAACACAGCACCACCATCCCCCAGCCCACCATCCTCCCTTTCGGCGTCCACACACCAGCTGCCGCGGCGACCCGGGACCATGCTCCGAACTCCTGGAGAGAAGGAGCCTGTAAAACGCGCGAGCTGTTCTGCCTGCTTGCACCGCAAGCTCGAAATGCTGCGGCCACTGGCGTTCCGCCCCGGCTAGGCTGATGGGTGTACTGGGTGCGGAGGAGCGCAGCGCCGCCTAGGGGTAGTGAGGTAAACTACACGGGTGGGGAGGCTCAGTCCGCGCTCGCCAGGGGCTGGGGTCCTGTGCCTGGCTCCTGGCGACTAATGCTAATCTGGACCTGAAAGATGCTGGAGGAACTGATGAGTGGCGCTTCCTAGGTAAACTCCTTGTGGCTGTTGGGCTCTTGGCCAACTATTTCAAGTTCAATATGGGGCGAAAAGGTGGGTCTCTCGGGACCAGCACTGGTGTTCATTTCAAACTTCTCTAGATTCAACCTTTTGGAGGCAGTGGAGCCAGCAGGAGCAAGGTTCTGTACTCCAATTGATTTTTCAGCGAAGCCGTTTCAATTCCCTTAGGAGTAACTACCCGCCCTTTCTTTTCAAGCTACCCTAGACTGGAGAAAATAAGATGCCATCAACCAGTCAAAACAAAAAAGCAAAACCGCAAGCTTGCCAACGGTCCGCAAAGAGGACCTATGACCAGGTGGAGAAAAAGAAAGCACTGACTGGTGTTCTTCAACACAGTGTGGCCAGGACCCAAAATTCATTCCCTACAAGCATTAGATAGCAGCAGAGGGAAGCAGCGTTCACTTTCAACCTGATCTGCAGTGAGAATAGTGATCAGTTTTATGAGAAGTATCTCTCTTTAAAGAAAAAAAAAAAAGTCCACGTGTTACCTAGCACCCTGCAGTCAGCCTCTTTTCCCCGAAGGGTGAGCTGAAAAAAAAGAATGGTTTAATTAAATATTAAACACTAAATTGCTCATTCAAATCTTTCATTTGATACAGTTGTTCAGAACCCCCTGAGGATCCAAATTTGCAAGCCAAAACCTGAATGGGATCAGAAACAGAAGTTCCCAGAAAATTGTATCTAACTAGTAACGATTTTTAAATGTGAATGACTGCACGTGTATGTTAATCACACAGTTCTCTCGACTTTTATGTATGTGTGAAATGTTCTGTTTTTAATTTGCCGATTTAAATGGACAATTCCAGCATTCTCTTCTTAAGACCAAAAGTGGAATTATTAACTACGGTGTTATACTAATACCAATTATCCCCCTGGGCATCACAGGCAGATTCTCTGTCTCATCAGGGAACTAGAAATAATGGAGGCAACACAGCGCAATGAAAATGGTGAATGTCTCCTCACTGGTTTGCTTTACCAATCAAAGCAAACTCTACCAAATTTGAGAAAGGACGCACACCATGGTGTGGACATCACTAACAGACTTTACCAAGTGTGAAACAGACCATACAACTGAATTTGTTCCTCACCAAATTTCCAAAACCCAGTGAATGATCTGTTCATCTGCCCGGGGATAGGATTTGTACTTTCTCCTCTCAGCTTAGCCTAGCGAGGCTGCCTGCTGATGGATGTATTCTTTTCATTTTCCCACTTATCCACAGCAGAATAAATACAGCTGGAAAGTTGTATGCATTTGAGAAGTCCTCTTTAGTTTTGGACCTGAAGTCAACCCTGCAATTACATCAGGGTTAGAATTCTGAGCCGTGTCCAGGAGGATGGTGTGTGTGGGGGGGGGGAGTGTAGATTAATATATAAGGGATAGAAAAATGCAGAAACAGCATGGGAAATTTTCACAAAAGTCATAGTAAACATCACATTTTTTTTAGTTTTTCTTTTTGCTATCTGCCTGTTTAAACTGTCATTGACAGCCACTTTAGAAGAATCTCATTTGAGTCATGAATAGAAAGATAGCTCCTGAGAGCCAGCCCTGCCGTACACCTTCCAAACCCTCCCCATGGCATTGCATTCTTGTCCAAGTAAACTAGAATTTATGGAGAAGCAATGGTTAATAGAAAGGCTAGCCCAATGATGAAGACCAAATATATTTGCCCTTTTAAAATTCTAGATTTTTTTAATTTTATGTGTATGGATGGGTGTGTGTGTGTGTGTGTGTGTGTGTGTGTGTAATCGCATGCATACCTGGTATCTGCAGAGACCAGAAGAGAACATTAGAGCCTCCAGAGACTGGAGTTACAAATAATTGGGGGAAAAAGGCTACATGGGTGCTGGGAGTGGAACCCACGTCCTCTGGAACAGCAGCCAGTGCTCTGAATCACCGAGCCATCTCTCCAGCTCTTATATTTGCCTTTTTGATAGCACAGAGAAATGAACATCAAATCCTAAACTGACAAAAATTCTCTTAAGCAAAACCTTGAAGACATTCTCCATACTTTTTCCTGATTGAAATATTTCCAAGGTTTTGTTTAATTGAAAGTATAACTTAGAGTGGGAAAATAATCAAAATAACAGAAACAAAACAGAATCGTGATTTCTGCTTGAGTTCTGTTGCTCAGACTAATACAAATTCCTCCACTTTAACTTGTCCTTTAGACACAGTCCAGAAGATTGCTAACCACTTTACATGAGCTCCTCTTAGGTGTTTTCAAACCACACAAGGAACTGGTAAATCTATTATCCACCAAAGAGCTCATCCAGAAAACTTACTATACTTCCTAATGTTTTAGGTTGTTCCCTGGAAGTATTTTATGTGTTATGGAAATTAACAGATAGAGCATCACTTTCACATTAAGTAAATTTTAATCCTATAAAATAGCTTAATCGAGTACCCAAATCAAGTCTAGTAGAATGAGAAATCTAGCCAGAGAAGTCTGTATTATACGACTTTGTTTCTCAGATTTTTAACTAAGTCTCAGACACAGAGTAAAAGGCTAAACACTCTTAATGAATACCACCATTTCATTTGTTTTATATAAACCTTTTACCAGTAACAAATCACTATGAGATTTAATTTTTTACTCTAAGGAATTAACTTTCCTATATGACATATCTTCTAAAATGCCTCACGGTAACTCTATTCTGTGTGTACTTATTTGTATAATTATACAGCAATTATTGGAATATTATATATATATATATATATATATATATATATGTCATTTTTTAAAATGTGGCCCTCAGAAGTAGTCAACCAGCTGGAAAGGTAAAGAAAGCACTGGCCCCTTTGTTCCGAATGTTTCATGTACGATCTTATATTCCAAAATTGCAGTTTGACTGTTAAGGCGAATGAATCACTCTTACAGCCTATCTGTTGTACTGGAATCAACCTAGATTTTCTTGAAAGTCAAATTCCAATAACTTTTCTTATAATCTAATCTTTCTTTTTTGTTTTTCATTTGTTTGTTTGAGACAGTCTCTCTATGTAGCTCTGGCTGTCATGAAACTCATGATGTGGATCAAGCTGGCCTCAAACACATAGAGATCCACCTGCCTCCTCCTTCTGAGTGCTGGGATCAAAAGTGTGTACCACCAGCCCTGGCTTCACATTTTCTCTTGAATAATGCCTTTGTATTTTCCTGTTTACCATGTATTTTATTTCTTTAAGGGCATTCATTGAAAATGTATTAGATGTCCTTTCCCTGCTTCACAGGTATACTTTCTATTTTCTTGAGTTTATTTCTCATTCTAATTTATTTTCAACATTATATACATTGTTGCTTTTCCACTTTGCTTTTGTCTTTTTTTCTTCTTTGCTTTTTCCAGTGCTGTATCAATCACAGGGCTCACACACAGTAATGAAGAAGTGTTCTACTGAACCTCCCTGAAACCCTCTCCCCTGGCTGTGTGACAGCAGGGGTTGACAGTTCAGTGTTTTACTACTTTTGATGTGGCCCTAATTTATACATTTATTTATCTGTTTCATGAACTATGCCAGCTCACTTTTCATGGCCTTCATAACTTTTTAATTTTATCCTTGAAACTCTAGACTGAAGTGGAAATTTCTGGCTTATTCGGAAACTCCGTTGTGTCATGAGATGTTTTCCGGAAGCTGTCTTGTGAGAGGATGGTTTGCTGAAGCAGACGCATGAGAGGGCATTTGATGTTTTGTTGGATCAGATGCTTGAGAGGGTGTGTGATGTTTGAAAACAGTATAAATGGAATCCCACAAACAGTGAGAGATCACTTTTGCATTGGTACCCTTACTACCCTTCTTTGGTCTTCCATGGTCTTCCCTGGCCAAGCAAGACTTCCCTGGTCTTCACAGACCACTTCTGCTGACTCAAACCGATTCTGTGGAAACTTCCGGTTTCTGATGGATTGAGCTGCTGCTACTGATCATGTTTGGTGTTGGCTATCAGACTGGGCTGCTGGAATCCTGACAATGAAGAATGGAATCACTCCAAAAAACTACTTCTAAACAGGTCCACAACCCCATTTTCCCATAAACTTTCTTCTTTCCTTACCTCTGGTTGGTGGACTAAAAGGGAGATTGAAGCATTCTAGAAGCCTAAATAAAGTAGGTTGAGAGAAAAATCTAAGCCCACACTAGACCACATCCAAGTTTTTTTATCCTCTGAAGCCATTAAAATTAAGTTTTGTAAAGAGAATGGGAGAATGTGATAAGAGATTAACAAATATAAATAACTCAACTCAATAATAATTTTAAAAGCTAATTAAAGGTGGTTAAAGGAGACTCAGTTCAGTCACTAAACATTCATCTAGCATATCAAAAGCCCAGAGTATGATTCCCCTTAGAACTATCAAAAAAAGGAACAGGCTTATCAAGTACTTAAATACACACCTCAAGAGAAGATACGTGAATGACTAACTGTATATGAAAAGTGGTCAGTATCAATTATCACTAAATAAATAAAAATTTAAAATAATAGCTATCATCTTACACCAGCTAGAATTATTATTGTCAGAAGATGAAGTATTTATATGGAGGTCAAGAAATAAAAATCGTTTTTTACACTATTGGTAGAAATGCAAATTAATGCAGTCATTAAGAAAAACATTATGAGGGGGCTGGAGAGATGGATCAGTGGTTAAGAGCACTTTCTGGTTCTGGGACAAAAGGCATGTACCACCCCCGCCTGGCTCATCTTGTTATTTTTGTACAACATAGATAAGCCTGAAGGTCATTAAGTAAAACAGAAAGATAAACACCATGTGGTTTCATTTATACAGTCTGCTTTAATGTCTTTGGGTCAAAATCCATGGCATCAATTAATCAATCACTAATTGCAAATATTCAAATATTGTTTTTGAAGTATCACATAGATTGTTTTCTTGTAACTCTTTCCTGAACTATAAGTGTAAAAATATTTACACAGCATTTACATTGCATCAGGTATTTAAAGTAATATAAACACAACTTATAATATGCATGAGGATATGAATAGATTATACATAAACATAATACCACTTTATATAAGATATTTGACTATTCATATGTTTTGGTAAGGGGGGGACTAAAACTTTTTATATACTTCCTTTACTAGTTTTTGCCTTGATACTCTGGGATTTTACAAATAGAAATCTATATTATTTCACATCTAATAATATATTGTATTCTCCTTTGTAACATATATATTTTCCTTACCCTGTGCTATCTAGAAATACCGTATCATTAATGAATAGTAATTGTAGGAAGTGTCCTGGTATGTATATAACTTTTGGGAGGAAATTCCATTTAATATTTAAAATGCATGTAGCTAATGCCTTGTGATAAAGCTGTCAAACATCTATCAAATCTCTCTTAAGTATATACTTTAATGATGAGCTTGTGGTTCATGTTTACCATTTTTGAAACCTTATAAAATTTATGTGGGACAACTTTTGGAAAATATTGATAGTATATTTGTCAGACATTTATGTCAGCCTAACCATTATCTGATAACTGCTGTCAAGGAGAATGGGTTGTGGGTTTAGACTTTCCATTTTAATACACAGCTGTAAGAAATTCCATCTGCATCTCAGAGGAAGATCTACTATGAATGTACACCAACTATGTAGAAATATAATCTTTGAATGTTCAAACATATTATTGTGATGGAACAAAATGGTATAGATCTTAATAAAGTAAAATTCTGTGGATTTGAGTTTATAAAATGTAATAAAACTCTCAAATTTTCTGATCTTGGCTTAATATTGTGGAATTAAAAGGATTTGAGTTTGCCATGAGGTGGTGGCACACCACTTTAATCCCAGGACTCAGAAGGCAGAGGCAGGTTAACCTTTGAGTTCAAGGTCAGTCGGGTCTACAGAGTGAGTTCCAAGGAACCCTGCCTTTAAAAAAAAGAAAAAAACAAATAAACAAAAACTACATGAATTTTTTACTTTTCGATTTATTGAAAAAAGCATGTGATATGGTTCATATCCCCAAAGGTTTATATATTTAAAACAGTCACCAATACAATATTAGTAGGTGATAAAACCATTAAAAAAAAAACAAACAGAGTTTCTCTGTGTAGCTCTAACTGCCCTGGAACTCACTCTGTAGACCAGGCTGGCTCAAACTCACAGAGATAATCCTGCCTTTGCTTACTGAGTTCTGGGATTAAAGGCTTGCACCACCACCACCACCACCACCACCACCACCACCACCACCACCACAGAGCAGTGAAAGGATCTTTATGAGGCGAGGTCTTGTGAAAAGTGATTAAGGGACAAGGCATCATACAGAGTAGAGAGATAAGAGAACACTTATAAATGAGATAAGAAAATGATATATATGGTAATTCAAATCCAAAAATAGAAATACAGCTAGAAATGGTAAGAAAGAATTGCTATAAATATATAGTTTGTTTCTATATAAACTATTTTCCCAATATATATATTTTTTTCTGGTGGCTATTAAAAAACTTCCAACTCTGACTTCATTTTCACATGGCTTTCTCTTCTCCATGCATATGTCCCCATGTCCTCTGTGTTTCAGAGATATGTTTGTCATGGGAATTAGTATTTACCTAGACTATCCAGGACAATCATAACCAAAGATGGACTTAACAGCAGCCTTTTTAGTTTGTTTGTTTAATTCATTTTATTAAATTCACATGTATGGATATTAAATTTATATGCATATCAATTAATAAATAATAGTTATGTTACTCTTCATTTTGTTGGTTAAATTTGTATATATTCAGTCTGCTTCATTTCCTAACTTTCAAGAAGTTACTATTATGAATTCCTCATTTTCTACTGCATAATTATAAGTAAATTTTCTATCTAAATAAAAAACACTGTATTTTCTCTTCTTAAGAAGTTTACTGGGAAAGGGGAAAGCCTTTGGAATGTAAACAAAGAATATAGAAAATAAAAAATTAAAAAAGAAGTTTAAATTTTTTTCAGCAAAGATGTTATCCACTAAGTCTTTTATGTTACAGGGATCTATTAGATTCTCTAAGTCTAAAATTTAGACTTCATCAATATTGGGAAATTCTCAGCCATTTAATTTTTCTTTTTTTCCTTTTTTATTAGATCTTTATTTACATTTCAAATATTGTCCCCTTTCCTGGTTTCCGCCCCCCAAAAAACCCTAACCCACCCCATCCCCCTGCTCACCAATTCACCCACTCCCATTACCCTGTCCTAGCATTCCCCTACACTGGGGCATTGAGCCTTCTCAGTACCAAGGGCCTCTCCTCCCTTTGATATCCAACTAGGCCATTCTCTGCTACATATGCAGCTGGAGCCATTGGAACAGCAGCCTTTTTACTCATCATTTTTATATAGAAATAAAAGAATCACAAAAACACAGAACTAAAATGTCCAATGTCATCTGAAATAAGTTTACAAAAAGGATTTGAAAGTAAACCTGCTTACTAGCGAGAGAAAAAAATTGTTTTTCACAGAAATGCACCTGGGGGAACACATGGCAGATGCTGATATAATCTCTCACATTCCGTTTGATCTACTGGTATGAGCAACCTTTGAAGCAGCAAAAGAAACTCCAGAAAACTTTTCCTAGGTTCTCAGAGACTCTCCAGAGGATATGTTCTTTTTAGTGACCTCTCTGGCAATACTGACCCCTCACCTAACAAGTATGACACTCCTATGAAGGATATGAGAGATATTGATCCATTATTCCATTTATAGTCAGTCATGTCTTGCCAACTCTAACACAGAGTGAACAGTGACAGTTTGAACACAAAGGACCTGGGGAGAGGAAGAGACAACAGCATGTTCACTAATTCACTGATGCCCCATCACACCTCTCCAGAACATAGAAGACTTTCAGGAGTTCCTGGGAAGCAGACCACAAATAGAAATTATGGCTCTTAGACATGGCAGAATATCGGGATAGATAACTCAAACTCAAAGGGCTACTTGGTGAATATTTCTGGTTCTAGAACCACAGATAGTACGAATGCGAAATGTAAAGACTTGCCTCTCAATTTTCATCATTTAAAAACCACCAAGTAAATGGGTGAATTCTGGGCTCTCTTTGATGCATTTCAAGCCTTTTAAATTGATGATCGCATTGTACAGGGACATGGGCATCAACATCACTGGCTCAACTTCAATACTCCCCACTTCAACAGCTGAAACACAGAATCCAAACACACTCAATTGAAATTGACTAAGAATTCACAGCTGGGTGTGATGGCAGAAGCACCTGTTACAATTCCAGACACCACAAACACAAATTGATTTTCACCAGAGTTGACTTTCACACCTCCATCCAGAGTCTTCACAAAACTCTCCATCAATGATCCTTAATGCTGAAGAGTCAATGTTTTACGATGGACTCCCCATTACTGTAATCATCCACTTCACTACTGCAGACTCCCTGTGAGATGGGCTGCTCCCATCTGTGCACAGTACTCTGCCTGAAGGGGGAGCTGCGGCTTAGTTCCACAACAATACAGAGTCAAGATTCTATGGTGGTTAGTGTTGTTAGTTTTGACAAAATATAGAATCACCTGGGAGATGGGCCTCTGAGCATACCCATGAGAGGTCATCTCAGTTGGGTTAACTGATGACTGATAACTGAGATGATAACTAAATGTGGGTAGCACCATTTTATGGGCTACACCCTGAACTAAATAAAAAAGAGGAGAAGGATCTGAGGACTGTGCAAGCCTTTTTAATCTCTGTTTCTTAACTACAGATAAAACATGGCCAGCTATATCACGTTCAGGCTGCTGTAGCTTCCTGGCAATAATGACTGCAATCTGGCCTGACTATGAGTTCAGTTATTTTTTCAATATTTTATTCACAGCAACAGAAAAGAAATAAAGATTCAGTCTCATTCCAAAGGGGGGGGGGAAATGGGGATTGTCAATGAAAAATTTGACAAAAGCTAAAACAATTCACACTACAGCAATCACTAAATCCTACAACTCCATTTTGAGCTTGTGGTGAAGTTATCTGGGCTCCAAAGAGTTTCAGTATACCTGCCTTTTTAATGCCCCTACCTCTAGGACACAGTTTCTCTCCTGAGCTGTCTTCACCCTATGTACAAAGTGTTGTTTGGTGAATGTGCCATGGTTCTGTTATCTCCAAAGTAGCATGGAATTCATGTTTACAACTTCATGCTGTGCCTTTAATGGCCTCAATAAAAAGATTGTGACCTTACTAAGCATTTTATGACTGTCTAAAACCCAAGTATAAAATATCATGACCCCTCTATCTTGTATCTTTCATGTTTGAAAAACAAGTATCTGTAGAAATAATCTTTACATACTGTTTGGAATCATCACCTGTCAATAAAAACCCTATACCCAATGAGTTTAGGAAGGATTAGAAGATGGGACATCCTGCAGATAATTCTGGGAAATAGTCAGGTGGAGGAGATTTGCTCTGAATGCTCAAAGGGACAGTCACAAGAAGAGAGGTAACCAACCACATGGCATAACTTAGACTAGAATAAATGGGTAATAAAATTATGAGCTAGTCAAGGAACAAGGCAACTCTTTTGTCCTAGGGAGTTATTCATAAATAATTTCGTCTCAGAGTCATTATTTAAGGAAACTGAAGAGGCCAGGTAGAAAGCTCAGAGTTTCAAGTGGTGCCCAATGTGGGGCACAGAATCCAGGCTTAGAGCCTGAGAAGTCCAGGGTGGAAGGTGGTTTCCTATGTGGTGGCAAGTGGGAAACCACAGAGAGGCCTGCTATGCAACAAGGCTTGCAGCTGGATGATAGATACTTGAGTCAGGTCTGTGAACAGCTAGCTCAGCAGGCAAACGCCAGAGCTGTGTATCAGTCTCTTGAGCAAGTCCAGGCACTCACAGTGGGCATAGACTGCAGTTTCCTGGGCTAGTCACTGCAGAAGCAGTTGTTAGATACCACTAAGAAGCTGTCAAATGACTCACAGCATAGCAGGACTTTCTCTTTCTGTCAATTGCAGGAGGTTTGGCCCTTTAAGGCTTGTCCTTCATGGCAAAGAATGGCTGCAGGCAACAGAAGCCAAGCCCAAACTAAAAAGCCCCAGACTTCTGAACTGATAAGGTATTCAACTTATAAACAATAAAAGAGAAAATAAATTAGGTGTAAATAATCATACAAAAAAGTTTTAAATTGGTAAAATGAAGAGCTTAGAGAAAAATTAAAGATATGACAAATATAAAGATAAGAGGCACACTGACACAGAGATTTTGGACTAGTTAAAAGACTTTTATGGATAGAAACATAGGAGAAAGAGATAAATGACTCAAATGGAAATGATGCATTACCAATTATGATTACTATTTCATTGGTAATCCTTATTTTAATCCTGATAACCATGATAATTACTTATGCCTTCTCAAGGAAAAGGGCTTTAGAGAGACAAGAGAAGAAGAAAGATAAAAATGGAGATAAAATTTAGAAGAAAAATTAGAAAAGTTTATATAAATGTTACTTCTAATATAAGGGAGCTGGAGAGATGGCTCAGAAAGGCAGATTAGCTTAGAGGATTAGAATAAATCAATAACTGCCCAGGCACTAAGGTAAAGCTTAAGTAAATCTTGATCTTTCTGGTTTGTTATTAGAGAATTGGCTAGGATAAATAAAAACAGCCACTGTATCAATTTACTGCATATATTTATATTATTTTTTTTTAATTTAAAGATTTGTTTATTATGTATACAGCATTCCTCCTGTATGTATGTCTGCAGGCCAGAAGAGGGCACCAGATCTCACTATGGATGGTTATGAGCCACCATGTGGTTGCTGGGAATCGAACTCCAAAGAGGTGGACTAGATGGGCATTGGTCATTCGATGGATGATAGATATTTTCCATGTAACCAAGAGGAGTGGTTACAATTTGTAATCAAGGAGAAAGCAAAAATGAGTAATGTTAGATTTGGGGATTTCGTTTACTCTTCTTTTTCTTTCCTCTATCCTTCTTTCTCTCCTATCTGGTGTTAGATGGGAGAGGAGAGAGGGGGGAGGAGGGATATAGAAATAATACAGGAATAACAGTAATAAAGGGTAGATTATTGAATCTACTCTTAAACTCTAGAGCAACTGTTAGGCAAAAATCTTATATTGGTATAAATCTTTGATATTAATATAAAATTAAGGTTAAACTTGGTTACATTGGTATAAATATTTGTATATTGATATAATATTAATTTGTTATATTTGGTGATAACATACACTTTTTAAGGTATTATTCTTATGTAATTCTCTAAAATGCAATGTTAAGTTCTAGTCCTTTTTAAACATTGCAATTATAAGCTATTTAGAATAATTTAAAATGCAAGTTAGACAATCAAACTCATGGTCATGTTATATGCTAGATTAGTTAATTACAGAAATATGTTTCCAGGATTGAACAAATTGTAAATAGCTAAAAACAAGCAACATTTTGCTATTTGGATATACAAAGATAGATAGATAGATAGATAGATAGATAGATAGTCTTCAAAAATCTCAGAGATGTGCAGAATAAAGCATTTTAAAGATATTTTAATAATAAAAGGCCTTTTTGACAATGAGATAGGTCTGTCCCTGGCAGCATCCCCCATTCTACTTCAAAGAAGATGATGGGCATCCAAGAACCTCCTATGGAGTTTGCTTCATAGGTTGCAAGCTAGCCATTGGACACTGCCCAATTGCAGATAGAATGCTGTAAAACTGACAAACAAGACACAGGAAAGCTGACTGAAAACTTTGCAAGGACAAGGTAGACAAGTTCTTCATATGTCCAGATTCACAAAAGGTCTGTCAGATATTCTGAGTTAGAATGCTGAAGGTAGATACTCCAACTTTATGGAGAAATTGGGGAAACTATCCAGGAAGCCAGAATTTTCTGTCATTTCTATAGTTTTGGAAGGTACATGCCTGCACTTCCTACATACTCAGATAATATTTATTCCTTCTCAAATCTCTGATATGAGTGAAGACTAGATATAATCTCATAATTAATCTTAAGTTGTTTAGAATATAAGAATATGTTTTAAATATAAGAAGATATTTTAAGTTCATAATGCAAGTTATGATAGAAATTGATTAGGTACAGAGCTCTGAATGCACCATGATAGCGCCTTGCCAAAAGTTTTCAGAATTATTATTATTGTATATAGGTTTTTATTATAAGAGAAAGAGTTTCATCTAGGTTAAAGAAGAAACTGTAGAGAGAAACTTTATATACTGTGATGAATCATCATCTGCCAATTGAAACACTATAGCCAAAGAGCTAGGCATAATTAGATGGTAGGAATTCTGGAAGAGAGGGAGATTATTCCAGACACATGAGATTCACCTTGGAATGCTGAAGAAGGCAGTCACTTGAAACTGATAACCAACCATGTGGCATGACTTAGACTAGAATAGACAGGTTATTAAATATGATCTAGTTGGGCAATTATTCAGAGATAATTCAGAGTCATTATTTCAGGGAACAAAGAGGCTAGGTGGGAAGCTCACAGTTACAACTATCACATAGATCAGTGGGTTGAGTGACTCTTTAAGAGGGATTACCTAAGACCATCAGAAAAGACAGATATACACATTACAATTTAGAGCAGTGTCAGAATTACAAATATTTAAGTGCAAATAAACAATTATGAAGTAGCAACAAAAACAATTTTATGGTTGTGGTCTCCACAACATGAGGAACTATATTAAACAGTCACAGCAATAGGAAAGTTGAGAACCACTGACATAGATAGAGTTTGGATTCCTTGGCTACTAATGTAGAAACCTCCATGTTCTGAACCTAGAAAAACATTCCCCTAGGCAGATACTTTCTGGAGAAGGGAAGCTCTTCAGCAGAATTCTCATTTAGGCGCTTTCTTTCAAAGAGATTTAATTTTGACAAGGTATTGGCTTTGATAGGTAGGGTTTCCTACTCCAAAACAAAGATTATTTCTCTTTAACAATTGTAGCCTCTTTTCCTACACAAGCTTTACCCACAGCTTTAAACTTGTTTGAACACTTTTTTCAACTAATTGTACATTTCTCACATCTTTCTGCCTTACTATTACTCTTTTTAACTCTAGACATGGTAAGCAATGATCTTATCCATGGCCTGGATTCTAGCCTGACTTGGTATTTCTCCATCAAACACATTAGCCCACTACCTTTCAATTCAGTTTCTTTGGATTCTCAGGACATTGGCAGACTACAGTTGGATATGTTTGTCAGAATATAAATTAAATATATTATTGATTGTGAGCTGAGCCTTTAACAGTTGAGTCATTACTCTAGCACAAAGCAAAATATAAACTACCCCAGTTCTGAACAGAGTCCTTGTTCTGCTCTGAAGTTTCATGAGATGTGCTGGCAATGTCTGTATTACACTTGGCCTTCTGGCCTTCCACATTCCCACCAGAATGTCCCATTAATCTCTACCCATGGTATTCTAAGGCCTTTTAACTAAAAATTTTAAAATCTTCCACATTCCTCTTACAAACCAATTCCAAAGGCCTAAGAATCACATGGTCTATCTTTATCACAGAAATGACCCCACTCCTAGTACTAATTCTCTGTATTAGCTAATTTTCTCATTTCTGTAGCAAAATATTTGACAAGCAGAAACTTAAATGATAGAGGTATGCTTGGCATACACTTTAAAGAGGTACATTCTATCATAGCAGAGGTCTTACAGCAAAAGTGAAGCTCACAGGTCATATTGCCATTGCTGTCTGGAAGCAAAAAGTAATGAGCAGGAAGTGGGACTGGGCCATGAATTCAAGGTTAGCTCTCAGAGGCCCCCTTCCTCCAACAAGTCTCTACCTCCTAAAAGTTGTGCAACCTTTCCAAACAGCACAACCAACTTGTCACCAGGTACCAAAACATGTAGGCCTATGGGGAACATTTCACATTCAAACTACAACATACGTTACCTACAAATATCTAACCTTGGTTACATTGGTTATGTTGGTGATGGACACTATTAATCCCAGCCTTTGGGAGACATAGTCAGGTGGATTTATGTGATTCTAAGAGGAGCATATTCTATATAAAGATCTCCAAGTTAAACATGGCTAGTGAGACCATGCCTCAAAAAATCAAATCATATTGAAATATGAGAATTATGTCATGTTACAGATATGACATATTTAGGAAATTTCTCCATGTGCCAATGAATTCAAGGCTCTTTCCAACTTTCTCTTCTATAAGATTCAGTGTATCTGGTTTTATGTTGAGGTCCTTGATCCACTTGGATTTGATCTTTTTGCTAAGTGATAAATATGGATCTATTTTCATTTTTCTACATACAGATTCCCTAGTAGACCAGCACCAGTTATTGAAGATGCTTTCTTTTTTCCAATGTATATTTTTTGCTTCTTTGTCAAAGATCAGGTGGCTGTAAGTGTGTGGTTTTATTTCTGGGTCTTCAATTCTATTCCATTGATCAACATGTTTGTCTTTGTACCAATACCATGCAGTTTTTTATCACTATTGCCCAGTGGTATAGTTTAAGGTCAGAGATGGTGATTCCCCCAGCAGTTCTTTCATTGTTAAGAATTGCTTTCCTTATTCTTGGCTTTTTTGATTTTCCAGACAAAGGTATGGGATGTGGAAGAGTTGGAGGGTAGACAGGTGGGGGTAGTAAAATCTGGAGAGTAAAAATAAATTAAATAAATAAATAAATAAATAAATAAATAAATAAATAAAACACACTTCAAAGCTACTTAGAAAAAGAAGAAAGGGACATGCTAGAGGGTGATGGGAGAAGGCATGGATGTGATCGTATTTCATTGTATACATGTATACAATTCTCAAGAAAATTCTCACCAGCACCTGTTGTCTCTTGAGTTTTTAATCTTAGCCATTCTGACTGGTGTGAGATGGAATCTCAGGGTTGTTTTGATTTGCATTTCCTTGATGATGTTGAACATCTTTTAAGGTGCTTCTCAGCCATCTGAATTTCTTCTGGTAAAAATTCCTTGTTTAGCTCTGTACCCCATTTTTAATAGGGTTATTTGGTTCTTTGGGGTCTAACTTCTTGAGTTCTTTGTATATATTGGATATTAGCCCTCTGTCAGATGTGGGGTTGGTGAAGATCTTTCCCCAATTTGTTGGTTGCTGTTTTGTCCTTCTGACAGTGTCTTTTGCCTTACAGAAACTTTGTAATTTTAAGAGGTCCCATTTGTCAATTATTGATCTTAGATCTTAAGCTATTGGTATTCTGTTCAGGAACTTTCCCCCTGTGCCCATGTCCTCCAGGGCCTTCCCCAGTTTCTTTTCTATTAGTTTCAGTGTGTCTCATTTTATGTGGAGGTCCTTGATCCACTTGGAGTTGATCTTAGTACAAGGAGATAAGAGTGGGTCAATTCGCATTCTTCTGCATGTTGACCTCCAGTTGAACCAGCACCATTTGTTGAAAAGGCTATCTTTTTTCCACTGGATGGTTGTAGCCCCTTTTTCAAAGATCAAGTGACCATAACTCTGTGGGTTCATTTCTGGATCTTCAATTCTATTCAATTGATCTACTTGCCTGTCACTGTACCAATACCATGCAGTTTTTAACACAATTGCTCTGTAGTACTGCTTGAGGTTGGGGATATTGATTCCCCCAGAAGTTCTTTTATTGTTGAGAAAAGTTTTAGCTATCCTGGGATTTTTGTTACTCCAGATGAATTTGAGAATTGCTCGTTCTAGATCTATGAAGAATTGATTTGGGATTTTGATGAGGATTGCATTGAATCTGAAGATTGCTTTTGGCACTCCTCCATTGTTGGTGGAATTGCAAGATGGTACAACTGCTCTGGAAATCAGTATGGCAGTTCCTCAGAAAATTGGGCATGACATTTCCAGAGGACCCTGTCATACCACTCCTGGGCATATACCCAGAGGATTCCCCTGCATGCAATAAAGGCACATGTTCCACTATGTTCATAGCAGCCTTGCTTATAATAGTCAGAAGCTGGAAAGAACCCAGATGTCCCTCAATGGAGGAATGGATACAGAAAATGTGGTATATTTACACAATGGAATACTACTCAGCAATTAAAAATAATGAATTCATGCAATTTGTAGGCAAATGGTTGGATCTGGAAAATATCATCCTAAGTGAGTTAACCCAATCACAAAAGAATACACATGAATTGCAATCACTGATAAGTGGATATTAATGAGTCCTGAAGCTCTGAATACTCAAGACACAATTAGCTAAGCAAAAGATTCCCAAGAAAAAAGGATGGAGAGGACCCTGGTCGGGAAAAGACTAAATCCAGTTTTGTAGGAGAGTACCAGAACAGAGAAATGGTGGGGAGGGGGTGATTGGGGAATGGGCGGGGGGGACTTATGGGACATATGGTGAGGGGGGACTGGAAAGGGGAAATCCTTTGGAATGCAAACAAAGAAAGAAAATTATAATTTAAAAACCCTAAAAAACGAAGTACCAGGCCAAGTATGTTTCACTCATGAATTCTATAGAACATTTAAGTAAGGTTATGTCAAGACTCACAATATCTTTGACCTTTAGTGAACCAAACATTGTACTAATCAATTTGGATACAAAAATTGTATCCAAATCAGATGCAGGTACCAGAAACAATGCAAAATTAGACTGTCATGAACATTTTTTGTAAGCTGAAGATTTCTCAAGATGTTCAAGATCATGTAAATATACATGGAAAAAAACTTGTATACATAACATAAGTAGAGCATCAATCTGAGTAGATTATCCTAGATTATGGGGATAGGCCCAATGTAAACATATGGCTTCTTATTTTATTTTTACTTTATTTTTACATTTTTCTGTTACCAAAAATAGATTTTACATAATAGCTTATGAATAATTTCCCCTCCCTCTAATTCACCAAGTCTCCCTACACTTCCATTCGGATTCACTCATTTTCTCTCTCTCATTATAAAACAAACACTTCTAAGAAATGATAATAAAATAAGATAAAACAAAAACTAACACATTGGAATTGGATAAAACAAACAAGCAGAAAGAAAAGCACCCAAAGGAAGACCCAAGAATCAAAAGAGACCCAACCCTTTGCACATGCAGATATGGTGCAGGAGGAGCTGAAAGTTGTACATCTTCATCTAAAGGCTGATAGAAGGCTTGCTTCCAAGCAGCTAGGACAAGAGTCTTAGAACCCATGCGCATTGTGACACACTTTCTTCAACAAAGGTATGCTTACTCCAACAAGGCCACACCTCCAAATATTGACATTCCCTGAGCCAAGCATATTTAAACCACCACACTCTACTCCTTGGCTCCCATAGGATTGCTCAAGCATATGAGTCTATGGTGGCCAAACCTAAACATAGCATAATGCAAAATACATTTAGTCCAACTTCCAAAGTCCCCATAGTGCAT
Organism: Apodemus agrarius; assembly: GCA_964023405.1. NCBI lineage: Eukaryota > Metazoa > Chordata > Mammalia > Rodentia > Muridae > Apodemus > Apodemus agrarius. The sequence goes on along the minus strand of OZ030021.1, from coordinate 26,761,174 downwards.
AGCTGTCTAAACAATGTTAAAAGTCCAATGTTCAAAGTCTCTTCTATGATTCATCCAACTACTTAACCATGATTCCCAAGCAAGACAGGAAACAAGCTGGGCAAAATCCAAAGTCTGTATCTCCACATCTGATGTCAGATCTCCAACTTCTTTTTCATCTTTGTTGAGGGCAACATACTTCTTTTCCATGGGCTGATTCCACTCCCTTTTAGCAGCTTTCCTCAACAGGTATCCCATAGCTTTGTCATCTTTAACATCTTGGAGTCTCCAAGTCAACTCCAACTTCATAGCTTCTTGTTCCATTGTCTGAGATCCACACACAATTTTCTGGGCTTCTCCAAAGGGCTTGAGTCATTTCTCAAGCTCTGCCCACTGTAGCAGCCTAGGCTCTTGTTGACTCCACTACATTGCTGCTGCTGTTCTTGGTGATTACCTATGGTACAGGCATCTCCAGTACACTGGGGTCTTCAACTCCAGTGCACTATGCTTCACTAATAGCCTCTTATAGGCTCTCTTCATGGTGCCAAGCCTCAACTTCTTTGCATGACCACTTGATTCCTGGGCCATCAACTACAACTGAGGCTGTACCTTCACCAATGGCTCTCCATGGCCTCTCACAGTGCCAAGCCTCAGCTGCTCTCCATGACTCCTTCATACCTTCAGAACCAGTACCACCTCAGTGATTCCTGAACATTACAAATCCAGCTACAGCACTAGGTACAACCTTATCTATATCTGGATAACAGCTTCTTTGTGCTGTCAGAAAACACTTCCCAGATTTCACCTCAGTGATGCTGGTCTATTCTTAATCACTGCTAAATTCTTAGTTCCAACTAACTAGCATCAATTGTCCCAGTAGTGTCTTCTATTCTGGACTCCAAAGTCAGAACTACATAGCCAACAATGCCAAGTTCTGCTGCTTGTTGGGACTGGAACAGAGTGGATATGCAAACACGATCCAACATTTTGCTGCATGCAAGAAACTCACTTCAATAACAAAGACAGACACTACCTCAGAGTGAAAGGCTGGAAAGGATTTTCCAAGCAAATGGTCCCAAAAAACAAACTGGAGTTGCCATCCTAATATCCAATAAAATAGATTTCAACCAATAGTTATCAAGCTAGATGAGGAATAAACAATAATAGTGGAAGACTTCAACATCCCACACTTACTGATGAACAGGTCATTGAAACAGAAACTAAACAAAGACACAGTGAAATTAATAGAGGTTATGAATCAAATGGATTTGACAGATACCTATAGAACATTTCACTCTAAAACAAAAGAATATACCTTCTCAGCACCTCATGTGTTGTACCTTCTCCAAAATTGACCATATAATTGGGCACAAAACAAGCCTCAAATGATACAAGAAAACTGAAATAATCCCATGCATCCTATCAGATCACTATGGCCTAAGGGTGGTCCTCAACAACAACAAAAAAAAACAGAGAGTCTACATATATGTGGAAACTGAACAACTCTTTACTTAATGATAACTTTGTCAGGTAAGAAATAAATAAAGAAATTAAAGACTTCCTGAAATTGATGAAAATGATGAGCCAACATACTCAAACTTATGGGGCACAATGAAAGCAGTGCTAAGAGGAAAATTCATAGTACTAACTGCACTGGTAAAGAAAATGGAGAGATCCTACACTAGCAACTTAACAGCACACCTGAGAGCTCTAAAACAAAAAGAATCAAACACACTCAAGAGTATACATCAGGAAATAGTCAAATTCAGGGCAGAAATCAATCTAATAAAAATAAATGGAACTATACAAAGAATCAAGGAAACCAAAAACTGGTTCTTTGAGAGAATCAAAAAGATAGATAAACCCCTAGATAAACTAAGTAAAGGGCCCAGAGGCAGTATCTAAATAAACAAAATCAGAAATGAAAAGGGAGACATAACCAAAGAAATGGAGGAAATTCAAAAAATCAACAGAGCCTACAACAAAAGCCTATACTCAAAAAACTGGGAAATCTAGATGGAATCAATGGTTTTCTAGACAGATACCACATACAAAAGATAAATCAAGAGTAGGTAAAGTTTCTAAACAGGCCTGTATCTCCTAATTAAATAGAAGAAGTCATTAAAAACTTCCCAACCAAAAAAAGCCCGGGACCAGATGGTTTTAGTGTGGAATTCTGCCAGACCTTCACAGAAGACCTAATACCAATATTCCTCAAACTATTCCATAAAATAGAAATAGAAGGAACACTACCTAATACATTCTATGAAGCCAAAATTTCTCTGATACCTAAATCACACAAGGAAGAAACAAAAAACTTCAGACCAATTTCACTTATTAATAATGATGCATAAATACACAATAAAATTCTTGCAAACAAAATCCAAGAACACATCAAAAAGATCATTCACCACAATCAAGTAGGCCTCATCTAAGGGATGCAAAGTTGGTTCAATATACAAAAATCCATGAATGTAATCCACTACGTAAACAAACTCAAAGAAAAAACACAATCTCCTTAGATGCTGAAAAGGCATATGACAAAATACAACATCTCTTCACGTTAAAAGTATTGGAGAAAAGGGCACAGAGACAGTATTCAAATTAACAAAATTAGAAATGAAAAGGGAGATATAACAACAGAAACTGAGGAAATTCAAAAAATCATCAGATCCTACTACAAAAACCTATACTCAACACAACTGGAGAATCTGGAGGAAATGGACAATTTCCTCGACAGTTACCAAATACCAAAATTAAACCAGGATCAAATAGATCGTCTAAACAGACCCATAACCCCCAAAGAAATAGAAGGGGTCATAGACAGTCTTCCAACCAAAAAGAGCACAGGACCAGACGGTTTTAGTGCAGAATTCTATCAGACCTTCAAAGAAGTCCTGATACCGATACTCTTCAAATTATTCCACAAAATAGAAACAGAAGGAACACTACCCAACTCATTCTATGAAGCCACAATTACGCTGATACCAAAACCACACAGAGATCCAACTAAGAAAGAGAACTACAGGCCAATTTCTCTTATGAATATCGATGCAAAAATACTAAACAAAATACTTGCCAACCGAATCCAAGAACACATCAAAACGATCATTCACCATGATCAAGTTGGCTTCATCCCAGGGATGCAGGGATGGTTCAATATACGGAAATCCATCAACGTAATCCACTACATAAACAAACTCAAAGAAAAAAACCACATGGTCATCTCATTGGATGCTGAAAAAGCATTTGACAAAATTCAGCATCCTTTCATGCTAAAGGTCCTAGAAAGAACAGGAATTCAAGGCCCATATCTAAACATAGTAAAAGCAATATACAGCAGACCAGTAGCCAACATCAAGGTAAACGGAGAAAAACTTGAAGCAATCCCTCTAAAATCAGGGACTAGACAAGGCTGTCCCCTCTCGCCATATCTCTTCAATATAGTACTTGAGGTACTAGCTAGAGCAATTCGACAACAGAGGGAAGTCAAAGGGATACAAATCGGAAAGGAAGAAGTCAAACTATCACTATTTGCAGATGATATGATAGTTTACTTAAGTGACCCAAAAACCTCCACCAGAGAACTCCTGCAACTGATAAACAACTTCAGCAAAGTGGCTGGCTATAAAATCAACTCAAGTAAATCAGTAGCCTTCCTATACGTGAAGGATAAGCAGGCTGAGAAAGAAATTAGGGAAATGACACCCTTCACAATAGCCACAAATGATATAAAGTATCTTGGAGTGACGCTAACCAAACATGTGAAAGATTTATACGACAAAAACTTCAGGTCTCTGAAGAGGGAAATTGAAGAAGACATCAGAAAATGGGAAAATCTTCCATGCTCGTGGGTTGGCAGGACTAATATAGTCAAAATGGCAATCTTGCCCAAAGCAATATACAGATTCAATGCAATTCCCATCAAAATCCCAACTCAGTTCTTCATAGAGCTAGAAAGAGCAATTCTCAAATTCATCTGGAATAACAAAAAACCCAGGATAGCTAAAACTATCATCAACAGCAAAAGAACTTCTGGGGGAATCAATATCCCGGACCTCAAGCAATATTACAGAGCAGTGGTATTAAAAACTGCATGGTATTGGTTCAGTGACAGGGAAGCGGATCAATGGAATAGGATCGAAGACCCAGAATTGAACCCACACATCTATGGCCAATTGATCTTCGACAAAGGAGCTGAAAACATCCAGTGGAAAAAAGATAGCCTTTTCAACAGATGGTGCTGGCTCAACTGGAGGTCAACATGCAGAAGAATGAGAATTGATCCACTCTTATCTCCTTGCACTAAGCTCAACTCCAAGTGGATCAAAGACCTCCACATAAAACCAGACACACTAAAACTAATAGAAAAGAAACTGGGGAAGACCCTTGAGGACATGGGCTCAGGGGAAAAATTCCTGAAAAGAACACCAATTGCTTATGCTCTAAGAGCAAGAATAGACAAATGGGACCTCATAAAACTACAAAGTTTCTGTAAGGCAAAAGACACTGTCAAAAGGATAAATCAGCAACCAACAAATTGGGAAAAAATCTTCACCAACCCCACATCCGACAGAGGGCTAATCTCCAATGTATACAAAGAACTCAAGAGGTTAGACCTCAGAAAACCAAATAACCCTATCCAAAAATGGGGTACAGAGCTAAACAGAGTCTTTTCACCTGAAGAAATTCGGATGGCTGAGAAACACCTTTAAAAATGTTCAACATCACTAGTCATTAGGGAAATGCAAATTAAAACAACCCTGAGATTTCACCTCACACCAGTCAGAATGGCTAAGATTAAAAACTCAGAAGACATCAGGTGTTGGCGAGGATGTGGAGAAAGAGGAACACTCCTCCACTGCTGGTGGGAATGCAAGCTGGTACAACCACTCTGGAAATCAGTATGGCGGTTCCTCAGAAAACTGGGCATGATACTTCCGGAGGACCCAGCCATACCACTCCTGGGAATATACCCAGAAGATTCACCAGCATGCAATAAGGATACATGCTCCACTATGTTCATAGCAGCTTTATATATAATAGCCAGAAGCTGGAAAGAACCCAGATGTCCCTCAACAGAGGAATGGATACAAAAAATGTGGTATATATACACAATGGAGTACTATACAGCCATTAGAAACAATGAATTCATGAAATTCTTAGAGAAATGGATGGAGCTGGAGAATGTCATACTAAGTGAGGTGACCCAGTCTCAAAAGAATACCCATGGTATACAGTCACTGATAAGTGGATATTAGCCTAGAAGCTTGGAACACCAAAGACACAAATCACATATCAAGTGATGTCTCACAAGAAGAAAGGAGTGGACACTGGTGCTAGAATGGACCAAAACATCATTGTGGGAGAGTACAAGAACAGTAAAGTGGGAGGGGGTAGATGCGGGAGCAGGGGGAGGGAAAAGGACATGTGGGACCTTTGGGGGTGGGGAACCAGAAAAAGGGAAATGAATTGTAAATATAGAATATATACAATAAAAAAAATAAAAAAAAAGTATTGGAGAGATCAGGAACTCAAGGCCCATACCTAAACATAATAAAAGCAATTTACAGCAAACCAACAGCCAATATCAACTTAAATGAAGATATACTTGAAGCAATCCCACTGAAATCAGGGACAAGACAAAAATACTAATTCTCCCCTTATCTATTCAATACAGTACTCAAAGTTCTAGCTAGAACAATAACACAACTAAAGAGAACAAAGGGATAAAAATTGACAAAGAAGAAGTAAAAGTATCACTATTTGCAGATGACACGACAGTATACATAAGCAACCACAGAAAAAAAATCTACCACAGAACTGATACAGTTGATAAACAACTTCAGCAAAGTGACTGGGTATAAATTAACTCAAATGAATCAGTAGCCTTTCTTTATACAAATGATAAACAGGCAGAGAAAAATTAGAAAACTAACTCCCTTCACAAGAGGCAAAAATATTATAAATATCTTGAGGTAACACTAACCAAACAAGTAAAAGATCTGTATGACAAGATCTTCAAGTCTCTCAAGAAAGAAGTTGAAGTTCTCAGAAACTGGAGAGATCTCCCATGCTCATGGATTGGCAGAATTAACATAGTAAAAGATGAGAATCCTACCAAGGCAATTTACAGATCCAATGCAATCCCCATCAAAATCCCAACAATTCTTCAAAGACATGGAATGAGCAATTCTCAAATTCATCTGGAAAAACAAAAAGCCCAGAATAAGGAAAACAATTCTTAATAATAAAAGAACTTCTGGGGGAGTATCACCATTCCTGGCCTTAAACCATACTACTGGGCAATGGTGATTTTAAAAAATGGTATGGTATTGGTACAAAGATAGACACGTTGATCAATGGAATAGAATTGAAGAACCAGAAATAAAACCACACACTTAAAGCCACTTGATTTTTGACAAACAAGCCAAAAAATATACAATGGAAAAAGAAAGCATCTTCAATAACTGGTGCTGGTCTAAGTGAGAATCTATGTAGAAAAATTAAAATAGATCCATATGTGTCACCTTGCACAAAGCTCAATTCCAAATGGATCAAGGACCTCAACATAAAACCAGATACACTGAATCTTGTAGAAGAGAAAATGGGAAAGAGCCTTGAACTTATTGGCACAGGGGGAAATTTCCTAAACAGACCTCCAATGGTTCAGGCTCTATGATCAAGAATTCATAAATAGGACCTCATGAAACTAGAAATCTTCTGTAAGGCAATAAAAACCTCTGTCAATAGAACAAATTGGCAACCTACAGACTGGGAAAAAATCTTCACTAACCCCAATAGAGGGATATTATCCAAAATATGTAAAGAACTCAAGAAGCTAATAAACAACAAAAAAAACAAAAACAAAAAACAAAATAAATCAAAAACGGGTATAGAACTAAATAGAGAATTCACAACAGAAGAATCTCAAACGACTGAGAAACACTTAAAGAAATGTTCAAAGTCCTTAGTGATCAGGGAAATGCAAATCAAAATGACCCTGAGATTCCACCTCACAGCAATCAGAATGGCCAAGATCAAAACCTCAAGTGACAGCACATATTGGGGAAGATGTGGAGAAAGAGGAACACTCCTCCATTGCTGCTGGAATTCCAAACTGGTACAACCACTCTGGAAATCAATCTGGATATTACTCAGAAAATTGGAAATAGATCCACCTTAAGATCCAGCTATACCACTTTTGGGCATACACCCAAAAGATGCCCCACCATGCCACAGAGTCGTGTGCTCTTCTATGTTCATAGCAGCTTTATTTGTGATAGTCAGAAGCTAGAAACAATCCAGATGTCCCATAGCAGAAGAATGGATACAGAAAATGTGGTTCATTTACATAATGGACTACTACTCAGCTATTAAGAAATAGGGCATCCTGAGTTTTTTGGGTAAATGGATTTACTTAGAAAATATTGTCCTGGGTGAAGTAACTCAGACCCAAAAAGACATGCATGATATATATTCACTAATATGTGGATATTAGCCAACAAAAGGACAGAATATCCGAGGTGCAGTCCACAGAACTCAAAAAGGTTAACAAGCTGAAGGGCTCAAGTGAGGATGCCTCAATCCCACTTGGGAGGGAGAAGAAAGCAATCACAGGAGGAGTCGGAAAGGAAGTACCTGGATAGGAAAGGGGACAGGGAGTGGAAGAGGGAAACATAATCAGGTACTGGGGTGGGATAAAAGGATTAAAGCCCCTGAGGGAGGAGATGGGGGACCCCCAGAATGTACCAGAGCCCTGGGAGATGAGAGACTTTCAAGACCCAAAGGGAGGGAGGGACCTTAGATGAAATGTCCTACAGTGGGGAGAGGGAACTTGTAGAGCCCACCTCCAGCAGAAAGACAAGGCATCAAGTAGAGGTATGTTGTTGCCATCCCACAGTCAAAAACTCTGACCCAGAATTGTTCCTGTCTGAAAGAGCTGAAGAGACTAAAATGGAGAAGGGCCTGAGGAAAAGGAAGTACAGCAACAGGCCCAAAGTGGGATCCAGCGCAAGGGGAGATCTCAAGGCATGACCACTATTTCTGAGGCTATGGAGTGCTCATAAAAAAAATGGGCCTATCATGACTGCCCTCCTAAACACCCAACAAGCAGCTAAATGAGTCAGATGCAGACATTTATACCCAGCCAATGGACAGAAGTTGTTGGCCCCTGTGGTTGAATTAGAGAAAAACTGGAAGAAGCTGAGGAGGAAAATGACCCTGTTGGAGGATCAGCAGTTTCAAATAACCTGAGATCTCTCAGACACTGAACCACCATCCAAGAAGCATATACCAGCTGATATGAAGCCCCCAACACATATACAGCAGAGTACTGCCAGGTCTGTGTTCAGTCAGTAAAGATGCACTTAACTCTCAAGAGACTGGAAGCCCCAGTGAGTAGGAGTTCTGGTAGGGTGGAGAGTAGTAGGGGTTGGAACATTCTTGTGGAAATGGCAGGCAGGGATGCATGGGATGTGGAACAGTCAGAGGGTAGACTGGGAGGGGGATAAACTCTGGATTGTAAATAAAAATTAAATAATTAAAAAAAGAAATTAGGAAAATGGAAGATAACAGATTTAAGAGCAATTAATAAGGAAAGTCAACCAATGGGTCCTTTAAAGCCTGGATTTCCTAATATCATCTTTATTACCATGATTGTGGTCTATAGTAATTGACTTAAAAATTGACTTTTCACAATGAGCAGGATATGGACTATTTTGCTCTCACACCTACTCTGAACAATAGTGATCCAATGAAAAGGAATCATTGGAATATACTTCCACAGGGAATGCTAAGTAGTCCAACTTCATGTCAACATTTCTGCAACAACAGAAACAATGAAAAGCCTTCAAACTCATGGGAACGGAACAATTCTCTATTCAATGATGACTGGGTCATGGAAGAAATAAATAAAAAACTATCTATAATTAAATGAAATGAATGCATGACATACCCAGTCTTATAAGACACAATGAAAGCAGTGCCAAGGAAAGTTCATAACACTATGAGTCTTCATAAAGAAATTGAAGCAATATCATACTAGCAACATAAAAACATCTGAAACCTCGAGAACAAAATGAAGCGAACATGGTCAAGAGGAGTAGATCACAGGAAATTATCAAATTCAGATCTGAAATCGAGAAATTAAAAACAAAGAGAACAATACAAAGAATCAAAGAAACCAAGAGATGGCTCTTGTGGAAAAACAACAAGATAAACAAATCCTTAGACTAAATAAAGGCAGAAAGACTATATCTAAATTAACAAACTCAGAAACAAAATGGGAGTCATAACAACAGACATTCAGGAAATCTAAAGAATTACTAGCTTTTATTTCAAAATCCCATACTCCACAAAATTTGAAAATCTAAATGTAATGGATGTTTTTCTTGATAGATGCCATATGCCAAAGTTAATCAAGATCAGGTAAACAATTTAAATAGTCCTGTATCCCCTAAGGAAATAGAAGCAGTCATTAAAGCTCTCCCAACCAAAAGAAGTGCAGGGTTAGATTGTATTAACACAAAATTCTACCTGACTTTCAAAGAATAATAATACTAATACTCCTCAAATTATTCAACAAAATAGAAACAGAAAGAACATTGCCAAACTCACTGTATGAGGCCCCAGTTACCTTTGATACTTAAACAATACAAAGACTTAATAAAGAAAGAGAATTTCAGACAAATTTTCAGTATGAACATTGAGGCAAACATAATAAAATTCTCACAAACTGAATCCAAGAAGACATCAAATACATCATCCACTATGATCAATTAGGCTCCATCCCAGAGATGAACTGGAAATTTCTGGGTTCTTTGGAAACTCAGTTGTGTCATGTGATGTTTTCCTGGAAGCAGACACATGAGAGCATGTTATGTTGTAGCAGAGACATAGCAGAGACAAGAGGACATGTGATATTTTGCTGTTATAAATGCTTGAGAAGGTGCATGGTGTTTGGAATGATTATAAAAGTAACCTCATAAACAGGGAGGGAACACTCTTGTATTGCTATACCTTGTAATGCATTGCTGGTCTTTGCCATGGAATGCTTTGCTTGTCTTTATAGTCTTTACTTGATAGAGAGAAATGCACCAAAAAACTTCTCATAGTATTCCAACTGACTCGTGCTTCTTCCATTGATTCAATTCAATTCAGTGGAGCCTTGCAGTTTCTGCTGGATTGAGTCATGGCTACCGATTCATGTTTGGTGTTTGCTATTAGTCTGGACTGGCTGCTAGTAATGATTTGTGTTTGGAGATTGCTGTAGGACTGGACTGCTGATATGATAACAAAGATTGGAATCGCCCCTAAAGAACTACTTCTAAACAGGTCAACAACCCCCTTTTTTATTAACCTTCTTTCTTTGCTACTTCTGTAGGTGGGATAGAAAGGAGGTTGAAGCATTTAAGAACCCTAATTAAAGGAGGTTTTGAAAAATCTTAGCCTACACAAGGAAGCATGGATGGTGCAATATACAGAAATTCATTAAAGTAATTCACCATATAAACAAACTGAAAAGAAAAACTGCATGATCATTTTCATTAGATGCTGAAAACAGCCTTTGACAAAATCCAACACATCTTCATATTTAAGGTCTTAGAGATATCACACCTAAACATAATAAAGGCAATATAGAGCAAGCTGATAGCAGCAATTCCACTAAAATCAGGAAAGAGACAAGGCTGCCTACTCTCTCTCCTTCTATTCAATAAGGTACTTAAACATCTAGCTAGAACAATAAGAAAACTAAAGGAGATCAATGGGGTACAAATTGTATAAGAAGAGGTCAAAGTATCACTATTCACAGATGATATGAGAGAATATGCAAGTGACCCCCTAAATTCCACCACAAAACTCCTGTAGCTCATAAAGATCTTCAGCAAAGTGGCTGAATAAAAATTCACTCAAAAAGTCAGAAGCCTTCATTTGTAAAAATGATAACAGACCTTCCAGTTTACACCTGAACCTGAAGCAGACCCAGAGCTCTGACTTCCCACCCACTCCTACAACACCAAGAGGAGGTGTGACTCCCAGAACTTCTGACACACCCAGGATCACATGTGAGGCCCCAAAATCTGCTCCAATACCTGGCAGAACTTGGAACTCTAAGGATCCTGGAAATACAGGAACCCCCACCCAGGCAGATGCACACATCCATTCTGGTTTGCAACTGTGCCTGTAGCAGAACCTACAACATCCAGAACAAGCTTGACTCCCAGGAGCTCTGACACATCAGCTTCTCATGTGAAGCCCCAACCTCTGACCCAGTACCCAGCATAACTGGAACCCAGAGGATCCAGGAACCTTTGCCCAGCCACAGGCACCCATTCCTTCCAGTTTGCACCTGCACCTGAAGTGGGCCCAGGGCTCTGGCTACCCACCCACTCTGACAACACCCAGAGGAAGCTTGATTCCCAGGAACTCTGAAACAGCAGGATCTCAGGACTCCAGAATCACAGGATCACAGAGACAGCCAGAATCCCAAGAGTACTGACACAACCTGGATCAAGAAGCACAGAATCACAGGCTCACAGGAGAGATAAGCTCTATATAGAGATAGCATGGCCAGTTAGCACTAGAGATAACTAGATGGAGAGAGGCAAGCACAAGAACATAAGCAACAGAAACCAGTGCAACTTGGCAACATCAGAACCCAGTTATCCCACCACAGCAAGCCCTGAATACCACAACACACCTGAAAAGCAAGATTCAAATCTATAATCTAATCTCATGAATATGATAGAGGACATTAAGACATATATTAATAACTCCTTTAATAAGGAAACATAAATCTCTTAAAGAAATACAGGAAAATACAATCAGGTGAAGGAATTGAACAAAATAATTCAGGATCTAAAAATGGAAATAAAATAATTAAAGAAAACACAAAGATAGACAACACTGGAGATAGTAAACCTAGCAAAGAAAGCAAGAGTCACAGATGTAGGCATCACCAATAGAATACAAGAGATAGAAGATACCATAGGAGACATTGACACAACCATCAAAGAAAATACAAAAAGCAAAAGGCTCCTATCTCAAAACATTCAAGAAATCCTAGACACAATGAAAAGACCAAACCTAAGGATAATAGGGATGGAAGAGAACAAAGAGTCCCAACTCAAAGGGCCAGCAAACATCTTCAACAAAATTATAGAAGAAAACTTCCCTAACCTAAAGAAAGAGATGACTATAAACATAGAATAAGTTTACCAAACACCAAACAGATTGGACCAGAAAAGAAATCCTTCCTGTCACATAATGATCAAAACACCAAATACACAGAAAAAAGAAAGAATATTAAAAGTGGTGAGGGGGAAAGGTCAAGTAACATACAAAGGCAGATCAATCAGAATATACCAGACTTCTCAACAGAGACTCTAAAAGCCAGAAAATCTTGGACAGATGTCATACATACCCCAAGAGAACAAAAATGCCAGTCCGGGCTACTATACCCAGCAAAACTTTCAGTTACCATAGATGGAGAAACCAAGATATTCCATGACAAAACCAAATTTAAACAATATCTTTCCACCAGCCCAGCCCTACTCAATGAAACTCCAATACAAAGAGGGAAACTAAACCAAAGAAAAAAGCAAGAAATTAATCTTCTCACAACAAATCCAAAAGAAGACAACCTCACAAACATAATTCCAACTCTAACAACAAAAACAACAGGAAGCCACCACCATTGATTCTTAATATCTTTCAACATCTGATTCAATTCCCTAATGAAAGGACATAGACTAACAGACTGGATACATAAACAGGACCCAGCATTTTGCTGCATACAGGAAACACACCTCCATGACAAAGAGAGATACTACCTCAGAGTAAAAGACTAGAAATTTTTTTCAAGTGAGTGATCCCAAGAAACAAGCTGGAATAGCAATTCTATTAGTGAATAAAATAGACTTTCAACCAAAAGTTATCAAAAAAGATAGGGAAGGACACTATGTACTCATCAAAGGAAAAATCCACCAAGATGAACACTCAATTTTTAGCATCTATGCCCCAAAGTCAAAGGCACCCACATTTGTAAAAGAAATGTTATAAAAGCTCAAAGCACACATTGAACCTCACACAATAATAGTGGGAAACTTCAACACCCCACTCTCACCAATAGACAAAGGCTAAACAGAGATACAGTGAAACTAACAGAAGTTATGAACCAAATGGATTTAACAGATATCTACAGAACATTTCACCCTAAAACAAAATACCTTCTTAGGACCTCATGGAACCTTCTATAAAATTTATTATACAATTGGACCCAAAACAAGATACAAGAAGATTGAAATAATCACATGCATACTATCAGATCACCATGGCCTAAGGCTGGTCTTCAGTAACCACAAAAACAACAGGAAGCTCACATACACATGGAAACTGATCAACACTCTACTCAATGATAACTTGGTCAGGGAAGAACTAAAGAAATTAAAAGTTTTTTAGAATTTAATGAAAATGAAGGCACAACATTCCCAAACTTATGGGATACAATGAAAGCATTGCTAAGAGGAAAACTTACAGCTCTGAGTGCCTCCATAAAGAAACTGAAGAGAACATACACTAGCAGCTTAACAGCACATCTGAAAGTCTGTGTATTTTTAGTAATGAATTAAGCCCATTGAGTTTGAGAGATATTAATGAACAATGATTGTTAGTTCCTGTTATTTTGATGTTGGAGGTGTTACTGAGTTTGTGTGATTCTCTTCTCCTGGTTTTGCTATGGTATGATTAATTTTTTGTGTGTTTTCTTGGGTGTAGTTACACTCTTTGTGTTGGAGTTTCTATTAGCCTCTATCAGACTGAATTAAAAGATATTGTTTAAATTTGGTTTGTTATGGAATATCTTGACTTCTCCATCCATGGTGATTGAGAGTTTTGCTGGGTATACAAGTCTAGGCTGACATCTGTGGTCTCTTGGGGTCTTCAAGACACCTATCCAGGATCTCCTGGCTTTTAGAGTATCTGTTGAGAATACTCTAAAATGTAATTATGGTAGGTTTGCCTTTATATGTTACTTGGCTCTTTTCTCTTGCAAGTTTTAATATTCTTTCTGTTCTGTACATTTGGTGTTTTGATTATTATGTGGCAGGAGGATTTTCTTTTCTGGTTCAATCAATTTGGTATTGTGTAAGCTTCTTGTACATTTATAACCATCTCTTCCTTTGGTTAGGTAAGTTTTCTTCTATGATTATGTTGAAGATGTTTTCTGGCCCTTTGAACTGAGAATCATTACCCTCTTCTGTCCCTATTATTCTTAGGTTTACTCATTTCATAGTGACCCACATGTCCTGGATGTTTTGAGTTAGGAACTTTTAAATTTGGCATTTTCATTGATTGATGTATTTATTCCTTCTATGGTATCTTCTATGCCTGAAATCTCTCTTCCATCTCTTGTATTTTGTTGGTGATGCTTGCATCTGTAATTCCTTTTCACTTTCCTGGGTTTTCCATCTCTAGGTTTACCTCCATTTGTGGTTTCTTTATTGTTTCTATTTCCATTTTTTTGTCTTGGACCATTTTATTCATTTCCTTTGCGTGTTTGGTTCTATTTTCCTGTATTTCTTTAAGGGAGTTCTTTGTTTCCTCTTTAAGGGCTTCTATCTGTTTGATTGTGTTTACTCTAATTCTTTAAAGGAATTCTTTATATTTTAAAGGCCTCTTTCATCTTCATGAAATGGGATTTAAGGTCACAGTCTTGCTCTTCAGGAGTGTTAGGATATGCAGGGCTTGCTGTAGTAGAAGAGCTGGGTTCTGATGGTGCCATATTGCACTGGCTACTGTTGATTACGTTATCGTGCTTGCCTTTTGCCAATTGGTTGTCTCTGGTGTTGACTGGCCTGTTAGTCCCCAGAAGTAGTAAGCCTCAGTGACTGGTTAGCTGCAGGACGCCTGAAAGGCAGGAAGAAGTGTGGGTTTGGGTTTCGGGTACAGACCCTTGATTGTGGAGGTTTGGACCAGAAGGAAGATGAAGCTCTGATAAGGCTGGGCAGAGCTCATGGCTGCTGGGATTGCTGAGGTCCCAGTTGGCATGAGGGTTGGTGTGGGGGGTCTCTCATCTGGTTATCCCTAGTTGGAGCAAGCCTCCAAAGAGGTAGGCAGAGATGTGCTTTCTCTCTCACTCCCTTTTTTTTTTCTTTTTGAGACAGTGTCTCTCAATGCAATAGCCCTGGCTACCCTGGAACTTACTCTGTAGACCAGGCTGGCCTCAACCTCGCAGAGATATGCATGTCTTTGCCTCCCTTTGTGTCCCAAGTTCTGAGAATAGAGTATATACACTACCATGCCTGGCATTCTTTTTTCATTCTCTATGTTGGTTATGAGGATCAAACTCATGTGCAACTCTGCTGTTGCAAACAAAAGTGCAACTCTGCATTACCTACCTTACTTACCAAGCTACCCCCAAGAATGAATATATATATATATATATATATATATATATATATTCTCTAGAATATATAGTCTAGAATATATATATACACATATATATACATATATGTATACGTATATATGTATATATATACATATATATGTGTATATATATATATATGGAGAGAGAGAGAGAGAGAGAGAGAGAGAGAGAGAGAGAGAGACTTTTTCAAGACAGTTTTTTGTGTAGCCCTAGATGTCCTGAAACTCACTCTGTAGACCAGGGTAACCTGAACTTAGAAATCCACCTGCCTCTGGCTCCTGAGTACTGGGATTTAAATGTGACACTATGTGACAAATTTATATGTGACAGTATGCCCTGAAGTTTCAATGCTATTGTCTAATGATTTGAATGTTTTGTCATTACTCAGTTTGCTTGCTCTTTTTTTTTCTTCCTACATGAATTTTATTTTCTCTTTTTGTAACCTGCCTGTATCATTGGTTGTTAAATCTGGGATACTGATCCTCACATCTTGAGACATAGGACAGGATTGGCACTATGTATCTGACAATTGGCACTAAACATTCTTCAAATCATAGGACATCTCTTCAGATCAAATAATTGCCATCTTAAAGTGCCAGTCATGATGTTTTCAAGAACATTGAAATTGGTGACTGATTAATGCAACATTCTCTGGAAGATATTCCCAATGATCTGTATCTTAAGATTTCTGTCTTTCACGACTGGTGGAAGCTTGAAACATTTCTAGCCTATGTGAGTTCTCTAAATTATTTTACTTAGACATTTTTAGTTATTATTTCCATGGTTTATAGAATTTCACCCAATGCATATGCTTATTAATATTCAACCAAAGATTAGAGGAGACTCCACTGCTGATCCCCAGGGCCCTTTAAATGCAGTTCTTAGTTCTGTGTTCTCTGCAAATTCTGTTTTTCTGGACTCTGACTTCTGCATCTTCCATACAGTGAGGCCACTGGATTTTGTTTTCTTCTTCCTATGTGGCATCATAGAAATTGCTTCCAGATGGTGAGATAAGGACAATTTTAGGTTTTTGTCTCATTTTTTCCCTTTCCCCTCTAAACTGTTATTGCAGTTTCATTATTGTTTATCACAGGAGAACTAAAAAAAATCATAAATTGTTATATATCACTGTATAATATCTCTATCATATCTATTTTTAAAACTTTTTATTAAAGACAACAAACATACAAACATGCTGTTATAAAATCAAAATCCATTTGAACATTTGTCTATATTTATACTTTCAATGTCTATTCTTTACTTGAAGTATAGTTCTTAATACGAACATGCAAGTGAATATTGCTTTTTAAGCTTAAAATGATATTATTTTAATGAAAATTTATATCATTTACATTTATTACAATGCTTAACATGCTTGATTAAAAGTTCCCATTTTATTCAATACTTATTCTCTAGTTTACTTTGCTATTCCTTTTTTAACTTTTCTGGTTTAAGAATTTGATTCAATGATTGATTATGTATGATCTTCCTCCTAATTTGGAAATTAGATTTTTCTTCTAATAATAAATATTTTCTTGCACTAGTTATCTCTATACATGTTGACTATAAGGCATAATACTATTGGCGGAAAAAACTGAACACATAGGTACATGTTAACCATGTTTAAAAGAAAAGACTATGCAACGTCAAAGACCTAGAACATTTCTGGTACCTCACAAGGTTCTTTCTTATTTCGTACCTGTCCCAATGGTTCTACATTTGCAAAGCCAACCATTTTTTTTAAGATTTATTTATTTTATGTATGTGAGTAGACTAGCTCTCTTCAGACACCCCAGAAGAGGGCATCAGATCTCATTACAGATGGTTGTGAGCCACCATGAGGGTGCTGGGAATTGAACTAGGGTCCTCTGAAAGAGCAGACAGTGTTCATAACCACTGAGCCATCTCTCCAGCCCCCAACCATTTTTACTATAATAATCATTATTGCTTTACATCAGAGTTTAATTTTGCACTTATTGATGTAGATAAAATAGATGATTTGAAGTAAGTCTCCCTATGTCTCATTTTGCCTAGTATTTAGTGTCTAAGACTTTCTGGGTTGCTGTCTATGCATGTAATTTATTCATTTTTAGAGTGTTAATTGAAAAAACAGACAATATTTTGCTAAAAATGTTTTTGATCTCTTGACTGCTTTTTCATGATGGGTTTCACTATGGGTTATACTGTGGATCTTTTAATCTACTGTGCATATATTTCTGTAGTTATGAATGTAGGATTGAAGTTGCTGAGCTGTAGGTTCCTATGATAATTAATTTTAATTGTAAACTTGATGTAAATCTAGAATCACCTGTAAAGAAGGGATTTTATTTATTTTTAAACATTTTAAATTAAAATATAATTACATCATTTTCCCCTTCTCCATTCCTACTTTTAGCCCTTCCCATGCATTTGCTTGCTCTCTCTCAAACTTATGGACTCTGTTTCGTTAATTGATATTTATATACATATATATATATATATATATATATATATATGAAATTAAAGAGATCTCATACTAACAACTTAACAGTGCAAATGAAAGCTCTAGAACAAAAAGAAGCAAACACACCCAAGAGAAGTAGATGCTAAGAAATGGTGAAACTCAGGGCTGAAATCAATCAATTAAGAAACAAAAAATGCATTACAAAGAAACAAAAAAATCTAAAAGTTGGATTTTGAGAAAACCAACAAAATAGTCAATCTAACTAAAAGGCACAGAGACACTATCCACATTAACAAAATCAAAACTGGAGAAGAGAGACAACAACAGAAACTGAGAAAATCCAACATATCATTAGGTCTTACTTCAAAAGCCTGTACTCCACAAAACTGAAAAATTGAAATGAAATTAATTAAGTTTTAGACAGACATCACATATCAAAGTTAAATCAAGATCAGGTAAACTATCTAAATAGTCCTATAACTCATAAAAAATAGAAGCAGTCATTAAAAGTCTCCCAACCAAAAGAATAATCCCAAGACCAGATGGTTTTAGTGCAGAGTTCTACCAGACATTCAAAGAAGAGCAATACCAATACTCCTCAAACTATTCCACAAAATAGAAACAGAAGAAACACAACCTAATTCATTCTATGAGGCCACAGTTACTCTGATTCCTAAACCACACAAAAACTCAACAAAGAAAGAGAACCTCAGATTGATTTCACTTATGAACATTGACACAAAAGTAATCAATAAAATTCTTGCAACCCAAATTCAAGAACACATCAAAAACATAATTCACCAAGATCAAGTAAGTTTCATCCCAGGCATGCAGGGATAGTTCAATGTGAAAATCCATTAACACAATCTACTATTTAAACAAACTGAAAGAAAAAATGACATGACCATCTCAGATGCTTAAAAAAAGCCTTTAATATAATTCAACACCCCTTCATATTAAAAGTATTGGAGGGATCACAGATTCAAGGTACATACCTAAACATAATAAAAGCAATATACAGCAAGTCAATAAATAAAAGCAAATTAAATCAAGATAAACTTAGAACAATTACACAATTAAAATCAGGAACAAGACAAGGCTGCCCATTCTCCCAATATTTAATGAATATAGTTCTTGGAGTTCTTGTTAGAGCAAATAAAACAACAAAAGGAGACCAAGGTATAAAAATTGAAAGGGAAGAAGTCATAGCTGCTGCCAAAAAATACAAAAGAAAAGAAAGAAGTCAAGGTATCACTATTCATGGGTGATACTATAGTATACATAAGTTTTCCCCAAAATTCTATCAGAGAACTCCTATAGCTGATAAACAAATTCAGCAAAGTTGCTGGATATCAAATTAACTCAAAGAAATCAGAAGCCCTCTTTTATGAAAGAGATTAAGTGGGCAGAGAAAGAAATTAGGGAAACACCAGTCACAATAGCCACAAGTAATATAAAATATCTAGGTGTAATTCTAATGAAACAAGTAAAAGATCTACACAACAAGAAATTCTCTGAAGAAACTAAAGATATCAGAAGATGGAAAAATATCCCCATACTCATGGATTGGCAGGATTAACATAGTGAAAATGGTCTTCTTGGGACCTCATAAAATTACAAAGTTTCTTTAAGGCAAAAGACACTGTCAAAAGGATAAATCGGCAACCAACAAATTGGGAAAAGATCTTCACCAACCCCACATCTGACAGAGGGCTAATATCCAATGTATACAAAGAACTCAAGAGGTTAGACCCCAGAAAACCAAATGATCCTATCCAAAAATGAGGTACAAAGCTAAACAGAGACTTTTCACCTGAGGAAATTTGGATGGCTGAGAAACACCTTAAAAAATGTTCAACATCATTAGTCATTAGGGAAATGCAAATCAAAACAACCCTGAGATTTCACCTCACACCAGTCAGAATGGCTAAGATTAAAAACTCAGAAGACAGCAGGTGTTGGCGAGGATGTGGAGAAAGAGGAACACTCCTCCAATGATGGTGGGAATGCAAGCTGGTACAACCACTCTGGAAATCAGTATGGCGGTTCCCAGAAAACTGGACGTGATACTTCCGGAGGACCCAGCCATACCACTCCTGGGAATATACCCAGAAGATTCACCAGCATGCAATAGGGATACATGTTCCACTATGTTCATAGCAGCCTTATATATAATAACCAGAAGCTGGAAAGAACCCAGATGTCCCTCAACAGAGGAATGGATACAAAAAATGTGGTATATATACACAATGGAGTACTATTCAGTCATTAGAAACAATGAATTCATGAAATTCTTAGAGAAATGGATGGAGCTGGAGAACGTCATACTAAGTGAGGTGACCCAGTCTCAAAAGAATACCCATGGTATGCAGTCACTGATAAGTGGATATTAGCCTAGAATCTTGGAACACCAAAGACATAAATCACATACCAAGTGAGGTCTGACAAAAAGAAAGGAGTGGACACTGGAGCTAGAATGAGCCAAAGCATCATTGTGGGGGAGTACAAGAACAGTGAGGTGGGAGGGGGTAGATGAGGGAGCAGGGGGAGGGAAAAGGGCATTGGGACCCTTGGGGGTGGGGAACCAGAAAAAGGGAAATGAATTGTAAATATAGAATATATCCAATAAAAGAAAGAAAGAAAATGGTCTTCTTACCAAAAGTTACCTACAGATTTAATATAATCCCCATCAAAATTCCAGTAACAATTTTTTACAGACACTGAAAGAACAATTTTTAATTTCATATTGTAAAACAAAAAACCTAGGATAGTCAAAACAATCCTGAGTTGCCTAACAGTGGGGACATAGAATCTGAAGAGCCTACCTCCTGTATGCAGGCAGGACCCCCAGTGGAAGGATCAGGACATCAACTCACCCAAAAAGTTTCAGCCCAAAATTTTTCCAGTTTAAAAAATGCAGGAATGGAACAGAGATTGAAAGAAAGGCCTATCAATAACCAATCCAACTCAAAACCCATTCCATAGGAAAGTACCAATCCCTGACATTATTAATGATACTGTTATGCTTACAGACAAGAGTGTAGCATAACTGTCGTCTAAGAGTCTCTACCCAGCAGCAGACTGAAACAGAAGCAGATACCATCAGTCAAACATTAGAAAGAGGTCAAGGAAACTTGTGTAAGAGTTTTGTGGGAGCATTTAAGGCCTAGAAGTATATGGGGCTCACACAGGAAGACCAACAGAGTCAACAAACCTAGACCCCTAAGAGCTCTCATGGATTAGATTGATCCCCTACTCCTTAGCACAAATGTAGCAGACAGGAAGCTCAGTCTTCATGGCTGCCCTGTCTTGATTGCTAGGGTGGGGAATACCTAGGGAGGTTCAACCCTCTCAGAGGAGAAAGGGGGGAGTGGAGGAGGGACTCAGTGAGGGAAGGACCAGGAGGAGGGTAGCATTTTTGGATGTTAATTCATTCATTCATTCATTCAAAAATAATAATTGGAAGAGGAGGAGAAGAAGGAGAAGGAGAAAGGAGGAGAAGGAAGAGGAGGAGGAAGAGGAGGAGGAGAAGGAGAAGAAGGAGGAGGAGAAGGAGGAGGACAAGGAGGAGGAGGAGGAGGAGGGGGAGGAGGAGGAGGAGGAGGAGGAGGAGGAGGAGGAGAAGAAGAAGAAGAAGAAGAAGAAGAAGAAGAAGAAGAAGAAGAAGAAGAAGAAGAAGAAAATCCCATCTCAAAGGCCCAGAAAATATTTTCAACAAAATCAAAAGAAAAATTTTCTAACCTAAAGAAGAACATGCCTTATAAAGGTACAAGAAGCTTACATAAGACCAAATGAATTGGATGGACCATAAAAGGAAGTTCCTTCATCATATAATAAACAAAACACTAACCATGCAAAACAAAGAACAAATAATAAAAGCTGCAAAGGAAAAAGGCCAAGTAACATACAAAGGCAGACCTATTAGAATTATACTCAAATTCTCAGTGGAGACACCAAGAGCCAAAAAGTCATGGACAGATGTTCCACATACTCTAAAAACCACAGATGCTGTCCTAGAATATTATACCCAGCAAAACTTTCAATCATCATAGATGGAGAAAACAAGATATTCTCTGACAAAACCAAATTTGAACAGTATCTTTCAACCAATCCAGTCCTAGAGAAGATGCTTAAAGAAAAATTCCAACTGAAAAAGGTTAACTCTAGCCATGAAAACATAGGAAATAATCTCACACCAACAAAACCAAAAAAGAAGAGAAACACACATATGCACACTATCACCACTATCACCACTACCACCACTGCCAACAACAACAACAGCAACAACAAAATAACAGGGATTAACTGTCATTTGTCATTGATATCACTCAGTATCAATGAACTAAATTCTTCAATACAATGATACAGACTAACAGAATGGATAAAAATGGCATCCAACCTTCTAATACACACAAGAAAAATACCTCAGTATCAAAGATAAACATTACTTCATAGTAAAGAGTTGGGAAACATTTTCCAAGAAACACACCTAAGAAACAAGCTGGTGTAGTCTCAAAAGATACAAGAAAATTGAAATAACTCTGCATAATTTCAAGAGTGGCCTTCAAAAAGAAACAAGAGAAAGCTTACAAATTCATGGAAAGTGAACAACTCTGTACTGAATGGCAATTAGGTCAGGACAGAGAGAGAGAGAGAGAGAGAGAGAGAGAGAGAGAGAGAGAGAGAGAGAGAGAAGAGAAGAAGAAGAAGAAGAAGAAGAAGAAGAAGAGAGAAGAGAAGAGAAAAGAAAAGAAAAGAAAAGAAAAGAAAAGAAAAGAAAAGAAAAGAAAAGAAAAGAAAAGAAAAGAACTTCATAGAATTCAATGAAGATGAATGCACAACATACCAAAAGTTATGAAACACAATGAAAGTATTGTTAAGAGGAAAGTTCATGGCACACACAATAGAAAACCTAGGGAAGCGCCAGGGAGCCTGGAGACTCCACAGCCTTCTGTGATCAGTGGAGCAGCTGGGATGGAAGTTTTCCTGTGGCCATTTGCACCAGGGAGCCTGGAAACTCCACAGTCTTCTGTGTGTATCCTGCCAGAAGAGAGAGATCTCCCAGCAGTGCTTTCACTTTTGAACTCAGAGGAGTAAGGACACAGGCTTACAGGACCACAGGAGGAACAAACTCCACCCAGAGACAAGAATACCAACTAGCACCAGATGGTGAAAGACAGGCACAGGAACCCTATCAACAGAAACCAAGGCCACATGGCAACATCAGAACCCAGTTTTCCCACCACAGCAAGTCCCAGATACTGCAACACACTGGAAAAGCAAGAGTTGGATTTAAAATCATATCTCATGATGCTGATATGGGCTTCAAGAAAGACTTAAATAACTCCCTTAAGGAAATACAGGAGAACATTGGTCAACAGGTAAAAGCCCTTAAAGATGAAACACAAAAATCCCTTAAAGAAATACAAGAGATCGTGGGTCAACAGGCAGAAGCCCTTAAAGAAGAAACACAAAATCCCTTAAAGAATTACAGGAAAACACAAACAATCAAATGAAGGAACTGAACAAAACCATCCAGGACCTAAAAATGGAAGTAGAAACAATAAAGAAATCACAAAGTGAGTCATCTCTGGAGATAGAAAACCTTGGAAGGAATTCAGGAGTCATAGATGCAAGCATCAACAACAGAATACAAGATATAGAAGAAAGAAACTCAGGTGCTGAAGATACCATAGAAAACATTGACTCAACAGTCAAAGAAAATGCAAAATGCATAAAGCTGGTAACCCAAAACATCCAGGAACTCCAGGACACAATAAGACCAAACCTAAGGATTATAGGTATAGACGAGAGTGAAGATTTCCAACTTAAAGGGCCAGTGAATATCTTCAAAAAATTATGGAAGAAAACTTCCCTAACCTAAAGAAAGAGATGCCCATGGACATACAAGAAGCCTTCAGAACTCCAAACAGACTGGACCAGAACAGAAAATTCTCCCAGCACATAATAATCAAAACACCAAATTTACTAAACAAAGAAAGAATATTAAAAGCAGTAAGGGGAAAAGGGCAAGTAACTTATAAAGGCAGAACTACCAAAATCACACCAGACTTCTCACCAGAGACAATGAAAGCTAGAAGATTCTGGGCAGATTTCATACAGACCCTAAGAGAACACAAATGCCAGCCCAAGCTACTATACCCAGCAAAACTCTCAATCATCATAGATGGAGAAACCAAGATATTCCATGATAAAACCAAATTTGCACAATATCTGTCCACAAATCCAGCACTACAAAGGATAATTGATGGAAAATGCCAACACAAGGAGGGAAACTACACCCTAGAAAGAGGAAGAAAGTAATCTTCTTCCAACAAACTCAAAAGAAGATACCCACATAAACATAAAAATAACATCAAAAATAACAGGAAGCAAAAATCACTATTCCTTAATATCTCTTAACAACAATGGACTCAACTCCCCAATAAAAAGATATAGACTAACAAAATATTTCTCATATAAATCTTCAATTTTATCAGAAAATGTTTTTAATTCCCCTTTTAATTAATTTAGTAATTTCTTTTATGTCTACCATTTTATCTGCATTATTTTTCATGATAATCTTCAAATTTAATGTCTTTCTACATACTTCCTCCATTTTATCAGAAGTGTTTCCAATGTAAATCTTTGATTTTATCAGAAATTTTTCTAATTTCCACCTTCAATTAATTTAGTAAGAGTGTTTACATCAACTATTTTTATGTAAAATTTTCCATGAAAGTCAATTTTAACGTGTTTGTCTATTTCTTGGATTTTACTGGAAATATTTTCCATGTAAATCTTCAATGTTATCTGAAAATGTTTATAATTCCACCTTCAATCAACTTAGAATTATCTTTATGCCTATCATTTTATCTATATAATTTCCATGATAATCTTTAATTTTAACATGTTTTTCTATATATTTCTACAAGTTTATCAGAAATATCTTCCATGTAAATCTTCAAGCTTATCACAAAATATTTATAATTCCACTTTTAATCAACTATGGAATACTTTTATGCCTACCATTATTATATCTATATAAAATTTTCCATGATAATCTTCAATTCTAACATGCTTTTCTACAATTTTATCAGAAGTATTTTCCAAGTAAATCTTCAATTCTATCATAAAATGTTTCTGTCCTATATTTCAATTCATTTAACAATGTTTTACGTGTCTACCACTTTACTCCTTAATTTTCCATGAAAATTGTCAATTTTAACATGTTTATCTGAAATATTTTCCATGCAAATCTTTAATTTTATCATAAAATTTTTTTACTTCCTTTTGTTTCCCTTTTCAATAAAAAAAGAAAACCTAGGAAAGAAGTCAGGAGTCATAGATGCAAGCATCAACAACATAATAAAAGAGATAGAATAGAGAATCTCAGATGCTGAAGATACCATAGAAAACATTGACTCAACAGGCAAAGAAAATGCAAAATGCAAAAAGCTTAAAACCCAAAACATCCAGGAAATCCAGGACACAATGAGAAGACCAAAACTAAGGCTTATAGGTACAGAAGAGTGTGGAGATTTACAACTTAAAGTGTCAGTAAATATTTTCAAAAAATTATAGAAGAAAACTTCCCTAACCTAAAGAAAGAGATGCCCATGAACATACAAGAAGCCTATAGAACTCCAAACACACTGGAGCAGACCAGAAAGTCCTCCCCTGCACATAATAATTGAAACACGAAATGCACTAAACAAAGAAAATATTAAAAGCAGTAGGGGAAAAGGGCAAGTAACTTATAGAGACAGATCTGTCAGAATTAATCCAGATTTCTCACCAGAGACAATGAAAGCTAGAAGATCCTGGGCAGATCTCATACAGACCCTAAGAGAACACAAATGCCAGCCCAGGCTACTATACTCATCAAAACTCTCAATCACCATAGATGGAGAAACCAACATATTCCATGGTAAAGCCAAATTCACACAATATCTTTCCACAAATCCAGCACTACAAAGGATAATATATGGAAAACGTCAACACAAGGAAGGAAACTACACCCAAGAAAAAGGAAGAAAGTAATCTTCTTCCAACAAACCCAAAAGAAAATACCCACATAAACATAAAAATAACATCAAAAATAACAGGAAGTAACAATCACTATTCCTTGATAGCTCTTAACATCAGTGGACTCAATTCCCCAATAAAGACATAGACTAACAGAAATATTTTTCATGTAAATCTTCAATTTTATCAGAAAATGTTTGTAATTCCTCTTTCAATTAATTTAGTAATTTTTTACATCTACCATTTTATCTGCATTATTTTTCATGATAATCCTCTATTTTAACATGTTTTCTATATATTCTATTTTATCAGAAACGTTTCCCATGTAAATCTCTGATTTTATCACAAAATGTTTTTAATTCCACCTTTAATTAATCTAGAAAGGTTTTTATGTCTACCATTTCATCTATAATTTTCCATGAAATAGCCAGTTTTAATGTATTTTTCTATATATTTCTTGAAGTTTATCAAAAATATTTTCCATGTAAATCTTCAATTTTACCTGAAAATGTTTATAATTCCACTTTGAATCAACTTAGAATTATTTTTTATAAAAACATTTTATTTCCTATAGAAGTAAATTAAGTAAATAAGCTTATGTAATATATTTACAAATAATCTGGAATATAAAGTAATAACAAGCAAAACAATAAAACATTAAATGGGATAAAATGAAGAAATGCATTGCTCTGCAAGATCACAGACATAAGCAGAAAGTAAAAAATTTAAATGCATTTCATGTATAAGGCAATATAATTGAAACCTATTTGTATTTTTTTTAATTTTTATTTTCTATATTCTATGTTTACATTCCAAACTTAGAATTATTATTATGCCTACCATTTTATATGTATAATTTTCAGTGATAATCTTCAATTTTAACATGTTTTTCTATATATTTCTTCAATTTTATCAGAAATGGTTTCCATGTAAACCTTGAACTTTATCATAAAATGTTTATAATTCCACTTTCAATCAACTTAGGAATACTTTCATGCCTACCATTATTATATCTATATAAAATTTTCTATGATAATCTACTATTTTAACATGTTTTTCTACATTTTATACAATTTTATCAGAAATAGTTTCTACATAAATCTTCAATTCTATCATAAAATGTTTCTACTTCCTTTTTCAATTAATTTAGCAATTTTTTGTCTACCACTTTACTCTTTAATTCTCCATGAAAATTGTCAATTTTAACGTGTTTTTCTATATATCTCTTCTATTTTATCAGAAATATTTTCCATGAAAATCTTTGACTTTATCATGTTTTTACCTCCTTTTTCAATAAAAGAACATGTTTTTCAAAAGAAAAAGAAAATCACAAAAAAGAAACAGAAGCAACAATTAAGTCTCCCAACCAAAAACAAAACTCAGAGCCTGAATGTTTTAGTCCAGAATTCTACCAGACTTTCAAAGAAGAGCTATTGCCAATACTCCTCAAATTATTCTCAAAAATAGAAACAGAAGGAACATTGCCAAATTCATTTTATGAGGCCACAGTCACCCTGATACCCAAATCACATGAATATTCAACAAAGAATTAAAGACCAATGTTCTTCATGAACATAGGTGAAAATATATGTAATAAAATACTTGCAACCCAAATCCAAGAATACATCAAAGGATCAAATAGATTTCCATCTTAGAGATGCAGAAATGTTTAAACACAGAAAAATCAATCAATGTAATCATCCTTATAAAACAAAGTGTATAACAGGGTCCTCTGGTAGTATCATGCCCAGTTTTCTGAGGAACTGCCAGACTGATTTTCAGAGTGGTTGTACCAGCTTACAATCTCACCAGCAGTGGAGGAATGTTCCTCTTTCTCCACATTCTTGCCAGCACCTACTATCTTGTGAGTTTTTGATCTTAGACATTCTGACTGGTATAAGGTGAAATCTCAGGGTTTTGATATGCATTTCCCTAATGACTAAGAATGTTGAACATTTCTTTAGGTGCTTCTCAGTCACTCAATATTCCTCAGGTGAAAATTCCTTGTTTAGCTCTGTGTTTTTGGGTATAGACCCAGAGGATTCCCCAGCATGTATGTAATAAAGACATGTGTTCCACTATGCTCATAGCAACCCTATTTATAATAGCCAGAAGCTGGAAAGAACACAGATGTCACTCAATGGAGGAATGGATACAGAAAATGTGGTATACTTACACTATGGAAAACTACTCAACTATTAAAAACAATGAATTCATGAAATTCTTAGGCAAATGGGTGGAACTGGAAAATATCATCCTGAGTGAGGTAACCCAATCACAAAAGAACACACATGAAATACACTCACTGATAAGCGGATATTAGCCCAGAAGCTCAGAATACCCAAGACACAATTCACATATCAAATGATGTCCAAGAAGAAGGAAAGAGAGGCCCCTGGTCCTGGAAAGGCTCAATGCAGCAGTGTAGGGGAGTACCAGGACAGAAAAGCAGAAGGGGGTTGATTGGGGAACAGGGGGGAGAGGGAGGGATTATGGGAGACTTTTGGGGAGGGGGAACCAGGAAAAGGGTAATCATTTGAAATGTAAATAAAGAATATATCTAATAAAAATTTAAAAAAAAACAACGTATAAGACAAAAATCCACGTAATCATCTCATTAGATGCTAAAAAATCTTTCACAAAATCTGATACTTCTTCATAAAAATCTTGGAGAGGCATAAATTTGACATGTTGGCCATTTTCTGTCCAGCAACTGTGCAGGCAGGTACATCCAGGAGCACAGGAATCTCAGGAGTGGCAGAGCAGCTGGGACAGGGTCTTTCTGGGCTCCAATTATACCCAGGTACTGAGCTGCTCTACAGCCATCTGAGCACCTGTCCTGCCAGGGGAGAATTGATCTGCAGGAAATGATTTGACTCCCAGGTTCGGAGGTGAGACTGGCATTTTCTCTCCAAAGACTGTGCAGGCAAGAGCACAGGGAACACAGAAGTGGCAGAGCAGTTGGCACAGGGTCCTTCTAGGCTCCATCAGAAGCTGGGCTGAACCACAGCACTCTGTGCCAGAAGAGATCTGGTCTCCTGGGGTGCTGAGACAGGCTTGCAGGCCCACAGGAGGGACAAGTGCCAGCCAGAGACAGCAGGACCAACTAACACCAGAGATAACTAGGTGGCAAAAGGCAAATATAGGAACGTTACCAACAGAAACCAAGGCAACATGGCACCATCCAAACCCAGTTCTCCCACAACAGCAAGTCCTGGATACCCCAACACACTTGAAAAGCAAAATCTGGATTTAAAATCACAGCTCATGATGCTGATGGAGGACTTCAAGAAGGACATATATAACTCCCTTAAAGAAATATAAGAGAACATGGGTAAACAGGTAGAAGCTCCTAAAGAATTAGGGGAAAGCACAACCAAACAGGTGAAGGAATTGAACAAAACCATCCAGGATATAAAAACTGAGGTAGAAACTATAAAGAAATCATAAAGGGAAACAACTCTGGACATAGAAAACCTAGAAAATAAGTCAGAAGCCATAGATGCAAGCATCAACAACAGAATAAAAGAGATAGAAGAGAGAATTTCAGGTGCAGAAGGTACCATAGAAAACATTGACGCAACAGTCAAAAAATGCAAAATGCAAAAATCTCCTAACCCAAAACATCCAGGAAATCCAGGACACAATGAAAAGACCAAATCTAAGGATTATAGGTATAGAAGAGAGTAAAGATTTCCAACTTAAAGGACCAGTAAATGTCTTCAACAAAATTATAGACAACTTCCCTAAACTCAAGAGATGCCCATGAACATACAAGAAGCCCACAGAACTCCCAATAGATTGGACTAGAAAAGAAATTCCTCCCATCTCATAATAATTAAAACACCAAATGCACTAAACAAAGAAAGAATAGTAAAAGCAGTAAGGGAAAAAAGTCAAGTAACATATGAATGCAGACCTATCAGAATTACACCAGACTTCTCACCAGAGACTATGAAAGCCAGAAGATACTGGGCAGATGTCATACTGACCCAAGGGAACACAAATGCCTACCCAGGCTACTATACCTAAAAACAACTTCTCAGTTACCAAAGACAGAGAAGCCAAGGTATTCCATGACAAAAAACAAATTTACACAGTATCTTTCCATAAATCCAGTCCTTCAAAGGATAATGAATGGAAAACACCAACAAATAAAAGGAAACTACACACAAGAAAAAGCGAGAAAATTATCTTCTTTTAACAAACCAAAAATAAGAGAAACAAGCATAACTCCACCTCTAATAGCAAAAATAACAGGAAGCAACAATCACTTTTCCTTAATATCATTTAATATCAATGGACTAAGTTCTCTAAATAAAAAGACATAAAATAACAGACTGGATACATAACCAGGAACCAGAATTTTGTTGCCCACAGGAAACACACTTCAGTGTCAAAGACAGACATTATCTCAGAGTAAAAGGCTGGAAAACAATTTTCCAAGGAAATGGTTCTAAGAAACAAACTGGTGTAGCCGCTCTAATATTGAATAAAATTAGAAATATCGAATATTGACTTTTAACATAAAGTAATCAAAAAAGATAATGAAGAACACTTCATACTTATGAAAGGAAAAATCTACCAAGATGAACTCTCAATTCTGAACATCTATGCTCCGAGTACAAGGGTACCTACATTCATAAAAGAAACTTTACTAAAGCTCAAAGCACACATTGCACCTCACACAATAATAGTGGGAGACTTCAATGCCCCACTCTCATCAATGAACAGATCAGGGAAACACGAACTAAACAGAGAAACAGTGAAACTAACAGAAGTTATGAACCAAATGAATTTAACAGATATCTATAGAATACTTTATCCTAAAACAAAAGAATGTACCTTCTTCTCAGTACCTCACAGTACATTCTCCAAAGTTGACCAAATACTTGGTCACAAAACAGACCTCAACAGATAAGAGAAGATTGAAATAATCCCATGTACCCTATCAGATCACCATGGACTAAGGCAAGTCTTCAATAACAACAAAAACAACAGAAATCCCACATACACATGGAAACAGAACAATATTCAACTCAACGATATCTTGGTCAAAGAAGAAAAAAAGAAAGAAATTAAAGACATTTTAGAATTTAATGAAAATGAAAGCACAACATACACAAACTTATGGGACACAATGAAAACAGTGCTAAGAGAAAAACTCATAGCTCTGAATGCCTCCAAAAAGAATCAGGAAAGAACATACACTAACAGCTTGATAAGACATCTAAAGGCTCTAGAGCAAAAACAAAAAACAAAAAAACAAAAAACAAAAAAAAAACAGAGGATTCCCCTGCATACAATAAAGACATATGCTCCACTATGTTTATAGCAGCCTTGTTTATAATAGCCAGAAATTGTAAGGAGCCCAAATATCCCTCAAAGGAGGAATGGATACAGAAAATGTGGTATATTTACACAATGGAATACTACTCAGCAATAAAAATAATGAATTCATGCAATTTGTATGTAAATGGTTAGACCTGGAAAATATCATCCTGAGTGAGTTAACCCAATCACAAAAGAATACACATGAAATGCAATCACTGATAAGTGGATATTAATGAGCCCAGAAGCCCTAAATACTCAAGGCACAATTAGCAAGTCAAATGATTCCTAAGAAGAAGAAAGGAGAGGACCCTGGGCCTGTAAAGATTGGATCCAGTTTTGTAGAGAAACCGTGGGGGAGGGAGAATGATTGGGGAATAGTTGGGGGGGAGAGGAATTATGGGACGTATGGTGGGTGGGAACTGGGAAAGGGGAAAGCCTTTGGAATGTAAACATAGAATATAGAAAATAAAAATTAAAAAAAGAATCAGGGTCAGTCAGATGATCTTTCTAGAATTTAAGTTATGAGTCATAACTTGTGAAAATATTGAATTTATTATCCCTCCTGGAGGCAGGAACAGGAACCTCAGGCCTATCCTAAATTCTACTCAAATCTGCTAAAAAATAAAAAAATAAATAAAAAACACTCCTTGGAAACAGTTAAAAAAAAACAAGTATACCAAAGAGGAGTATATGGCAGGAAATAATCAAACTCAGGACTGAAATCAACCAAGTAGAAACAAAAAGAACTATACAAAGAATCAACCAAACTATGAGCTAGTTCTTTGCAAAAAACTACAAGATAGATTAAACCCTTAGTGAAAGTAACCAGAGGGCACAGAGACAGTATTCAACTCAGTAAAATCAGAAATGAATAGGGAGACATAACAACAGATACTGAGGAAATCCAAAAATAAAATCATCAGATCCTACTACAAAAGCCCATACTCAACAAAATTGGAAAATCTAGATAAAATGGACAATTTTCTAGACAGATACCAGGTTCCAAAGTTAAATCAGCATCAGATAAATGATCTAAACAATCCCATAACCTCTAAAGAAATAGAAGCAGTCATTAATAGTTTTACAACCAAAAAATGCTGAGGAATGAATGGCTTTAATGGAGAGTTCCATCAGACCTTCAAAGAAGACCTAATACCAATACTCTTCAAGCTATTCCACCAAATACAACAGAAGGAACACAACCCAATTCATTCTATGAAGCCACAATTACTCTGGTACCTAAACCACACAAAGACCCAACAAAGAAAGAGATCTTTAGACCAATTTCCCTTATGAATATCAATGCAAAAATACTCAATAAAATTCTTGCCAACTGAATCCAAGCACACATCAAAACAATCATCCACCATGATCAAGTAGGCTTCATCCCAGTGATGCAGCAATGGTTCAATACATGGAAATTCATCAATGTAATCTACTATATAAAAAATCTCAAAGAAAAATCCACATGATCATTTCATTAGATGCTGAGAAAACATTTGACAAAATCCAGCACCCCTTCATGATAGAAGTCTTGGAAAGATCAGGAATTCAAGGCCCATACCTAAACATAGTAAAAGCAATATACAATAATCCAGTAGCCAAAATCAAACTAAATGTAGAAAAATTTGAAGCAATCCCACTAAAATCAGGGACTAGACAAAGCTGTCCACTCTCTCCCTACCTGTTCAATATAGTACTCAAAGTCCTAGCTAGAGCAATTAGACAACAAAAACAGGTCAAAGGGCTATAAATTGGAAAGGAAGAAGTCAAAGTATCACTATTTGCAGATGATATTATTGTATACTTAAGTGACCCCAAAGACTTCACCAGAGAACTCCTACAGCTGATAAACAACTTCAGCAAAGTGGCTGAATATAAAATTAACTCAAACAAATCAGTAGCCTTCCTATACTTAAAGGATAAACAGGCTGAGAAAGAAATTAGGGAAACAACAACCTTCACAATAGTCACAAATAATATAAAATACCTTGGTGTAACTCTAACCAAGCAAGTGAAAGATCTGTATGACAAGGACTTCAAGTCTCTGAAGACAGAAATTGAAGATCTCAGAAGATGGAAAGATCTCCCATGCTCATAGATTGGTAGGGTTAATATAGTAAAAATGGTCATCTTGCCTAAAGCAATCTACAGATTCAATGCAATCCCCATCAAAATTCCAACTCAGTTCTTCATAGAGTTAGAGCAATTTCCAAATTTATCTGGAATAACAAAAAAAACCAAGATAGTGAAAACTATTCTTAACAATAAAAGAACCTCTGGTGGAATCACCATGCCTGACCGCAAGCTATTCTACAGAGCAACAGTGATTAAAAAAAAAAAAACTGCATGGTTTTGGTACAATGACAGGCAGGTAGATCAATGGAATAGAATTGAAGACCCAGAAATGAACTCACACACTTATGGTCACTTGATCTTTGATAAAGGAACTAAAATCATCCAGTGAAAAAAAAGACAGCATATTCAACAATGGTACTGGGTCAACTGGTAGTCAACATGTAGAAGGATGCAAATCGATCCATTCTTATCTCCCTATACAAAGCTCAAGTCCAATTGTATCAAGGAACTTCACATAACACCAGATACACTGAATCTAATAGAAGAGAAAGTGGGGAAGAACCTGGAGCACATGGACACAGGGGCAAATTTCCTGAAGAACACCAACAGCTTCTGCTCTAAGATCAAGAATAGGCAAATGGTGAGAGGACTTATGAGACGTATTGTGGGGGGGGGGGACTGGGAAAGGGGAAAGCTTTTGGAATGTAAACAAAGAATATAGAAAATAAAAATTAAAAAAAAGAATAGGCAAATTGGACCTCATAAAATTACAAAGCTTCTGTAAGGCAAAGGAAACTGTCAGAAGGACAAAATGGCAACCAACAGATTGGGAAAAGTTCTTGACCAATCCTACATCCAATATGGGGCTAATATCCAATATATACAAAGAACTCAAGAAGTTAGACTACAGAGGACCAAATAACCCTATTAAAAATGGAGTACAGAACTAAACAAAGAATTCTCAACTGAGGAATAACAGATGGCTGAGAAACACCTAAAGAAATGTTCAACATCCTTAATCATCAGGGAAATGAAAATCAAAACAACCCTGAGATTCCACCTCATACCAGTCAGAATGGCTAAGATCAAAAACTTAGGGGACAGCAGATGTTGGAAAGGATGTGGAGAAAGAGGAACACTCCTCCATTGCTGGTGGGATTGCAAGCTGTAAAACCACTCTGGTAATCAGTTTGGCGGTTCCTCAGAAAATTGGACATAGCACTACCCGAGGACCCAGCTATACCACTCCTGGGCATATATCCAGAAGATGCTCCAACATGTAATAAGGACACATGCTCCATTGTGTTCACAGCAGCTTTATATAATAGCCAGAAGCTGCAAAGAACCCAGATGTCTGTCAACAGAGGAATGGATACAGAAAATGTGGTACATTTACACAATGGAATACTACTCAGCTATTAAAAACAATGAATTCATGAAATTCTTAGGCAAATGGGTGGAACTAGAAAATATCATCCTGAGTGAGGTAACCCCCACAATGGGATGCACTCACTGATAAATGGATATTAGCCCAAAAGCTCAAATACAAAAGATACAACTCACAGGCCACATGAAACTCAAGAAGAAGGAAGAACAAAGTGTGGATACTTTGGTCCTTCTTGGAAGGTGGATCAAAATACCCATTGTAATCTATTGGGTCACAGCCAACCAATAGACTAAACACGGGGTCACCAATGGAGCAGCTAGAGAAAGGAGCTGAAGAGGTTTGCAGTCCCACAGGAGGAACAATAATATGTACCAAACAGTACCCCCAGAGATCCCAGGGACTAAACCACCAACCAAAGAGTACACATGGAGGGATCCATGGCTCCAGCTACATATGTAGCAGACAGTCATTTCAGACATCAATGAGAGGAGAGGCCATTGTTCCTATGAAGGCTCGACACCCCAGTATAGGGGAATTCCACATCAGGAAAATGGCAGGGGGGTTGGTAAGGAGGGGGAGAGAGGATGGAATAGGAGGTTTTTGGAGAGGTAACAAGGAAAGGAAATACCATTTGAAATGTAAGTAAAGCAAATATGAAAAAATACAAGAAGAGCTATCTCATACTATGATTTCTATTAAACATTTTTGAGCACCTAAAAAATTAGTGTAATTAACCCTGTAAATTTTGTCAGCTAATATAGTGAATCATACATAAATTTTATGTGCACATTTAAACATATGCAAATTTATATGGCTATTAGTGTTTTTAATTTAAATTACCAAGATCATTATACTGGCCTGGACTAAGATACATCTTGAGTCCTTCGACAACTTGGATATTTGCCAGTTCCCTATAGGGAACAAACCAGTGCAAGAAGACTTCTGCTCTACTCTATTGTGAATTATGCATTACTGCTTATGAGTGACAGAAATTAACCTCAACAATATCAGTCAACTTTTATCACAGACAGAGGTTACCAAGCAAACTCAATAAACACAAGACAAGGACATTTGACACCCTCTTAGTATTGTTACTTTGTCTTCAAGAATTAATTGTAAATCACTGTCCACAAAACTTTTAAAAACAGATTGGCTTGTCAGGCATCAAGCGGACGAGAGGTCCTTGGTCCTATGAAGGCTCAATAGATGCCCCATTGTAGGGGAATCAAGGGTGGGGAGGTGAGAGTGGGATGGGTGGAGGAACACTCTCATAAAATTAGGGGGAGGGAGAATGGGATAGGGGATATCCAGGAGTGGGGGAAACTGGGAAAGGGGATGGACATTTGAAATGTAAATAAAGAATATATCCAATAAAAAAAGAAAAATACCAATATGAAATATGACATTCCAGCTTTAAAAAATGACATACTTAAACAAAATTGTGACAATTTGAAGCAAGCCTATAACCAACATCAAATTAAATGAAGGGAAATTCAAAGCAATTTCACCAATCAGGAGCAAGACAAGGCTGTCCACTCTCTATATATCTATTCAATATAGTACTTAAAGTTCTAGAGCAATAAGACAACTGAAGGAGATAAAAGGGATACAAAGAGAAAGAAGTCAAGGTATCATTATTTGCAGATGCTATGATAGTATACATAAGCAGTCCCAAAAACGCTACCAGAAAACTCCTAAAATTGATAATAAACACCTTCAGGAGAGTGGCTGTAAAGTAAATAATAATTGTGCTACAATTCACAGCCTCAAGGAGGTTAAGTAACAAGGAGGACTCAAAGGGGGGCATGGATAGTCTTGAGAAATAGAAATAGAATAGAATTTGCAGTCGGACTTGGGGCAAGTGGGAATGGGAACTGGAGGGATCAGTCAGAGGCAGGGAGGGAAAGAGTACTGGGAGAGATGACTGAAATTTAGGGGACATTGGGGCAGGAAATGTGGGAACCTAGTGCAGTAGAAGCTCCCTGGAATCTATGAGAATGACCCTAGCAAAGACTTCCAGTAATGGGGAATATGCAGCCTGAACCGGCCATCTTTTATAGCTAGGCAAGGCTTCCAGCAGTGGGACTGGGACACCAACCCAGCAACAAAACCTTCGACCTACAATCTGCCCTGCTGCAAGGTGTGCTGGTGGCACAGAACTTGTGGGAGTGGCCAATCAATGGTTCGACTTAAGGTCCATGCTATGAGGGAGAACTCACACCTGACCCTGCCTAGATGACCAAGAGCCAAAGGCCGTACTGCCCAGAGATCCAGGATAGAATTAACATGTCTTTAAACATTGAATAAAATGATTACTAATGATATTCTGCTATACTCGTAGATTAATACCTAGTTCCATTGTCATCAGAGCAACTGATGAGATCAGATCCAGAGAACCATGGCCAAACACTAGGCAGAGCCAGGGGAATCCTACAGAAGAAGTGGAAAGAATTGTAGGAGCTGGAGCTGTCAAGACAGCATGAGAACATCACAGAACCAACTAGGCAGGGCTCAGAGGGTATCACAAACACTGAAGCAGCAGTCACAGACCCTGTATGGGTCTGAGACAGGTCCTCTACATATGTTATGGCTATATAGCCTTGCTTCTTGTGATACTCCTAACAATGGGAGTGGAGAGGTGTCTCTGACTCTTTTGCCTGTTCTTGAAACCCTTTTCCTCCTTCTGGGTTGCTTCATCTAGCCTTGACATGAGGATTTGTAACTTATTATGTCATGTTCGGTTGATATGGTAGGCTTGCTTGCTATTTTTGAAGGGAAACAGAGGGGGAAGGATTTGGAAAAGAAGAGAGGTGGAAGGAGTGGAGAGAGGGAAAACTGTGGTCAGGATGTAATGTATGAAAGAAGAATTTAAAAAAAATGGCTGTTCTTCAAGAGGTGCTGGGTTCAATTCCACCTCTAACTCCATTTCCAAGGAATTTGATGCCCTCTTCTGGCTACTTCAGGCATTAAATGCATGTGGACCATAGACACAGTCTGGCAAAACACATAAAGTAATTTGTAGAAGTGTATTTTTTAGTAAAAACATAGACACATAGCTTAAATGATAAATTAATGAAGATCTGGTTCAAGTTTTATATGTATATAAATATATGTATTATATTACAATAATCTCAAGTTTATAGTGATATATAAGAATTCAATTCATAAAATGCTTCTCATATAAAGGTGAACATTAAAGGAAAGACAAACTAGAAAAGCCTTAAAAACAAATAGGGAGTCAGTGGCACAGGTCTTTACTACTATCAGTCAGGAGGTAGAGGCATACGGTCTCTGTGAGTTCCAGGACAGCCTGGTCTACATAGTTATGGGGGGGGCGTGAACTTGTCACAATTAAATAAGTAATAAATAAACAAACAAACAAATTTTACTTGTAACCAAGAGTGGTGTATTGCACCTGAAATCCCAGCACTCCTGAGCACAGACAGAAGAATCAAAAGGTGGAGTCCATGGGGAAGTGGGTGTGAAAACTGCAGTCAGGGTGTAATATATGAGAGAATAAAGGGAAAAAATAAAAAGGAAAAAACTAAGAATAGTAAAGTACCATTTTTTAAAAAATAATAATAACTAGAAAAGTAAAAATAAGTAAATAAATAAGTTGGCGCCCAACTTAAGCTCCATGGCTAGATCCTAACTCAAGAAAAATATTCATTTAGAAATAAGAAGTTATGAGTTCTTCAAAGAATAACCTATGTATGTATGTAGGCATACATTAAGACTATATCTTAAAATAATTTAGCCTCACTGAAAAATTTTGTAAAATATTTCCAGTTCCATGCATTGGTTTCATTTAAAATGCTAACTACAAAACAAACATTTCAAGCTATTAAGTGTACCCCCCCAAAAAAAAGAAACACGAGAACTTTTTTTCTAGTTTGTGACACTTTGCTACAGTTTCTAACAATATTTCATTAGTGAGTGACCAATCCAATGTCAATATAGAAATTGTTATGTTAAAGGTGGCGAGGATGAGAAATTTTTTAACTAGATTAATGAAATGATGGAAAGGATATCATGAAGGAGCAACTGTTAGACACAACGCTTTATGTTATGTACTTACCTCTTTCAAATGTTCTACCTGCCTTTCTCTCAGACATGTGTCCTCTGCAGAGCCTAGCACAGGAGGGAGACTGGGACTAAAGGCCATCAGGTCAGTCTTGGGTGGGCCCTCTCCAGAGCACACCCTCTGACGCCTTTGCTGAGAGTGTGACCAGCTTCCCACCGCGCTGGAGCACACCAGCATGGGCTTCCCTGGAGCACAGGCTCCGTCAGTGGGCCGCGCTGAGCAGCGCAGCGCGGTGTAAAGCAGCAGCGTGAGAACTAACAGGCTGGACACCGCGCAAATAGCAATAATCAGGTACACATTGACAGTCACCAGCGACGCCTCCGAAGATGCTGTGCTCTCCGAAGCAAGAGAAGATATCTTGGGTGCCTGGCCATTCTCCACCAGAGATACCAGCACCGTGGCTGTGGCAGTCAGTGCAGGCTCGCCGTGATCCTTAACCAACACCAACAGACGCTGGCGCGGCGCATCTGCTTCGTCTAGGGCACGCGTCGTGCTGATCTCACCCGTGTAGAGACCCACGCGGAACGGACTGCGCATGCCCCCTGCTGCGGAGTGCAGCTCATATGACAGCCACGCATTGTAACCAGAGTCCGCATCTACTGCGCGCACCTTCGCCACTATATGCCCTGAGCCCACTGACCTAGGCACAAGCTCGCTCACTGCCCCGCCAGCTCCGACAACTCTGTGAGGCAGCAGCGTGGGCACATTGTCATTCTCATCCAGCACAAACACCTGCAGAGTCACATTGCTGCCCAGGGCAGGCACACCAGCATCCCGCGCGCTCACCTGGAACTGAAGCAGCTCCAGCTCCTCATGATCTAGAGGCTGCAGCGCGAACACCTTGCCGCTCTCCGCGTGCACAGACACATAGCTCGACAATAAGCGCTCGCCTATCCTCCGCTCCACCAGCGAGTAGGACACCAGCGCGTTCTCCTGCGCGTCCGCATCCACCGCCGACACCGTGAAGATGTGCGCGCCAGGCGGGTTGTTCTCCTTCACGAACACCGTGTATTCAGGCTGCGCGAAAATAGGCACGTTGTCGTTCACGTCAGCCACCTCCACGGACACGCTGGCCGTGGCCCACAGCGAGGGCGAGCCCCCGTCCCGGGCGGTCACCACTACCTTATAGTCAGCTGTGGTCTCTCGGTCCAGGGCGCTGTCGAGCACGAGAGAATAGTAATTCTTGAAAGTGGACACCAGCTTGAAGGGGAGGTGAGGCGTCAAAGAGCAAGTCACCCGCCCGTTGTCACCAGAGTCTCGGTCAGACACGCTGACCAGAGCTATGACAGTGCTTGGCTGAGCATCTTCTCTGACTGGGAGTGACAGGGAAGTAATCGTGACCTCTGGAGCATTATCATTTACATCTAGTACTTCCACCAGAAGGGTACAATGGCCCGTCATTGGGACATTCCCCTTGTCCACTGCCTCCACGGGTATTTCATATAGTTTAATTTCTTCAAAATCCAATATGCCTTTTGTCCTAACTTCTCCACTGTTGGGATCTATATTAAATGCACGCATCACCGCAGGGGATACAGGCCGCCTGAAGGAGTAGATTATATCTCCGTTGATACCCTCGTCAGGATCTGTGGCGTTTAGGTCAATCACCAACGTTCCGTTAAGTGCATCCTCTAACACTCTAACTTTATAAACGAGCCGGTCAAACTCTGGAGCGTTGTCATTCACATCGAGGATGGTGATTAGCAGCTGAACTGTGCCGGTCAGTTCCGGTTTGCCTCCGTCACTAGCTGTTAGTAATAAACTATGCTCCTGAATTTCTTCTCTGTCTAACGATTTCTTTAACACAAGGGATAATGAAGAAGTTCGCTCACGACTGCTTTGCGCGTCCAAAGCGAAATAATCACTGGGATCCAATCGGTAGGTCAAGACGGAATTGATTCCAATATCTGCATCGGATGCGCCATCTAGTGGAAATCTAGTTTCTGGAGGTCTCAACTCTGCAATCATTATGTTTTTGTTGGTTTCGGGAAACACAGGCGGGTTGTCATTAATGTCCCTCACCTCCACTTCCACGTGGAAAACCTGCAGCGGCCTGTCCACGATCACCTCCAGGTGGATGCTACACTCCGCGCTCCGTCCGCACAGCTCCTCCCGGTCGATCCGAGAATTCACAAATAAAATGCCATTTTGCAGATTTACCTCCAGAAGGTCCCCGCGGTCCTTGGACGCCACCCTGAACAGGCGGGGCACCAGCTCCGCCAGCTCCAGCCCCAGATCCTGCGCGATGCGGCCCACGAAGGTGCCGTGTTTGGCCTCCTCTGGGATGGAGTAGCGGAGCTGGCCGCTCCCTGCCTCCCAGGCTGTGAAGAACAGAAGCAAGAGCAGGAGGCACCGGGATCCTGGACCGCTTTGCGAGAATGATAGCATGGTACACACGCAGAAAGATACTGTGGTCGTTACAGTCTAAAGAATACCTTACCTGAAACTGCCTCTCAAAAGCTGTTTTGAAGATGTTCTGGTACTAGAGAATCCACAGCGAGTTCTCTGAAGGAAGTGACTTTCTTTGAAAAAGAAAGTTCGCAGTGAAGAGCGACATCATGAGGCGTGAATGTGTAAGTGTAGCGATCTGTAGTCTTCATATTTTCCATTGGTATAACCCTTTATTCCTTTGAGTTTTCTGAATTTTCTATTGCTAGAGTATGTATGTGTGAGCTAAATATTTGTTATCCAGGAACAGTAAATTATTTATTTTCAGCATCAGGTGTTACTTAACAATGTTTTTCACTGTGTGTGTGTGTGTGTGTGTGTGTGTGTGTGTGTAAAATTTTTAATTAGAGATCATTATACATTTGGCTTCATTGTGGTAGGTCTCTAGTTCTCATAGCTATGCAGGTTTTGTTAGCAATGTTCTTTCCCTGTAATATTTTCAAGACCTTCACCCATTAACTACCACCAGCTCCAAATGGAAGCAGTGATCACATAAAACTCATGAAGTGAAAGACGGGCAGTTATATACTAGATTTCAAATAAAACACAGTGTTCAAAAGTTCCAAGAGTGGATAAAACGTTTATATTTTAAAGGATGTGTCTATCTGTAATATGTCTGTGTGGGTACACAACAATCTATATAAAATAATGATTTTATGTTTTCAATTCACCTTGTTGAAAACATACCAAGAAACAACATCCTGTTATTTAGTATAATTTAAGATACTACCAGTGGTTTAAGCTTGCTTTTTTTCCCTACCACATCTTAATTTCATCAGTAGGAAAAAAGTTGGTACTATCTAAGTTAACTCTGATTTTTCCAAGGACATGATGGTAGCAACACATTGATGTGGATACATGATTGGCAGATACATGTCTGTTACTATAGCTACAAGTCAAAAAGTTTCAGGCCAAACAGTACAATAAAATATATATTTTATATATTATAAATGTAGGGACTTGAGGGATGGAGTTAAGAGCAGTGGCTGCTCTTCTAGAGGTCCCAAGTTCAATTTCTGGCAGACAAGTAGTTGTTTACAACCATCTATGATAGGGCTTTATCCCCTCTTCTGGTGTGTAGGCACAGATGCAGACAAAGCACTCATACACATAAAATATATAAACAAGTAAATTTTAAAATAAATATAAATTATATGACCCCAATATTATATTATAAATTGTATATCAAATTTTTACATTGCCTATTCTGTGAACAACGCTATATGAAATGACCATTGGGTTCATTTCTGTACCTCTATTCCCTTCTGAAATCCATGTTGAGTATTGTATTCTCTTGTCCTTACAATCTTCTCCTTTTCCTCTATTTCTACTACATGCATTACCCTTTTGATGGCAATAGTCCCTTGATTCTTCCTGATGATTCCTGTCTACCAGAATGTACACATATTGCATCACTTATCCCTCGATATAAGTCAACCATTTGCAGTATGCCCTTTAAGACACCCTAAAATCACTCATCTGTTTATCATCTCAAACATTCTCTTCAACTTCCAGCACAGTTAACTTATTTATTAATCCTATTGATCTTTGGTATGAAGTTGTTTATTATCCACAATGACAATAGATACTTACATTCCCCTTTACCTAGATTGGACACTCAAATAGATGATTGGAAGGAGTATAAATGTAACTCAACAGACAGTGGACAAAGCTGTGTGGCATTGGTTCGCCTTGCCACAGTCATCATTTGTTGTGACTATATAAAAAGAAATGCACCAAAGAATTTCTGGTGGTATTCCAGCAGCTACTTGCCACTTTGACAGGCTCAGGCCATTTGGCAGAGCCTGGAAGTTTCTTCTGCATCACACTGCCTTTGTTGACTCATGAATTGTGTTGACAAGTGGATCACACTGCTGCTGATGATTCATGTGAACTCAACTGCTGATAACCTGACAACATTGATTCACACCAAATAACTATTTCTCCACAGAGCCACACTTCCTTTGC
Source organism: Apodemus agrarius (assembly GCA_964023405.1). NCBI lineage: Eukaryota > Metazoa > Chordata > Mammalia > Rodentia > Muridae > Apodemus > Apodemus agrarius. Next base: position 26,717,997 of record OZ030021.1, on the reverse strand, counting down.
CCTATTTACCTTTCCTTTAGACTGCCTCTGGTATATGGTGGGCTGGAAGGGAGGCTAAAGCATTTAAGTACACTTATTAAAGTAGGATTTGAAAAAATAAAAGCCTAAAGGAGTGGCATGCCCTACTCCAAGCCTGAGACTAGGATGTGTGCTGACGCAGGATGGTTGTGTAACAGTTGACATTTGCTAATAGGAAAGCCATGTAGAAGGATCTACCCACAGTTTGCTATCTCTACAAGACTGCATATTCACTACCACCCCATAATATTCTTTACTAAGATTAGCTGGCTACTCCCTTCTTTTCCCAGAATATAATAAAAGTGATTGGGTAGCAAGAGGAGCTGCCATGTCTCCATCCAAGCATGCAGTCCACCTGGTCCCAGCTTGACTTCTACCTTGTGTCTGTTTTTTTTAATCTCCCATTGCTTGCAACTAGCTTTCCAGGACCAAGCCTCCACAGCAGAGACATTGCCTATTTTCTATTTTTCAAAGCCTACCATAGGAGATTGAATAGTGGTACCTCAAAAGATGCACATACATCTTAAGACTCATGAATATAACTTTACATACTAAACCAATGTGACTAAATTATGAATAATTTATTCTGCAGAATCCGAGTCAGCCCTAAATGCCATTACATATGTCCTTATCAAACAAAAGCACAGATAAGAAGACATGAAGAAGAGACAGCAATGCGACTATGAAGAGAGAAATTGAAAGTGATGTAGCCAAGGAATGCCAACAGCCATCAGAAACCAACAGAAGCAAAGAATAGGTTTTTTTTTCTCTCCTGGTCTATTATTTCTAACAGGTTTTACTCTCATAGGAAAAGTCGTCCCTTGATTCTTACAAGTGCTTCACATCTTCATTTTGGACTTCTAGCCTCAAAAAGTGTGAGACAAACAAATGCCTCATCCCAGCCTGTGATCATTTCTTACAGCAGCCTCAGAAATTAACACGCATGCCTACCTCAATCATTTTCTTCAATATTACTTTTCATTTTTTCAGCCTGTCTCTTGGTGACTTTTGTCCTTTCATGGACTTATATCTTTGGGAAGGAATTACTCCTCGATGTGTGTAGAACCCCCTCTGAGTTCTAGATCCATGTTTCAAATCGCGATACTATTCTAGTACCTCAAAAGTAACAGGTTCATAAGTGTCCCTCCCATTCCCTACCTGCTCAATCACATACAAGTCACTTGCCCCCTAATACACCAAACTTAAAAAATAACAGATGCCACTACATTTTTGTTGTGGAAGTCTTTCTTTTATGAGCACCCAATACCTCTGACAGGAAATGTCCAAGTGGCAGAGACCAGTATAGCTCCTGAAAGGCTTTGGTCACGGGTCCAGTCTGCCTTCTCATTTTATACCCTAAACTCAGAAAGTGGAGCAAACAAGAAAATGAGATTTTACAGAAGCATGGATGTCAGGCAGCGGGTTGTTAAGGACATTGCTTCAGCTATTTCTTCAGGACATTCTGTTCCAAGTAGCAAATAAAGCCAGGCTTGGCAAATATGCAGTATGAGCAGTGCTTTAAGTAAATCACTAAATAAATCATTAAACCTGCATGTAATAATTGGTCTTTCCTTTCTTATTCTACTTCATTTTGGCTTTCTCTTATCATTTATATATTTTTGAGACAGTGTCTCTCTATGTAGTCCTGTCTGTCCTAGAGCTCAATGTGTAGACCCAGGCTGACCTTGACCTCACAGAGGCCCTCTGGCCTCAGCCTCTAGAATTCTAGGGTTAAAGGTGGGTGCCACCACACCTGCCTTTATCATTCAAGGTGAGTCAATCTCCTGAATGCTTGCTTGTCCCTCTAGCAAGTTCCCCTCAAATCTTTTCTACTACAGTTATTTAATCTCCATTGTTCTGCAGGGTGCGGTTGCACAGGCCTTTAGTCCCAACACTCCAAGGCAGCAGACTTCTGAAATCAAGGCCAGCCTGGGCTACTAAGTTCCGGGACAGCCAGGGCTACATAGAGAAACCCTGTCTTGGGGGAAGGGGAGAACCCCCATTTGCTTGATACCTAAGTATTTATGGAAGATCCTCTAAGTGCTCCCCTGCTTTCATAATCTCCCCATGGCTGATCTGTCAGGTTCACGTTCTTCAAAGAGCACTCCTATTGACACTTATCTTCCACCCACGAAACCTTACTGCTTACCCTTTGAAATGTTATCTATCCTTTATGATACTACAGAAGAAAATGTTGACCAAACTCCAGTGCTCAGCTCCTCTTCTAAATGGCACAGATGGCCCAATACATTTCAGTATCATACAATAATCAAATATCAATGATTGAACATATAATATATCCCTGGTCCTAAAATAAAGGTTTATAAAAGAGTGGGCAATAGCTAGGAAAATTTAAAGCCTTTAACATCAGGTTGGAGGATAGGAAGTTTTGCTCTCTGGTCAAAAACAAGTTCTGTATATTTTTGTGGAAGGAAATTTCAAAATGTAAGTTGTAGTTCAGGAAACTCAGCAAATACAGGCAGAAGATCAATATACCACAATGAGGTCGGAATCCTCCAAAACGAGGTTTAAACGGGTCACACTACCTCTGTGACTTCAGTGTCAGGTTTTCTCATCAGTAAGAAGTGGATTATGGTCATATCTGCACCATAGATATCACCACCTGATAATTAAGACAATCTCGAGTTAAGATGTTAGCAGAAGGGCTAGAATAGAGTGTGGGTAAACCCACATCCCGTGCTGCCATTTTCACAATGTAGACTCCTGGTCCAGAACACTGTCCACACTTTGTAAATAATAGACTTTTGTCTCCAAATAATTTGAAGATGATTTTTTATCATGGTGGTAGAGAATATTTAGCGATGGGGGAGGGCAGTGAATCAATTCAGAGCTAGAAACAAGGGTTCCATTGTTGATACAAACATTTTTTAAAGCAATAGATCAAAAAATATGAAAATATCAAAGCAAAGGATTGCTAATAGACAAACTCAAGAAAATCTAAATAGCCTGCTATGGTTGTCCACATCATTGAGAATTAGAAAGGAAGTGATGTGACTTAGCGCAAGTAAAAGAGTGGTGATTTCCACTCAGTTGACTTCTAACATTTTATAACCAAAACTTTAAATAAACGGGACATTTGTTAGCTGGAGGACTATATGATTTAAAGGCTGGGTATGTGCACATGTGGCGTTTTGCTAACAGACGTTGTCCCTTGAAACAGCACTCAAAATGTAGAGTGTTCATTTTAAATGTTTGCTTTAAAACTGAATTCTAAATGGTTTTATAGGCATTTACTAGAAAGGTGGAATTTGTAGAAAACTCACCTGTCCAGGGTGATTTGACTCTGACTCCTGTCTTTCCCTTTCATCTCTATCCAAGTTGGGAGGTAGGCTGGGGCTAAAGGCCATGAGGTCTGTCTTGGGAAGAACTTCCCCAGAGCACACCCTCTGCCGCCTCTGCTGTGAGTAGGACCAGCTCCCCACCGCGCTGGAGCACACCAGCATGGGCTTCCCAGGCTCCGCAGCGGCCTCACTGACCATTGGCAATGCTGAACAGCGCAGCGCTGTATACAGCAGCAGCGTGAGTACCAACAGACTGGACACAGCGCAGATGGCGACGATCAAATACACGTTGACATCCACCAGCGATGCCTCTGGGGCTGAAGCACGCCCTGATGCCTGTGAAAAGGACTTTGGAGCCTGGCCGCTTTCCACAAGAGACACTAATACAGTTGCAGTGGCTGTCAGCGCTGGCTCCCCATGGTCCTTCACCAGCACTAATAGAGTCTGTCGAGGAGCGTCCACCTCATCCAGGGCACGCGTCGTGCTGATCTCACCCGTGTACAGACCCACACGGAAGGGGCTGCGTACGCCACCTGTCCCCAACTGTACTTCATATGACAGCCACGCGTTGTAACCAGAGTCTGCATCCACTGCACGCACCTTGGTGACCACATGGCCCGAACCCACCGACCTAGGCAAAAGCTCGCTCACTGCCCCGCCAGCAGCTCCGACAGCTCCGTGGGGCAGCAGCGTGGGCGCATTGTCATTCTCGTCCAGCACAAACACTTGCAGAGTCACATTGCTGCCCAGGGCAGGCACACCAGCATCCCGCGCGCTCACCTGGAACTGCAGCAGCTCCAGCTCCTCATGGTCCAGAGGCTGCAGCGCGAACACCTTGCCGCTCTCCGCGTGCACAGACACATAGCTCGACAGCAAGCGCTCGCCCACCCTCCGCTCCACCAGCGAGTAGGACACCAGCGCGTTCTCCTGTGCGTCCGCATCCACCGCCGAAACCGTGAAGATGTGCGCGCCAGGCGGGTTGTTCTCCTTCACGAACACCGTGTATTCGGGCTGCGCGAACACAGGAGCATTGTCGTTCACGTCAGCCACCTCCACGGACACGCTGGCAGTGGCACACAATGAAGGCGAACCCCCGTCTCGGGCTGTCACAACCAAATCATAGGTTGACACCATCTCGCGGTCCAGGCTGCTATCCAATACCAGAGAATAATAGTTTTTAAAGGTGGATACGATCTTGAAGGGGACATTGGGTGTAAGAGAACAGGTCACTTGGCCATTGATACCAGAATCAAGGTCGGATACGCTAATTAAAGCAATGACTGTATTTGGCTGGGCATCCTCTCTTACTGGGAGGGACAGCGAAGTTAGTGTCACTTCAGGAGCGTTGTCATTGATATCTAAGATTTCTACCAAGACTACACAGTGACCTACCATTGGGGGGTTTCCTTTATCTGTGGCCAGCACTTCTATTTCATAAAACTTGTTCTCTTCATAATCTAAAGTCCCGTTGACCCTCAATTCTCCGTTGTTTTCGTCGAGGGTAAATAAATGCCTCCCAGTGGGCTTAATGGACATCAAAGAGTATTCCAGGTGCCCGTTTACACCTTCGTCTAGATCCGTGGCGTTCAACGTGATGACAAGAGTTTCTTTAGCAGCATTTTCCATTATTCTTACCTTGTATTCTAAATGATCGAAAACCGGATCATTGTCGTTAACATCTAAGACATGAATCCAAAGCTGAACTGTTCCTGTGAGCTCCGGTTTTCCCCCATCCGTGGCTGTTAACAGCAAATTAAGTTCCGGGGTTTTCTCCCTATCTAGAGCCTTCTTCAATATAAGCGACGGCCTTTTAGTCTGCTTACTATTAGTTAGTGGTTCTAAAGAAAAATACTCGTTTTGACTTAATCTGTAGACTAACACAGCGTTCTCCCCTATGTCCGCATCAGACGCTCCCTCTAGCGGAAAACGCGAGTCCAGTTGCTTGGATTCATAAATCAGCAACCTTTGTTCTCTAAGAGGAAACACTGGCGGGTTGTCGTTAATGTCCCTCACCTCCACCTCCACGTGGAAAACCTGCAGCGGCCTGTCCACGATCACCTCCAGGTGGATGCTACACTCCGCGCTCCGCCCGCACAGCTCCTCCCGGTCGATCCGAGAATTCACAAACAAAATGCCATTCTGCAGATTTACCTCCAGAAGGTCCCCGCGGTCCTTGGACGCCACCCTGAACAGGCGGGGCACCAGCTCCGCCAGCTCCAGCCCCAGGTCCTGCGCGATGCGGCCCACGAAGGTGCCGTGTTTGGCCTCCTCTGGGACGGAGTAGTGGAGCTGGCCGCTCCCTGCCTCCCAGGCGGCGAGAAGAAGTAGCCAGCGCAAGGGTGCCAGAGTGCAGGATCCCCTTCTCCGAAAACCAAACATTGCATATGCAACCGGCCTCCAAAATGTCTCCTTTCGCTGACTGTATCAGATACTTGTCTTCAGATTGAAATCTCTCTTGATTCTCGAGAATTTTCAAAGGATTCCTTTATAAGCAGCATTCAAAATGATGGAGTCCGGGTTTTGTATGAGGAGCGCTAGACTCTTCGAACCAATCCGAGAATGAACTCTTTCTACCAAGGAAAGAGCGACACCTTGTGCCTGAAATCGTGAGTACTCGTGTACATCCACCACTGGAGAATTTCACATTTTGTACACTTTGCCCAAAATAATTCCAAATTGCACATTTATTGACCATTCTTATTTTAAGCCACATTGAAGTGGAACATGTGTGAAGCTGGTATTTTTATTGACTAGCATCGTATTAAATTCTTGTTTGATTTACAGCTACAAAATTATTCTTGTATCTAAATACTTGAAAAAGAAGGCTCATTTCTTTAGGTAAACTTGAAAAACTGGAGTTAAAGTTTCCTAACATTTATTATGTAAAATATTATCAGATTTGAATTGTTATAATTACAGTCTCTTTTATTGCTTAGGCTGCCAGGGAACCCCGTGGTCGCGGGGTTTGGACCTAGTTTGTTGTTGCTGTTTGTGGTTTGGAGTTTTGTTTGAGTTGGTGCTAGGCAAGTGCTCAGCCCTAGAAGTTCCATAATAACAACGTTCTGTACACTATGTTCTTAGCTATGGAGTTTACATTCTCTTATATTTTAAAAAAATTAAATTTTCCCGAACAAATTTATGAGGTGCAAGCTATGTGCTGATGCGTTTATCTACTGTGTAATATCAAATCAGAGTTAACACATCGTCACATCAAACATTCATCATTTTTTTGGTGGTGAAACTTCCCAAGTTATCTCTTCTCCTAGTAATATATACCTGCCATTATCAGCAATATCATCCTTATTTTCTTAAGTTCTGATTCTTGACTGTTGCTTACATGACATTTTTTTCCTATAATAAATTTCTGAGTTTGTGTGTCCACGGCAGAATAAGAAAACAGATGTTTTCAAGTTTTATAATTTGAAACAGAATTCACAAAGGAAAAGCCTGTTGACCTAAATGAATTCTGCATTTGACATATATGATTTCTCACACAAACTGTATTGTCAATAATGAGATATTTTAGCTATGTAATCATTGATAAGATGACAAAGACAGCCTTTAAAAATCACAGAATGAATTTATCATTCACTGAAAGAAGCAACAGTGCCAGAAAAGTCCCTGCACCCCTTGGACACTTCCATGTAACCAACATTAGGTTTTTTAACCCAATAAAAAAATACATCCATGGGAAATAAGATTAGTGAAAAATGTGGGGTTTGTGATTATAAGTTCAAAAAGGTAAATGAATTTGATGATGATTCCTCTAAGTGCATGAGATTGAGCTTAAAACGGAAAAAAAAAAACTAAATTGCCTGAGAGTCTGGGCATGTCATTTCCTGTAATACTTAGTGGAGGGTCGAAATTATTAAGGATAATCCTTATTTATTTTTTCTGTGATAGTTTTCTCTGTGTGTGGCTGGCTGTCCTGAAATTTTGTAGACCAGACTGGCTTCGAATTCAGAAATGCACCTGCCTCTGCCTCTGCCTCTGAAGTGCTGCTATTAAAGGCTATGCCACCACATCCAGCTTTAATTCTCATTTCTTGGGGATGTCGTTATGTTTTCCCTATCTTTTCATACACAGTAGCAATTGAGAAGAAAGGGAAGATGATACCACACGTGTTTAGAGCAGAAAAATCATTCAGAAAAAAAACCTATCATTTTGCTATATAGGAATTCTTGGAGAAACAAAGGCCCAGGATGACTTTGAGCTCCCAGGCTCAAGTAATACTCTTACCTCTGTGCCTAAGGGTTTTGAGGGCTCTCCTGCAGCCTACCGGAATTACAATAACACGTGAACATTTCATAAACTGTGGTTTAAAAAATAAAGAAACGGATTGGTCACCTCTAAGAAGAGTGAATTCTGCTACATATCTATAAAACATGTACTGTCAATTCAAATGCAATATATAAAATAATGGTAAGCTGAAAACAATATGTGGAGTGTGTCAGATTTATATTGAACAAAGAAAACAGCAATTCTCCAACTACGCTGTTACAAGAAATGAGGTTTGAAATGCAATGAAAAAGAAACAAATATGGAAAAACTCTAGCAATGAGAAAAGAGATGATGATACCACAAATATGAGTTAAAATCATATTCTAACTTGTGTTTGTTTCCAATAATACATAGTTTTGGATATATTAAAGTGGTCCTGGGTAAGCAGCAAGTCAAAAGTTTGATAAAGAGTGTGAGTCAATATCCCCTATTTTGTATTTTGGCCGAAATAGTTCAGGTATCTATATCTGAACTATTCCTAGAGAAGATAGTATACTCTCTCTAAACTCATCTATCGAAATGGACTCAACATCCAGCTGCAGACTAATCTCAAGAAATCTGGTCAAAATCATTGTTAATACTAATTTTGTAAAAATTGATTGATGATTTTATGGACTTTGTGCTGAACGTTTTTCTAAGTCAGTTTGATTCTATATAAATCCTATCAGCATGGCTCACTAATTATATATTAAAATGCCAAGTTTTATGTATTTTTGAGTAGTTCTGGTGTTATTCTTTCCTGAAAATGTAAACCACAGAAATAAATTTTGAAACCATTCTTCGAACCTCAGGAAATAATTTCAAAATCAGATTATAAGTTCGCTTTCCAAGCACTATGCTAAGTATAGGATTTACTCAATGGTGTTGACTCTGCTCTATTGTATTGTGTCCTATTCAAATGAACACAGCTATTTTTCTCAAACATTTGGTCAGTTGACACAAGCTTTTCAATAACAATAATTCTGCTTTGGGGAAGTGGTAGAGCCAAGAGGTGGTGGCTCAAGAGACAGAGGAAAGAGGGTCTCTGACTCTGAGGCCAGCCTGATCTACAGAGCAATTTCTAGGGTAGCCAAGGCTGCACAAAGAAACCCTGTCTCCAAAAAACAAGAAAGAGAGAGAGAGAGAGAGAGAGAGAGAGAGAGAGAGGAAAAAAGGAAAGAAAAGAAAAGAAAAGAAAAGAAAAGAAAAGAAAAGAAAAGAAAAGAAAAGAAAAGAAAAGAAAGGAGGAGAGAGAGAGAGAGAGAGAGAGAGAGAGAGAGAGAGAGGTGTAAGAAGATGAAGGACAAAACAGTAAGATCACCTCCAATGGCAACCCTATAACTCTGCCCGCTTCAACCATCAGCTCACAAAACATGCTACTGAGTATTAAATTACATAGACAGTAAAGTGCTTCGGGCATGACCATCTCCAACCCTGACCAATCATTTCAAAGTTTATAGTAATTAAGAATTCAAACCAAATTAAAAATTAAGTCATACCATCATACTTCCAGATACACCAACATAATGAAGAGCAAAGGACACCTGTTCTAACAGGTGGACTCCCTGCGTGTTGAACATCAGACTTGAGCCCTGCCTATGTCTTGTGTTTCCTATTAGGATCCTTGATTTCTTCCTGGCATACTTGCTCAATTTAAAGAAAACATACAGTCATTCTATTTCATTTTTGCTAGCACTGCTACCAGAACTATTGTTATGCATAGCAAGAAGAATTACTAAACAATATCCATGACGACCAAAGTGAGAAGTGACAAAGACAACCAGTAATCTTAAAATGAGCTGTCTCAAGAAAAGCAACACAAATTTAACGCTGAAGATATAATCATAAATTGACAAGCTATGTCAGTAACATCACCTGGCATGGAATGTACTCCAGTATTTCTGTACTTACATTCTCAAATATCTCTTGCTGGACTCCACTATCTCCAGAACCCAAACCAGGAGGAACACTGGGACTGAAGGCCATGAGGTCCGTCTTGGGTGGGCCCTCTCCAGAACACACCCTCTGCCTCCTTTGCTGAGAGTAAGACCAGCTTCCCACTGCGCTGGAGCACACCAGCATAGGTTTCCCGGGTCCACAGGTGACCTCAGTGGGCAGTGCTGAGCATCGCAGGGCGGTGTACATCACCAGTGTGAGCACCAACAGGCTGGACACCGCACAGATGGCGATAATCAAATATACATTGACATCCACTACAGATGATTCGGAGGCTGCTGTACCCTCGAACGCCCTTGAAAACACCTTTGGTGCCTGGTTGCTCTCAACCAGAGAAACCAACACGGTGGCTGTGGCAGTCAACGCGGGCTCGCCATGGTCCTTCACCAGCACCAGCAGGCGCTGGCGTGGCGCATCTGCTTCATCCAGGGCGCGAGTGATACTGATCTCACCTGTGTATAGTCCCACACGGAAGGGACTGCGCACACTGCCAGCTGTGAACTGGAGCTCATATGACAGCCAAGCATTATAACCAGAGTCTGCATCTACTGCGCGCACCTTCGCCACTACGTGTCCAGAACCCACTGACCTAGGCACAAACTCGCTCACTGCCCCGCCGACTGCGACAGCTCTGTGGGGCAGCAGCGTGGGCACATTGTCGTTCTCATCCAGCACAAACACCTGCAGGGTCACATTGCTGCCCAGGGCAGGCACACCAGCATCCCGCGCGCTCACATGGAAATGGAGCAGCTCCAGCTCCTCATGGTCCAGAGGCTGCAGCGCGAACACCTTGCCGCTCTCCGCGTGCACAGACACATAGCTCGACAGCAAGCGCTCGCCCACCTTCCGCTCCACCAGCGAGTAGGACACCAGCGCGTTCTCCTGTGCGTCCGCATCCACCGCCGACACCGTGAAGATGTGCGCGCCAGGCGGGTTGTTCTCCTTCACGAACACCGTGTATTCGGGCTGCGCGAATGCAGGAGCATTGTCGTTCACGTCAGCCACCTCCACGGACACGCTGGCCGTGGCCCACAGCGAGGGTGAGCCCCCATCTCGGGCTGTGACCACCACCTTATAGTCAGCGGTGGTCTCTCGGTCCAGGGCGCTGTCCAACACTAATGAATAGTAATTCTTGAAAGTGGAGACCAGTTTGAAGGGGACATAAGGAGACAGGGAGCAGGTCACTTGCCCGTTGACTGTAGAGTCAGGATCTGTCACACTAATTAAGGCAATAACTGTCCCCACTGGAGCGTCCTCTCGAACAGGAAGCGATAATGATGTTACTGATAACTTGGGAGCATTATCATTGATGTCCAGGACTTCAATTAAGATTGTACAGTGACCGAACATTGGAGGACTACCTTTGTCAACTGCTTCTGCTTGAATCTTCCATAAATTGGTTTCTTCAAAATCTATTTTTCCATTGACTTTAATTTCTCCACTGACTGGATCTATATGAAAAGTGGCTTCAGTCTTAGGGGAAACATCCTTTGCAAAGGAATAAAGAATTTGACTATTTGAACCTTCGTCCAAATCCGAGGCATTAAGTCTAATGACCAGGGTACCATTTCTTGCATTTTCTACCAGCTTCGCCCGATAGATTGCTCTGTCAAACGCTGGCGCATTGTCATTTGCATCTAGAACTGTAATATATAGATCCAAGGTACCCGTGAGCTCAGGTTTGCCCCCGTCCGTTGCTTTAACCACTAAGTGAAGCTCTGAAGCTCGTTCTCTGTCTAAAGGCTTTTTTAACACTAGTTCGAGTGGTTTTACCAGCTCATCTGCGGTTGGTACTTCCAGGGAGAAATATTCACTGGGACTCAGTCTGTAAGTCAAAAGAGCATTGGCTCCGATATCTGCATCCGAGGCGCCCTCTAGCGAAAAATGAGAATCTAGAGCTCTGGTTTCCGAGACAAAGAGATTCTTTTGTGTGGTTGGGAACACGGGAGGATTGTCGTTAATGTCCCTCACCTCCACCTCCACGTGGAAAACCTGCAGCGGCCTGTCCACGATCACCTCCAGGTGGATGCTACACTCCGCGCTCCGCCCGCACAGCTCCTCCCGATCGATCCGAGAATTCACAAACAAAATGCCATTCTGCAGATTTACCTCCAGAAGGTCCCCGCGGTCCTTGGACGCCACCCTGAACAGGCGGGGCACCAGCTCCGCCAGCTCCAACCCCAGGTCCTGCGCGATGCGGCCCACGAAGGTGCCGTGTTTGGCCTCCTCGGGGACGGAGTAGCGGAGCTGGCTCTTCGCAGGCTCCCAGATTGTGAACAGCAAAAGTGTCATCAGCAGGAACCAGGATCCATGGCAGTATTTCATGGCGACAAAGGACATATTCTCTTTGATTTTTATTTTTTTTTAGTAGTAGTAGTAGTGATATTCTTTCTCTAGGATAATATTAACAATGCGAGTGCTGTTTATAGTCTTTAAAGCTCGGCATCAGCTTCTTTCCGGTCTGCAGAGGATCCGATTTTCTTCTCCTGGCGCTCTTGTTGGAGAACAACGGCATCATGTGGCTCAAAGTGTAAGTGCAATTGCGCTCTCCTCTCTTCGCTTATCAGGCTCCAGAATGACTTCGTTTGTTTGTGCTTTTCTTTGAAGGCTTCTAACTAGTTCATATTTCAATAGCCAATAACTAATTAGAGATTGTTTTATCTTAGAATTACAGTGCCTGGAGTAATTTCATCTTCTATATAGACATCTAAGAACATATTACTGCACAAACTATATATATTATCATGTAAAATAATGACAGCATACATTTGTAGCAGCGATACAGCTTTTAAGAGATTCTAAAGAAATATAATATATTTGAATGCCTCATATCCAACCTCTTCCTGAGACCATAATTGTTTTGCTAAATCTTTGTACATGCTAAATTATTCTGTTTAGTCACTAAATCTACTCTGGGTGAATGTTATTTTCACTTCACTGTGAATTATACATGTTACTCACTTAGAAAATAATCAATTTTCATTCAAAAATAATATCAGCAGTTCAAGTTTTATATATATATGTTTATACTTATTTTTCTTAGAAAATTAATGTGAATCGCTTCTCGGTCTTTTGGCTAAGATCAAGTGTAGAAAATTAATGTGAAAAGGCTAGGATATAAACATTTTAAATCTCATTCGCTCAACTTTATTATCTTGTTTTTATCTGAGATACAAAAATATATTAAAGTTTACATGAAAACCTATAGATGGTGACAAAGTTTATCAGTATCACTATAAAGAATAAAATTTTTAATCGTCCTCAAGATTGTATGGAAACAATTAATTGACATTTGAACTTCACCAATAATACTATGTCATTGAAAAAACTCAGATATTCCCCACTAAAGAGTTATTGTTAATGTGTACACAAGTTAACAGGTTTGTTTTCTTTATGTGAACTTCAGTTTTCACTTGAACACTCTTACAAATAGAGATTTAATGACTACAAATCTGTACCAAAGATATATGGTTTCAATTACCTTTAGCTGTTTTTTATGATTAAAACCACATATCCTAAACCAATATATTGCACTTTTAAAAAGAACAAGAAAGAAAGCCCATTGAGATGACTAAATTCAGGGGGAAAAAAAGAGACTCATGAAGAAAAAATTTAATTTCCTATTTTCTGATTGAAATGATCTGATGTCTTTTGGCATAACTCCATACTAAAATGAAGGTTCACTCCTATTTTTGGATTGAAAACTTACTTCACTGATCAAGTACATATAAAATGTATTTTTAGATTTAGAATTCATGTATATAGTGTATTTGCAAAACTAGTTAGGGTATCATGAGAGAGGAATTAGAGATCTTTAAAGAGGTGGGAAATAGATCCAGTACTGTAATACATATAATAAGACAACAGAAAGGCAGACAAACCGAGGACAGAGAGGGTACCAGCCAGAGAAAGGGATAAGAGGAAGGGGATGGATGGCAAAGCCCATTACCTTAAATGCTAACCTAAAAAACTTAATTTAAAAAGAATAAAATACAATTTTAACCTCTTGAAGTTGCAAGGTTTTCATGCAACCAACAATTATATTAACAATAAACCCATATGTTTGTAATGTATCTCAAATACTGTCAAGCAAGATGTGAATGACGCATGTCCCTGACCCTTGCATTCGACAAGGAAAACAGACGAGAAAGAGATGGAGGAAGAGATGGGTAAATAGAGATAGAAAGAGAGCAAGAGAGAATTAAAAGACACAACTTGAGTTTCATAGGGGAAATTCTAAGGAATTTAAGAAAAAGGCTATACATTTGTTTTAACTGAGCTGTTAGTTGTGTCTCTTTGGGTTGTATATTCTAGATATCTTACTGAATGTAATCACTGATGACCTTGCAAAAACTAATAACAGGAAGATGATGAATAAAAATAATAAAGTCAGCAACTTAAGAGATACACAATAACTCAGTATGTCTACATGTTTGATATTAGGAATATCAAATAAATATAAAAACAAATATATCTATTAGACATATATACATACGTATGGGCAAGGAAAAAGAGAGAAGAAACAGAAGAGGAAGGGAGAAACAGAGACACGGAGGTTCTCTTTTTAAAGCCTACAGCCAAACCAGGTATAATAAATAGGTCCTGCTTATAATTGTGTCACTTGAGAGACTGGGACAGGAAGTTTGTTGTGACTTTGAGGCCACCCTGGGCTATTGGGATACTCTGTCTCAAAAACATAAAATAAAATAAAAACTTGCAGATCAAACCAGAATATCTTCACTATGAAGGTTAAAATACCTCTTAAATTGAGTGTTGCAATATTTACATTATATTGATTTAAATTAGTATATTTGGTGCATGAGTGCACTTCATAACTGAGACATCATTAATATGAGCTATGATGAAGGGAAAAACTTTTATAGAAATTCAAATATAAGGCATATATTTCATTTTTTATTTAATGTACATGTTTTCATCAATAATCTTTAAGATTTAACATTGAGACCAGCCATGGGAAGCTGGCAATTGAAGGCAATATTGTGCTTGTATTCTTGTTAAAATTTTGTGTTGTTGAACTTCCCTAAAGATGTCAACTTTTGTTTGGATATATTTGTGAGACACGGACTAAATAGCAAATTCATAATAGGAAAGGACAAATAACTGCTAAAAATCAGAATTGAAATGATAGATAAGGATTAGTTGCTTTGGTGATGTTGAAATGAATTTGAAAAATTGCAGTGAAGTGTGGTTGGTAGGGTAGTTTTGTTTCATCAGGGTTTTCTGGAGGAGCAAAACTTACAGAATAGAACATACATATAGATACATAAATGGCTGCCTACCAGTGGAAGATCCAAGACTCTAGTACTTGTACAGGTCATAAGGCTGGATGTCTCAGTTGGTCTTCAGTGTGTGCCAAAATCCTGAAGAAGTCTACAGTGCCAGGGAAGGCATAGACATGCCACTGAGAGCCAGAGCAAGCAGGCAAAGAGCTAGAATTCTTCCTTCCCTGTCCTTTATAAAGGCCACCACCAGAAGGAGTGTTCTAGATTACAGGAGAATATTCCCACTTCAAAGGATCCAGATTAAAATCCTGTCTTCCCACTTCAAATGATTTAATTAAGAAAAAAAATCCCCTCAAGAGTGTAACCAGTCGATGGACTTTTAGGTAATTCCAGATGTAGCCAAGTTGACAACAAACAACAACCATCACACCATGTAACTTAACTAGCTTGCATATCTGACCTTATATAAACCAACACCACTCTGTTTAAGATAGCAAGAGAAGCTATTAACCTAAACCACACGTGCAGGTAGTGTAAGATAATCTAAGGGAATAATAAAGTTTTCTTTTCCCATTTTAATATTAATTTAGACTAAAACAGACATTTTTAATC
This sequence comes from Apodemus agrarius, assembly GCA_964023405.1. Lineage (NCBI taxonomy): Eukaryota > Metazoa > Chordata > Mammalia > Rodentia > Muridae > Apodemus > Apodemus agrarius. The sequence continues at coordinate 26,702,606 of OZ030021.1, read as the reverse complement.
TCTTGAAATAAGAAGAGTGATAGCCTGGTATGTAGAAGGCACTTCATTTGAAATCACATGTCACAAGAAGATAAAGCATTTGTTGGCGGTGCTGTTTTCTATTTTTAAAGATTTGTTTATTTTATTCTTATGTGTGAATATTTTGCCTTCAGGTATTAGGTGCACCATATGCATGCTTAGTACCCACAGAGGCTAGAAGAGAGCATCAGATCCCCTGGAACTGGAGTTACAGATGGTTGTGTGTGACCATGTGGGTGCTGGGAATCAAACCTCCGCTACAGCAGCAAGTGCTGCTGAGCCATCTCTCCATTCTGACGAGAGAGAGTTTTTGGTTGGTTGGTTGGTTGGTTGGTTTTGCTTTAAAAATGAGCTTACTATTTGCTCTGTCCATCCTGGAATTCACTATATAGACCAAGCAGAGATTTTCTTGCCTCTCTCTACTGAGCACTGGGATTAATGGTGTGCATCACCAACCTTGGTGAGATGAAGTCTTTAAGAATACTTTCAGAGACTTTTCACTCTCATCAGAACACTTCTCAAAGGGAATGAGCTATTATCACTTGAATACCACAAGTTTCTTAGGCTTTTCTAATAAAGGAGACCATTGTGAGGGGTTGTTGGGTAAAATTATGCCAACAACTATGAAACATCCTTCTCTTAAAATAAAAGTGAATAATTTATACTGAAACAAGGACCAGTCCTACTGAAACAAAAGAAAGCACCTAATAAAAACCATTACCACTGAACTGGCAGTCTGCCTTGCTGCAATACAAACAAATGCAGTTGCCGAATATAAAGTCTTGTTCTATGATATACATGAGGGACAAAATAAAATGCCAAACATTCTCATGAGAAGGAAAAGGGAAGAGAAGAAGTGCAACATTCTGTTAATGCAATTGGGTCAAATCAAAATTTAACTTGAAAATTAAATCACTGAGCTTACAAATATTTGTAACATGAAGACAGCATATGAAAATAAAACTTACTGCATCCTCAACACGAGTTCTATTGGGGAAAACGTATGGGTTCATAATAGTTATATTTATATTACAAGTTTTAGGCAGAGGTTTGCACAGTAGCGCATAGATGGACATCATAAAATCAATTTCTGGAGTAAACCATATTCCAAAGCATTGCTAAAAATACTTGTGCATAGTAGCACACAGACAACGAAAATATGTCTGGGATACACATTTGTCATGGAATAAAATGAAAGAGAAAATATATTTCATCAAGCAAACTATGAGAGTAAAAAGTAATAGCCCACCTTCCCGGAAACGTCTCCTCCTGCAGAATGATTTTCCATTCCCACTTCGGCCACTGGGCAAGGTGTAAGACTGGGGCTAAAAGCCATGAGGTCGGTCTTAGGTGGACCCTCTCCAGAACATACTCGCTGCTGTCTCTGCTGTGAGTATGACCAGGTCCCTACCTCACTAGAGCACACCAGAGTGGGCTTCCCAAGCCCGCACCCATCCTGCATGGGGGCAGCTGAACAGCGCAGGGCTGTGTAAAGCAGCAGCGTGAGCACCAATAGGCTTGACACCGCGCAGATGGCAATGATCAGGTACACGTTGACATCCACCAGCGAGGCCTCTCTGCGGGGGGAGTTGGACAACCCCTGGGAAGAAGTTTTTGGCACCTGGCCGTTCTCCACCAGGGACACCAGAACGGTGGCAGTGGCGACCAACATAGGTTCGCCATGGTCCTTCACCAACACCAATAGGTGCTGGCGTGATAAATCAGATTCATCCAGGGCTCGTGTCATGCTGATCTCACCCGTGTAGAGACCCACACGGAAAGGGCTGCGCGCACCCACAGCCGGGTGCAGCTCATAAGACAGCCATGCATTGTAACCAGAGTCCGCATCCACTGCGCGCACCTTTGACACCACGTGTCCTGCACCCACTGACCGCGACACAAGCTGGCTAAATTCACCAGCAGGTCCACCTGACTGATGCCCCAGCAGTGTGGGTGGATTGTCGTTCTCATCCAGCACAAACACTTGCAGAGTCACATTGCTGCCCAGGGAAGGCACACCAGCATCCCGCGCGCTCACCTGGAACTGCAGCAGCTCCAGCTCCTCATGGTCCAGAGGCTGCAGCGCGAACACTTTGCCATTCTCAGCGTGCACAGACACATAGCTCGACAATAAGCGCTCGCCCACCCTCCGATCCACCAGCGAGTAGGACACCAGCGCATTCTCCTGTGTGTCTGCGTCCACAGCAGACACCGTGAAGATATGCGCGCCAGGCGGGTTGTTCTCCTTCACGAACACCGTGTATTCGGGCTGCGCGAATGCAGGAGCATTGTCGTTCACGTCAGCCACTTCCACGGACACGCTGGCCGTGGCCCACAGTGAAGGCGAGCCGCCGTCCCGAGCTGTCACCACCACCTTATAGTCAGTGGTGGTCTCTCGGTCCAGAGAACTGTCCAGCACGAGGGAATAGTAATTCTTGAAGGTGGACACCAGCTTGAAGGGGACATGATTAGTCAAGGAGCAGGTCACCTGCCCATTGACACCAGAGTCTTTGTCTGACACGCTGATCAGGGCGATTACAGAGCCCAGAAGAGCATCTTCTTTCACCGGGAGAGATAAAGAAGTTAGGACTATCTCCGGTGCGTTATCATTTTCATCCAAGATTTCTACAAGTACGGTGCAGTGAGCAACCATAGGTGGATATCCTTTATCTGTAGCATCCACATGAATTTCATAATTGTTACTCTCCTCAAAGTCAATAACGTCATTTACTTTTATTTCTCCAGTCTTTTCGTTTATTAGAAATTTCTTTCTTATAATAGACGAGGTCAAAGAGCTAAATGAATACTCCACTTCTTTGTTTACTCCTTCATCTGAGTCAGTAGCATTCAACCATATTACTAAGGTTTGATTCTCTTGATTCTCATACATCTTAACTTCGTAAACTGATCTGTCAAACACAGGAGCATTATCATTAACATCCAACACCTGGATCAGCAGAGAAACCGAACCTGTAAACTCAGGTTTACCTCCATCGGTTGCTGTCAGTAGCAACTTTAGCTGAGGATTTTCTTCTCGATCTATCAGTTTTCGAAGAACAAGCACTGGGAATTTGCCTTTGCCTCTTTTGTTTACAATATCAAGGTTAAAAAACTCATTTGAACTGAGTTTGTAAGTAAGCATAGAGTTCTCTCCAACATCTGCATCAGAGGCGCCTTCTAGTGGAAATCGAGAATCAAGCAGTCTAGATTCAGGTACCAAGATCTTTTGTTCCGCTACGGAGAACACAGGCGGGTTGTCATTAATGTCTCTCACCTCCACCTCCACGTGGAAAACCTGCAGCGGCCTGTCCACGATCACCTCCAAGTGGATGCTACACTCCGGGCTCCGCCCGCACAGCTCCTCCCGGTCGATCCGAGAATTCACAAACAAAATGCCATTCTGCAGATTTACCTCCAGAAGGTCCCCGCGGTCCTTGGACGCCACCCTGAACAGGCGGGGCACCAGCTCCGTCAGCTCCAGTCCCAGGTCCTGCGCGATGCGGCCCACGAAGGTGCCGTGTTTAGCCTCTTCTGGGACAGAGTAGTGGAGCTGGCCGCTCCCTACATCCCATGTTGCGAGGAGCAGAAGCCAAAGTAGCAGGCGCCAAGCTCCATGGCTCAGACATCTGGAGATCACCACTGAAGCATTCTCTTGTCTTAAAAATCCATGAATATGCCATCTGAGATGCACACGAGTTCTTATATCTTCTGGTCGATCTCCTAATATCATTTTTTAACCTAAACGCCGAGATCGCCGAACGTAGCTACTTCCTAACCCCTGAGAAACAGCGAAGTATATCTTTGTTCTTAAAAGCTACATATTTCGTGGACGGCAGCGACATCCAGTGGCTAAATGTGTAAGTAATTGCGTGAGCGCAGTTTTTCCTTAATTCACATCTTTGGTTTGCTTCTGTGGTTTATTATCCCTATGTACACTCAATGCCTTATACTACATTTCTTTAGCATGTGTGAATACCTAATGTGCAACTTTTTCTTCAAATGTAAAACAGGAGGTGATTGCTTTTCCTGATCACATGATAATTATTAGGTAAATTTTGGCATGCCCTTAAGAGTCCAGGAATAATGGGAGGGCTGTCATTTTACTGACAAGCCCTTTGAAATTACAATACTCAATTATTTCAGCAGTTTTAAGGTTATGTAAATTTCATTTAGATAGCAGTTTCAAGACACCAATTCTGTTGTTGGTCAGATTTTTGTGACTCCAAAGTCAACAGTAGAATGTAGAGATCTCCAAATTCGGCATCGGTTTTTTTCCCACTTACATTCTTCTATATGTCCCTAGTAACCACACAACTTTGGCTTCTCATCCATGCAAACTCTCCACATCCCACATCCCACCCTCATGACAATATCTCAATAGTAAGAAGACACTGGTGTAAATGATAGCACACTAAGGCTGGGATGCTTCTGTAGGGGAATTGAGCACTGTACAAATGTGAATTATTCTCAGACCCAAATTTGGACACAATTTTTTACAACATTTATGACCCAGTCTGACTCTTCAGGAAAAAATATTTCTTTTGGAAAATCATCACTCTCCAGTGGCTAAACTATGGCTAGTACATGGGCTGAAAGGGATGGTTCTTGCATTTAAGAAAATGGAAATCAGTTACGTGGAAAGAAATTTCTTTTTATTACATTACACGCTGACTAGAGAATCTCGTTTAATATAACTCGACAAATTCATGACTACTGCTTTCAGGGTTTGCTACAGGAAGTCTACAGTTTTTATTATTTCAAACTTTGAGTAGTCTCTGAATTCCTGTTGCCAAATATATGCCCATCAAACCAACTTACCTTGAATTCAGACTTAAACTTTCAAACGTTCATTTGCATTGTCCTCACATTCCATGCACTGCTTGTGATCAGTTCAAGTATTTTCCTTTTGTTTTGTTTTGCTTCGTTGGGGCTGGGGTGGGTGGTGAGATAGTCTCTCTGTGTACCCTTGGCTGATCTCCAACTCTCTTTGGAGATCAGGCTAGCCTCTTACTCACAGAGCTCTTCCTGCCTCTGGCTCTGGAGCGCCAGGATTAAAGGCATGTGCGTCTATGCCCTGCAGGTTTAAGTATCTGACTATGTAGTATAGATCCAGGGACGCTATCAGTGTCATTCGCATCCAAGACAATTCTGTCTGTGAGGACTAGCAGTGTCAGGACTTTGTGGTACTATGCCCTGCATCCCTTCTTCCTCATGTCTACACTGATGTAATTGATAATTCATCCACTTATAGTAATCTGTATCATCTCCCATCTTATAGGCTGTCATCACATATAAATTTCAGTTCTTGTGAAACACCATGAGATACCTTTAGGGCACATGAGGAGGCATGAGCACAGTGCGATTCAAGGAAGTGAGACTGGAGTTAACAACAAACGTGATAGAACACACGCTGTCACTTTTCCTAATAGGTGACAGTGTGTGCCTCTACAGTGACCTTTCTCAAGTCAAGCTAGTCTTATGAAACCAGAAATGAAGTGTCTCTCATTCCTTTTATTTCCATTCTTCCTGAATTTTAGTTTGTCAGATGAAAATGAGAAAATTAAAGAGATAGCTTGAACTAAATGGACAATTTTCAGAAACAACGATTTGAAGTCACAAATTATAGTCTCCAAATGTTAAGTATAGAACATAAGAACATTGAAGAATATTGCGTTGTAGAGTAATGAAAGAAAAGGCATGTATGGAAGTTTATTTTGTAGGTTTCAGAATATGAATTACAAGTGAATTAAAGAACTAAATCTTTATATCCCAAAATTTTAATCACTAATCTTAAAAAAAATTAATTTTTTTAAAAAAAAATCACTTTCTGAAGAAAGTTCCCGGGGGTGCTAGTGCACATCTTTAATCCCAGCACTTGGGAGGCAGAGGCAGGTGGATCTCTGTGAGTTGAAAGGCCAGCCTGGTCTACAGAGCTAGTTCCAGGACAGCCAGGGCTACACAAAGAAACCCTGTCTTGAAAAGTCATAAAACAAAAAGAAAGAAAAAGAAAGTATTACCTGCTGGAAGAGAGTATTTCCTGGATTATCACAAGAGAAACAGCCCAGAATTATAAACATTATAGAAATCACAAGAGAAGTATTCCAGAATTATAAACATTAAAGAAATCATTGTCAATAGATACCTTCTTATAATTTACCATATGAAAAATTTAGGAATATCTTGTACACATATTGAAAGGAGAATAATATTTATACTCTTTTTGATAGAATTGTGTTTATGTCTTCTTGGTTTTTTTGTTTGTTTTTGTTGTTGCTGCTGTTTGTTTTGTTTTGCTTTGCTTTTTACTTTTTGAGACAATAGTCCTGATACTTTTGTGTAGACCAGGCTGACCTTAAAATTACAAATATACAGCTGCCTCTGCCTCTGCCTCTGCCTCTGCCTCTGCCTCTGCCTCTGCCTCTGCCTCTGCCTCTGCCTCTGCCTCTGCCTCTGCCTCTGCCTCTGCCTCTGCCTCTGCCTCTGCCTCTGCCTCTGCCTCTGCCTCTGCCTCTGCCTCTGCCTCTGCCTCTGCCACTGTGCTTGGATTAAAGATGTGAACCACCATGCCCAGCCTATAATTAGGTTCCTTAAGTAGAGACATTTTGTCCTTGTTTCTTTGGATTTGGTTTTAATGATCCCCTGGTTGTTATGTGTCTCCATCCAGAAGACTGCTGAATATGAAATTTTGTATTCATGTTCACTGAATGACTACCAAGCCATCCTAGAGGATTTTCTATTTGTTTTTTATTGTTTGTTTGTTTCCTTTTGTAGTTATTGAATTTTTGTTGGATTTTTTTTTGTCTGTGTGTTTTGGTTGGTTGCTCTGGATTTTATTGTTGTTTGGGGTCGGTTGTTGCTGTCATTGTTGTTGTTTGGGTTTTGGTTTTGTTTTTCACAAGGAATAGCTTTCAAGTGTTATGGCAACTCATCCATCATTAGCAATTTGATTAATAAATTACAGTTTTTAAATAAAATTACTTCAACAGTTAACTAATACTTCCATAATATGACGTGATTTGTTCTAATTGGAGTATGGAAACAGAAGTCTTATCCAAATTTAAATATCTACAATTTTTAAAGTACTGGTATAATTGTAGACTTTTCTACAGTACTTAAATATACCAAAGAAGTTTTTTAAAAACCTTCCAGAAATAACTATATGAATAAACGCAATTCTACAACAACTCACCTTCTCAGAGGAGTCCAACAAAACAGATCCAGGACATGGAGGTAGACCGGGGCTGAAAGCCATTAGGTCGGTCTTCGGTGGGCCCTCTCCAGAGCACATCCTCTGCCTTCTCTGCTGCGAGTCAGACCAGGTACCCACCGCGCTGGAGCACACCACCATGGGCTTCCCAGACCCACAAGCATCCCCCGTGGATGTCACCGAGCAGCGCAGCGCTGTGTACAACAGCAGCGTGAGCACCAACAGGCTGGACACCGCACAAATGGCGATGATCAGGTACACATTAACATCCACTAAAGATGGCTCTGGCACATTAACACCCACAGAGAACCGGGACGAGGCCTTTGGGGCCTGGCCGCTTTCCACTAGAGACACCAGCACAGTGACTGTGGCAGTCAGCTGAGGCTCACCGTGGTCCTTTACCAGCACCAGCAAACGTTGTCTAGTCCCATCTGTTTCGTCCAAGGACCTTGTGGTGCTGATCTCACCAGTGTATAATCCTACACGGAACGGGCTGCGCATGCTGCCTGGCCATGGGAGCAGCTCATAAGACAGCCAAGCATTGTAACCAGAGTCTGCATCTACAGCGCGAACCTTCGCCACCACATGACCAGGATCCACGGACCTAGGCAACAACTGATTGAACACTCCATCTGAACCACCCGTCCCAGATCCTAGCAACATCGGCACATTGTCGTTCTCGTCCAGCACAAACACCTGCAGAGTCACATTGCTGCCCAAGGCAGGCACACCAGCATCCCGCGCGCTCACCTGGAACTGCAGCAGCTCCAGCTCCTCATGGTCCAGAGGCTGCAGCGCGAACACCTTGCCGCTCTCCGCGTGCACAGACACATAGCTCGACAGCAAGCGCTCGCCCACCCTCCGCTCCACCAGCGAGTAGGACACCAGCGCATTCTCCTGCGCATCCGCGTCCACCGCGGACACCGTGAAGATGTGCGCGCCAGGCGGGTTGTTCTCCTTCACAAACACCGTGTATTCGGGCTGCGCGAACGCAGGAGCATTGTCGTTCACGTCAGCCACCTCCACGGAAACGCTGGCCGTGGCCCGCAGCGAGGGTGAGCCCCCATCTTGGGCTGTCACCACCACTTTATAGTCAGCGGTGGTCTCTCGGTCCAGAGCGCTGTCCAGCACGAGAGAATAGTGATTCTTAAAAGTGGACACCAGCTTGAAGGGGACGTGTTTAGTCAAGGAGCAGGTCACCTGCCCATTGATACCTGAGTCTAAATCAATCACACTGATGAGGGCAATGATTTTCCCCAGCTGTGCATCTTCTTTAACAGGGAGCCAGAGAGTTTTGACACTGAGCTGTGGAGCATTGTCATTAGCGTCTACAACTTCCACAAGAACTATACAATGACCAATCAATGGTGGGAAGCCCTTATCACGCGCCTCTAATGGAATCTTGTAAACTTTACTCTCTTCGAAATCAATAATTCCTATAACTGTAATCTCTCCGCTCACAGCATCCATGTGAAACTTGGATTTTATATCTGGAGAAACATCGCTAGAAAACGAGTACATAACTTCCCCATTCACGCCTTCGTCCAAGTCTGAGGCATTGACTTTGATTACCAATGTTCCATTTGGAACATTTTCTGGTAATTTCACGGTATAGAGAGATCTGTCGAAAACTGGAGCATTATCATTGACATCCAGCACTGTGATGAGTAACTGGACTGTGCCGGTCAGCTCCGGTTTGCCTCCGTCGGTGGCCGTGAGCACTAAGCGCATCTCTGCAGCTTCTTCTCTGTCTAAAGGTTTCCGCAAAATGAGCCCGAGAGGTTTCACCTGCTCGTGGTTGGGCGGCACATCCAGAGAGAAATGTTCATTGGTGCTCAGTCTGTAAGTCAGCAGAGCATTGGAACCGACATCTGCATCTGACGCGCCCTCTAGTGGGAACCGCGAGTCGAGCAGTCTGGACTCAGGAATAAACAGAGTCTTTTGTGTCGCTGGAAACATGGGAGGATTGTCGTTAATGTCCCTCACCTCCACCTCCACGTGGAAAACCTGCAGCGGCCTGTCCACGATCACCTCCAGGTGGATACTACACTCCGCGCTCCGCCCGCACAGCTCCTCCCGATCGATCCGAGAATTCACAAACAAAATGCCATTCTGCAGATTTACCTCCAGAAGGTCCCCAAAACCCTTTGAATCCAACTGGAAAAGACCAGGAACCAGCTCCGGCAGCTGCAGCTCAAGATCCTGCGCGATGCGGCCCACGAAGGTGCCGTGCTTGGCTTCTTCCGGGATTGAGTAGTGGAGTTGGCCGCTCCCCACCTCCCAAACTATGACAAGCAGAAGCGAACGCACTAGAAGCTGGCCCTCTGGGACTGCACCGCCTAAACACCGCATTTCAGGAGCTTGATATTTCCAATCCGCTTAAATTGCCTCCAAGTGAAGAGATGCCAAACTGATTCTCTCGATTCCACCCTTCCGTGTTCACCATTGCTCACCAGAGTAAACAAGAATGGAGCATCTTTTCTCCCGGAAAAGGGAGGGCTATACCACTCTTTTAATCAGAACGAATAAGGCGGCCGAGAGCGACATCAGGCGGTCCAAAGAGTAAGTACATATTCGGTGAATAGACATTGAACCATTGAACCTTTTATTTTCTGAATTTTATCATTGTTGCGATGGAAAACCACCTTTATTTTCCTAGAGGCATTATTAGAGGACTGATGTCTGAAACTATATAGTGCCATAATTATAGTTCTCTTGTGCCTGAAAAAAACTGTTCCTAAAACTTTAAAATAATGATGAAACTGGAGTGGCAATTTAAAATTGTCAGCTACATAATCAAAATGTTAAATTCGAAAAGTATTTTTGTTCTGTAACTCAGGATCATCCCCATTCCTAAATGATCGATCCTGATATAATAGACTGCTCTGACACGATGCATAGGAAAGCTAAACTCCCAGAAATTTACTGATCAAAATAAACTTTTTTATGCTGGATGAAAGATATCAGCAAATATATGCAGATGAAGTAGTTTTCTTAAGTAATTTCACGAACTGTAAATATATAAAGTATTTCTAAAATAGAATTTAGTTAACCTTTTCGGGGGGAGAAAATAGGATGTATTTCTTTTTATTAATATTTACATAGCCTGTTCCCACCATCATGTTTTATTCCTACACTTACATAATATGATTGTTTTCAACTATTGTCTTATGTGAACAGCAACGTCTTCTTCATCTCTTGTACAGCGTTCCTTGTATCACCCCATAATACATTTCAACTTCAGTATTGTTCATTCAGGGTTTAGGGAGAGTTCTATTTTAGACTTATGCTTACCATTTTTTTTCTGCCTAGGTTCTAATTAAGAACAACTCTCTTTTGAGTTCTAGTCTCTCATTCAAACATGATTGATTGATTGATTGAATCTATTATTAGTCCTTTGGAGGGATCTAAAAGTAAGACGATGGACTTTATCGATAATGATTAAAATGATTAGGTGCCAAATGCAGTTAGAGGATATGAAGGACTGTGACTTTGACGGCTGTTTATATTTTGTAAAAACAGCTAATATTTAGGAAGAGGATGTGATCAAGACACATCTGAGAGCCAAGTAGATGTCATTTTCACAAAGAAGAGTGTTATAAACATAAGCATATAGGAAGCCAAAAGTCCTTAAAACTGAGAGCTAAAATAAATCATTTTATGTAGAGCATTTTGATAGATGCATAAGATGATAGGCATAGATTGGAATTATGAAAAAATGTAAAGCCAACCACAAAATAATTTTGCTTTCTGACTTGTTTCAGTTGGGAGAACGCATACAATCTACTTAGAGTGAGTGTGCAGTGCCATCAACGTGTCATACATGCTACCACATGCTAACATGCTAAAGAGCCCAGAGTTCCAGGGACCTCTAATTCACTTCCATTAAAATAACCATTCTCTTCTAAGAAATTTACTCAATATCTGATAAGTATATAATGTCAGGGCAAATAAAACAGACACAAGAAGCAAAGGGAGAAAAAAGAAGTTCTAGAATTTAAACGTTGAAAGACAAAAAAAAAAGTATCTCAGACTTTTAGCAGATTTACTTCCAAAAAGAAAAATATTTCTGGGTGAACTAATATGTTTTTGTCATTTTGAGTATTTTTATAATGATTTATAGATTGCACATCTATCTTCAACAATAGAATTACTATGTATGGTACTGTGTTAAACCATATTAAATGTAAACTTAATGTAGATTTTTGAGGAGACGTGCTAGATTTTGAACTTGGGTCCATGAGCATGATATGAAATATTTTTTTAGTAAAATACATCAGCTCATACACAAAATATCAACACAATTTTACTGTGTCACTGATTCAAATTCAGCAGATGTTTATCTGAATAAAACCAGCCAAGGTTGTTCAAAAAATATTAAATTACCGAAAATAGTGTAAAGTTCCTGTACCAGTAAAATAAATAAATAAATAAACAAACAAACAAACTTGAAATTGTGAAAAACGCCAGATCTCAGCACACAGGGGGCTAACAGGATTGTGAGGCTAATCTAAACCTGAAATACATGATAGACACTCTGCTCCAAAAAAGAAAGTAGGAACTTATTCTGCATTTTATGACTAAAAGCTTTAAAACAGAAATAAATGGTACAACATCTTGAATCTAATAGAACTAAAATGAAAACATAAGATGATAAACTAAATTTATGAGATTTCTGTAGCATAAATGGAAGATATACCTTTCCAATAATACCACAGAATATATTAAAAGCTCAGAAAATAAATCATGAAATGTAAATGCTTGGAGGAATGCATTCTCATGGATGTCATCAAACTCTGTTCTAGAAATCACACAAAGGCTAAAAGCAGTACTCCACACACTATGAAATTTCTTGTGACAATTTGGAACAACACAGATTGTGGTGTATGAATAACCAGTACATAACAGGTCAGTTGAATTCAAGAGGATCAGACCAAACTGAAAATGTAGAATCTCAGATGATAGATAGATAGATAGATAGATAGATAGATATGGAGAGAGAGAGATGTACGATGACACAAAAATAATAAACCAAGTCAAAAATGTATCTAAAATAGTATTGAATTTTGACAATAACATGTGCAAATGTGAAATACCATGGAAAAAGTTGCAAATTTTCTACAAATTAAATTTCTAAATATAAAAGGACTTACTTGAAAGCCATGATCGACATTTAAATCTTGCCCTTCCCCAATGACCTCTGATACTGGACGCGGTGGAAGGCTGGGACTAAAAGCCATGAGGTCGGTTTTAGGTGGACCCTCTCCAGAGCACACCCTTTTCTGCCTTTGCTGTGAGTATGACCAGCTCCCCACCGCGCTGGAGCACACCAGCATGGGCTTCCCCGGAACACAGACTCCATCGGTGGGCTTCGCCGAGCAGCGCAGCGCTGTGTACAGCAGCAGGGTGAGCACCAACAGGCTGGAGACCGCGCAGATGGCGATGATCAGGTACACGTTGACAGTCACCAGAGACGCCTCTGGGACTGAAGCACGACTAGAAGCCTGCGAAGAGGCCTTTGGTGCCTGGCTACCCTCAACCAGGGACACTAGAACGGTAGCTGTGGAAGTCAGAGCTGGCTCACCATGGTCTTTCACCAATACCAACAGGCGCTGTCTGGGTGCATCGGACTCATCAAGAGCGCGTGTTGTACTGATCTCACCTGTGTACAGCCCAACGCGAAATGGGCTGCGAGGGCCCACTGAGGGTTGCAGTTCGTAGGACAACCATGCGTTGTAGCCAGAATCTGAGTCCACTGCTCGCACTTTTGCGACCACCTGACCCACGCTCACAGACCTGTGTATCAGATCAGTTGCCACACTACCCAGGCCTTCAGTACCAGTCAAAAGAATGGAAGGAGCATTATCATTCTCATCCAGTACAAACACCTGCAGAGTCACATTGCTGCCCAAGGCAGGCACACCAGCATCCTGCGCGCTCACCTGGAACTGAAGCAGCTCCACCTCCTCATGATCTAGAGGCTGCAGCGCGAACACCTTGCCGCTCTCCGCGTGTACAGACACATAGCTCGACAGCAAGCGCTCGCCCACCCTCCGCTCTACCAGCGAGTAGGACACCAGCGCATTCTCCTGCGCATCCGCATCCACCGCCGACACTGTGAAGATGTGCGCGCCAGGCGGGTTGTTCTCTTTCACAAATACCGTGTATTCGGGCTGCGCAAATGAGGGTGCATTGTCATTCACGTCAGCCACCTCCACAGACACACTAGCCGTGGTACTCAAAGCAGGCGAACCCCCATCCCGCGCTGTCACCACCACCTGATAGTCAGCTGTGGTCTCTCGGTCAAGGGCGCTGTCCAGCACGAGAGAATAGTAATTCTTGAAGGTGGACACTAACTTGAAGGGGACATGAGGAGTCAAGGAGCAGGTCACCTGCCCGTTGGCTCCAGAGTCCAGATCCGAAACGCTAATTAGAGCAATGACAGTGCCCAGTGCGGCGTCCTCTCGAACAGGCAGGGATAAGGAAGTCAGTGTGATCTGAGGAACATTGTCGTTCTCATCCAATACCTTCACTAAAACAGTGCAGTGGCCCACCATCGGAGGGTGTCCTTTGTCTGTCGCGTCAACGCGGATTTTGTAGACATCTACTTGCTCAAAGTCCAAATTCCCTCGAATTGTGATTTCTCCTGTATCTGCATCTATGCTAAACTGCTCAAGAATCCTGGGCGACACCAGCCTATTAAAAGAGTAAGAAATTGCTGAATTCGTCCCTTCATCTCTGTCAGAAGCATTCAGTCGAATAAGTGTCGTTCCGTTGTCTGAGTTTTCCAAGATTCTGACTTCATACTCAGGTTGTTGGAAAGTAGGGGCGTTATCATTCACATCCAGCACAGTGACCAGCAGCTGAACAGAGCCTGTGAGCTCAGGTTTGCCTCCATCCGTGGCTGTTAGCAGTAACTTATGCTCAGGAGCGTCCTCTCTGTCCAAGGGTTTTCTTAAAGCTAGCTCAATCTGTTTACTTTCTTCGTTCTTTGAACTCACAATTAGTGTGAAGTAATCATTAGAGTCAAGCCTATAGGTTACAACTGAATTGGCTCCAATGTCCGCATCAAATGCGCCCTCTAGCAGAAACCTAGAGTCTAGCATTCTGGATTCTGAAATGTGCAGCTTTTGTTCTTTTACCGGGAATACAGGCGGGTTGTCATTAATGTCCCTCACCGCCACCTCCACGTGGAAAACCTGCAGCGGCCTGTCCACGATCACCTCCAGGTGGATGCTACACTCCGCGCTCCGCCCGCACAGCTCCTCCCGGTCGATCCGAGAATTCACAAACAAAATGCCATTCTGCAGATTTACCTCCAGAAGGTCCCCGCGGTCCTTGGACGCCACCCTGAACAGGCGGGGCACCAGCTCCGCCAGCTCCAAACCCAGATCCTGTGCGATGCGGCCCACGAAGGTGCCGTGTTTGGCCTCCTCTGAGACAGAGTAACGGAGCTGGCCGCTCCCAGCTTCCCAGATGGAGAACAGGAGAAGCGAGAGCAGCAGACGCCGGGAATCCGGACCTCCTCGCTGAGAAAACACCATGTCAAGTACTCCTTTTGTTTCTTCGAGAAAATCTGGTCTTGATATAAAGATCAACTGTTGGGCATCTCGAATCCTTTAATCCAGTTGAGCGGCAACTGCCATTGTTCAGCTTTTAAGAGACCTTCTGCTTTGAGAAAGTCTTGGGATCTGAGCGAGCCAGACCTTGATGGACAGCGACATCATGTGGCGCCAAAGGGTAATGAGTCCAAAATTTTAACAACCTGGGGAATAATTGGGTTCTTTCATAATATAAATATTTTCTTTTCATTTTTTATTCTTTAATGGTAGATTCTTAGTATTACAAGTGCGTGTATGTTTATATTCTCTTCCCTTCACGGAGATTCAGTTTCAGTGAGAAATCTCTTCATAAGTAAAATGTTTCTTCTCAATACTTTAAATACTGATCTACCAGTAATATGCTAATATTACTCTGTAATATGTATTATGACGTGGAAATGACATGCATTTACAAGTATGAACTCCCCTCCACACTTTTCTGTGAAAGAAATTCGTTCATGGGCAGCTGGTCATTGAAATATAGTATTCTATATTAACATATAGTTCTAATTTCTCTTAAGTTTATGTGTGTTCTTGTGGATTCTTGATAAATTTTCTCTTGATGTTTTCAGTGATAAAAATTTTAAACTATTTTGCTTACAAATTTTTGGAAAATGAAAACATATTTTTCCAGCAATCAATATATGTGTATCATATGAGCCTCTCAGATTTTCCTTTATAGATTTCTCAGCCATTGTAAATCCAAATAGTATTTCAACTTCTGGTCTTTGCTGGATTTGGGTCTTTCTCTTTTTTACATATTTTATTAGATATTTTCTTTATTTACATTTAAAATGCTATCCCCTTTCCTCGTTTCCCCTCCAGAAACCCCCTATTCCCTCCCTCCTCCCCCTGCTCACTAACCCACCCACTCCCGCTTCCTTGACCTGGCATTCCCCTACACTGGGGCAATGAGCCTTCATAGATCCAAGGGCCTCTCCTTTCATTGATGTCCAACCAGGCCATCCTCTGCTACTCATGTGGCTGGAGCCATGGGTCCTCCATGTGTATTCATTGTTTCATGGTTAAGTCCCTGGGAGGTCTGGGGTTACTGGTTGGTTCATATTATTGTTCCTTCTATGGGGCTGTAAACATCTTCAACTCCTTGGGTCCTTTCTCTAGCTCCTCCATTGCGGACCATGTGCTCAGTCCAATGGTTGGCTGAGAGCATCCCTTTCTGTATTTGTCAGGCACTGGCAGGGCCTCTCAGGAGACAGCTATATTAGGATCCTGTCATCAAGCACTTGTTGGCATCCACAATAGTGTCTGGGTTTGGTGACTGTATATGGGGTGAATCTCCAGGTGGGGCAGTTTCTGGATGGTCTTTCTTTCAGTCTCTGCTCCACACTTTGTCTCTGTATCTCCTCCCATGGATATTTTGTTCCCCCTTCTAAGAAGAGCCAGAGTATCCACAACTTTGGTCTTCCTTCTTAATCTTCATGTGGTCTGTGAATTACTTCTTGGGTATTCTGAACTTCTGGGTTAATATCCACTTATCAGGGAGTACATACCATGTGTATTCTTTTGTGATTGGGTTACCTCACTCAGGATAATATTTTCTAGTTTCATTCATTTGCCTAAGAATTTCATGAATTGATTGTTTTTAATAGCTGGGTAGTACTCCATTGTATAAATGTACCACATTTTCTGTATCCATTACTCTGTTGAAAGACATCTTTCCAGCTTCTGGCTGTTATAAATAAGGCTGCTATGAACATAGTAGAACATGTGTCCTTATTACATATTGAAGCATCTTCTGGGTATATGCACAGGAGTGGTATAGCTGAGTTCTCCGGTAATACTATGGCGAATTTTCTGATGTACCACCAAACCGATTTCCAGAGTGGTTTTACCAGCCTGCAATCCCGCTAGCAATGGAGGAGTGTTCCTCTTTCTCCACATCCTCTTCAGCATCTGCTGTTTCCTGAATTTTTGACCATAGCTATTCTGACTGGTGTGAGGTGGAATCTCAAGGTTGTTTTGATTTGCATTTTCTTGATGACTTAGGATATTGAACATTTCTTTAGGTGCTTCTCGGCCATTCAGTATTCCTCAGTTGAGAATTCTTTATTTAGCTCTGTATCCCACTTTTATTAGGGTTATTTGGTCCTCTGTAGTCTAACTTCTTGAATTCTTTGGATATATTGGATATTAATCCTCTATCGGATGTAGGATTGGTAAAGATATTTTCCCAATCTTGGGTCTTTCTTCTGCTCCATAATATGATCATACTTCCAAAATTATGACTTTATCCTCTTCATAACTTTTGCTCTTTCCTTAATGAGATTCTTCTCTATGTCAATGTTTTTACACTAGTTTATCTTTTGAATCATGTACAAACCTATAACTACAAAGATAGAGATGGTGGTGCATGCCTTCCATTCTAGCAAAAGGGAGGCAGAGGCAGGAGGATCGCTGTGAGTTTAAGGCCAGCCTGCTCTATGTAGGGAAAGGGCAGTAAGGGACATACAGAGAAACCCTGTCTCAAAAATTCCAAAATAAATTTCAATACTTACCACCAAATCTAAATATTTGTACCTCAAAATTTCTATACCATTGACCAATCTCCAAATTTACTTAGACATATTCCCAAACTTATTTTTATGGCTGGTTCTCCCTTGCAGACAATGTTTAAGGTTTTCCCCTCCCATTTTATATATCACAAATGTTGCACATATGACTGTAACTTCTACTAGAGTGTGCCGAGGCCGCTAGCACATTTGCTTTCTATGAATCATAGTTTACAGAAATACACCACCCCTTCCTAAAAATCTTCTGTTCAAGAACTTTTACTTCATTTTTATCCATGAAAATACTACCTCAAAGTTAACCTCAGAAGTTAATTCTCCAAATATTTGTTGTATTTTTTAAACTGCATTCAATAAGATGTATATTAATTGCAATTCCTCTAGTGGCCTTGTCACTAAACTCCTGATTATTTCAAAGAAATCTGTTGGTTTTTTTAATAAATTTCTATCCTTGCAATCTGTGGAATGCCTACAAAAGTTACATCACATTGAAAGTTTTCGTGGTTATAATTTTTACGTAAATGTAGTTCTAGATGAATAGTTTGAAATTCTAAAATGAAGTAAAGCATAACCTATGACTTTTTACTTGAGTTCTTTTTGTTTGTTTGTTTTTGTTTTTGTTTTTGTTTTTGTTTTTGTTTTTCAAGACAGGGTTTCTCTGTGTAGGTCTGGCTGTTCTGGAACTCACTCTGTAGACCAGGCTGGCCTTGAACTCAGAAATCTGCATGCCTCTGCCTCCCAAGTACTGGGATTAAAGGCATGCACCACCACCACCCGGCAACTTGAGTTCTTAATAATGTGGATGTTTAAGGATATGATAAACATTTAATTATATAATAATTTAAATGCTTCTTAGCCCTTGGAGTAAGAATATGTCATTAGTTACAGATGCTAAGTGTATCGAAAATGCACAGACGATAGTAAAACAGATTAGAGAAATAATGGAGTTTTCCATAAAACTATTAAATTTATCCTCATTTCACTTACAAAAGACTATCTCTATAAATAACGTTAAAGAAATTATTAAAATGGACTTAGAGATTATCTGTGAATTTTACAATAACCATATACCATAGCCAGCAAAGTAAAACCTGAGTTTGTATCTCTCAAAATGATTTCCCAACCAAAAAAAAAAATCATGATAGCTCGTGAATATAGATGTCACTTCTGCAGTGTCCAAAAAAATGAGTGGATTTTAATTTTTATTAAGTAATTTGCTAGGAAGGTTTTAAAATGGTATTTCAATGTAAGATAAAACAAAAATTTTTAAATCAATAAGACTATTACAATTACTGTCACTAAAATTTTATAAAAGTCATAAATGTTCTCCAAACGAACTGTCCCTAAACAGGAGCAGAACGTGGTGCGCTCATGGCTGTGTGCTGTGGTCACATCTCCTGGGGCAGCGGCTCGTGAGTCAAGCACAGTTGCTTATATTTATACTGAAATCAAGAGCAAACTATTCTAAAAACCTCTCGTAGTATTTATTAGAATTTAGCCAACTTTGAAAGTTGACAGTCAGAGGTAACTAAACAAATATTTGAAATTTTAAAGATAGCACGAGTTTTACGATCCGCCATGTGCACCATGGATGTGCACCGTGAACAACTTAACGAACAAGTTTTGGCTTAAATCTGAGTAATGAAGATGCGGGTACTTGACATGATGAAGAAACAAAAGACGATGTATGCCTTGCAAGAAGTGCAAATATGCAAAAAGAAGGTTTTAAGTGTCATTATTTTTCTAAAGCAGAAAGGTGCATTGCATATGTATTCATGGTTTTGGAATACAAAACAGAAACCCAAATCTCCCAGAATTCAGAGAAGTAAATACTTCAGTGTAAGAACTGGGAATAACTTCCACGGTACACTAGAGTCAATTCTGCATTTTGAATGTAAATATATTCCCTATATAAACAAGGAGCCAAACAAAAGAACTGCTTAAGCCCTGATAGAAGTATATTTTTAAATAATACTAATTATTACAAACATGGCAAATACAATCCTACAAATGAGGTTTAAAACAAACAAATTCTATGCAAATATGGTTGGAGAATATAAATTCTTGCAAATAGGAAACCGAATAATTCAACTTGTAAAGAAATTAACCCAATAATGTTGAAACCCATGGTGTGGTGAAATGTGCACAATACTAAGAAGGAGTACTAGGTCAGCATATATATTTAAATTAGTTTACTGTAGGATTTATAAAGGCAGATAAAGGACTGCTTGCCTAGCATGCTATGGGAACCAGCATCTATTTTTAAGAGGCGTAGGCATTGACTAACACACTGGATATGCTAACACCTAATTTTGGAAATCCGCTGGGTAAAGAATGTAAAGACATTCATCTTAGCAAATTTTTATCGATATTACTGACCAACATAAATTACCAAGTTTATGAAAGAGAAACCCAAACTGGCCTGAAACTCCCTGTATAAGCCAGATTGAACTCAAAATTAAATACCTTTCTGCCTCAGCCTCCCTGTTATTGCAATTCATAGGTTACATCATGAAAAACAGCTAAACTATTTTTGCACGCCGGGAGAGAAATACATTTAAGACTCACGTTGTCTGTAGAGCTGGGACCCTGAGGTAGGCTGGGGCTGAAAGCCATGAGGTCGGTCTTGGGAGGACCCTCTCCAGAGCACACCCTCTGTCGCCTTTGCTGAGAATATGACCAGCTTCCCACAGCACTAGAGCACACCAACATGGGCTTTCCAGGAGCACAGGCTCCATCAGTGGGCGTCGTCGAACATCGCAGCGCTGTGTACAGCAGCAGAGTGAGCACCAGCAGGCTGGAGACGGCACAGATGGCGATGATCAGGTACACGTTGACATCCACCAGCCCCTGATCCACGCTGGAGGCTCCGACTGACACCTTAGATGAGACCTTCTGTGTTTGGCCGCTGTCTACCAGAGAAAGCAACACTGTGGCTGTGGCGGTCAGAGAAGGTTCTCCGTGATCCTTCACCAGCACTAACAAGCACTGCCGCGATGCATCTGTCTCCTCCAGGGCATGTGTCGTGCTGATTTCCCCTGTGTACAGGCCGACACGGAAGGGACTACGAACTCCACCCGCAGCTGGCTGCAGCTCATAGGACAACCACGCATTGTAGCCAGAGTCCTCATCTACTGCCCGCACTTTCGCCACAACCTGGCCAGGCACCAAAGCCCGAGATACTACCTCATTCATTGTGCCACCAGCCCCGTTAGCCAAAGGCCCCAGTAGCATGGGTGCATTGTCGTTCTCATCCAGCACAAACACCTGCAGAGTCACATTGCTGCCCAGGGCAGGCACACCAGCATCCCGCGCGCTCACCTGGAACTGCAGCAGCTCCAGCTCCTCATGGTCCAGGGGCTGCAGCGCGAACACCTTGCCGCTCTCCGCGTGCACAGACACATAGCTCGACAGCAAGCGCTCGCCCACCCTCCGCTCCACCAGCGAGTAGGACACGAGCGCATTCTCCTGCGCGTCCACATCCACCGCCGACACCGTGAAGATGTGCGCGCCAGGCGGGTTGTTCTCCTTCACGAACACCGTGTATTCGGGCTGCGCGAACGCAGGCGCATTGTCGTTCACGTCAGCCACCTCCACGGACACGCTGGCCGTGGCCCACAGGGAGGGCGAGCCTCCGTCGCGGGCGGTCACAACCACTTCGTAGTTAGCGATGCTCTCCCGGTCCAGAGCTCTGTCCAGCACAAGCGAATAGTAATTCTTGAATGTGGAAACTAACTTGAAGGGAACGTGAGGAGTCAGAGAGCAGGTTACCTGCCCGTTGACACCAGAATCACGGTCAAATACGCTAATTAAAGTGACCACTCTTCCAGGTTGGCTGTCTTCAGATACTGGGAGAGACAAGGAACTAACAGTCACCTGCGGAGCATTGTCATTAGCGTCTACAACTTCCACAAGAACGGTACAGTGTCCAGGCAGTTGTGGGAACCCTTTATCACGTGCCTCTAATGGAATCTTGTAAACTTTATTCTCTTCGAAATCAATAATTCCTATAACTGTAATCTCTCCGCTCACAGCATCCATGTGAAACTTGGATTTTATATCTGGAGAAACATCGCTAGAAAACGAGTACATAACTTCCCCATTCACGCCTTCGTCCAAGTCTGAGGCATTGACTTTGATTACCGATGTTCCATTTGGAACGTTTTCTGGTAATTTCACGGTATAGAGAGATCTGTCGAAAACTGGAGCATTATCATTGACATCCAGCACTGTGATGAGTAACTGGACGGTGCCGGTCAGCTCCGGTTTGCCTCCGTCGGTGGCCGTGAGCACTAAGCGCATCTCTGCAGCTTCTTCTCTGTCTAAAGGTTTCCGCAAAATGAGCCCGAGAGGTTTCACCTGCTCGTGGTTGGGCGGGACATCCAGAGAGAAATGTTCATTGGTGCTCAGTCTGTAAGTCAGCAGAGCATTGGAACCGACATCTGCATCTGACGCGCCCTCTAGTGGGAACCGCGAGTCGAGCAGTCTGGACTCAGGAATAAACAGAGTCTTTTGTGTCGCTGGAAACATGGGAGGGTTGTCATTAATGTCCCTCACCTCCACCTCCACGTGGAAAACCTGCAGCGGCCTGTCCACGATCACCTCCAGGTGGATGCTACACTCCGCGCTCCGCCCGCACAGCTCCTCCCGGTCGATCCGAGAATTCACAAACAAAATGCCATTCTGCAGATTTACCTCCAGAAGGTCCCCGCGGTCCTTGGACGCCACCCTGAACAGGCGGGGCACCAGCTCCGCCAGCTCCAGCCCCAGGTCCTGAGCGATGCGGCCCACGAAGGTGCCGTGTTTGGCCTCCTCCGGGATGGAGTAGTGGAGCTGGCCGCTCCCTGCCTCCCAAGCTGCCAGAATTATCAGGAGCAGGAGTAATTGTTGGCTCTTCCAATTGAATCCTCTCAGGTTTACCATTTCAAATTACTGACGTTTTATTCTCATTCCCGACAGTTATCTCAAATTCCGGAGGCTTTTTAGTCCTTCATTTCAGTCCCGAGATGCTAGCCATTGTGGAGCAACCGAAGAGTGAAGCCCAATAGAATCTTTCTAAAGGAAAATGAACGGCCTCGCTCTGTGACCATTTAGTGGCGAAGAGCGACATCATGTGGCACAAGTAGTAAGTAGAACTTGCAAATTTTACAGTTATACATTGAAAAGCGTATTTTAAATTGAAATGCTGTTCTTTGTTGTCAACATGTAGAGCAACACTTCTCATGCTTCTTCATCGTATTCTTGAGTGCTCAACAGCTTATAAATATTTAATTTTAACCATCTAATTTTCGCTTTGAGTAATAGAAAAACTTTTTTTCCTACACTGTTTTAATATACAAACAAACCTAAAAGGATCTCCTTAATTAAAGACAAACCTAGTAAATAATTTTAATGTCAAGAAGGGGAACTGATAAACAAATTTCATATGCTTTTATTGGATAGAGATGTAGAAAGTTTGGGAATCTTTGAGACAAGATTGTGTATTAAAGTAGATTCTTAAGAAACAAGTATTGTGAATTTATCTTTATAAGGTCTGTATGTTCTGTTGTAGGAGTTCATGGTTCTCATGTTTATTTACTCTTTCCACCCAAAGCCTCGTTTTTATGATTACATGCTTGTTTTCAGTCTTCAATATCATGTAGGTTATTTCTTTCTTCATACTATAAACCCATTTCATTAACTAAATATTGGTGCTGACCCATCTCCATGTCCCACAATTCCTAAAGTCGTTGAATATTTTATCTGTTGAGAGTTTTTTAACAAGTGTAGTTTTCTTAAATGTTGCACCCCAATGTTCCTGGATGCCAGTGAAATAGTTACATATGAGCTCTAATGCTTCACGATCTTGATATCTGCCCACGTCAGTATTTTTAATGATTGGCACTCTGCTAGATGATTGCAAACCTTTTGATATTCTGCCTTCATGATCCACATAGTCCATATGGTTGACTCTATGGACACCTTTATTACCATTGCCTCAAATGTTTAGTACTTTTCAAATAACTTTAGAAAAGAGTAACATAAATATTCTAATACTTACCCAAGAGATTCTCTTTACAATAATTTTTCTTGTCTCGTCTCATAACTCTTGTGAGAAGCATACCCTTCAGTCCAAGTAGATTACTCCCTGCTTTCAGATTCACTTGGGATTTTGTTGCACACCCATTTACTTAAAGTTGTTTCTTTTCCAAAATACTGATTATTGTCAATATTCTCCCAAAGGAACTTCTCCCATTATATAACCACAAAACTCACTATTAATCTGGACATTTCCTTTGCCTAGGGAGATAGGTGATGGGTACACTCAGCCACACAATGATTTACTTATTGATTTACCCTTTTGTGACTCATAACACTGTTTTCTCTGACTGCCACATTATATGTAGTATATCTCTATTTTTATACAAAATTTTGAAGCCATAGGTTGGGTTTTGATTCTTTTTTTTTTTTTAAAGATACTGGACAATGAAATTCTTCTATACATTTTTAAAAGTTTTACTTTAAAAGCCAAAGTACTTTGGTGAGCTATGTTCTGAATACTAGACTTAATTATCTATACAATTTGTCATTGTTGATTTTCAAGACGACATTTCTCTGTATAACCTAGCCATCCTGGAACTTACACTGTAGAATAGACTTGCCTCAAACACAGTGCTGGGATTAAAGATGTGAGCCCCCATCTCCTAGCACAAATTATGTTCTTTTTCAATTAGAACATCCAGAAGTAGATTTGTTACTCTTAAGTATATAGGAGAGTTTACAGGATTTTAAAAACTTTGCTGTTATATCAAGTACTAGTTAAAATCACTCTCAATTCCTTTGTAAAGAACAAAGAAAACTGGATTAGTGATTTATGCCATTTCAAGAATGAAAAAAAAAAGACAGTAGAGGCACAAACTCCAACTTAGTCAACTTACTCATACTGAGCAGGTCTTAAGTGGAAGAAAACGTGATATGGAAGCTTAGGGTGCTCTGTTTTGGGGGGGAATGCACAATACAAAAAAGTTAAGACTTTCTTTAGAAATCACTTCTATGTCTTATAATGCCTGGCACTAAAATGTAAGTGGTAGCTCGGAATAATTTGGTAATGCTGACCTTCACAGAATGGAAAACAAAAAACAACAAATACCTTCACATAATGAAAATTATATGACATTCATAATAATAATTAGGCAGCTACTATTTGGCAAACACTATTATAGACACTGTAGAAGTATCAACTTGGAAATGGTTTTATATTTTTTCTGTATGTCAGATATTATTATTTGTGTTCTAAATTTTGTAGTGTCAAAACAGAGAACTAACAGGATGTACAGCCTATGCGATGCTGCAAAAGTAGGCAGAGCATGGGTGAAATTTGACGAGGGAGGATATCCTGGAGACTCAGGACTTAGGCACTACACGCTGCCTTTTGTGTAGAGAAATCATGAATAGTGTAAATAATTACCCAGAGAAAGAAAGAAAGAAAGGCGTGTATTCCATAAGGAGGCCCATTACACAAAATTCAAAGCAAGAGAACCGCAACATCACAGAAGTGCATTGACCTTTGTGTCTGTTTCTTTATGGTTTTCCTTGCAGTGGATAGAATCGAGGGCCTTGAACTGCTAATCAAGCCAACAACCACTGAGCCCAAAACTGAAATATTGATTTTTACCTGAGTTTATTGGATAAAATCTAAGGTTTCCCCAGTTACTGCTGTAGTGTATGAAGCACACTGATGAACTCAATGATAACTATGGGTGGAACAGGCTTACTAAGAGTACAAAGTCTCCATCACCCATTGTCTTTTGACCAGAGGCATTCAACCTAATCATTGTTCTTTATCCCTAAATGGCTGCAAAAGTCAACGGTTAAAAAAGAGCTCGAATTCCTCTAGTGATAACAATGACTAGGGAAAGAATCAGAAAATAACATAGTATGGATATTCATTCAAAAGAGTATAAAATTCAATATTGTTATGTAGATCATGCATAGAGTGTTACCCCCAGCATGTCCTTGGTTTCATCTTAAGTACACACACAAACATACACACACACACACACACACACACACGCGCACAGAGAGAGAGAGAGAGAGAGAGAGAGAGAGAGAGAGAGAGAACAAAAAAAGCAAAGAGAAAATGTGTGACCCAATGGTGTCCTATAAAATGTCCTATGGGGGGAAAAACATATTCAAACTAATTCTCCTCCTAGTGTTAATATAAAGATGTGAATACCCTATTCAATTGCTCAGAAAAAATAATAACACCAATATAAACTGTGTGGTAGAGGACAAATGTAACAAAATTTTGAGTTTGATTTTTAAAGCCATAGAATGAAGAATGTGTATAAATAATGCTTAATTCTGTTTGCATGTAAGATCAAAAACAAATGAAGATTATGTGGAAAATAATAAAATTAAAATGCCTTGCCCAGTGTAATAAATAAAATTTAAAATGAGAAAATATGAAACTAACTACAGAAAAAAAAACCATTACAAATTTTAAACAGTTAAGAAATCTTAGACTTACTCTTGAGCAATGATCTTCGTTTAAATCCTGATGCTCACCCTCAACCGGACAAGGAGGAAGACCCGGGCTGAAGGCCATGAGGTCGGTTTTGGGTGGTCCCTCGCCAGAACAAGCCTTCTGTCTCCTCTGTTGTGAGTAGGACCAGCTCCCTACTGCGCTAGAGCACACCAGCACAGGCTTCCCTGGCCCGCACACGCCCTCTGTAGGCGGAACTGAGCACCGCAGTGCGGTGTATACCATGAGGGTTAGAACTAGCAGGCTGGACACCGCGCAGATAGCAATGATCAGGTACACATTGACATTCACTAACGAAACTTCCCGGTTGGTGGCGCCTGCCGCTCGCGAAGAGGCTTTTGGAGTCTGGCTGTTCTCAACCAGAGACACTAACACAGTGGCTGTGGCCATGAGCGCTGGCTCCCCGTGGTCCTTCACCAGCACTAATAGGCGATGGCGAGGTGTATCTGCCTCCTCAAGGGCACGGGTAGTACTGATCTCGCCCGTGTACAGACCTACCCGAAACAGGCTCCGAGTTCCGCCTGTTAAAGGATGCAGTTCATAAGACAGCCAGGCATTGTAACCAGAATCCGCATCTACTGCACGCACCTTAGTGACCACCTGGCCGGCACCCACTGAAGGTGACACAAGTTCGCTCACTACACCACTGGATCCTTGTGTCCAAGGTCCAAGCAGCATGGGTGCATTGTCGTTTTCATCCAGCACAAACACCTGCAGAGTCACATTGCTGCCCAGGGCAGGCACACCAGCATCCCGCGCGCTCACCTGGAACTGCAGCAGCTCCAGCTCCTCATGGTCCAGAGGCTGCAGCGCGAACACCTTGCCGCTCTCCGCGTGCACAGACACATAGCTCGACAGCAAGCGCTCGCCCACCCTCCGCTCCACCAGCGAGTAAGACACCAGCGCATTCTCCTGCGCGTCCGCGTCCATCGCTGATACCGTGAAGATGTGCGCGCCAGGCGGGTTGTTCTCCTTCACGAACACAGTGTACTCGGGCTGCGCGAATGTAGGAACATTATCATTCACATCAGCCACCTCCACAGACACGCTGGCCGTGGTACTCAAAGAAGGCGAGCCCCCGTCCCGCGCTGTCACCACCACCTGATAGTCAGCTGTGGTCTCTCGGTCAAGGGCGCTGTCCAGCACGAGAGAATAGTAATTCTTGAAGGTGGACACCAGCTTGAAGGGGACATGAGGAGTCAGGGAGCAGGTCACCTGCCCGTTGGCTCCAGAGTCCAGATCCAAAACGCTAATTAGAGCAATGACAGTACCCAGTGCGGCGTCCTCTCGAACAGGCAGGGATAAGGAAGTCAGTGTGATCTGAGGAACATTGTCGTTCTCATCCAATACCTTCACTAAAACAGTGCAGTGGCCCACCATCGGAGGGTGTCCTTTGTCCGTCGCATCAACATGGATTTTATAGACATCTACTTGCTCAAAGTCCAAATTCCCTCGAATTGTGATTTCTCCTGTATCTGCATCTATGCTAAACTGCTCAAGAATCCTGGGCGGCACCAGCCTATTAAAAGAGTAAGAAATTGCTGAATTCGTCCCTTCATCTCTGTCAGAAGCATTCAGTCGAATAAGTGTCATTCCGTTGTCTGAGTTTTCCAAGATTCTCACTTCATATTCAGGTTGTTGGAAAGTAGGGGCGTTGTCATTCACATCCAGCACAGTGACCAGCAGCTGAACAGAGCCTGTGAGCTCAGGTTTGCCTCCATCCGTGGCTGTCAGCAGTAGCTTATGCTCAGGAGTATCCTCTCTGTCCAAGGATTTTTTCAACAAGAGTCTAATTTGTTTGTTGCCGTCGCTGTTTGTTTTCACATCTAGCCCAAAGTATTCGCTGGGACTGAGTTTATAGGTTAAGATAGAATTTAATCCAACATCAGCATCTGACGCGCCCTCTAGTGGAAACAAAGAATCTGGCAGCCTAGATTCGTAAATTAACATTCTTTGCTCCTTTACTGAGAACACAGGCGGGTTGTCGTTAATGTCCCTCACCTCCACCTCTACGTGGAAAACCTGCAGCGGCCTGTCCACGATCACCTCCAGGTGGATGCTACACCCCACGCTCCGCCCGCACAGCTCCTCCCGATCGATCCGAGAATTTACAAACAAAATGCCATTCTGCAGATTTACCTCCAGAAGGTCCCCGCGGTCCTTGGACGCCACCCTGAACAGGCGGGGCACCAGCTCCGCCAGCTCCAGCCCCAGATCCTGCGCGATGCGGCCCACGAAGGTGCCGTGTTTGGCCTCCTCTGGGATGGAGTAGTGGAGCTGGCCGCTCCCTGCTTCCCAGGCTGCAAGGAGCAGGAGCGAGAGGAGCAGACACCGTGTTCCCAGTCCGCCTTCAGTGGTAAAATCCATGTCAAATACTTCTTGCTTTGTTTCCATTAGAAGATCTTTTTCCTCCGCATAAAATTCTATGATTCAAAGACTATCGATTCAATTCTTCTGCATTCGCCATCATTCAGCAGTCTTGGAAAGATCCAGCTACCAGAAAAAAGAGCTTTGTGTGGTGGCTAGATGGAACTCGGTGGTAGACAGCGACACCATGCGGCTCCAAATGGTAAGAAGCGAATTCGTGTAACCTCAGTGAAGGGTTATTCTTTTAATTAATATTCTTTACCTTACCTTGATAGTAAATGATCCAAATGTTTATACTTTTCAAGGACAATGTCTTCTCGTATGATTTTTTGTAACTTCAACTGAGTATGGTCTTTATTCACAGAGAAACAACATTCTTAAAAATATTTTAGACATTTTTGTTATCCAGTTTAGACGTAGTAAATGTAGTATAATCTAATCTTGGAAATTAGTGGGTGAGCAATTCTCCATAATGTGGGAACACATTAAGTCTGTCTCTCTCTGTGTGTGTGTGTGTGTGTGTGTGTGTGTGTGTGTGTGTGTGGAGAGAGAGAGAGAGAGAGAGAGAGAGGAGAGATTTTTAAAGTTTATCTAAACTTGAGATGATTTCAATATTTTTCAAGTTTATCTAAACTTTTTAAATATTAAAAGATTGTTGATGTTTATTGTTACTTTGTTTCACAAATACAATACTGCTTATGGTTCCTTCGTGTGATATTTAACCTGGTTTTAAGGCATAGTATGTTCAACATTTTCAATTTATATGTGTTCTTACTATAAGTCAGGTTCACCTTAAACTGTGCATCTCAGGATGATCTCAAACTCAACGTGGCCAGGTCTCAGAATCAAGAATAATAAGTAGGATACAGGAATGTGCCTTTGAACTGTCCCTACAGCATTTCTTGATTGACATCCAGTTTGTATTGATTTCACATTTGTGTGTTCTACCACAGTAATTTCTGCTCCTGTTTCTCTCATTTTTGCTTCTCTCTTCTGCTTTCCCTAAAGACCTGATATTTTTCCTCTACACCTCAATGTCATCCTGTATCCTTTGCTTTTCCAGGGTCTCATCTTCTCCCATGTTTCAAATGAGACCTTTCATACATTACTCATCCCACATCTGTATCTCCCCTTTCTGTGTTTCTGTCCATTTCATTAGTATGTGCTGACTCTTAGAAAGCAGTTGGGTTAGCATGAAAGCTACTAATAATTATTAGTAAATTTATAATTTCAAGGCTCAGAAATTGATGTTTTGTTTTAATGACAGAAACACTCTTTATCACTATGAAAATTTTATTTTTATTTCCATCTTCTTACTGGTCTTATTCAAAGTTTGCCTACAGTTTCTCTTTCACATGCATCATATTTATCTTTATGAGTATAAATTCATTAAATTGCTAAAACTAGAAATTTAATATTAGAACCACTTCTAGATGACTTATATCTTGATCAGAAGCCAACTTTTCATTTTAATCATAACAATATTTTCTGTTTTTCAAGAGTTTCTCCTTGTTAAAAATTAATTGTATTATTTTGTAAGGCATTTACTTTATATAGCATCTTCAGTAGGTGGTTTGTTTCTAGTAGTACATTGCCAATGTCAAGTGCATACAGCAAATAATTATTTTCAATTATTCTTCAATATGGATCATATTGTGTAGATAGTATAGATTATTTGTACTCTCTTCCTTACAATGGCCCTTGATTAAGCTTGGATTTTATTGGTTAAAGATTGAACACAAGGCATTGAAAAGTTCTTTACCACTGTGCAGCACCCTCAGCCCCAGGTGGGGCTTTTAATACTTTCATCTTTCCCTGTAAAACTATTGTCATCATACATTAAAGTCATGTCAAAAGTAAGCTTTGCCATTACTTCATTTTTAATGTCGTCAGCTGGGCATGGTTGGATTTCTTTTCAAACGTAAGCGAGTCACCAATAATGCTTTTCCCATGAGGCGTGTCATCCCACCATCTTCCACTATTCTGACATACATTAAGCCTCATAGTAATACAGAGCTCTCCCCTTTATGAGCAGCTATCATCAAATAATTAACTCAGATCTATTTGATATTCTTTCCCAGAAACTTTCCATTAGAGTAATTTGTGCAAATTACAAAACCAGCATTTGCTGGCCCCGGCATGGCAATGCATGACTTTAATCTCAGCACTTGGGAGACAGGCAAAGGCAGAGGCAGAGGCAGAGGCAGAGGCAGAGGCAGGCAGATCTCTCAGAGTAGGAGATCTTGTCTACAACTCTTATCTACAGAACAGAGTTCCAGAACAGCCAGGGCTCAAAAAGGGAAAATCAACCGACCAAATAAGCAAAAAGTTATTTCCTAACCAATAGCAACCCCAAATAAAGAGAAGATTCTTTTTTTAGAATAAATAAACCTCACACACACAAAACTCTTTGTCAAAGATTTTCTATAGTAACTAATACCTGTATATTAGTATAAGTAAACGTAACTTGGACTGATAAAAATTAACTAACATTAAACATCATATTTACTTTTCAATGTAACTCTTCAAAGTTTCCTGGAGCTTGCTTATACAGTCCAATTGGAATGGTTGTGATAATCATATTGGTTCCAAGTTTTTTTTTTAAAAAAAAAGACATTACTTAAATCTGTTATGTAAAATAAATTAGTGTGGAAAGAAAAAAATGTTGATCTTTGGCTGACAAATTGTTTACAGCTTCTCAATTTCATTTATTCAAGGTTTGCTTGAGTCCAAGGAAAGATTATATGAAAAGATGATGAGTTTATTTCTATAAATAAATAGGTCCCTCCTCCATACATCTTATAACAATCATATAAACTGGTAAGTTTATATTTCAAAACTAAATTAACCAGATTTTTAAAAGTTGGTGGGTATTCGCAATAAACTAATACTGTAGCAAAAGCTACTTCTCGATTCTAGATCTCCCTAAAGCTGCTCAGTTTATAATAAATAGCCAAATAGCATGATAGAAGAGCTAGCTATAAAAGTAAATGCATAGAAAAACTTTAAAAATCGGCAATGCGATTTAAAAAAAAGGTTCTAATATTTTTATATTAGGTATGTAATAGTTATTGCATGTTAAGTCCATATATTTTGCCAGAACAAAAAAGAGGAGCAAAACAGTTTGTATTTTTTAGTGGCAAGGGCACATGCCTATGGCAGGCTCCAATGTCTGTAGACAATAAAGAAGAGAAGAGTTTTATAACAGCAAATTTTTGTTTTTTCTAAACAAAAAAAAAAGTAAAGCAATAAACAGTGTGTTTTCTGACCAAACATATTTGGACTTTCAGGGCTAAGGGATTTCACAAGCACTTCTCAATACAAATAACTTAAAGTGGAACCACACTCAGGTTCCTGGAAAATGACACCATTATTTCTCCAAATTCCAATGTTAAACTATGGTGGGAAATGAATATTCTGTATTCACACAATGCTCTGGGATGAGAATGAAAAGGAAATTTTTTACTGTGCTCCTTTGTATTACAAGAATTTTAAACAATGTTTATGTCTATCCAAGTGAAAACACTACCAAAATGAAAATTTTAACACCAAAGTTTTAAATTATGAAACCATTGGTGCACAAATGCATTTAGACAAAAATTCAATGAATTATTTACTACACAAATATTAGTGAAAAGGAAATTAAACTGTTATTTAAATATAAAATAATTACAATCCAACAGAAAGTAAAAAGCATAGTTGATGGTCTATTGTAAAAATACTGATATGTAACCATAAAACAGTACATTAAGAATAAATAATTTAAGCCAGGCTTGGTAGTTCACGCCTTTAATCTCAGCTCGAGGGAGTCAGAGGATGTTTGATATCTGTGAGTTCCAAGCCAGTTGGTTTACAGAATGAGTTCCAAGCCAACAAGGACTATATAGTAAGACCCTGTCTCAAAACTGACAGAAGGAAAGAAAACATTTTAAAAGTATGCCTTACTATTCATTCTACAATATGGTATAAATTAAATGTGAGTGTTTTTATATAGCAGTATACCGTGAAAACATTTTACAAGCAGACTCCAGTCTCTGATGCCTGTAAATCAGCATGGGGAACCAAAGACAGGAGGAGTCAAAGTTTGAGGCCAGCCTAGGAATCTAGTGATGACAAGGCTAGTATGAGTTACATAGTTAACCTCAGTCTCAGAAAAACAAATATGAAAGGAAACAAAAATGCCTTAACAGAAATATTTGTTTCTATGCAAGCACAAGGGTCTGAGGTCAAGTCCCAAGAATCCATGGGCCACAAATGGTCCTGTGACCTCAGCATGTGCAGTGTGCTAAGGGGCGTGGCCTCAGCATGCACAGTGTGCTAAGAGGCATGGCTAGGGCTTGCTCACTAATGGCCTAGCTCTAGGTTCAGCGATAGAAACTATCTCAAGGGAATAAAGCAGAGAGTGACAGGCCTCCATGAGCACAGGCATACTCTCTCACACACATACACCACAAACATACATTACATGTCCACAAAAGACTCGAAAATATTTTTGGTTAAGAAGGAAAGTTTGGGGGCATATTAATTAAAATCCCCCACAGAATAATAATGACTGCAAGTCATATTCATTGCAAAAAAAAAGTCCAAAATTAGAGCTTTTTAAAAACATGTATTTATTTTATGTGTATAACGGTTTTGCCTGCATTTATGTGTGTGTAGTGTGGCTTATACAAGTCAAAATGTGTTGGCTTCCCTGAAACTTAAGTTATAAATGGTCTTGAGCTATCACGTGGGTAGAGGGAATTGAAGTCAGGTCCTCTTCGAGAAAGAGTGCTCTTAACCACTGAGCCAATCTCTTGATGCCCCTTACCCCAAAAAGAAAAGAAAAAAAAAAACTTGTATGTTAAAGAATTGGTAATGGTACAGCTAAGTTAACTGAAATTTCTAGGTTAATTGTGTGTGTAAAGTTGGATTCTTCAAAACTAAAATAACCACGGGGCATATTCATTGATAAAGAATTAAGAGAAAAAATCAGTGAGTAAGATTTACAAAACTCACATTCTCTGCAGAGCTGGGTCCCTGAGGTAGGCTGGGGCTGAAGGCCATGAGGTCGGTCTTGGGCGGACCCTCTCCAGAGCACACCCTCTGTCGCCTCTGCTGCGAGTATGACCAGGTCCCCACCGCGCTGGAGCACACCAGCATGGGCTTCCCTGGAGCACAGGCTCCATCAGTGGGAGTGGCCGAGCAGCGCAGCGCTGTGTACAGCAGCAGGGTGAGCACCAACAGGCTGGACACCGCGCAGATGGCGATGATCAGATACACGTTGACATCTATCAGTGTGGAGTCTGAACCAGAGGTTCCAACCAACACCCTGGATGAGACCTTCGGTGCCTGGCTGTTTTCCACGAGAGACACTAGGAAGGTGGCCGTGGCTGTCAAGGGTGGCTCGCCATGGTCCTTCACCAGCACCAACAAGCGTTGACGCAGCGTGTCGGCTTCATCCAGAACACGTGTTGTGCTGATCTCACCAGTATATAAACCTACCCGGAACGGACTGCGCACAGCACCTGTCGCCGGCTGCAACTCATAAGACAACCACGCATTGTAGCCAGAATCCGCGTCCACTGCACGCACCTTCGCAACCACATGGCCGGAACTCACTGACCGGGACAACAACTCAATAGTTCCTCCGCTACCCTGAGGCCCCAGCAGCATGGGCGCATTGTCGTTCTCATCCAGCACAAACACCTGCAAAGTCACATTGCTGCCCAGGGCAGGCACACCAGCATCCCGCGCGCACACCTGGAACTGAAGCAGCTCCAGTTCCTCATGGTCCAGAGGCTGCAGCGCGAACACCTTGCCGCTCTCCGCGTGCACAGACACATAGCTCGATAGCAAGCGCTCGCCCACCCTCCGCTCCACCAACGAGTAGGACACCAGCGCATTCTCCTCTGCATCTGCGTCCACCGCAGACACCGTGAAGATGTGTGCGCCAGGCGGGTTGTTCTCCTTCACGAACACCGTGTATTCGGGCTGCGCGAACGCAGGCACGTTGTCATTCACATCAGCCACCTCCACGGACACGCTGGCCGTGGCCCACAGGGAGGGCGAGCCTCCATCACGGGCGGTCACAATCACTTCGTAGTTAGCGATGGTCTCTCGGTCCAGAACTCTGTCCAGCACGAGCGAATAGTAATTCTTGAAAGTGGACACCAGTTTGAAGGGGATGTGGGGTGTCAAGGAGCAAGTTACATGCCCATTAGCGCCTGAGTCTCGATCTGACACGCTAATCAGGGCGATGACAGTCGCCAATGGAGCATCCTCTTTGATAGGCAAAAAAATGGAGGTTATGGCCATCTCAGGCACGTTATCATTTACATCCACTAGTTTGACTATAACTTTGCAGTGTCCTGCTAGTGGGAATGTACTTCTATCCACGGCATCAATATTAATTTCAAATAATTTACAGTCTTCGTAATCCAGCTCGCCCTTAACTTTTATTTCTCCACTGGTAGAATCTATTGTAAATTTAGATTTTACATCGTCAAGAACAAGATTACTAAAGAAATACAGTATTTCTTTATTAATTCCCTCATCCGCATCTGAAGCGTTGAGTTTAATTACTAGTGTCTCATTGGGTGTATTTTCTAACAATCTAACATTGTAAATGGATTTATCAAACTCCGGAGCATTATCATTTGCATCCAATACATCAATCAGTAACTGAACGGTACCTGTTAGTTCAGGTTTCCCTCCATCAGTTGCAATCAGCAACAAACGATGCTCTTGGGTTTCTTCTCTATCTAGGGGCTTCTTCAAAACTAGTTGTAAAACGTTTGTTTCTTCTTCGTTTCTTTTAACATCCAAGTCAAAATATTCATTAGGATTTACCTTATAGCTCAAGGCTGCGTTGGCTCCTATATCCAAATCAGATGCGCCCTCTACCGGAAACCGCGAGTCTAGCATTCTTGATTCTAAAATAAATAATCTTTGTTCAGGTCGCGAGAATTTAGGCGGGTTGTCATTAATGTCCCTCACCTCCACCTCCACGTGGAAAACCTGCAGCGGCCTGTCCACGATCACCTCCAGGTGGATGCTACACTCCGCGCTCCGCCCACACAGCTCCTCCCGGTCGATTCGAGAATTCACAAACAAAATGCCATTCTGCAGATTTACCTCCAGAAGGTCCCCGCGGTCCTTGGACGCCACCCTGAACAGGCGGGGCACCAGCTCCGCCAGCTCCAGCCCCAGGTCCTGCGCGATGCGGCCCACGAAGGTGCCGTGTTTGGCCTCCTCTGGGATGGAGTAGTGGAGCTGGCCGCTCCCTGCCTCCCAGGTTGTGAGAAGCACAAAGGAGATCAGCAGGCGCCGAAATCCCGGACTTCCTCGCTGGGAATATACCATCGCAATCCTGTTCCACTTCTCCAGTCTCTATTGCAGCACCACACAAAGTTCTTTGAGAAATTAGCTCCAATTTACTATAGATTTGGTCTCCTTGCTTTTTGTAAGCTTCCGTAGCAGAGCCTAAAATGGAAGATCCTTTTCCTAAGTAAAATGTACTCTCCGTATCCTTTTTTTTTTTTTAAGTTGGAAGATAAAAATGTATCTTGTGGTGTCTAGCGACACCATGTGGAGAAAAGGGTAAGTGTTTTTCTTTGTTTCGTTTTATTCACTTATCTTTTATTTTGAAAAATATTTCTCAATAATACTCAATTTCAATTACATGTTTTTATGCCTCTGTATATTTCTGTCCTCTGTTCTCTAATTAGTTGTCGCTTTTTAAACCAGGCTTCTATGTCAGTTGCTTTACATGTCGATCCGCTAGATGTTCTGCAGGTAGTCTCCGGATTGTACTTGACTTTATAAACACAATCTAAAGTAAATCAATCTGAGCAACACCACTGTATATGAATAAATTGTCAGTAGACACCCCAAAGAATTAGTCAATTTATTTATAGAGGAATTTATATTCAGCCTGATAAAATAACTTTCATTGGTTATTATTTCAGTAGTTTCTGTTGTTCAACAGTATACTTTCCATATTTAACTAGAGCCTTTTTTTTTAGATTGTCTGTATTAAACTAATGAACATGAATTTCCTGGGTAATACTGAACAGAATATTCTAGATTGTAATGTTTAGTACTGGTGATTTATTTGTTTATTGATGCTATCTTCAAAAAGAATTCAAACGGTTTAAATATACTAACTACAGGTCCTGTTTTGAAATCTATCCAAATTACTGAACATTTAGTCCTTTTCTGGCACCTAACAATTTTTATGTTTATTACTGTAATGTGGAGGATTTAATTGTCCAGATGTCGTACAATCTTAGTAAGCAACTTGGCACTATTTCCAAGATACAGCATCTAAGTATCAACTGTGGAAATTGTATGATCACTTACCTTGCATTTATCCAACAAGTCAGAATCCTAATATTGACTAACATGTAGTGTGCCACAAAAATATTTAGGCTTTAGTAAAACTAATGACATACTCAATGAAGAAAAGGCATTCCTACTACGGAAAATAGTTTTCATTTTATGCAGATATATAGGAGATAAAAGTCTCTGAACTTTGATTCATCTTTGCAGCTGTTGGAATTATGACCTGTATTATGACCTCGTTGTCTAGTTGAGGATATGAGGGTTGCTTTCTCAATCATGATAGTCTAAATCCTACAGAAGGCATGGGAATCTTAGCCATTCTTTCAGTCAGATAGTAAAGAATATTTTTTTGGCTGGTCTAACTCACTGTTTCTTTTTTTAGGCATTTTGGTTGTAACTAGGAGTAGTGGTACAAACCTTTAATCCCAGCAATCTATGATTTATTTTACTTCATATTCCCATGAAGTAAAATAAAAGTAATGAATAAGATATACAAATTTTAAATATTCAGAACACTTATTAATTACAGATAGTGCAGGAGTGAAAAAAGAAAGAAGAGTATTAATATTTATTTCAATTCAGTCTTTCTCATTGGTAAAGTGTATATTTTCTAAATGCATACCAAGCAAATATTTAAATAGATTATAATTTTCTGAAAGAAAATATCATTCAAGACAACTGCAACTTTTCTCATACAGTGTCTAGAATTAAATTCAATATTATTGGACTTAATAAGAAGAAAATTACGAGAAGAAAAATGTTCTGATAGATGATGATTCCGTGATATGAGAGAACACAAATAACTATAATAATTACGTAAATTAAATTATTAAAAAGATAATTTCACTTAAAAATTCTACTTTTTTAAAAAGCTAAGCAACATTCTAAAATTTGGAGGGCACTGACCGAAGTTAGGAATTGAGCTGATTTGGGTGGTAACCTAGACTAATAAGAAAAGAACCAGGCATGGTGGTTCATTCCTTTAATGCTGGCATTCCAGGGGCAGGAAGACCTCAGGCATCGAGGCTACCCTGGTCTACAGAGCAAGTTTTGGGACAGTCCGGGCTACAAAGAGAAATTCTATCTCAAAAAATCAAAGAAGAGAAGGAATTGGAAATAATTACTAAGTAAGGAAACATTGCAGTAACATAAGCATCATGCAGCAAAGAGTGTGAGTGACCTAAAGGCACAAATAGATATAAAATCTATGAAGAATTTGGTGAAAAGATTTAACATATGTACCGTGATGCTTAGAAGAGAGTAATGTAAAGTAGAAGCAATATTTGAAGGTATGCTAGTAAATATTATTTTAAATTGATAGAGCATCAATTCACAGATACAAAAGGTCATAAACACGTAAAGGGAGATTTTTTAAAAGTAACCAAAAACTGATCAGTTAATAGAAACATTGTCGGCAATTTTTAAACAAAAAAAAAAAAGAATCTTCCAGACAGGGTCTCTCTGTATAAACCTGTCTATCATAGAACTCACTCTGTAGACCAGGCTGGCCCTAATCTCAGAGATCTACCTGCACCTGTCTCCCAAGTACTCAGAATAAAATCATGTGCCATCACCACCTCACCAAAAAAGGGTTTTTAAAGGAGCTAAAAAAGAAAACCAGTCACTGAGAAGGTCTGTATATGCTTGAGCCAGGGAGTGGCACTATTAGGAGTTGTGGCCTTTTTGGAGTAGGTGTGTCACTGTGGGTGTGGGCTCTAAGACCCTCGTCCTGGCTGCCTGGAGGTAGTCTTCCACTAGCAGCCTTCATGAAGATGTAGAACTCTCGGCTCTGCCTGCATCGCGCCTTCCTAGAGGCTGCCCTGCTCCCACCTTGATGATAATGGCCTGACCCTCTGAGCCTGTGAGCCAGCCATTCAAATGTTGTCCTTCATAAGACTTGCTTTGGTCACGGTGTCTGCTCACACCAGGAAAACCCAAACTAAGACAGTCACAAAACATCAGTGATAAATTTGGTGATCGTCTTCTCATGAAAGGTCTATAGAAAGCTATCTTGAAAGTGATAGGGGAAAAATAATTTCCCGAATGAGCACTAAATACCTAAGAAAACTATTTCTCAAAGGTGGCATTTAAATACTACATCTGAATATACAAAAACATGGAGATTTCTTCACTATCAGAAAGTTCAAGTACCTTTTTCAGAAGAAAGATGAGCTCAGAAACACAAACACAAATGAGTATTAATAGTACAAAATAATAAATGTATGTCAAAAGCACATGTGTAACATAAATGGGGGGGTGGATACACAGAACGATTTCCTAAGCTCCTGGAATTGTCTCAACATTACAATACATTAAAAGTATTGGTTTATGCCTTAGGAAGTCACCAGTGTGCCTTATAATCTCTAGGAAACGGATGACTTTAAAATACACATCCGAGCTACAGGCATCAGCAAGATGACGTCACATGAAGTTCTATACCCTCTAGTTCTCCCCCCTAAGAGGGAGAGAGACACATGGTCAAGATTCAACAATGAAGATGGAATTTTGACAGCGGAACACCTTAAAGCTTATCAGCAGATTTCTCTGCAGAAATTTTGCAGGCTAGAAGATATAATCAAACTCCCAAAGGAAAACTATCATCATGCAAAAACCCCATATCCAGTAATAAATAAATCTGTGAAGAAAGTGATAAGAAACCACTTATGAAAAGTCAAGTTAAAGTTAAACTAACCTTTCCAGAGGAATCCTCTGTAGACTGCAATTGATCCTCTCTGTCCCTCGAATCGGATAAACTGGGGCTAAAAGCCATGAGGTCGGTCTTAGGTGGGTACTCCCCAGAGCACACCCTTTGCCTCCTTTGCTGAGAGTATGACCAGCTCCCCACTGCACTGGAGCACACCATTACCGGTTTTGGAGGCCCGCACACGCTCTCAGTGGGGACGGTGGAACAGCGCAGGGCCGTGTACAGCAGCAGGGTGAGCAATAGCAGGCTGGACACTGCACAGATGGCGATGATCAGATACACGTTGACATCCACCAGAGACGCCTCCGAATTTGTGGCACTGGTGGACACTCGCGATGGAGCCTTTGGTACCGGGCCATTCTCTACCAGCGACACCAACACTGTGGCAGTAACCATCATTGCTGGGTCGCCATGGTCCTT
This sequence comes from Apodemus agrarius, assembly GCA_964023405.1. Classification (NCBI taxonomy): domain Eukaryota; kingdom Metazoa; phylum Chordata; class Mammalia; order Rodentia; family Muridae; genus Apodemus; species Apodemus agrarius. The sequence continues at coordinate 26,662,912 of OZ030021.1, read as the reverse complement.
CACCAGCACCAGAAGGCGCTGACGTGGCGAATCTGCTTCATCCAGGATGCGGGTGGTACTAATCTCGCCCGTATACAGACCCACGCGGAAAAGGCTACGGGAATTGCCTTCTGACGATTGCAGCTCATAAGAGAGCCATGCATTATAGCCAGAGTCCGCATCCACCGCGCGCACCTTAGCCACCACATGGCCCGCACCCACTGATCTGGACACCAGCCGGCTCACGATTCCACCAGAGACTCCTGCCTCAGGTTCCAGCAGTGTGGGCGCATTGTCGTTCTCATCCAGCACAAACACCTGCAGAGTCACATTGCTGCCCAGGGCAGGCACACCAGCATCCCGCGCGCTCACCTGGAACTGCAGCAGCTCCAGCTCCTCGTGGTCCAGGGGTTGCAGTGCGAACACCTTGCCGCTCTCCGCGTGCACAGACACATAGCTCGACAGCAAGCGCTCGCCCACCCTCCGCTCCACCAGAGAGTAGGACACCAGCGCATTCTCCTGTGCGTCCGCATCCATCGCTGACACTGTGAAGATGTGCGCGCCAGGCGGGTTGTTCTCCTTCACGAACACCGTGTATTCGGGCTGCGCGAACGCAGGAGCATTGTCGTTCACGTCAGCCACCTCCACAGACACGCTGGCCGTGGCCCACAGCGAAGGCGAGCCCCCGTCCCGGGCTGTCACCACCACCTTATAGTGAGCTGTGGTCTCTCGGTCCAGGGCACTGTCCAGCACGAGCGAATAGTAATTCTTGAAGGTGGACACCAGCTTGAAAGGGACATGATTTGTCAGGGAGCAGGTCACCTGCCCGTTGACACCCGTGTCCCGATCAGACACACTGATGAGTGCGATGACAGTGCCCACTGGAGCATTCTCTCTGATTGGGAGTGATAGAGATTTGAATTCCAACTCTGGGACGTTATCATTGATGTCTTCAACTTCTACAATAACTCTACAGTGTCCAGAGAGTCGGAGTTGTCCCTTGTCAATGCCCTCTATGAGAATTTCGTAGGACTTGCATTCTTCAAAATCAATGTATCCCTTTACAGTAATCTGTCCTGTAACTGAGTCTATGTTGAATTTGTATTTCACATTTGGTGAAATATCTGTAGAAAATGAGTACATAACTTCCCCATTCACTCCTTCGTCTAAGTCTGTGGCATTGACTTGGATTACCAGTGTTCCATTTGGAACGTTTTCTGGTAATTTCACGGTATAGAGAGACCTGTCAAAGACGGGAGCATTGTCATTGGCATCCAGCACTGTGATATGTAACTGAACGGTACCAGTCAGCTCCGGTTTGCCTCCGTCGGTAGCCGTGAGCACTAAAAATATCTCTGGAGTTTCCTCTCGGTCTAAAGATTTTCGTAATATAAGCCCAAGGCCTTTTACCCGTTCGTCGTTGGATGGTTTTTCCAACAAAAAATATTCATTGGGACTTAGCCTGTAAGTCAGCAGAGCATTTGTACCGACATCTGCATCCGAGGCGCCCTCTAGTGGAAACTGAGTGTCAACCAGTCTGGATTCCGCAATGAACAGATTCTTTTGTGTCCCTGGGAATACCGGCGGGTTGTCATTAATGTCCCTCACCTCCACCTCTACGTGGAAAACCTGCAGCGGCCTGTCCACGATCACCTCCAGGTGGATGCTACACTCCGCGCTCCGCCCGCACAGCTCCTCCCGATCGATCCGAGAATTCACAAACAAAATGCCATTCTGCAGATTTACCTCCAGAAGGTCCCCGCGGTCTTTGGACGCCACCCTGAACAGGCGGGGCACCAGCTCCGTCAGCTCCAGCCCAAGATCCTGCGCGATGCGGCCCACGAAGGTGCCGTGTTTGGCCTCCTCTGGGATGGAGTAATGGAGCTGGCTGTTCCCTGCCTCCCAGATTGAAAGGAGGAGAAAAGAGAGCAGCAGGCGTTGGTATTCCTGGCCACTTACCCAGGAAAATTCCATTTCAAGTGCACAGTGCTTTGTTCTGAATAGGGATCTTGTCTCAGAGCTAGGAGAAAACTGATCGGTCAGTCCACCCCCGCTGCATCCTCCATTTTTCAGACTCCGGGTGGTTGATAAAGATTCTTTCCGGGAAGAATGGGATTTTTTTTTTCTTTAGTACGTCTTCTGTCGGATCTATTTTATGGTAAAGAGCGACATCATGTGGCTCCAAACTGTAAGTACGAATTCCGGAAATCCACCCCACTAAAAATTGTCTTGCTTATTGTTTCAGCCTTTCCAAATAGATTACCCGCTTTGCAAAATAGAGTTGTATTTTTGTAGGTATGCATTCTGTGCCAGTGATTAATTGTGTATGATCTTTCATTTTCATGATCATCAGCTTCTAATAGTGTGAAAGGTTTTTTTCCCTGTAGGTTTTAGTATTTATAGGGACTAGCTTTTGTCAATATAAGCTTTGTAAATATACAGTAATGAGGTGTAGATTAGAAAAATTCATGACAGATTCCTTGTGAACCATCAAATGGTGGGTTGTTTTTGTTAAGGACAGTCTGTTCATTCTTGGGTTTGTGGTATTGGTTCTGAATCTTGAGAGAAGCAATATTTAAGGAGCCACTGATTCTAAGAACAAGTCATTGAAAGGAAAGTTTGTAGATAGTGGTTTAAGAAACTAAAGTCTGTTATGATTCAATGGACTGTCTTCTGGACTTGCAGAAGGGCATGCTGTATATGGGAGATTTAACATGGAATTGAGAGCATGTAGTGAATAGCTTGGAAGAACATTTCATATAATTTTATTCTAAGTAATTCACTTCCCACAAGCAAGTGTGGTATTCTCATATTTGCTTTATGGATTATAAATTCCTGGTGTTTTCTAGTGTTGAAAATGCCTGTTTCTATTTTCTCATATTCTCCTTATGTATTTTAGTCAAAAGGGATAATTTCCTCCCTCTGAGAAAGTGTTCATTGACAAACAGATATACTCATTTTGTCCCTTAAGAGGTTTATTAAAAAGAGTCTCTGTGATTTATTTTTATAAAATATGCAAATAACTAAATGTTTGGAGTAGACTTGCAGGCCAATCGTTTTTTGTTTTTTGTTTTGGTTTTGGTTTTTTGAGACAGGGTTTCTCTGTGTAGCCCTGGCTGTCCTGGAACTCACTCTGTAGACCAGCTGACCTCGAACTCAGAAATCCACCTGCCTCTGCCTCCCAAGTGCCAGAATTAAAGGCATGCACTACCACTGCCCGGCCAGGCCAATCTTAAATGGAGTGGTAGGATCCGGTATTGGCTAGAGAAGGAGAAAGAAAGTTTTCTAAACTCTCTAAAAACCAATTTCCTCCATTTGTAACAATTTAAAAGCTCCCTAAATAATAGGCATTCCATGATGAAAGCAGTTAGTTATTTTGAACCTCTTTGATAGCCTGAAGCACCAAGACTGCCACTTTAGTCACTCCTTTGCAATGTTTAAGTATTTGTGCACTCTTTTGAAATAATACTTTTCCCAATCTGCGGACTGCCCTTTTGTCGGATTGACAGTGTCCTTCTGCTTACAGAAGCTTTTGAATTTTAGGAGGTCCCACTTGTCAATTCTTGATCTTAGAGCATAAACCATTGGTGTTCTGTTCAGGAAATTTTCCCCTATGCCAATTTGTTAGAGGTTCTTTCCCAATTTCTCTTCTATTAGATTCATCCTATCTAGTTTTATGTGGAGGTCCTTGATCCACTTGGACTTGGGCTTTGTACAAGGAGATAAGAATGGGTCACTTTGCATTCTTCTACATGCTGACCAACAGTAGAACCAGCACCATTTGTTGAAAATGCAGTCTTTTTTTTTCACTTGATGGTTTTAGCTCCTTTGTCAAAGATCAAGTGACCATAGGTGTGTGGATTTATTTCTGGGTCTTCAATTTTATCCCATTGATCTTCCTGCCTGTCTCTGTACAAATGCCATAGTTTTTATCACTATTGCTCTGCAGTAGAGCTTGATATCAGTGATGGTGATTCCCCCAGAAGTTATTTTATTCTTGAGAATGGTTTTGTGATATCCTAGGTTTTTTTGTTATTCCAGATAAACTTGAAAATTGTTCCTTCTCTGTTAAGAATTGAGTTGGAATCTTGATGAGGATTGCATTGAATCTATAGATTGCTTTAGGTAAGATGGCCATTTTTACTATGTTAATCCTACTGATCCATGAGCATGGAAGATCTTTCCATCTTCTGAGGACTTCTTCAATTTCTTTCTTCAGAGACTTGAAGTTCTTGTCATACAGATCTTTCACCTACTTGGTTAGCATCACACCAAGATATTTCTTATTATTTGCGACTATTGAAAAGGGTGTTTCCCTAATTTATTTTTCAGCCTGTTTTATCCTTTGAGTATAGAAAAGCTACTGACTTGTAGACACTGTTGCTGATGTCAAGAAGTGCTTACTGACAGGAGCCAGGTATAGCTGTCCCCAGAGAGGCTCTGCTAGAGTTGGACCAATACAGATGCAGATGTGCACAGCCAAACATTAGATTAAGTGTGGGGGCCCCAATGGGGAAGTTAGGGCAAGGACAGTAGGAGCTGAAGGGGATTACAAACTCATAGGAAGAACAACAATATCAACCAACCAGACCCGCCCCCAAAGCTCCCATGGACTAAACCATCAACCAAAGAGAACACAGGGGTACCCATGGCTCCAGTTGGATATGTAGCAAAGGATTGCCTTATCTGGCATCACTGGGAAGGGAACCCCTCAGTCCTGTGGAGGCTTCATGACCCAGGATAGGGGAACACTAGTGTGCGGAGACAGGAGTGGGTGGGTAGTTGGGAGAGCACCATCATAGAGGCAAGGGGAGGGAAGGGAGATAGGGGGCTTGTGGAGGGGAATCTGGGAAGGGGGATAATATTTGAAATGTAAATAAGCAAAATAATCAATAAAAATTTCAAATCCCAATAAAAAAGAAATAATACTTTTAAAGATTATTATTGTATTTTAAGACTAGTACCTCATATTTCTTGAATAGCGTTTGCTGGATACTTAACCAATGCAGCTGGTTTCCTTTTCTTTTCATTTTTGAAACAGTTTTATTTACCCCAGGTTGTCACTGAACTCACAGTGTAGCCAAAGCTTACCTGTAATGTCTGATCCCCCTGCCCAAAGTGCTGGGTTATAGGTATGCACCACCACAAGTTTTATGGAGTGCTTGGCATAGAACTCAGAGCATCATGGATACTAGGCAAGCACTCTAACAACTGGACTACATCCCTAGCCTAGTGTGATTTCTTTGATTTCTTAATCAAATATGTTAATCCGGAGTCCAAAAATGTGGTGTCTCACCACTTTAATTTTATAGAGATAGAAAAGTAAAGACAGGCAGTGGTGGCACATGCCTTTAGACCCAGAACATGGGAGGCAGAGAGGCAGATCCCAGGATGGTCTACAGAGTGAGTTCCAGAATAACCAGAGCTACTCAAAGAAATTGTGTCTCAAAGAATAAACAAAAATTCTATATGACATTGACCTAAAGAAGATATATTTCAACATAGAAGCCTGGGTTTTATCTTAATTTTCATGCCAAGTTTTACCAGGCATGATCTTGATTCATCCAGGTTCTTAATGAATATTAAGAGAGATTTTCCCAAAAAAATAATAATTATCTATACAACCTTAGCAAAGAAAGAGTGGGTGGAAGTAGTCATCTGCAGAGTCCTTTTTCATCTTAGATTCATAAGTATCTTTCCTCCATGTTTGTATAGACCAAAGCAAAATCAAGTTATCAAAGATAATTTCAAGCTCTCCTTCTCTATATAAATGGTTCTCTCTCTCTCTCTCTCTCTCTCTCTCTCTCCCTCTCCCTCTCCCTCTCCCTCTCCCCCTCCCTCTCCTTCTCCCTCTCCCTCTCCCTCTCTTTCACTCACACAAAACTAATTTCTGAATCAAGCATACTCTCATCAAATATCCAAAATATTATTTTTCAAATTATCAAAGAGGTAAGATGAACTGGAAGAAGTCACAAGAAGTACCCTCTTTTTTTTTTTACAGAGCTTGTAGAGTCATAGATTTGGGGTGCAACAGAATTGAAATTGATATTTGTGGCAGTTGATCTTGATTGTTAACTTGATTTTCAACAACCCTGATGGAAACAAATCTCAGGACATGTCTGTGAGAATTTTGCTAGATTATGCTAATAGAGGTGAGATGATTAATCCTGAATGTGGACAACACCATTCTGTTGGCTTAGATGTTTTTTAAAAGCTACTTTCAATAAGTGTTCACAAACACTTTGATCCTCTTTTTAACCTACCATCTAAAGGTAGGGAAGAAAAGATGGTAAATAGGACAAAGGGGTGTGGACCTGTTTAGAAGTAGTTCTTTGGGACGATTCCAACCTCCATTTGTCAGGACACCAGCAGTCCAGTTCACTAGTGTCAGGATACCAAACACAAATGAGCAGCGGTGGCATAATCTAGCAGAAACAGCCAGTCCTCCAACGAATTGGCAGCAGGAGTCATCAGGAGCAACCAGGACCAGCCAGGATGCCAGGAAAAGTTTTTGCCAAGCCTCTCTCAAGGATGTGACGATCATGGGAGACTCAAGACCATTGAAGTGTTTCAAGGCTAGCTATGCAAGTCCGCCATGATTGTTCACACACTCTCCAGGCATCAGGTGTCCTCCCAAGGGACTTGCCTTAGCAAAATACCATGTGAGTCTGCATCACATGATACATCCAAAAACTTCTACTTCACCATTCTACTGCTGGAGACTTGCTTTAAATAAAAAGCAGAGAGCGACAGAAGATCAATATTCATCACTCTCTGCTTCCTAATAATACAGGACAAGCTAACCTGCTGCCAAGACTTTCTCATCATGATGGACAGTAGTAACCCCAGAACCATGAGACCAAATAAACCCTTCATTCCTTAAGTTGATTTTATTAGCAATTTCTCACCACAACAAGAGAGAAAACTAACACGATATTCATTTAAAATAAAAATTCACTATGGAGCCAATGAGATGGATTGGTGGGTAGAAAGCGCTTGCCGTGCAAAACTAGACATCTGAGTTTGATTCCTAAATTCAGAACACATGGAGGAATGATAGTGTCAACTTCCACAACTTGTTCTCTGACTTCTGTGTCAAAGGACACATGCATACATTAATTAGTTAGTTAGTTATTCACTTTTATAGCACAAATACATATTTAAAGATGAAAAACACTCAAAGCTCTTCAAATCATCTTTGCCAAAGTTCAAGACCACTCTATCTCACTCTATCTCAAAAACTTTAAAAACATCTTTTTGAAAGTCTACTTATTAAGAATTTCAAGAAGATTTACAGTAGAAGACTGAAGTAACATATCTAAGAAACAAGAAATCTGAATGACCAGGTAACCTTCAACAGGATGATAGCAGACTGATAACATAAATATTGAATTGAGGTCAGACATGCTGTGGCAAATATTTAATGAATGAAGAAAGAGAAAAAATGATTCTAGGAAGAAAATGGAAATTTATAAAAGAATGATAAAGAGAACGTATATTTCAGCCAGGTGTAGTGGTACACCCCTTTGATCCTAGCACTCAGGAGGCAGAAGCAGGCAGACCTTTGAATTCAAAGCCAGCCTGGTCTACATAGTAAGTTCCAGGACAGCCAGATCTATGCAGTAAGAACATGTCTTAAGAAAACAAAATAAAGCCAGGCGTGGTGGCGCACGCCTGTAATCCCAGCACTTGGAAGGCAGAGGCAGGCGAATTTCTGAGTTCGAGGCCAGCCTGGTCTACAGAGTGAGTTCCAGGATAGCCAGGGCTACACAGAGAAACCCTGTCTCGAAAAACCAAAAGAAGAAGAAGAAGAAGAAGAAGAAGAAGAAGAAGAAGAAAACAAAATAAAACCATGTATCTCACATATTGGACTATCCACCATCCCATGAGTGTTAATGAAATTTTACTTGGCTATTAGTTCTATCTGGTAACAAGGGGAAGAGAAATGGACATATACATTGTAAAATAACTGGAAATGACCTTGCCTAAGTTTTATTTGGTGGCAGTTGTCTGAAGGTTTCTACTTAGTGCAAAGGAGATAAATATTCAGAGACAAACTTAAAATAACTCTTCACAAGATGAAAATTGACCTTTTTAGAGAAAGGGACTCATTAAATTTCCTTAAATGTCCTGAAACTCACTCTGTAAAACAGAGTACCCTTGAACTCACACAGGTCCTCCTGCCTCTGCCTCCTAAGTGCTAGTATTAAGGATGTGTGCTACTACAACCAGCAAGAATTAAAATATTTTTTCAGCCGGGCGTTGGTGGCGCACGCCTGTAATCCCAGCACTCTGGGAGGCAGAGGCAGGCGGATTTCTGAGTTCGAGGCCAGCCTGGTCTACAAAGTGAGTTCCAGGACAGCCAGGGCTATACAGAGAAACGCTGTCTCGAAAAAACCAAATCCAAAAAAAAAAAATATTTTTTCAATTGGGAAAAAAATAGAACAGCATAGTGTTTTCAGAACTTGGTTTTGCTTTGAAATCTCATACCTTTTAAAAGTTGTATTTAAATATCACTGTAGAGGGACTAGAGGTTGAGCACACATGTGTATATACCATGCACACATAATCTTAATTTTTTTATTTTAAAACCACAGTGGAACAACAATTTAATAACAAAGCATGAAAAACCAGTTCAGTAAGCCAGGCAGTGGTGGCACACACCTTTAATCCCAGCACTTGGGAGGCAGAGGCAGGCGGATTTCTGAGTTCTAGGCCAGTCTGATTTACAGAGTGAGTTCCAGGACAGCCAGGGCTACACAGAGAAACCCTGTCTGGAAAAAAGAAAGAAAAAAAGAAAAACAGTTCGGTAAATGGGCCACTGATGATTTTTCTTAGACCTCCTAGAAATCCCAGTGAGTCTCTCTACCTTTTTGTCATTTGCAGAAATCTAAGGCAGGTCACCAGGCTATTGAAGCTTTGCAGAGGGATTAGTGGGCAACAAGATGGAGTAAGATGCTTTAAGTGATGTAATTCACACAAGACAAAAACGGTTCCCTTGGTACGCAGACAGCCATGAAATAACCCTACTACTATATTTTAAATGCAATCTCACCAGTTGTGGATTCAGTACACAATTTAGCCATGAAAACCCACACTTTTAATGAACATATTGGTATAAAGTGCTCAAAAGAAAGAACATAAATAGAATAATTCATTTTAATGCATTGCGTCTCCCAAAAGGGGAAAATACTGGCATATTAACGGAACATTTTAGAGGGAAAGTTTACTCACTTTGACGGAGAAATCAATGTCTGCAACCAGTTTGTCCTCTTTGTCTTGATTAACTGGGCAGGGTGTAAGACTTGGGCTGAAGGCCATGAGGTCGGTCTTGGGCGGGCCCTCCCCAGAGCACACCCTCTGTCTTCTCTGCTGCGAGTATGACCAGCTCCCCACCGCGCTGGAGCACACCAGCATTGGCTTCCCAGGCCCGCCCTCTGTGGGCGCTGTGGAGCACCTGAGTGCAAGGTACAGTAGCAGCGTGAGCACCAACAGGCTAGACACAGCGCAGATGGCGATGATCAGGTACACGTTGATATCTACAAGCGAAGCATCCCTGCCGGCAGAATCCACCAAAATCCGGGATGGCGTGTTTGGCGTGTGCCCACTCTCCACCAGAGACACCAGCAAGGTAGCTGTGGCTGTCAGCACCGGCTCGCCATGGTCCTTCACCAATACCAATAGGCGCTGTCGCGGGGCATCTGTTTCATCCAGGACACGTGTGGTGCTGATCTCACCAGTGTACAGACCCACGCGGAAGGGAAGGCGTCCATTGCCCGCTGCTGACTGCAGCTCATAAGAGAGCCACGCGTTGTAGCCAGAGTCCGCGTCCACCGCTCGCACTTTCGTCACCACATGCCCTGCACCCACTGTCCGTGATACCAGTTCGCTCACTGCACTGCCTGCCTGAGGCCCCAGCAGCATGGGTGCATTGTCGTTCTCATCCAGCACAAACACCTGCAGAGTCACATTGCTGCCCAGGGCAGGCACACCAGCATCCCGCGCGCTCACCTGGAACTGCAGCAGCTCCAGCTCCTCATGGTCCAGAGGCTGCAGCGCGAACACCTTGCCGCTCTCCGCGTGCACAGACACATAGCTTGACAGCAAGCGCTCGCCCACCCGCCGTTCCACCAGCGAGTAGGACACCAGCGCGTTCTCCTGCACATCTGCGTCCACCGCCGACACCGTGAAGATGTGCGCACCAGGCGGGTTGTTCTCCTTCACAAACACTGTGTACTCGGGCTGCGCAAATGCAGGAGCATTGTCGTTCACATCAGCCACCTCCACGGACACGCTGGCCGTGGTACTCAAAGAAGGAGAGCCCCCGTCCCTGGCAGTCACAACCACGTTATAGTTAGCAATGGTCTCTCGGTCCAGGGTGCTGTCCAGCACAAGAGAATAGTAATTCTTAAAGGTGGACACCAGCTTGAAGGGGACCTGAGGAGTCAAAGAGCAGGTCACCTGTCCATTGGCTCCAGAGTCACGGTCGGACACACTGATCAGGGCAATGACAGTGCCAGGTGGAGAATTTTCTAACACAGGAAGTGATAGTGACTTGATGACCAGTTCAGGCACATTATCATTGACGTCCACAATTTCAACTAGAACCGTGCAGTGATCTGTCATTGGAGGGGTTCCCTTGTCTGCTGCCTCTATCTGAATTTCAAAAGATTTGGTTTCCTCAAAATCTATGTTGCCTTTTACAGTGATGTATCCACTGATTGGGTCTAAGTAGAATTTTGACAGGATCTCAGCTGACATATCTGGGTGAAAAGAATACACAATGTCCTTATTTACTCCTTCATCCAAATCAGAGGCGTCAACATCCACTACTACAGTACCATTTGGAGCATTTTCGGGTAATCTGACTTTGTAGAGTGTCTTCTCAAATGCTGGGGCGTTGTCGTTCACATCTAGGACTGTGATCTTCACTTGAGTGGTACCAGTGAGCTCAGGTTTCCCGCCATCAACTGCAGTTATCAATAAATGATGTTCAGGAATGTCCTCTCGGTTTAAAAGCTTTTTCAACACTAGTCCCAGGGACTTAATTTCCTCATCTTTTCTTTTGACGTCCAAAGAAAAATACTCACTCGAGTTAAGACTGTAAGACAACAATGAATTGGTTCCGATGTCTGAATCTGATGCGCCCTCTAGCGAAAATCGAGAGCCAAGCGGCCGAGATTCATAGATAAACAGATTCTTTGTGGCCACTGGAAATACTGGAGGGTTGTCGTTAATGTCCCTCACCTCCACCTCCACGTGGAAAACCTGCAGCGGCCTGTCCACGATCACCTCCAGGTGGATGCTACACTCCGCGCTCCGCCCGCACAGCTCCTCCCGATCGATCCGAGAATTCACAAACAAAATGCCATTCTGCAGATTTACCTCCAGAAGGTCCCCGCGGTCCTTGGACGCCACCCTGAACAGGCGGGGCACCAGCTCCGTCAGCTCCAGCCCCAGGTCCTGCGCGATGCGGCCCACGAAGGTGCCGTGTTTGGCCTCCTCGGGGACAGAGTAATGAAGCTGGCCGCTCCCTGCCTCCCAGGCTGCGAAGAGAAGCCAGAGCAGCAGATGCCGATCTTCTCTCCAAGAAAACACCATCGCAAGCCCCTTCCGAATGTTTGGTTGCTCTCACACCGATCCAAAATTTCCTAAATATTTTCAGTTTCTTATTCTTCACATCTTAAACATCTTACCGTTACAATTTTGTCTGAGACAATGACGAAAAGGATCATGTGAATGTGTAATGCCGGCTGCGTTTCTTTTATGAAGGAACTTGTGGTGGACAGCGACACCAAGTGGCTAAATGTGTAAGTATTTAATGTGCTTAGTTTTTTCGTTCTTATATGCCTAATTTGAGCTGTTGCAACATCTGTATTCTGATTGGGATTTCCTTCAAATAGTCACCAAAGTTTTTGTTTTATCAAAATATAGTCTTACAGTTTCATACTATCCAGTTCATGGCGTCATTATTTATAACGGATCTTCCTGTATAATCGGTGGTACATTGTTTTCTGTTTCTCTTCGGAGTTTCCCCATTAAATATGATTCACTGTTTACAAGTACATGCAGACTAAACAATTTAAAAGGCGCTTTAACTGACGGTGTCTGAGTGAAATCTCCATTCAAGTTGCCAGACATTTTATAGAAAAATAAGTCTTTGATATTTGTGGCAACAAAGGTATAAGGCATGAAAATATGTGACAAATGTGTGCTTATGTACTAATATATGTTTTATCTAATTCTGACAATTGACAACGTACATGGCAAAAAGCTCACCTGCATTTATCAATTTAGAACATTTGTAAATCACCCTTCCGCCCTTTACTCAATCCTTGCCAACTCTCTTAACTAGTACTTTTATAAATAAGTCACGTTTCATTCATTCACTTTCTTACTTACTGGGGATTTAACTCTGTGCCTTGAGAATCTAAGCAAGAACTCTACCACTGAGCTGTATCCCCAGCCTAGAGTCAGTCTTACAAAGTTCTTTTATAAATGAATTTCCTGTTACAGGACAACACTGGGTGGTTGGAATATTATACTCACATCACACCTAGTAAGAACATTTTTAAAATGTCCACACAGTGTTTATGAATCACAATTTGCATGTATGTATTTAAGAGGTCACACAACGAACTCATTTCGGTTTTAGTGACCGCCACTCTGGATGGATTTCTGTATCAAGTAACTTTAAAAGGTTTCATGTCGCTAAGAATTGTGATGTACACCCATCGTATAAAGAAGAGCGAGTAACCCTCTTTCTGTGATAGTCACCCCCTAACTCAGAACGACATCCTGGGACTTAGGAGGCTAAGGCAAAAAGATCTTGAGTTGAAGGTCACCCTAAAATCAGGACCCGGCCCCAAAATAAGCAAACAGGACCTGAGAGACGGCTCAGAGGGTAAATCACATATTGTCAAGCCTGCCGACATGATTCCAATCCCTGTGACCCAATGGGTCCTGAAAATTGTTGTCTTCTAACTGGCACACTCACACCATGGGATGCATACACACTCATACATGTACACACACACACACACACACACACACACACACACAAATAAGTAAATGTTAAAGAAAGAATGGTTGAACTCATTGTCGACTTTAAAAGTTACAAAAGGAAAACTAACTTTGCGACATGAGTCACTAGGCGACATACACAGGACTGCGTAACGAAATATTCTGAAGATCGATGTGAATTCACTAATAAACGTGAGATATGAATCCTCCAAGCATCTTAAAGTTGAACCAGAATATTCATGGAAAGTGCAAATTTAGATACTTATGTAGAAAAAAGTCCAGATTTTTGCTTATAGGCAGAACACTTTAAAGAGAAACATAGCACATAATTAAAGGGTTAGAAGAAAATGCTTCCATACAAGGTTTATTTTCCTGTGTTTCATTGAGTAAAATCCAGTGTTTAATTAATTCATAGTTTATCATCTATATTTAGAATAAAATAAATTATAAATATCATACTGAAAATTAATGAGTATTTAAATTAACCTCTCAAAAAATATTAAGTGAAGAGTTGGATTAATGATATCTGTTAATAACAATTTCTAATAGAAATAATAACAATTTGAAAATGAAATACAAATTGTAAAACATCAAGGGGAACTTTTCTCATTATCAAGGAAATAATGTAGTTCTAATTTTAAGACTCTGATAAGATTAATAGTAAGCTGTGTTTAGAGACTCCTAATATTTAAAACCCTGTAAGTTGTTTAATTTGGCTGGGTTTCTTTCTTTCTTTCTTTCTTTCTTTCTTTCTTTCTTTCTTTCTTTTTTGGCTGTTGGTTTTTGTTTTTTGTTGTGGTGGTGGTTGTTTTATTTTTTCCCACTGGATTTCACTATGTAGCTCCAGCTGTCCTGAAACTCACTATGTAGGAAAGGCTGGCCTTGGACTCAAAGAGATTCTCCTGCCTCTGTCTCCCAAGTGCTGGTATTAAAGGTGTGTCCCACCACACCTGGCTCTACTTTTGGCTTTTAAATTTCTTTTTTAAGGTTTATTTTATTTTATGTTTATGAGTACACTATAGCTGCCCTCAGACACACCAGAAGAGGGCAGATGATCCCACTACCGATGGTTGTGAGCCACCACGTGGGTGCTGAGACCTCTGGAAGAGCAGCCAGTGCTCTTAAACACCGAGTCATCCCTCTTCTGAAATGAAAACATTTAGGAGTAATATTGAATTGGTATGTTTTGGGGCCAGTGAGATGGCCTAGCAGGTAAAGCCTTCACTTTGCAAACCTGCCTTAGATTTCTGCAACCCACAAAAAGGTAGAGAGAACCAGCTACACAAAGTTGTCCCTTGAGGCCCATACACACTGTAGGAATAGAACCACACACCAACATCGTGCACATCCACGATAATAAATAAATATCAGGTTTTCCTTTTTTTCAATTATTCAAGGTCAAGTTATTCACACAGAGATTTAGTTATGAACCTAACTATGAAAAGAGAAATGTTTAAGAAAATTGTTCTATGTACAAGAATTTGATCCTTAATTCATAAGTATCTCATGACAGCACAGTGATATAAAATAAAGGTTTAACTTTAGGTCTAAGTAATTAACAGGAATCATAAACAATAGAGATATAGTGACGTTCTTAACAAGAAAAAAATTAAAGACCTACCTTTCCTAAGTATTCAGCCTCTAAGGGTGGCTGTCTCTCTTCTGATGATTCTGGACCTTGGGATAGGCTGGGGCTGAAGGCCATGAGATCAGTCTTAGGGGGGCCCTCTCCAGAGCACACCCTCTGTCGCCTCTGCTGCGAGTATGACCAGCTCCCCACTGCACTGGAGCACACCAGTACGGGCTTCCCTGGAGCACAGGCTCCATTGGTGGGCATTGCTGAGCACCGCAGCGCTGTGTACAGCAGCAGTGTGAGCACCAACAGGCTGGACACCGCGCAGATGGCGATGATCAGATACACATTAACAGTCACCAGAGACGCTTCTTGGCCAGTGGCATCTACCAACACTCTTGATGAAGTTTTTGGAGCTTGGCTATTCTCAACTAAAGAAACTAACACTGTGGCTGTGGCAGTCAACGCAGGCTCACCATGGTCCTTCACCAACACCAGCAGGCGCTGGCGTGGCGCATCCACTTCATCTAGGGCTCGTGTGGTGCTGATCTCGCCCGTATACAGACCCACGCGGAACAGGCTACGCGTGCCCACTGTGGGTTGCAGTTCATATGAGAGCCATGCGTTGTAACCAGAGTCCGCATCTACTGCACGCACCTTGGTGACCACATGGCCCGAACCCACTGACCTAGGCACAATCTCGCTCACTGAGCCGCCAACTCCCACAGCTCCATGAGGAAGCAGCACTGGTGCATTGTCGTTCTCATCCAGCACAAACACCTGCAGAGTCACATTGCTGCCCAGAGCAGGCACACCAGCATCCCGCGCGCTCACCTGGAACTGCAGCAGCTCCAGTTCCTCATGGTCCAGAGGCTGCAGCGCGAACACCTTGCCGCTCTCCGCGTGCACAGACACATAGCTTGACACCAAGCGCTCACCCACCCTCCGCTCCACCAGGGAGTAGGACACCAAGGCATTCTCCTGCGCATCCGCATCCACCGCCGACACGGTGAAGATGTGCGCTCCGGGTGGATTGTTCTCCTTCACGAACACCGTGTATTCAGGCTGCGCGAACACAGGAGCATTGTCGTTCACGTCAGCCACCTCCACAGAAATGCTGGCTGTGGCCCGCAGCGCGGGCGAGCACCCGTCCTGCGCTGTCACCACTACCTTATAGTCAGCTGTGGTTTCACGGTCCAGAGCGCTGTCCAGCACGAGCGAATAGTAATTCTTGAAAGTGGACACCAGCTTGAAGGGAAGGGAAGGACTCAGAGAGCAGGTCACCTGTCCATTGATTCCCGAGTCACGATCTGTCACTGAGATGAGGGCGATGACAGCTCCCAGGGGAGCATTCTCTTGGACAGGTAGTGAGAGAGACGTTATTGAGACTTCTGGAGTATTGTCATTGATGTCCACAAGCTTTACTGAAATTTTACAGTGCCCTGACATCGGTGGGCTTCCCTTGTCAGATGCAATGACCTGGATGTCATAGGATGTCCTTTCTTCATAATCTAATTCTCCCTTAGTTCTGATTTCTCCTGAGGTGGAGTTTATTTGAAACTTTGTCCGTGTGGTGGAAGACACATCACTACTAAGTGAATACACAATCTCGCTATTTGATCCTTCGTCTGCATCGGAAGCATTTAATCTAATCACTAACGTTCCGTTTGCAGTGTTCTCTAACAGCTGTACTTTGTAAACCGATTGGGGGAAAGTAGGTTCGTTGTCATTCACATCTAATACCTTAATGAGTATTTGAACAGTGCCCGTGAGTTCAGGCTTGCCTCCGTCAGTAGCTGTCAGTAACAATTTCACCTCCGCCTTCTCCTCTCTGTCCAGAGATTTTCCCAGCACAAGAAACAGAGATTGGCTTGTTTCGTCGCTTGTTTGTACATCTAGAAAGAAAAACTCGCTGGGGCTGAGCTTATAGGACAGAAGAGCATTTACTCCGATATCTGCATCAGATGCTCCCTCTAAAGGAAACCTCGAGTCAAGCAGCCTAGATTCGGGAAACTGGATAGTTTTTTCTGTCATTGGAAATAGCGGCGGGTTGTCATTAATGTCCCTCACCTCCACCTCCACGTGGAAAACCTGCAGCGGCCTGTCCACGATCACCTCCAGGTGGATGCTACACTCCGCGTTCCGCCCGCACAGCTCCTCCCGGTCGATCCGAGAATTCACAAACAAAATGCCATTCTGCAGATTTACCTCCAGAAGGTCCCCGCGGTCCTTGGACGCCACCCTGAACAGGCGGGGCACCAGCTCCGCCAGCTCCAGCCCCAGGTCCTGCGCGATGCGGCCCACGAAGGTGCCGTGTTTGGCCTCCTCGGGGACAGAGTAATGAAGCTGGCCGCTCCCTGCCTCCCAGGCTGCGAGGAAAGGAAGCAAGAGCAGCAAACACTGCCTGACCTCTGGGCCCCCGTTCAAAGAAGGCATCACTTCTAGTCCTCCGTGAGTTGGTCAAATTAAATGATCATATTTTTAATAAAATCAAATATAAGTTCTAACACCTACTCAAATCCTGCTGCTTCTCCTGTCGTTTTATCTGGAGTAACAAAGAAGCTCTGGGTGTTTTCTTTCCAAGAGAGCGATCACTCGCTGGTAGACAGCGACACCCTGTGGCTAAGATGGTTTGAATTTTGCCTTATTAACTGTAAATATGACAGTGAGAAACTTATGCATTAATTCGGTGTAAACTTCAGTATATTCACGTTGTTGCAAATTTGTCCTCT
Source organism: Apodemus agrarius (assembly GCA_964023405.1). Lineage (NCBI taxonomy): Eukaryota > Metazoa > Chordata > Mammalia > Rodentia > Muridae > Apodemus > Apodemus agrarius. The sequence goes on along the minus strand of OZ030021.1, from coordinate 26,645,605 downwards.
CGTAAAGCTTGAATTTTATATAGATTAGATAATGAATCCAGGTTCCCTGACCTTGCCCATTGTAACGACCATTCTTCTCTCTGCTTATCTAAGATTCACTACCGTGTAAGTTAAACCATAAAAGATTTGTTGACCGAGCTCCCTGCAGGCAGCTGCCATATTGCCTGCAGCTTCCCGCCCAGCTGGCGGTGGGGAAGCCGGAGGGTCACCCAGCGTCCCAGGTGCTCAGAACCATCCGGCGGCGGCGGCAGAACCAGGTACCCGACACAGCCCAAGCTTAAGACCTTCGGGGACTCAGGCCTGGAGTGGGAGTTGGGCACAGAATAGCGGGTGCACTCTGCACTCGCGCGGCGGACCCCGAGCTCCCTGCAGGCAGCTGCCATATTGCCTGCAGCTTCCCGCCCAGCTGGTGGTGGGGAAGCCGGAGGGTCACCCAGCGTGCCAGGAGCTCAGAACCATCCGGCGGCGGCGGCAGAACCAGGTACCCGACACAGCCCAAGCTTAAGACCTTCGGGGACTCAGGCCTGGAGTGGGAATTGGGCACAGAATAGCGGGTGCACTCTGCACTCGCGCGCGGGGCGGACCCCGAGCTCCCTGCAGGCAGCTGCCATATTGCCTGCAGCTTCCCGCCCAGCTGGCGGTGGGGAAGCCGGAGGGTCACCCAGCGTCCCAGGTGCTCAGAACCATCCGGCGGCGGCGGCGGCAGAACCAGGTACCCGACACAGCCCGAGCTTAAGACCTTCGGGGACTCAGGCCTGGAGTGGGAATTGGGCACAGAATAGCGGGTGCACTCTGCACTCGCGCGCGGGGCGGACCCCGAGCTCCCTGCAGGCAGCTGCCATATTGCCTGCAGCTTCCCGTCCAGCTGGTGGTGAGGAAGCCAGAGTCAGCCAGTGTGCCAGGTACCCAGACCCAGCCGGAGGCCGAACCAGCCTCCCATCCAGCCAGTGGCAGGGAAGCTGGAAACCGGACCCAGCCAGCTTCCCAGCAGCTTGGGACCAGCAGGCGGAACCAGATAACTGAGATATCCCAACTTTAAGACCCCTGGGGAAACAGGATATCAGACAGCGAACCCTGAGCAGGAGCAGTGCAGAGCAGCCGCCCAACAGGCGGAACCAAATACCTGGGATATCCTGAGGTTAAGACCTCGGGGGACTCAGGCCACCTGTCAGCAATCTGTGAACAAGAGCCCCGCAGGACAGTGATTCAGGTATCCCAGTCACTGGGAAATAGCCTTACAACCCCACAGGAGGGTCAAGCACCAGCTAGTATCTACAGGACCAACTAACACCAGAGTTAACCAGATGGCAAAAGGCAAACGTAAGATCGCTACTAACAAAAATCAAGGCAATATGGCGGCATCCGAACCCAGTTCCCCAACAGCAATAAATATTGGATACCCCGAAACACCAGAAAAACAAGACTCAGATCTAAAATCACTGGTCAGGATGCTGATAGAGGAACACTTAGATAAATCTCTTAAAGTAATACATGAGAAAATAGATCAAAAGCTAGAAGCCATTGCAAGACAAACACAATTAAATCCCAGATATCTCAACACACCAGAAAAACAAGACTCAGATCTAAAATCACTGGTAAAGATGCAGATTGAGGATCACTTAGATAAATTTCTTAAAGTAATAGAGGAGAAAATAGATCAAAAACTAGAAGCCCATACAAGGCAGACACAAAAATCACTTAAAGAAATCCAGGAGAATATAGAGCAAAAAGTGAATCCCAATAAGGGGGAGAAACAAAAATCACCCAAAGAAATACAAGAGAACATGGGTCAACGAGTAGAAGTCATAAAGGAGGAAACACAAAAATCCCTTAAAGAATTACAGGAAAACACAAACAAGCAACTGAAAGATCTGAGCAAAACCATACAAAATCTAAAAACAGAAGTAGAAACAACTAAGCAATCGCAAAGGGAGACAATGTTGGAAATAGAAAACCTTGGGAAGAAATCAGGAGTCATAGATGCAAATATCAACAATAGAATACAAGAGATAGAAGACAGAATCTCAGATGCTGAAGATACCATAGGAACCATGGATTCAACAATTAAAGAAAATGCAAAATGCAAAAAGCTGGTAACCCAAAACATTCAGGAAATCCAGGACACAATGAGAAGACCAAACCTAAGGATTATAGGGATAGATGAGAATGAAGATCTACAACTTAAAGGGCCAGCAAATATCTTCTACAAAATTATGGAAGAAAATTTCCCCAACCTAAAGAGAGAGATGCCCATGAATATACAAGAAGCCTTTAGAACCCCAAATAGACTGGACCAGAACAGAAATACTTCCCGTCACATAATAGTCAAAACCCCAAATGTACTAAACAAAGAAAGAATATTAAAGGCAGTAAGAGAAAAAGGACAAGTAACATATAAAGGAAGACCTATCAGAATTACACCAGACTTCTCACCTGAGACCATGAAAGCTAGAAGATCCTGGGCAGACCTTATGCAGACCCTAAGAGAACACAAACTTCAGCCAAGACTACTATACCCAGCGAAACTCTCAATTGCCATAGATGGGGAAACCAAGATATTCCACGACAAAACCAAATTTGCAAGATACTTATCTACAAACCCAGCCCTACAAAGGATAATAGGGGAAAAATACCAACACAAGGGGGGAAACAACACCCCAGAAGAAACAAGATAGAAACCCCATCTCATCCAACCCAAAAGAAGAGAACCACTCAAATACAAATAATAATAACAATTCCCAAAATGTCAGGAAGTAATAATTACTATTCCTTAATATCTCTTAATATCAATGGACTCAATTCCCCAATCAAAAGACACAGACTAACAGACTGGATACGGAAACAGGACCCTACATTTTGCTGCATACAGGAAACACATCTCAGTGTCAAAGACAAACACCTCCTTAGAGTAAAAGGCTGGAAGACAGTTCTACAAGCAAATGGTCCCAGGAAACAAGCTGGAGTAGCCATTCTAATATCAGATAAAATCGACTTTCAACCTAAAGTCATCAAAAGAGACACAGAAGGTCACTTCCTGCTTGTCAAAGGGAAAATCCACCAAGAAGAATTCTCAATACTGAACATCTATGCACCAAATGCAAGGGCACCCTCATTCGTAAAAGAAACTTTACTAAAGCTTAAAGCACACATCGCACCTAACACAATGATTGTAGGTGACTTCAACACTCCACTCTCCTCAATGGACCGATCAGGAAAGCAGAAACTAAACAGGGACACAGTGAAACTAATTGAAGCTTTGGACCAATTGGATTTAACAGATATATATAGAACATTCCATCCTAAAACAAAAGAGTATACCTTTTTCTCAGCACCGCACGGTACCTTCTCAAAAATTGATCATATAATTGGTCACAAGACAGACCTCAACAAATACAAGAAGACCGAACTAATCCCATGTCTCCTATCGGATCACTATGGAGTAAAAGTGGTCTTCAATAGCAAGAAGAACTACAGAAAGCCCACATACACATGGAAACTGAACAATACTCTACTCAATGACACCCTGGTCAAGGAAGAAATAAAGAAAGAAATCAAAGACTTTTTAGACTTCAATGAAAATGAAGGTACGACCTACCCAAATCTCTGGGATACAATGAAAGCAGTGCTAAGAGGAAAACTCATAGCCCTGAGTGCCTCCAAAAAGAAACTGGAAAGAGCATACACTAGCAACTTAACAGCACACCTGAAGGCGCTGGAACAAAAAGAAGCTAACTCACCCAGGAGGAGTAGAAGAGAGGAAATCATCAAACTAAGGGCTGAAATCAATCAAGCAGAAACAAAGAGAACCATACAAAGAATCAACAAAACCAAGAGCTGGTTCTTCGAGAAAATCAACAAGATAGATAAGCCCTTAGCTAGACTAACCAAAGGGCACAGAGATAGTATCCAAATTAACAAAATTAAAAATGAAAAGGGGGATATAACAACAGAAACAGAGGAAATTCAAAAGATCATCAGATCCTACTACAAAGGCCTATACTCAAAACAACTGGAGAATCTGGAGGAAATGGACAATTTCCTAGACAGATACCAAATACCAAAATTAAATCAGCATCAAGTAGACCAGCTAAACAGTCCCATAACCCTTAAAGAAATAGAAGGGGTTATAGAAAGCCTCCCAACCAAAAAAAGTACGGGACCAGATGGTTTTAGTGCAGAATTCTACCAGACCTTCAAAGAAGACTTAACACCAATACTCTTCAAACTATTCCACAAAATAGAGACAGAAGGGACACTGCCCAACTCATTCTTCGAAACCACAATTACGCTGATACCTAAACCACAAAAAGATCCAACAAAGAAAGAGAACTACAGGCCAATTTCTCTTATGAATATAGATGCAAAAATACTAAATAAAATCCTTGCCAACCGAATCCAAGAGCATATCAAAACGATCATTCACCATGATCAAGTAGGCTTCATTCCAGGAATGCAGGGATGGTTCAATATACGGAAATCCATCAATGTAATCCACTACATAAACAAACTAAAAGAAAAAAACCACATGGTCATCTCATTAGATGCTGAAAAAGCATTTGACAAAATTCAGCATCCTTTCATGCTAAAAGTCTTGGAAAGAGCAGGAATTCAAGGCCCATACCTAAACATAGTAAAAGCAATCTACAGCAAACCAGTAGCCAACATCAAAATAAATGGAGAGAAACTTGAAGCAATTCCACTAAAATCAGGGACTAGACAAGGCTGTCCTCTCTCTCCATATCTTTTCAATATAGTACTTGAAGTTCTAGCGAGAGCAATCAGACAACATAAGGAAGTCAAAGGGATACAAATTGGAAAGGAAGAAGTCAAAGTATCATTATTTGCAGATGATATGATAGTCTACTTAAGCGATCCAAAAAACTCCACCAGAGAACTTCTACAGCTGATAAACAACTTCAGCAACGTGGCTGGTTATAAAATTAACTCAAGCAAATCAGTAGCCTTCTTGTACTCAAAGGACAAGCAGGCTGAGAAAGAAGTTAGGGAAATAACACCCTTCACAATAGCCACAAACAACATAAAGTACCTTGGCGTAACTCTAACCAAACAAGTGAAAGATCTGTATGACAGGAACTTCAAGTCCCTGAAGAAAGAAATCGAAGAAGACCTCAGGAGATGGAAAAATATTTCTTGCTCCTGGATTGGCAGGATCAATATAGTAAAAATGGCCATCTTGCCGAAAGCAATCTACAGATTCAATGCAATCCCCATCAAAATCCCAAATCAATTCTTCATAGATCTAGAAAAAGCAATTCTCAAATTCATCTGGAGCAACAAAAAACCCAGGATAGCTAAAACTATTCTCAACAATAAAAGGACTTCTGGGGGAATCAATATCCCTGACCTCAAGCAGTACTACAGAGCAATTGTGTTAAAAACTGCATGGTATTGGTACAGCAACAGGCAAGCAGATCAATGGAACAGGATTGAAGACCCAGAAATTAACCAACAGACTTATGGTCACTTGATCTTTGATAAAGGAGCCACAACCATCCGGTGGAAAAAAGATAGCCTTTTCAACAAATGGTGCTGGTTCAACTGGAGGTCAACATGCAGAAGAATGCGAATTGACCCACTCTTATCTCCTTGTACTAAGATCAACTCCAAGTGGATCAAGGACCTCCACATAAAACCAGACACACTGAAACTATTAGAAAAGAAACTTGGGAAGACCCTGGAGGACTTGGGCACAGGGGAAAAGTTCCTGAACAGAACACCAATAGCTTATGCTCTAAGATCAAGAATCGACAAATGGGACCTCATAAAATTACAAAGTTTCTGCAAAGCAAAGGACACTGTCAGAAGGACAAAACGGCAACCAACAAAGTGGGAAAAGATCTTCACCAACCCCACATCCGACAGAGGGCTAATATCCAATATATACAAAGAACTCAAGAAGTTAGACCCCAAAGAACCAAATAACCCTATCAAAAAATGGGGCACAGAGCTAAACAAAGAATTCTCACCAGAAGAAATTCGGATGGCCGAGAAACACCTTAAAAGATGTTCAACATCATTAGTCATCAGGGAAATGCAAATCAAAACAACCCTGAGATTCCACCTCACACCAGTCAGAATGGCTAAGATTAAAAACTCGAGAGACAACAAGTGCTGGCAAGGATGTGGAGAAAGAGGAACACTCCTCCACTGTTGGTGGGATTGCAAAATGGTAAAACCGCTCTGGAAATCAGTTTGGCGGTTCCTCAGAAAATTGGGCATGTTACTTCCAGAGGACCCTGGCATACCACTCCTGGGCATATACCCAGAGGATTCCCCTGCATGCAATAAGGACACATGCTCCACTATGTTTATAGCAGCCTTGTTTACAATAGCCAGAAATTGGAAGCAGCCCAAATATCCCTCAAAGGAGGAATGGATACAGAAAATGTGGTATATTTATACAATGGAATACTACACAGCAATTAAAAATAATGAATTCATGCAATTTGTAGGTAAATGGTTAGACCTGGAAAATATCATCCTGAGTGAATTAACCCAATCACAAAAGAATGCACCTGAAATGCAATCACTGATAAGTGGATATTAATGAGCCCAGAAGCCCTAAATACTCAAGACACAAATAGCAAGTCAAATGATTCCCAAGAAGAAGAAAGGAGAAGACCCTGGGCCTGTAAAGATTGCTTCCAGTTTAGTAAAGAAACCGAGGGGGGAGGGGGAATTATTGGGGAACAGATGGGGGGGAGAGGAACTATGGGAACTATGGTGGGTGGGAACTGGGAAAGGGGAAAGCCTTTGGAATGTAAACATAGAATATAGAAAATAAAATTAAAAAAAAAAAAAAAAAAAAAAAAAAAAAAAAAAAAAAACTCAAGAGACAACAAGTGCTGGCGAGGATGTGGAGAAAGAGGAACACTCCTCCACTGTTGGTGGGATTGCAAAATGGTAAAACCGCTCTGGAAATCAGTTTGGCGGTTCCTCAGAAAATTGGGCATGTTACTTCCAGAGGACCCTGGCATACCACTCCTGGGCATATACCCAGAGGATTCCCCTGCATGCAATAAGGACACATGCTCCACTATGTTTATAGCAGCCTTGTTTATAATAGCCAGAAATTGGAAGCAGCCCAAATATCCCTCAAAGGAGGAATGGATACAGAAAATGTGGTATATTTATACAATGGAATACTACACAGCAATTAAAAATAATGAATTCATGCAATTTGTAGGTAAATGGTTAGACCTGGAAAATATCATCCTGAGTGAATTAACCCAATCACAAAAGAATGCACCTGAAATGCAATCACTGATAAGTGGATATTAATGAGCCCAGAAGCCCTAAATACTCAAGACACAAATAGCAAGTCAAATGATTCCCAAGAAGAAGAAAGGAGAGGACCCTGGGCCTGTAAAGATTGCTTCCAGTTTAGTAAAGAAACCGAGGGGGGAGGGGGAATTATTGGGGAACAGATGGGGGGGAGAGGAACTATGGGAACTATGGTGGGTGGGAACTGGGAAAGGGGAAAGCCTTTGGAATGTAAACATAGAATATAGAAAATAAAATTAAAAAAAAAATTAAAACATAAAAAAAAAAAAAAAAAAAGATTTGTTGAGGTTGTTGCTCTGGTGTTGAGTTTTTCGTTTTCCTTTGTTTTGACACTAGCTCTTTCAACTTACCACAATGTCCCGTTTCACCCGTGTTGTAGCATGTCACAGGATTTCTTTGCTTTTTAATGCTGAATGATTCCATTGTGTATACACAGCGTTTTGCATATCCATTCAACCATCCATGATCATCAGTTTGCTTCATGTAAATAGTGATGATACCAACACAGGTGTACAAGTATCTCTTGGATAGCCTGGTCTCAATTCTTTTGTAATATTACTTTTTTTATTGCTTCTTCAAATCAAGTACAATAGAATCAATGGGTATTTTGTTCATTGAAAATATGTTTAAATACACTTTTGTTATTTATAATTTTGAGTTTTGAATTGTTTGCTGATTACATTAGTGTCTTATATAAAATATGTTTTTATATTGGGATCATTCTCTTATCTATTATTATATTTGAATTTTCGTGCAAAAAGAGCAAACTGGTTTCTTTTTAGTGTTAGATTCTTGAGAGTATCTTTACTTATTAATTTGTGGCTGGTTTCTTCATATGTAAAAATATGAAGCTCGAATAAAGATAGTGTGAGCTTATTTTAAATGAACGGAGGAATGTCAGTTAGCCACGTTCCTGTCGAGTTGCACACTTGTTACTTTGTGTAAGTTAAAAATTTTGCTTTTAGCTTTCTTAGAGGAAAACACAATGAACTACAAAATTTAAACTGTCAGTTAAAAGCAGCAATGGGAGATAGATTTCCCTGGATCTAGGTCAATAATAACTTTTCTCTGGATTGGGTATGTTGGTGCATGCTTTTAATCTCAGCACTTGGGAGGCAGAGGCAGGTGAATCTCTGATTTGAGCCCAGTCTGGTCTACAAAGCAAATTCTAGGACAAGCAAGGCTAAAACAGAGAAACCCTGTCTTGAAAAACTAATAATCACACTAATAACTTTCTCTGAGCCCAGTATCTTAAACTTATTTCACTTATTAACTTTTGCAGTAAGATGAATGCAACTGGAAATAATATATTAAGCAAATATATTAATCCTGCTTCAGACAGAAAAATATCCATGTGTTTTCTTAATAGTGATTTCTAGATTTTATATAGATAAATAAAATCAGGTATAAGTACACAATACATATATGTACATATAGCATATATAGGTGTATATATACATATATAAGAAAACACTATCTAGAGGAACAAAGGGGTCTAGTGGAATGAGGAAGAACAGTGAGAGAAAGAGCAAAGGAGTCTGGGAGTCTGGGGGAAATACTCAATGTGCATTGTATACCTGTATGAAAATGCCCTTATATAAAACAGTACTATGCACAGTTAATATACACAATGAAATTTTTTAAATGAATTTCAAGAACAAGACATGAAATAATGCATTTCATTAAAATGATGTGAAGAAAGAAAAAACATTGAAATATTCTGAGTGGGGCAAGAACATCAACTGACAATGGAAAATCCATTCGTGTTTATGTTGGATATTAAATCAAAACATTAGTCTATATTTATGTTTTTCCTTTATACTACAATAGCATTCCATAAACTACAGTCCCTTTCCAAACTTTGTAATTTTAAACCCATGCCTTTTTATAATAGTGATTAGTACTTGAGAGTCATCCCAAGTTAATAGAATTAACGAATCCAAAAACATTTTGAGCTTTATACAAGTTATTATAACACAGAAAAAAATGGTCTCCCTGTTCTTATATCTACAATGTACCCTTCTTAAACTTTGTGACCACAAATGTAGTTGTATGAAAGCATATCTAAATACATTAAGGTCAATGTGTTTGATTTGGGTTTTATTATTGATATTTGTGGCTTTTGTGTCTTCATTTATTTGTTAAGGCAGTATCACTTATATCTTAGGCTAGCCTCAAACTTGTTCTGTAGCATAGGATGGTCTTTAGATTAGAATTCTGTTGCTTCCACCACCCAAGAAGAAGTATGTGCCAGTAAGCTGAGCTCTTCCAGACAAATTTAAAAAGCTATTGGTGCCATCAAAAGACGTTGGATCCTAGTCATAATTTTATGATTAATCTTACAGTAAAGTACTCTGAAATAACTGCATATCCAGAATAGTGCATCAGATCTCCTGGAACTAGAGTTACAAATGATTATCAACCACTATTTGGGAGTTGGGACTCAAACCTGGATCTTCTAGAAGGGCAGCAAAAAATCTTAACCACTAAACAATCTCTCCAGCCCACTACATATAAACTTATCTGTAAAATACTGCCTAATATGTTACTCATTATCTCATTATTGATCAGCATAATGATTATGAATCAAACTTTGAAGAGACCATTATTCCTCATCTCAACAACTGGTGTAAAGAATTTCCCATTCAACATGGCAGTGATGTCTCACGCCTTTAACCCCAGTACTCAGAAGGCAGAGGCAAGGACATCTCTGAGTTTGAGGCCAGCCTGGTCTACACGGTGACTTGCAGGACAGCCAAGGCTACACAAAGAAACCCTGTATCAAAAAAATTAATTTTCTTTTCTTTATTTCTACAAAGACAAACATTAGGGATTTGTATGTAGTAAAATGTGGTTTGGAAAAATTACTACTATCTTTCTCTTGCTCTTTTATTTTGGATTATAAACAATATTTAAATTTTTATCTCTTAAAAGTTATTACATTGAAAGGAACTTTAAATATTTAGTCAAATGAAATGGACTGTAATAAAACAAGCAAAAAATAACAGTAATTATCCTAAACTTAGTTTTTCTTGCCCTCAACAATATCATTTGTTAAGGGAATAAAAGTTTCATCTAATGAAGTATCTGGAGTGAACAAGAGAAAATACAGAGTTTGGGGACATTGGCAAATAAATGGGTGAGATTCAACTGACTGGATTGCATAAGACATGAGTTCACGTGGAAATTATTCTTTTAAACAAGGGAATGGTACCAGGAAATTGTCGGATATTTTAATGTGGAAACTACAGTACCATCAGCAAATATATTTTAGATCATAATGCTTAAAATTATTATTTAATTTCCACTTTGAAATTTAGCAATGTAGACAGAAAGCACATGTATTCTGTAACTTTGTCTACAATTATTTGTGCAGAGCAAGACACTTGAAAAGCGTTGAGAGCCCATGTTAAAGTGACCAGACTTTCCATGCTCATCTATGATTTATGAGGCACTTAGCTCCATCCCTAACACCACCACTGCACAAAATTAACACTAATAGTACTGGATTTTTAAGAAGTGTTCTACCACGTAAATAAAAGAATAGAATAATTTGTACAAACATTGTTTTCTAGCTCTATTTTGCAGCTGCAAATACTAGAGAATTTGAAGAAAAAACAGTTTGTTGTATGTCATTGAACACTCTGAATACATTCTAAGTTCCATTTAAAAAATGACTTAAAAAATAAAAGTTAAATATAAAAAGAAATTTGAAGCCATAGCTCAAATTTGGACTTACATTACCAGAAAGATCTGAATTTACTTCTGCGTGGTCACTTCTTTCTGCTATGTTCAAACCTGGGGATAGACCCGGGCTGAAGGCCATGAGGTCGGTCTTGGGCGGACCCTCTCCAGAGCACACCCTCTGTCGCCTCTGCTGCGAGTATGACCAGCTCCCCACCGCGCTGGAGCACACCAGCATGGGCTTCCCTGGAGCACAGGCTCCATTGGTGGGCGTTGCCGAGCAGCGCAGCGCTGTGTACAGAAGCAACGTGAGCACCAACAGGCTGGACACAGCACAGATGGCGATGATCAGGTACACGTTGACATCCACCAGCGACGCCTGGGAACCCACTGCACCGGTTAATACAGGCAAAGAGGCTTTCTGAATTGGACTGCTTTCCACCAGAGATACCAACACGGTAGCAGTAGCAGTCAGCATTGGCTCACCATGGTCCTTCACCAGCACCAAGAGACGCTGTCGTGGAACATCGACCTCATCTAAGGAGCGTGTGGTGCTGATCTCACCAGTGTACAGACCCACGCGAAACGGGTTGCGCGCACCACCTGTAGGGGTTTGTAGTTCATATGACAGCCATGCATTGTAGCCAGAGTCCGCATCCACCGCGCGCACCTTCGTCACCACATGCCCTGCACCCACTGTCCGTGACACAAGTTCGCTCACTGAGCTGCCTGTGTGAGGTCCCAGCAGTGTGGGCGCATTGTCATTCTCATCCAGCACAAACACCTGCAGGGTCACATTGCTGCCCAGGGCAGGCACACCAGCATCCAGCGCGCTCACCTGGAACTGCAGCAGCTCCAGCTCCTCGTGGTCCAGAGGCTGCAGCGCGAACACCTTGCCGCTCTCCGCGTGCACAGACACATAGCTCGACAGCAAGCGCTCGCCCACCCTCCGCTCCACCAGAGAGTAGGACACCAGCGCATTCTCCTGCGCGTCCGCATCCATGGCTGACACCGTGAAGATGTGCGCGCCAGGCGGGTTGTTCTCCTTCACGAACACCGTGTATTCGGGCTGCGCGAATGCAGGAGCATTGTCGTTCACATCCGCCACCTGCACAGACACGCAGGCCGTGGCCCAAAGGGAGGGAGATCCTCCATCCCGAGCTGTCACCATCACTTTATAGTCCGCTGTGGTCTCTCGGTCCAATGCACTGTCCAGCACAAGCGAATAATAATTCTTGAAGGTGGACACCAGCTTGAAGGGGACACGAGGACTCAGGGAGCAGGTCACCTGCCCGTTGACACCTGAGTCGATGTCGGATACCTTGATGAGTGCGATGACAGTGTTAAGTGGAGCGTCCTCTTTGATAGGCAAAGACAAGGATGTGATCGCCAGCTCTGGCGCATTATCATTTATATCCAGGACTTTCACCAAAACCTTGCAGTGATTTGACATGGAGGGAGTCCCTTTATCAACTGCCTTTATTTGAATTTCGTAGGATTTTGTTTTTTCATAATCTAGATCACCGATCACTCTAATTTCTCCTGAAACAGAATCCACGTTGAACTTTTCTTGAATGTCAAGAGAAATGTCATTGCCAAAGGAAAACACAACTTCACCATTGACACCTTCATCAGCGTCAGTGGCATTTAACGTGGTCACTAATGTTCCATTTACTGTAGATTCTACTAACTGTGCCCTGTAGATGGCCTGGTCAAACACTGGGGCGTTGTCGTTAACATCGAGCACAGTAATCTGCAACCGAACTGTCCCCTCCAGCTCTGGCTTGCCCCCGTCAGTGGCTGTCAGTAATAATTGAAGTTCTGGTGTTTCTTCTCTATCCAAAGATTTTCTCAGTTCAAGCGAAAGGGATTTACTGAGTTCATCTGTCGTCTCTACCTTCAAAGAAAAGTAATCAGTGGGGCTCAGCGTGTAAGTTAGAAGAGAATTGGCACCAATGTCTGCGTCCACGGCGCCCTCTAGTGGAAACCGTGAATCTAGTTGTCTGTTTTCAGGAATAAATATCCTTTGTTCTGAGCCTTTGAAAACCGGTGGGTTGTCATTAATATCTTTAACCTTCACCTCCACGTGGAAAACCTGCAGCGGCCTGTCCACGATCACCTCCAGGTGGATGCTACACTCCGCGCTCCGCCCGCACAGCTCCTCCCGGTCGATCCGAGAATTCACAAACAAAATGCCATTCTGCAGATTTACCTCCAGAAGGTCCCCGCGGTCCTTGGACGCCACCCTGAACAGGCGGGGCACCAGCTCCGCCAGCTCCAGCCCCAGGTCCTGCGCGATGCGGCCCACGAAGGTGCCGTGTTTGGCCTCCTCCGAGACTGAGTAATGGAGCTGGCCGCTCCCTGCCTCCCAAGCTGCGAGAAGCAGAAGCGAGAACAAGAGCAGGCACCGGGCTCTCAGGCCTCGGAGCCTGGAAAACAGCATTGCCAAAGGACTTCACCTTTCGTATCGCTGTCACTCCAAGATCATAGTTTGCAACTTCATGCTTTCATGTCATTTGTCTCCTCACCATTTTTATCCTTTCTCCGCTGGTGGCGAAACGAACCTTCCTCCCTTCCTTGCTAATTATTACTGCTTTATTTCCACCTTCAAGACTTTGTGGTATACAGCGACACCATGTGGATAATGTAGATTTTACATTCAACAATGGTCTGCAATTTTGCTATTTCCAGCACATCTGAAATTGCAATTCATCGATGACATAGAAAGTTCTAGCAAAAAAAAAAATAGCTAATATAAATATCAGAAGATAATCTAGTATAGAAAATACAATAACCACCATAACGTGTCCCATATTTTCATATAATTTGGTTTACTGCAAATCATTACCCCACTCTAACAATTACATGCATATGAGTGGATCTGCAATCCTTTAGAGTTTCAGTATACATGGAGCATTTATTCTGGACACATCCCTCTCCCTTAAGTTGATTATTATATATAGATGCTCAATTTAATATAAAATGGTATTGAACTTGTAAATGGCTTGCACATGTCCTTCAAACTACTTTATATAATCTCTGAATTATTTACAATATCTAAAGACATATAAAATGTAAGCAACTGTAAAACTAAATCCTTGGAAAATACATCCTTCCCATGTTCATCACAGATACAATGTTTTTTTAACTTTTCTGTTCATATTTGGTTACAGTCATGAAACCCATTATCTAGAGAGTTGCGTATATAGAGTTCTTAGCATGGAACTAAACATGAAAATATACAAATCTCCACATACCTACTCTATAGTTTCTTCTCTCCAAAGTTATAAGAAAGTGTAAAAATAAAAACAGCTGTTTGATGTTCTTGGAAATTGTCTCGAGGGTATAAAATTCTTTATTGAAATTCAATTGCTTCAGCTAATTAATGAAAGAGCTTCATATAAGACAAACAAAAAAACAACAGACACATGACAAGAATAGTCCTGAAAGCAATGGGGGAAAGTAAGGAATGCTTTTAGTCTCTGGTCGCAGAGTCTATGGCCTTGACCAGACTTAAGAAGTACACTACGGGGCTGGAGAGATGACTCAGCAGTCAACAGAACTGGCTGCTTCTCCAGACAACTCGGTTTCATTTCCCAGCATCCACATGGAAGCTCACAACTGCCTGTAACTCCAGCTCCAGGGCATGCAACCCCCTCACACAGACATAAATGAAGGTAATAATACTCCAAAACACATAAAAATATATAAATATAAGTTTTAAATAAGGAAGTATTTTACAACTGAGCTACAATCCTAGCCTCACAAAAGAATAAAGCCTGAGATAAGACAGGCAGAGGACAGAACATATGCTTAAAGATGAGGGAATTTTTATACCTTAACTGTTAACCCAAATAAGACTAACAGCCACTTTCCAGAAAAGGCAATATTGGCTAGAAGGCAATGTGATAGCACTCTCTGCAGGAAAGAAGTGTCAACAAAATATCTATAACCATATTTCAAAAAAAGTCAAATAATATTATATGTACACCTCAAGAAAATAATTGTAATTCCAGTAAATTTCTGGGAGAAACTAAAATCAAAGAAGCATTACAATATTCTTAAATTGTTTAATGAGAAAAGCTATCAACTCACAAGTCTAGATGCACCAAGAAAAGGATTCCCAAATGAAAGGGAAATGGAGACCTTTTCATGTGCTTCAAAGTATGGTAATCTGTTATTGGTACAGCTACTTCAAATAATCACGAAAGGGTTTCTAAGTAGAAAGAAATAGATGTAAGAAATTATCTTGAAAGATCAAAAAAAGAACCTGAGTATGGTGCTCTGTGTCTTTAATGCCAGCACTCAGGAGTCAGAGACAGGCAGATCTCTGAGGCTACAGAGCAAGTTCCAGGAGAACTGCAGCTACTCAGAGAAACCCTGTCTAGAAAGGAAGAAAGAGAGAGAGAGAGAGAGAGAGAGAGAGAAGAGAGGAGGGAGAAAGGAGGGAGAAGTAGGAAGGAAAGAAGGGAGGAGGGAGGGATGAAGACAGGGAAACAAGAGGAAAGGAAAAGTACAGCACACAAATATGTATAACACAAACATTTCTTGGCTTTCTAGACTCTGCGTGGTAGTCATAACACTTGGATGAAATTTTAAATTAATATAGAGGAAATACTCAAGGCAATTACATTATTGAAATGTAAAGGTAGAGGAATGAAAATGAAGTAAATATTCTAAATTTCATGTACCTGTTGAAATAATCACACACTTCATCACAACTTTCTTAGTAAACTGATGAGATGTATATAGGATATAAATACATAAATGAACCAATAAGATCTATATGAAAGTGAGACAACAAAAAACTAAACGTAAATAAAAATGTAATTCAAAGATATGTTCAAAAGGTTTAAGGAGATAGCTCAGTGGTTAGAAGTGTTTGCCATGCAATTTGATGACTATAATTCAAATCCCCAGAAGTCATGTAAAAAAGCAGATGCAACAATACAAGACCACCTAATCTTACATATGCGGTGATGGATAGGTACCCTGCTCTAGAAAAAGTACAAAATAAGACTGACACTCAAATTTGTTCCCTGACCTCTATACATGTAAATTCCCATACTCATATACACAATCACACACAAACATACACACACACACATGAATCAAGAATGTTTTATTGGCAAATGGGTATATATAAATCAATCAAAAAATAATATAAAATAGACCAAGCAAAATTTGACATATGTGCAAAAGCAATCAACTGCACAAAGGACAGCCTTTCAATAAATAGTATTAGATAGGGGAGTGGGAAGGGATGTTTGGGATAAATAAAACCAAACCACACTATACATAGATGAAATTGTTAAAGAATGAATAAACAATTCTCAAAATCAGAAATATTGTTTAAGCAATTGGATTCTCAAAGGCAAAATACAACCCCATAATACAAACAATTATGGCACTAAATCAGGTGGCTCAGAAGTTAAGAGCAGTGGCTTCTATCTCAGAGTACTTGGGTTAAATTCACAGCACCCACATGGGGGGTTCAACCATCTATAACTCCGTTTAAATACTCTCTTCTAGCCTCCTAGAACAGCAACACACCCAAGTGGCATATATGCAGCCAAAACACTCATATTCATAAAAATAAAGTAACTTTGAAAAACTAAGTAGTTAAAGCAAACAAATAAATAAAAACACATATATTGCACTAAGATTAATTCTAAACATGTCACAAACTTAAAAATAACACATAAAATTCTAAGATTTTTACAAACTAAAATATATAAGATAATGTCTCGGATCTGAAGGTAAATAAAGATTCTCAGACTTGACACGAGAAGTCCAATGTATAAAAGGAAATACTGATATTTAGAAAACAATTTCACTCTGAAAATTGTTTTAAAAGATGGGAGCAGAGCCAAAATTTACTAGGTTGATGTACACAGTCAAGAAAGCACTTGTAGCTGGGCAGTGGTGGCACACACCTTTAATCCCAGCACTTGGGAGGCAGAGGCAGGCAGATTTCTGAGTTTGAGGCCAGCCTGGTCTACAGAGTGGGTTCCAGGACAGCCAGGGCTATACACATGCACATGCATGGATGCATATGCAGGCAAAACATTCTTAAAGGTAGAATAAAAATAAAAATAAAACAGTCAAGCAGGTTGTGGTGGCATATGCCTTTAATTCCAGCACAAGGGAGACAGAGACAGAATATCTGTGAGTTTGAGGATAGCGTTGTCCTCTCTCTCTCCCAAATAATGATGCAGAAATTATTTTTATTTATGTTTTGGCCTTATAACTAAGCATTTCCCACTTGTAACTCAATTATTCCATTTATACTTATCTAAGTTCTGCATGTGGCTAGTTAGTTGCTTCTCCGTCCTGGCCTTCTTCTTCCTTCATGTACAGATGGCTGAATCTCTGATGTCTGACTCTTTCATCAAGTTCTTGTCTGTCTCTAGAAGTCCCACCTAACTATTCTGCTTTTTGCTATATGCCATAAGCTTTTTAATTCAACCAATCAGAAGGTGGTAGACCACACTGTTTACAAAACACTAAGGCAGGAAATGCATAATAATACAAAATTCTGGCCTATAATCAGATCTCTACTAGTTCAGAAATCAGCATTTGAATAATACAATGACAACTCTTAACTCCCTCTTTTAGTCAAATAAAAGGTTTAAAAATATATTATTGTATATATACAATATGAAGAATCATGAAAATATCAGGTAAGAATTACATTCACAATGTCCACTCCATTTGTATTTTTCAACCTTAGAGAAAAATACTCTCTCATATCTTGGAGAGTCTAAATTTCTGTACCTAATTCACTTTCTACCAATACTTGCATTTATCTATCTACCAATACTTGCATTTATCTACCTAAAAATATCTTTTTAGTCCTTAAAACATTTTCTTAAATCCTAAATAACTTAAGCTTACTTGTGAGACTATAACTATATAGTCTTCCCCATCAGAGACCTGAGAAAGATAAATATTACCTGAGTAAAAAGGAAGTGTAGCACAAGCGACTTCCAAAATTGTACAATTATAAAGGTTACTAGCTGCCTGAACAGTAATCCAGTTTCTCACAATGCTGGAGCATCCATCCTTAGCCTACTGGCCCAGTATATCAGATATACATTTTTGTGAAGCAGGAATGATGGAAGACTTGCCTAACTTGTCCTGGAAAGGTTCAGCAGTCAATTTCCTCTATACCCTGTTTGTCCACTGTTTGGACAGCATGTGGTCTGCTTTTGAAGCAAGGGCAATTTTTGACTTGTAGCTAACTTCTCTACATTTGAAGAAAACACCATAAGAAGGTTCTTTGATTCTCATCATGTTCTTTGAAGAAGTATGGGTGTGCTACCAGGAGTAGTCTCATCTTGTAGGGTGCAGGACATGGGGAAATAAAGGACTGGGGAACCCGTGTCCCACCAGAGCTCACCAACACTGGATGGGCGGACATGGAAGACTGTGCAGGACTGCCATTGGGCCATGAGAGGACGCTCATGGAAAGGGGGGAAATGCACAGTCTCAGGGATCCCTGAGCCCCACAGAGGTCAGGGACAACAGGTCTTAGCTCTCAGGCCACTCATGTGGGCAAGTTCCTGCTTGGGCCAGTCCTTGGTCTAGTCTGGCAGCTGCAAATGCTAGGAAGCAATCTGTTGGTTTCAGTGTTTTATTATAGAAGATTAGAGTGATAGAGGGGAGGTAGAGGAGTAGAAGCCAGCCATGGCCATGTGGAGAGGGGAAAGGGAATGGAGAGAGCTGGGGGGCATCAGGGACCAAGAGACAGAGACAGGAGAGTGGGAAAGTAAGAGAGAGAAGGAGCCAAGAAGTCTCTTTTATAGTGAGTGGCTACCTGGCTATTGTCACGCAACTGTGGGGGTGGGCCAAACCTGGCTATAGCCAAGTGACTGTGGAGGTAGAGCCCAGCCAGAATACTAGGGGTCTGGGGCGTGGCCCTTCATGACTGATGGACACAGAATTATGGA
Organism: Apodemus agrarius; assembly: GCA_964023405.1. NCBI lineage: Eukaryota > Metazoa > Chordata > Mammalia > Rodentia > Muridae > Apodemus > Apodemus agrarius. The sequence goes on along the minus strand of OZ030021.1, from coordinate 26,626,664 downwards.
GTTGAGGGCCTCATGGTGTCAGCCTAGTGTCTGGGAGCATGGACAAACAGCCTTCCATCCTTCGTGGATTAAGCCCACTGGGTCGCTGGGGTTTAAACCTAGCTCAACCAAAACACAGACTGCCTTTCACGGTCTGACAGATAGCCGTAATTTCTAATAAATGTGTAATTACAGAATCGACCTTTTCAGAACTAAAAGCAGTTGCCCATTAAAATCCTGAGTATATATCTATGGTCCTGTGCACGTACATTAATTTTCCAAACTCTAAAAAATGAAACATGTCTATTTAACAAATTTTTTATCTTTGGGTATCTTGGAGTACTCCTGCGGGTAATGGACCTTTGTTATACAAATACTAAGTAGGATGTTTCCTTATAATTTCCTTTGACCATTGGCAAGTGATAGAAAAAATTCTTTCTTCAAACCTTTGCTGTTGTCATGGTGTTTCTTATGAAATTCTAAAGCTTCTAGCACATTTCCTATTAATACCTGATGAATTTCATCATTATCTCATGCCAGAAGGCCTAGTAGATCCATATGGGATTTATATGTGTTATATGCAATGGGTGATTTCTGCTTCTGGTTACTTGTAATAGAATAAATAGTGAAGTTAATTCTGAGTCATCATAAATAAATAAATAAATTCAATAGTCTCTATATGCAAAACAACTCTTTCTGTATATTAAGAGTCAGTAACTACATAAAGAGATTCAGGAAAATCTAATGATACCATAAGACTGACATATAACTCTGCTTTGTGAACTGAATTATAGGGCTCTGAGTCACTTTACTTACTTTTAATCTATAACCTGCCATTCCTGATTTATTCACCAGTATAGAACATAGGAGTTCCAAAATTGGTGTCCCTTTTACTACATGAGAAACAATGTTTCTTTTTTTTAATGAAGTCATCTGCTTTTGAGGTACTTGTTGTTAATGTCTCAAAAAAGATTTCTGCTAGCTCTTTGCCAATGTTCATTTTCTTCCCTTAATGAAGCAATTTCAGCATTAGTAAAAGGCACTGCAATTTTTGACCAGTCTATTCCTTCTAATTGACAAAGTTAAATTTTTCTATTTAGAATCAATTCAGAAATCTTTCTATGTAACTCTTTGCTTTTTACTCTGTGTGCTTAAAAATATCCATTCTAACAAGACCATCCTCTGCTGCGTATGTGTCTGGAGCCATGGGTAACTCCATGTGTACTCTTTGGTTGATGGTTTTTTCCCTGGAAGCTCTAGGAATATTGGGTGACTCATGCTGTTGTTCCTCCTGTGGCTCTTCGAACCCCTTAAGCTCCTTGAGTCCTTTCTCTAGCTCCTCCACCAGGAACCCTGTGCTCAGTTCAATAGCTGGCTGAGAGTGGCCCCCTCTGTATTTCTCATGCACTAGCAGAGCCTCCCAGGTGACAGCTATATCCAGCTCTTGTGGGAACAGGTAATAGTGTCTGGGTTTTGTAACTGTACATGGGATGGATCCCTGGGTGTGACACCAATGGGAGGAGAGGTCCTTAGTCCTGGAAAGACTAGAGGCCATAGTGTAGAGAGGAATACCAGGACAGGGAAGTGGAGAAGGGTTGATTGGGGAAGGAGAAATGGCTTATGGGATTTTGGGGGCAGGGGGAAGCCAGGAAAGGGAACAACACTTGAAATATAAATAAAGAATATAACTAATAAAAATAAAGTCAAAAATATCCATTCTAAGATATTATCTTCCCTCTGCATAAGAATTCCTATGGAAGAATGAATAGAAGGGAAAATAACTAAAATACAATCTCGTTTTGAATCCAAATAGTCTATATGTCCATCCTACAATTTTTTAATGCCAGAACCAATTCTTTTTCAGCCTCAGCTGATATCTCTAATGGACTATTTAAGTCTGTATCGCCTTGTAAGGATTGAAATTACTTCACTCTTGAGTAGTCAACCCAATTATGGGCCTTAGTCAATCAATCTATCCCAACAATTCTTATAAACAAATAAATGAATAAATAATAAGTAAATGAATAAATAAATAAATAAATAAGATGGTATGCTATTGAAAAAGATACCTAGATACCATACTCTGACCTCCACATATGCCCACACCTGCACATTCATATGTATATATCCACATTAACATGTACATGTTATAGAATCATACACAAAAAAATGAAAAAAGAAAAAGAAATTTTGTATCACCATGTTTGTGGTAAGTGAAATCTCAGCACTTAACATGAAGAAGGGGAAGAGGATCAGAAATTGAAGATCATTTTTGGCTACAAAGTGAATTAAAGACCAGTCTGGAATATCTGGAGCCACAACTCATGATGGATAGAAGAAAGGAAAAGAAAAGGGGGACTCATTTACACACTGTGATTTGATCCTGGAACTTAAGTTCAGAATTCCCATCCAAAAAAATTGTTGCATAAAAAGTTTACCCAGATCCTGTGATACAGACCACCCCACTACACACACACACACACACACACACACACACACACACACCAAGAAACAGCTTGATGCCCAGGAGTTTGGACAACCATAGGCCAAGAGTTGAGTCCATCCTGAGCCAATACCTGGACTAACTGGGACTACCAGACCCAGAAGACACAGGACCTCCTGTCCTACTGGACGCACACCTTTCTTCTGGTTCATATATGTGCCCAGAAGCAGATCCCATGCTGCTCCAAAACCCCAACCACACTTAGAGACAGCTGAACTTCCAGGAGTTCTAACACAGGAGGCTCACAGATCTGGTCCTCCAGATCTCCTCCCATACCAAAGGACACAAGGAGTCCCAACCTAACCAGGCTCACAGAAGGGTCAGACTCCAGTCACAGACAGCAGGGCCAGTTAACTCCAGAGATAACCATATGGCAAGAGGCAAGTGCAAGAACATAAGCAGCAGAAAAAATGCCACTTGGCCACATCAGAAGCCAGATCGTCCATCACAGCAATCCCTGGATACCCCAACACACCTGAAAAGTAAGATTCAGATCTAAAAGTCCATCTCATGAAGAAAACAGAGGACTTTAAGAAGGACACAAAAAAATCCCTTACAGAAATACAAGAGAACACAGGTAAACAAGTAGAAGCCCTTAAAGAGAAAACATATATATCGCTTAAAGAAGTGCAGGAAAATACAATCAAACAGGTGAAGGAAATGAAAAAAAAATCCAGAATCTAAAAATAGAAATTAGAAACACTAAAGAAAACATGAAGAAAGAAAACTGGGAGATGGCAAACTGAAGAAAGAGAGCAGGAGTCACAGATACAAGCATTACCAACAGAGTACAAGAGATAGAAGAGAGAGCCTCAGGCATAGAAGATACCTTAGAAAACATTGACACAACAGTCAAAGAAAATTCAAAATGCAAAAAGCTCCTAATCCAAAATATCCAGTAAATCCAGGATACCGTGAAAAGACCAAACCAAAGGATAATAGGTGTAGAAGAGAATGAAGATACCCTATTCAAAGACCAGTAAACCTTCAACAAAATCATAGAAAAAATTTCCCTAACCTAAAGAAAAAGATGCCCATAAACATACAAGAAACCTACAGAACACCAAACAGATTTGATCAGAAAAGAAATTCCTCCCATCACATAATAATCAAAACACCAAATACACAGAACAAAGAAAGAATATTAAAGGCAATAATGGGGAAATGAAAATTAACATATAAAGGCAGACATATCAGAATTACATAAGACTTCACAACAGAGACTCAAATGCAAGAAGATCTTGGGCAGATGTCATAAAGATCCTAAAAGAACACAAATGCCAGCTGAAGCCACTATTCCAAGCAAAATTCTCAATTACAATAAATGGAGAAACCAACATATTCCATGGTAAAAACAATATCTTTCCAATAATAAAGCCCTAAAGAGTATAATAGAAGGAAAACTCTAACACAAGGATGGAAACCACACCCAAAGAAAAAGCAGGAAATTAATATTTTTACAAGAAACCCAAAAGAAGATAACCATTCAAACACAACAAACAACAAAAATAACAGAAGGCAACAATCAAGGTCTATAATATCTCTCAACATCAATGGACTCAATCCCCCAATAAAAAGACATAGGCTAAGAGACTGGATATGTAAACAGAACCCAGCATTTTACTGCATACAGGAAACACACTTCACTGACAAAGGCAGAGACTACCTCAGAGTCAAAGGCTAGAAAAGAATTTTCAAAGCAAAGGATCCCAAGAAACAAGTTGGAGTAGCTGTTCTAATATCCAATAAAATAGACATTCTACCAAAAGCTATCAAAAATATGGTAAAGGGCACTTCATACTCATCAAAGAAAAAAATCTACCAAGATGAAATCTCAATTCTGAATATCTATGACCCAAGTTCAAGGGCACCCACATTTCTAAAAGAAATGTTACTAAAGCTCAAAGCACACATTGAACCTCACATGATAATAATAAGAGACTAAACAGAGACACAGTGAAAGTAACAGAAGATATAGATCAAATGGATTTAACAGATACCTACACCGAGTTGTGCTTACTAATCCTCTTTCTCCACAGTATTTGTGAAGTGATGCGAGGAATTAGTCATAAACCATGTCCTACCAGAAATAGTTTGTTCTCAGTTTGTATAGTGGGGTTGAGGTATGGTCCTTGTTCTGGACTGGTCAATCTGTCATTGGGTTGTTCAAGAGAATGTGCTCCCTTCTTTAATAGTAGTGGTGTGTGTGTGTGTGTGTGTGTGTGTGTGTGTGTGAGAGAGAGAGAGAGAGAGAGAGAGAGAATGTGTATGTTTGTGTGTGTGTGTGTGTGTGTGTGTGTGTGAGAGAGAGAGAGAGAGAGAGAGAGAATGTGTATGTTTGTGTGTGTGTGTGTGTGTGTGTGTGTGTGTGTGTTTCCCATTGTCATGTGCAAAGCTACTTTATGACTCCATGTTCTGGCCAATAAAATATAGACACAACTGTTTCTGACCTTCCCTTCTCTGAGAAACTGTCTTAACACACAGCAGTTATTTACACTCTTCTTTCAACCTGCTCTGGGCCACATACAAGGGAGTGATGAATGGACTCCAGCCATCCTCGAGGATCATAAAAACAAGATGGATACAAAGAATGAAAACCTGAAATAACCAGGAAAAATATGGGGGGGGTGCTCAGAGGGATTCATTTGACAGAAAATAAACAGTATGCAAATCTTTAAAAAAACAGATATCTACAGAACATTTCACCCTAAAACAAAAGAATATACCTTCTTCAAAATCAACCATATAATCATACACATGCATTCCATCAGATCACCATGGATTAAGGCTGGTCTTCAAGGACAACAAAAACAACAGAAAGGCCACATAAACATTGAAGCAGAATAACTCTCTACTCAATAATATCTTGATCTTGATCAGAAAAGAAATTTAAAAATTAAAGACTTTTCAGAATTTAACAAAAATGAAGGCACAGCATATCCAAACTCATGAGACACAATGAAAGCAGTTCTAAGAGGAAAACTCATAGCTCTGAGAGCCTTCACCAAGAAATGGTAGAGATCATATACTAGTAGCATAACAGCACACCTGAAAACTCTAGAACAAAAAGAAGCAAATATACCCAAGAAGAGTAGATGGCAGATATATTCAAACTCAGGACTGAAATCAATCAAGTATGAACAAAGAGAATAATACAAAGAATCAACAAAACTAGTAGCTGGTTCTTTGAGAAAATCAACAAGATAGACAAACCCTTAGCCAAACTAAGTAGAGGGCATGAAGACCGTATCCAAATTAATAAAATCAGGAATGAAAAGGGAGACATAACAAACAGAGAAAATTGAAAAAAATCATCAGATCCTACTACAAAAGCTCATACTCAACAAAAAATTGGAAAATGTGGATGAAATGGATAATTTTCTAGACAGATACCAGGCACCAAGGTTAAATTAGGATCAGATAGACCATCTAAACAGTCCAGTAACCCCTAAAGAAATAGAAGCAGTCATTTAAAGTCTCCCAACCAAAAAAGAACCCAGGACCAGATGGTTTTAGTGCAGATTTCTATCAGCCCTTCAAAGAAGACCTAATACTAATACTTCTCAAACTCTTCCACAAAATATAAACAGAAGTAGTACTACCTAATTCATCCTATGAAGCCACAATAGAAAGAGAACTTCAGAAGAATTTTACTTATGAATGTTGATAAAAAATACTCAATAAAATTCTTGCAAACTGAATCAAACAATCATTCACAAGGATCAAGTAGTCTTCATCCCAGGGATGCAGAGAGGGTTCAATATATGGAAATCCATCAATGTAATCCACTATATAGAGAAACTGAAAGAGGGCTAGAGAGATGGATCAGTGGTTAAGAGCACTGCCTGCTCTTCCAGAGGTCATGAGTTCAAATCCCAGCAAGCACATTGTGGCATACAACCATCTGTAATGAGATCTGATACCCTCTTCTGGTGTATCTGAAGATAGCTACAGTGTACTTATATATAATAAATAAATAAATTTTTTGAAAAAAAAACTCAAAGAAAAATACATGATCATCTCATTAGATGCTGAAAAGGCCTTCAACAAAGTACAATACCCATTCATATTAAAAGATTTGAAAAGATCAGAAATTCAAGGTGCATACCTAAACATAATAAAAGCAATACACAGCAAACAATGGCCAACAACAAATTACATGGAAAGAAACTTGAAGCAATACCACTAAAATCAGGGACAAGGCTGATCACTATCTATTTATTCAATATAGAACTCAACGTTCTAGCTAGAGCAATTAGACAACAAAGGGAGATCAAAAAGATGCAAATCAGAAAGAAAGACATCAAGGTATCACTATTTGTAGATGACATGATAGTATATTTAAAACAACCCCAAAAATTCTACCAAAGAACTCCTACAACTGATAAACAACTTCAGCAAAGTGGCTGGATACAAAATTAACTCTAACAAATCAATGGCCTTTTTCTACATGAAAAATGAATGGGCTGAGAAAGAAATTAAGGCCACAACACCCTTCACAGTAGTCACAAATAATATAAAATACCTTGGTATAACTCTAACCAAACAAGTGAAAGATCTGCATGACAAGAACTTCAAGTTCCTGAATAAAAAAAATTGAAACTTATCTCAGAAGATGGAAAGAGGGCTGGAGAGAGAGCTCAGTAGTTAAGAGCACTGACTGCAACTCCAAAGATCCTGAGTTCAAATCCCAGCAACTACATGGTAACAAGATCTAACTCTCTCTTCTGGAGTGTCTGAAGACAGCTACAGTGTATTTACATATCATAAATAAATAAATCCTTAAAAATATTTGACTGGGAGTAACCAATCAATTAAAAAAAGAAGATGGAAATATCTCCTATGTTCATGTACCAGTAGTATTAACATAGTAAAAATGGCCATCTTACCAAAAGCAATCTACAGATTCAATGCAATGCCGATCAAAATTTTAACACATTTTTCCCAGAGATAGAAAGAGCAATTCTCAACTTCATCTAGAATAACAAATAACCCAGGATAGCAAAAACTATTCTCAACAATAAAATAACTTCTAAGGGAATCATCATCCCTGACCTAAAGCTGTACTGCAGAGCAATAATGGTTTTTAAAAAAAACTCCATGGTGTTAGTACAGAGACAGACAGGCAGATCAATGGAATAGGACTGAAGACCCAGAAACAAGCCCACATACCTATGGTCATTTGATCTTTGACAAAGAAACCAAAAACCAGGGCTCCCGGACACCAGACAGATCTAACAGGCAGCGCCAGGTATGCAGACATAGCCCAAGTCTAACATTGCTTGTGTCTCAGCCTGTGAGGCATCTGCCTACACCCAGGGCCCAGGCATCTCTGGGGGCCATCTGTGTGCCAGCCCTATCAGGGGGCATTTGCCCTGCAGAGTGATCAGCACTTGGAAAAGGTCCCCACAGCATCCACCATCTTCACTCCCTGATGGAGCAGACAGGCAACAGCAGGTTCACAGAGAAAACTTGAGTATAACATTGCTTGGGGCAAGACACATCAGAGTTCCAAGGGCACCCAAGGGGAGGGAAGCTCATCAGTAATCTGTGTCAGGGGAAACCCAGTCATCCAGCTGTGTGGAAATAGCCTTACAGGCTCACAGGAGGTTCAAGCACCAGCAAGTGACAGCAAGGCCAACTAACTCCAGAGATAACCAAATGGCAAAAGGCAAATGTAGGAACATTACTAACAGAAATAAAGGCAATATGACAGCATCTGAACCCAAATCTCCAACAACATCAAGTACTGGATACCCCAACACAACAGAAAAACAAGATTTGGATTTAAAATCACTGATCATGATGCTGTTAAAGGGACACAAGAAGGACATAAATAAATCTCTTAAAGAAATACAGGAGAAAATGGATCAAAATGTAGAAGCCCTTACAAAGGAAACACAAAAATCATTTAAAGAAATTCAGGAGAATATGGATCAAAATATAGACGCCAATAAAGAGAAAATGCAAAAATCACTTAAAGAAATACAGGAGACTTGGGTCAACAAGCAGAAGTCAGGAAAGACAAACCGCAAAAATCTCTTAAAGAATTACAGGAAAACACAAACAGACAAGTGAAGAAACTGAGCAAAACCATCCAGGATCTAAAAACAGAAGTAGAAACAACTAAGAAATCACAAAGGGAGACAACTTTGGAGATAGAAAACCTTGGGAAGAAAACAGGAGCCATAGATGCAAATATCAACAACAGAATACAAGAGATAGAAGAAAGAATCTCAGATGCCGAAGATACCATAGAAACCATTGACTCAACAGTCAAAGAAATTGCAAAATGCAAAAAGCTTGTAACCCAAAACATTCAGGAAATCCAGGACACAATGAGAAGACCAAACCTAAGGATTATAGGTATACAAGAAAGCGAGGATTTACAACTTAAAGGGCCAGCAATCTTCAACAAAATTATGGAATAAAACTTCTCTAACATAAAGAGAGATGCCCATAATCATCCAAGAAGCCTACAGAACTCCAAACAGAATGGACCAGAACAGAAATACCTCCCATCACATAATAATCAAAACCCCAAATGTACTAAACAAAGAAAGAATATTAAAAGCAGTAAGAGAAAAAGGCCAAGTAACATATAAAGGAAGACCTATCAGAATTATACCAGATTTCTCACCAGAGACCATGAAAGCTAGAAGATCCTGGGCAGACTTCATGCAGACTTTAAGAGAACACAAATGCCAGCCAAAACTACTATACCCAGCAAAACTCTCAATCACCGTAGAGGGAGAAACCAAGATATTCCATGACAAAACCAAATTTACACAATATCTTTCCACAAACCCAGCCCAACAAAGGATAATAGGTGGAAAACACCAATACAAGGAGGGAAACTATACCCTGGAAAAAGCAAGATAGTAATGTTCTTTCATCAAACCCAAAAGAAGATAACCACTCAAATATAAAAATAACATCAAAAATCACAGGAAGTAATAATCACTATTCCTTAATATCTCTTAACATCAATGGACTCAGTTCCCAAATAAAAAGACATAGACTAACAGACTGGATAAGAAAACAGGACCTTACATTTTGCTGCATACAGGAAACACACCTCAGTGTCAAAGACAAACACTACCTTAGAGTAAAAGGCTGGAAGACAATTTTACAAGCAAATGGTCTCAGGAAACAAGCCAGAGTAGCCATTCTAATATCAGATAAAATTGACTTTCAACCTAAAGTCATCAGAAGAGACATAGAAGGTCACTGCTTGCTGGTCAAAGGAAAAATCCTCCAAGAAGAACTCTCAATTGCGAACATCTATGCTCCAAATGCAAGGGGACCCTCATTCGTAAAAGAAACTTTACTAAAGCTCAAAGCACACATTGCACCTAACACAATAATTGTGGGTGACACTTCACTCTCCTCAATGGACCGATCAGGAAAAGAGAAATTAAACAGGGACACAGGGAAACTAATTGAAGCTTTGGACCAATTTGATTTAACAGATATATATAGAGAGAACATTTCATCCTAAAATAAATGAATATACCTTTTTCTCAGCACCTCATGGTACATTCTTCAAAATCGATCATATAATTGGTCACAAGACAGACCTCAAAAAATATAAGAAGTGGCTGATTATAAAATAAACTCAAGCAAATCAGTAGCCTTCCTATACTCAAAGGATAAGCAGGCTGAGAATGAAATTAGGGAAATGACACCCTTCACAATAGCCACAAACAATATAAAGTATCTTGGTGTGACTCTGACCAAACAAGTGAAAGATCTGTATGACAAGAACTTTAAGCCTCTGAAGAAGGAAATTGAAGAAGACCTCAGAAAATGGAAAAATCTTCCATTCTCATGGATTGGCAGGATTAATATAGTTAAAATGGCCATCTTGCCAAAAGCAATATACAGATTCAATGCAATCACCATCAAAATCCCAACTCAGTTCTTCATAGAGTTAGAAAGAGCAATTCGCAAATTCATCTGGAATAACAAAAAACCAAGGATAGCTAAAAACTAGTCTCAACAGTAAAAGAACTTCTGGGGAAATCAGTATCCCAGACCTCAAGAGATACTACAGAGCAATAGTGTTAAAAACTGCATGGTACTGGTACAGTGACAGGCAGGTGGATCAATAGAATAGGATTGAAGACCCAGAAATGAACCCACACACCTATGTTCACTTGATCTAAGACAAAGGAGCTGAAAACATCCAGTGGGAAAAAATGATAGCCTTTTCAACAAATGGTGCTGGTTCAATTGGAGGTCAGCATGCAGAAGAATGCGAATTGAGCCATTCTTATCTCCTTGTACTAAGCTCAGCTCCAAGTGGATCAAGGACCTCCACATAAAACCAGACACACTGAAACTAGTAGAAAAGAAAGTGAGGAAAACCCTTGAGGACATGGGCACAGGGAGAAAGTTCCTGAACAGAATACCAATAGCTTATGCTCCAAGATCAAGAATTGACAAATGGGACCTCATAAAATTACAAAGTTTCTGTAAGGCAAAGGACATCGTCAATCAGAAAAAACAGCAACCAACACATTGGGAAAAGATCTTCACCAACCCTACATCCATCAGAAGGCTAATATCCAATATATACAACGAACTCAAGAAGTTAGACCCCAGAAAACCAAATAACCCTATCAAAAATGGGGCATAGAGCTAAACAAAGAATCTTCACCTGAAGAACTTTGGTTAGCTGAGAAGCACCTTAAGAAATGTTCAACATCATTAGTTATTAGAGAAAAGCAAATCAAAAAAATTCTGAGATTTTACCTCACACAAGTCAGAATGGCTAAGATTAAAAACTCAGGAAACAGCTATGTTGGAAAGGATGTGGAGTAAGAGGAACACTCCTCCACTGCTGGTGGGATTGCAAGCTGGTATAACCACTATAGAAATCATTCTGGCGATTCCTGAGAAAACTGGAAATAACACTTCTGGAATACCCTGCTATACCACACCTGGGCATGTACTCAGAGGATTCCCCGGCACGCATTAAGGACACATGCTTCATTATGTTCATAGCAGCCTTATTTATAATAGCCAGAAGCTGGAAAGAACCCAGATTTCCCTCAATGGAGGAATGGATACAGAAAATGTGGTATATTTACACAATGGAATACTACTCAGCAATTAAAAACAATGAATTCATGAAATTTTTATGCAAATGGTTGGAACTGGAAAATATCATACTAAGTGAGGTAACTCATTCACAAAAGAATACACATGGAATGCAGTCACTGATAAGTGGATATTAGCCCAGAAGCTCAGAATACATAGACCACAACCCACATATCAAATCATTCCCAAGAAGAAGGAAGGAGAGGGCCCAGGTCCTGGAAAGGCTTGATGCAGCATTGTAGGGGGTTTCCAGGACAGAGGAGTGGGAGGGGGTTGATTAGGAAACTGGTGGAGGGAAGATGACTTATGGGACTTAGGGGGAGGGGGAACTGGGAAAGGGAAAATCATTTGGAATGTAAACAAAGAATATAGAAAATAAATAATAAATAAGTAAATAAATAAATAACCTGTTTTAAAAAAAAGAAAGGAACAAAAAACTATGCATTGGGGGGAAATCCAGAACTTTCAACAAATGGTGCTGGTTTAACTGGCAGTCTGCATGTAGAAGAAAGAAAATTGATTCATTTTTATTTCCTTGTAAAAAGTTCAAGTCTGACTGGTCCCAAAAAGACTGGATCCAGCTTTGTAGGCGAGTACCAGAACAGGGTTGGAGAGTGATTGGGGAATGGGCAGGTGGAAGAGGACTTATGGGACATATGATGAGGGGGGAACTGGGAAAGGGGAAAGCCTTTGGAATGTAAACAAAGAATATAGAAAAAGTTTTTAAAAGCCAAAAAAAAAAAGTTCGAGTCTGTGTGAATCAAGTACCTCAAGGTAAAACCAGATGTGCTGAATCTAATAGAAGAGCAAGAGGGAAAGAGGCTGGAACACATCTGCACAGGGCAATATTTCCTGAAGAGAATAACAATGGCTCAGGACATTGACAAATAAGACGTCATGAAACTGAAAATCTTTTGTAAGGAAAAAAATATTGTCAATAGGACAAAATGGCAACCTAAAGATCTTTACCAACCTTGTATCTGATAGATAGCTAATATCCAAAATATACAAAGAACTCAAGAGGTTAGACTCCAAAAATCCAAAAAATTCAATTTAAAAATGGGATACAGAGCTAAACCAAGAATCTTAAGTAAGGAATCTCGAATGGCTGAGAAGTACCTAAAGAAATGTTCAACTTCCTTAGTCAACAAAGAAATGCAAATCAAAACAACCCTGAGATTCCACCTTACACAAATGAGAAAGGCTAAGATCAAAGACTCAGGTGACAGAAGATCCTGGTAAGGGTGTAGAGAAAGATATTCCATTGCTGGTGGAATCGCTTTGGCAATCAATCTGGTGGTTCCTCAGAAAATTGGAAAATAGCTCTACCTGAAGACCCAGCTACATCACTCCTGCACATATACCCAAAAGATGCTCAAACATATAACAAGGACATGTGCTCCACTATCTTCATAGCAGCCTTACTTAAAATATACAGAAGCTGGAAATAATCCAGATAGATGCCCCTCAGTGGAATAATGGATACAGAAAATGTGGTACATTTACACAATGGAATACTACTCAGCTATTAAAAATGATGACTTCACAAACTTTGAAGACAAATGCAATTAGAAAATATCATCATGATTGAGGTAACCCAGACTGTAGTGGCTATTCCTGGTTGTCAACTTGACTATATCTGGAATGAACTACAATCTAGAATTGGAAGGCTCACCTATGATCCTAATCTGGATTCTCAGAGATATAAGTTTCTGACCTGGATCTTAGCATGGAGATCTTGAAGCACAGTGGCTATGGATTCCAGTTCAAGATCATCTGGGATTAAAAGCATGGAGACACACACCTTTAATCTGGGCCACACCCTCTGCTGGAGACCTACAGCCTTTAATCTTGGCTACACCCTCTACTGGAGACATATATAAGGACATTGGAAGAAGGAAGATGGATTCTTCCTTGTTGACTTGCCTCGTGGTACTGAGAAACTGCTAGATCCTTGAACTTTCATCCACAGCAGCTGCTGACCATTATTGGGGAGTTGGACTACAGACTGTAAGTCATTGACAAATTCCCTAACTACATAGAGACCGCCCATACGTTCTGTGACTCTAGAGAATCCAGACTAATACACAGACCCAAAAGGACACACAAGGTATGTACTTACTGATGAGTGGATATTAGTCCAACATCTCAGAATAACCATGATACAACTCAAAGACCTTATGAAGCTTGACAAGAAGAAAGGCCAAAATGCAGATGCTTCAAACCCACTCAGAAGGGGAAACAAAATAATCATAGGAGATAGAGGGATGGAGGGAGCTGGTGGGAGATGGAAGGGGAAAGAAAAAGACAGGTATGGAACGAGACAGGAGGGAAGTCCAGAGAGTCAGGAGAATGAACAGAAATAATTAGCAGTGGGGGATGGGGAACTTGAGGAACCTCTAGAAGTCCCAGACTCCAGGGATGCAAAAGACTCCCAGGACACAATGGGGATGACATTAGCCAAAATACCCAACATCAAGGAGAAAGAACTGGAAGAGACCACCTCCAGTAAATAGACATGGTCCCCAGTGGAGGGATGGAGCCACCCACTCATCTAAAACATTTTAATCCAGAATTGTCCCTGTCTAAAGGACATACAGGGACAAAAATAGAGTGGAGGCTGAAGGAAAGACTATCCAGAGACTGCTCCACCATGCAATCCATTCCATCCACAGACACCAAATTCCAACACTATTGCTGATACCAAGATGTGCTTACAGACAGGAGCATGGTTCAGAGAGGCTTTGCTAACACCTAAGGCAGATGCAGATACTCACAATCATTGGTCCAAGCCCAGAGACCTCAATGGAAGAGATAGAAGAGCTGAAGGAGTTGAAGGGGATTGCAACCCCATAGAAAGAACAACAATATCAATTAACCAGACACCTCAGAGCTGCTATGGACTAAACCACCCACCAAAGAGTATAAATGGGCCAGTCCATGGCTGGTGCTACATATGTAGCAGAGGACTGCCTCATCTGACATTAGTGAGAGGAGAGGCCCTTGGTCCTCTGGAATCTTGATGCCCCAGAGAAGGAGGATGCTAGAGGGGTAAAGCAGGAGTGAGTGGATAGATAGAGGATCACTCTCTTAGAGGGAAAGGGGAGGAGATGGGATAGGGGGGTTCATGGAGGGGAGACCTGGAAAAGGGATAACATTATAAATGTAAACAAAAAAATAATTAATAAAAATTTTAAAAAGGAAAAAATGAATTAAAAAATCATCTATTTGTATAAATAACATCACTACAAGACAGTACATCTTTGTTAATAAAGAGAAAATCTGCCCAATAAGTGGGTTAATGCCCAGGAATTGTTATATTAATTTAGTAACAACAGGAAAGGCATATCAGCTGTAAGAATCAATCTTGAGAAGAGATTTTCTGAAAGCCTTGCAATTCAGAATTATCCATCACAGACCATGAAATATGTTCTGTGTCATTTGTATGTTTTGAGCCTTTACTTCTGACACAATAGGACAAAATGGCCTACATTTAGGATTACAAATCAGGATTAGGATTACAGAACAAGAAAGGACCTTCACAAACCTCTGCATCTGGAGCTAATATTCAAAATTTATAAATAACTCAAGAAGTTAGACATGAACAACCCAAATAACCCAATTAAAAAATAGGGAACAGAGATAAACAGAATTCTCAACAGAGGAATCTCAAATGGCCAAGAAGCACTTAAAGAAGTGTTCAAAGCCCTTTGTCATCAGGGAAATACAAATCAAAATAACTATGAGGTTCCATCGTATACCCCTCAGAATGGATAAGATCAAAAACTCAAGACTTATCACATGCTGGAGAGGATGTGGAGCAAGGGAAACATTTCTACATTGCTGGTGGGAGTTCAAATTTGTACAATCACTTTGAAAATTAATTTGGCAGTTGTTCAGAAAACTGGGAATAGTTCTACCTCATTCCTAGAAATATAACCAAAAGATGTCCCACTATACCACAGAGATACTTGCTCAACTATGTTCATAGCATCTTTATTTAGAATAGCCAGAAACTAGAAACAACATAGATATTCCTCATCTGAAGAATGGATGTTGTTCGTTTTCACAATAGAATATGATTCAGATATTAAAAACCAAGGCATCATGAATTTTGCAGGCCAATGGATAGAACATGAGAAATATCATCCTGAGTAAGTAAGGCAACCCTAAAGGACATGCATGATATGACCTTATGCATAAATTTCTATTAGCCATAAAATACAGGATACCCATATTATATTCCACATGCGCAAAGAAGCTAAATAAGAAGAAAGACCCAAGCAAGGATGCTTGAACCTCACTTAGAAGGGGGAATAAAATAGTGTTAGGAAGACAATGGAGGGAGGAAACTGGGTGGGTTTAGGCCTAGAAATGTGGCTCAGTCAATAAGCCAAGCAAGCAAGAGGACAAGGGTCCCACAAAAAAAAGCTAAGCATGGAAGCCTGAGATTAAATCTCAGTACAGAGAAAGTAGGGTCAAGAAGATCTATAGAACTCACTAGTCTGCCAGTCTAGCTGAATTAGTGATCTCAGTACAATGAGAGATCCGTTCTTTAAAAGGAAACAAGGTCAGGAGTTGTATTAGGTACTTTTCTATTATAATAAAACACCATGATGAAAGCAACTTATAGAAGGAACGATTTATTTGAGCATACTGTTCCATAGATATAAGCATTCATCACCATCGTGATGAAGGAAGCATGGTATCAGGAAGGACTGGAACTGGAGAAGCAAGCTGAGACCTCACATTTAAAAAAAAAACTTTATGTGAATGATATTTTACCTGCATGTTTTGTGTCTGGTACCCCAGGATTTCAGAAAGAGGCATAGGATCCCCTTGAATTGGATGGTTGTGAAATACAATGTGGATTCTAGTAAATGAAACAAAGTCCTTTTTGAGAACAGAAAGCACTCTTAACTGCTGAATTGTGGTGTATGTATACAATCAAGTACTTGGGAGAATGAAATAGGAAGATTGAGTAAGTGGTATAGTTCTGGGATGTAGTATGCTCTGATGAGTAGCTGTTCACTTATGGCTAACTGCATATAGTTACTTTCCAGATGAGGGGGAACACCATACTACTTAATGGCCCATACTAGACAAAGAGAAGCTAAAAACTGCCATGATGATAAAACAGAAAGATTTTATATCATTGACTAAGCTTACAGCTTTAACACATGAGCAAAAAAACACAATATAAGCCCAATCATGTACAAGGTTATAATGTTTCATTTTATTATAAATATATGTATGATAATACCATAAAATAATATACTTAATGACATTATAGTCATCTTAGTTTCTGTAAATGCATTCATTACTGTTCTTACAACAAAAAAAATCACCTATTGATGCTTCTCTTAAATGCATTAATATCATTAAACCACAGATAGATGTAATAATAAAATAAAGAACAGAAATTGTGTTTGGTACCACCATTGATAAAAAATAAAGAACAAATGGAGGAAATCAATATCAACAAATGTTGCTTCTTTGAATTTTCATTTTTTCCATAATGGTGTACTTGAGAGGCAAAGACAAGTGGATATCTGTGAGTTGAGTGTTGCCAATATAGTAATTTCTATGCCAGTTAGTGGTACATGATAAGATCCTGTCTCAAAATAAAAGTAAATTTGATCCATCAATTTGGATCCCTAATGCTCTGATAATATAAACCCTATTACAATGGAGAAGACTTGTTAGAAATAACCTTAATGAACATAAATGTAAGAACATTCAAGAACATACTAGCATAAAATTCCAAAAATGTCCCTGAAGAATATGAATGATGACAATTGTGGTTTGAATGAGAATAACCCTATAGGTTCATTTGTATAATTACTTGGTCCAAAATTAGTGTAACTGTTTACAAAGGGTTACAAAGTGTCCTTGTTGGAGGAGATGTCACTGGAGTCAGAATTTAAGGTTTCAAAGAGCCCCTGCCATTCCCAATTAGCTCTCTCTAATCATGGTTTTGATGCTAGATGTAAGCTGTCAACTACAATTGCAATATCATACCTGCCTGCCTTCCACCATTATTCCTGCCATGATGCTCAAGGACTTACCCTCTGAAACTGTAAGCTACAACAAACACTTCCTTCAATAAGTTTCCTTGGTTGTGATGTCTCTTCACACCAATAAAAATTTACCTAAGGCAATAACAAAGGAACTCAAACTTGTTTCAACATCTTAAAAACATATTAATAAAGTAATCTATGCTAATAAACATATAACCATATAGATAACCACAATAATTTTATATTTTGATTTTGGTATGTAAGAACTTGAAACAATGGTCTAGAAATCTAAGTGGTACTGTCATGTGATGTTCCTACATACAATTTTTAAATAATATTTTATTTAAATAAATAAAAATAGTGTTTCGTCTGAGTGTATCTCTATGTACTATATAAGTGTACCTGATGCATGTGTACACCAGGAGAGAATATTGGATATCCTAGGACTGGAGTTACAGATGGTTGTGAGCTGCCATGTGGGTGTGCAGAATTGAACCTAGGTCCTCAGAAAGAGCAGTCAGTCCTTTTAGGCACTGAGCCATCATCTTAGTCCCTCACAAATGAGGATTTAAAGATGCATCAAGGTAAAAATAAAGAGTAAAATGAATAACTAATGAAATTTGAATGAGGTCTTAGGAATGGATAAGAAAAATGTAGACTGCATAGGAAAATTAATAGAGTGGGTTTTCCTGAATCTGCAAATGTGTTAGTTTAGAATTTCAAATGTTTCTCCATTGCTTTAAGCTAAGAGAATATTTGTGGAAAAATATTTAGCTCCATATTTTACTTAAAACCATCTTTCACTAAATAAGAAAAATAAATCCTACCAAAAACATAAATATTATTGGCTTTTAGTTCCAACATGCCTCTGAATTGTACTCCATATCTGTGATAGCTAATTTTTTCAATATAATATAACCTAGAATCAACAATAAAACAAATACACATGTAAAGGATTACTTATGTTAGACTTTAGGGAAGTCTGCACAGAATTTTCTTGAATGAAATGTGACAATGCACTAAATTTGGGCAGCACCACTCCATTGGCTTTGGTCCCAAACTGTATGAAAAAGTGAAAACTAACAGCACAAATACTCATTTTCTTCTACTTCTTGACCATGTAATTAATGAGAACAGTAGTCTCAATCTCCTACTGCTTTGGCTTCCACATTCTGAGGTATAGGACCCTGGAATTCAGAGCCAGAATAAACACTTTCCTTCCTTCCTTCCTTCCTTCCTTCCTTCCTTCCTTCCTTCCTTCCTTCCTTCCTTAAAATGCTTTTTCAAGTTATTTTATTATAACAAAAAGAAAATATAACAAATACAGAAGAGTGGTAAAGGGGTCTGTGGCTATGATAAACCTGACCATGTATTGCTTAATCCTTTGGAACAGATTTGAGGGAAGAGTATAGAAGTATTTGGAATTGGGAACTATAATAGCACTTAAATACTGTAATTGGAAATTTGTCAGCCATTATGATAGGAACTGAGTATACCAGAAGGCTAAGAGAAATGCAGACTATGAAGGAATGTCTCATGAGGTTTCAACAGGGAAAAACCTCTATTGGGAGCTGGAGCCATTCATGTGTGACTTAAGTTTATAATATAATGACATTTCCACCCATGTCTTGAGAACTTGCATAAAGTTGAGTTTAATAATAAAGTATGTATTTAATTGGTAGTGGAAATCTGAAGAAAAGACTACAGACAGATTGTCACATGACTACTTCTGGATACACTAGTCCATGGATAAGGAAAAAAGGAGCAAAGAGTTGGGGCAAAATATATTTAAAAAATGTAGGTTGTCAGTGATAAAAAGAGTTGAAACAAGTTAAACTTTTAATCCAATAAATGTCCTGTAAAAAGATGCTGTAACTGTTAGAGACATATTGTTTCTGCATTTAAAAAAAATAGTGCCTAACATGGAACATTCATCTAGCAAAGCCTTCTGGTCGGGAAATTCAATCTTATTTGAAAAGAGAGCACTTGAACTGAAAATGTAAATGATAGAGGTTCTTATTCCTTGAAAGTAAACACCTAGAAAAGTATTCACCCTGAATTCATCACACAGGAGTGGATATAGCTATATATCAAGGTTGTCAAGCTACATTTTATGCTGGCAGCAGAAATAGCAGGAATCATACATACATATCAGTTCATATACATTAAAAGAACCAAAAATTGGCTCAGGGGTTAAGAGCACTGACTGCTCTAAAGCCCAGCTCTGACTCCAGAGGTCCTGAGTTCAAATCCCAGCAACCACATTGTGGATCATAACCATCTGTAATGGGATCTGATGCTCTCTTCTGGTGTGTCTGAAGGCAGCTACAGTGTACTCATATACATAAAATAAATCTTTAAGCTGGGCAGCAGTGACGCACGCCTGAAATCCCAGCGCTTGGGAGGCAGAGGCAGGTGGATTTCTGAGTTTGAGGCCAGCCTGGTCTACAGAGTGAGTTCCAGGACAGCCAGGGCTATACAGAGAAACCCTGTCTCGAAAAAGCCACACACAAAAAAAGAACCAAGATTGAGTGAATATAAGACTCTTACCCTTGAGAGGATATTTTGTGAAACTACAGAGTCAAAGCCTACAGGATGCTGAAGATGCCAGACAGTAGGGTTTCCTCCAGAGAACACTGAAGCCATAGTGGCCATACTTAAATCAAAGTCTAGGAGTACTACGGGAAGCATTTCTAGTAGGATTGCAAGCTGGTACAATCACTCTGGAAATCAGATTGGCAGTTCCTCAGAAAATTGGACATAGTACTAACTGAGGACCCAGCTATACCACTCCTGGGCATATACCCAGAAGATGCTCCAACATGTAATATGAACATGTTCCACTATGTTCATAGCAGTCTTATTTATAATAGCCAGAAGCTGGAAAGAACCCAGATTCCTTCAACAGAGGAATGGTATGGTATGTGTGTGGTATATTTACACAATGGAGTACTACTCAGCTATTAAAAACAATGAACTCATGAAATTCTTTGGCAATGGAAGGAACTAGAAAATATCATCCTGAGTGAGGTAACCCAATCACAAAAGAACACACATGATATGCAATCGCTGATAATTGGATAGTGGCACAAAAGCTCAGAATACCCAAGATACAATTCACAGACCTCATGAAGCTCAAGAAGAAGGAAGAACAAAGTATGGATACATTGGTCCTTCTTAGAAAGGGGGATCAAAATACCCATGGCTCATAGACAACAAATGGACTGAGCATAGAATTCCCAATGTAGGAGCTAGAGAAAGGACCCAAGGAGCTGAAGAGGTTGGCAGCCCCATGGGAGGAACAATAATATGTACCAACCAGTACCTCCAGAGCTCCCAGGGACTAAACCAACAACCAAAGAGTAAACATGGAGGGACTCATTTCTCCATCTACGTATATAGCAGAGGATGACCTTTTTAGACATCACTGAGAGGAGAGGCCATTGATCCTGTGAAGACTAGATGCCCCAGTGTAGGGGAATGCCAGGTCAGGAAAGTGGGGGGGGGTTGATAAGCAGGGGTAGAGTGGATGGGATAGGGGGGTTTTATAGGGGGTAATGAGGAAAGGAGATAATATATGAAATGGAAATGAAGCAAAAATCTAATAAAAAATAAAAGAAAAAAGAAAAGAAACTACTATAATATCAAATATTCTTCATAATGACCTTTGTGATTCCAAATTGTATCTGTAAAACCATGTAACTTAGAGAGATTTATGTGAGCTTAAGGTAGTATTAAAATTCTGTTTTGCAATTTGTCTTGAAATTAGATATGATATTCTACAAATACAAATATAATAATGTATGCAGCTTAGGCATTATGGTACACACCTTTAATCCCTGTATTTGGTGGGGGAAGGCAGGTGAATTCCTGTGTATTTGAAACCAGCTTGGTCTAAGTATCATCCAAGACAACATAGTGAGACATTGTCTCAAAAAAATTAATTCATCACTAGTTAATAACTACATGGAAGAGGCTATATAATCACAGGCTTTTTATTAGTATGAATTCTTTTTGTATGTTAAGACTGTTTTCTTTATTAGACAAAACAATTTCTTGCATACTGTTGATATCATGAATTTCTAATGCTGAAGAACAGGCACATGATGTTCATAGTCCTTCTTATAGGCTTTATATACATTTTTGCTAGAATCAATTATTTAATTGAAATATTTGATATTCATGTTTTCACTCATATATGAATTCTCTTAAATTGAGGAAATTGATAACCATTTATTATCATTTTCTCTAGATGAATTTAAAATGTCTTTAATGAATCATCTATAAGGGTATATAAACCCCATTTTGTGCCATTGTTTTGGGATGTTAGGAAAATGTTAGAAGCTAGACCTTAGCTGAAGTAAGATCTACGTATAGGGTCATAGGACATGTTTCCCTGGCTCCTATTCTCGCCTTCATGTCCATTATAAAGTGAACACCTCTGTCCTTACAGATACCCCAAACACCATGGTAGACCCAATGACCATGGAATTAACCCACTAAATCCATGAACCCAGGGAAATTTATAATCTTTATTATTTCTATATGAAGTGTTTGGTCATATTGGTGAAATTTAGGTAATGAATCTCTCCACTGTTTCTATGATGATAGGATTTTTATCAGTAATAACATATATGGAATGATCTGTAGTAATGAATAGCAAGAAATGTACTTACATCAGAGAACTCATACTGTCGAAAACTGCAGAATGGTAAAATGAAAGAATTTGAAAACATGTTTATATTTAAACAGTCTTTTCCAGAGCATAATATGTGTGCCTTAGTGAGAATCCCATAAAAATTAAGAATATGAGAAAAAAGTGATCATTTTAAATAATCAGAATCTGAGAATTCATACTGGTTAAGAAAACCTATGAAAATAAGAAAGACAAAATATCTATTAAACTAGTTGAACTTGTTTTGAAAATGAGAGAATTCATACTGTGTATTGTTATGAATGATTAGAATATGGGAAATCCTTTATTGTATGTGATAATAAATCTCTTTTGTATAATAACATTTACCTTTTCTTTCTTTGACTAAAGGCTTTCTTTGGGTATACTACACATGCATAATTTATATAAATATAAATGCACTGATTGATCCTATGGTTTGTCTTATATCTAGAATCTTTCATGAATTCCTTATATATAAAGACCTTCTCTATAAGTTATTCTGAGTCACTTGTCAGTGCATACAAATAGTCATCAATTGTCTTATATTTATAATAAATTTTAAAACTATTTTAAATGTTCAAATTTTATCAAATTGATCAATCACAGTAAGGGCTTTATTGCATTTTTTACTAAAAATATGAGAAAACATCAGTATGAGTTCTCTGGAATAAAATAAGAATAAAATAAAGTATAAATAATTCTAATATTTAAAATGTTCTCAAACAGTATGAATTCTCTATTAAGGAATTCACAAAGAATAGAGACAATTAAATATTTATTAAAAGTTTTATGAGCAACATAACTTAAGTTTTGTGAGAACTCAATTTCATATAAAAACTTGATTGTATTGCATACAATCAGGAAATTTTTGAAATGTGTGAATGCTATGGTGTTTAATCTATTACCTACAGTTCATGAAAATGTCACTGTATTTCTTACATCCATGAGTCTTCTTATCAATATGCATTCTCTACTACATAATAAAAAAGTTAACACTGAAGATCCTTGTACATTAAATTCACTACTTTTCTTACTGGTATACATATTCTATTATTTAATATATTATCATATACAATAAAGGATTTTCCATATTCCTATCATTCATAACAATACACAGTATGAATTCTCCAATTTTCATAAAAAACTCAACTAGTTTAATAGATATTTTGTCTTTCTTATTTTCATTGGGTTTTTTTTTTAACCAGTATGAATTCTCAGATTCTGATTATTTAAAATGATCACTTTTTTCTCATGTTCTTCATATTTATGGAATTCTCACTAAAATACACATATTATGCTCTGGAAAAGGCTGTTTAAATATAAATGTTTTCAAATTCTTTCATTCTGTCCTTCTGGATTTTTCAACAGTATGAGTTCTCGGATGTTAAGTGCATTGCTATCCACTACTACAGATCCATATTCCTTATTCTTTATTATCACAAAATTTTTAATCAAAACAAATTTTCTCTCAGTTATGGAAGAGCTTGATATGTGATATAAAATACAAAGACATTCTAGTATGAATTACATAAAATATCATAGACTATTTATATGTGATCATATAACATTATAAGGATGAATTAATGTAAAACATTCCTTCCAAATCCAGTTAATACAATTTCATAATTTCTTTTGTTGTGGTTGTTTTAAGTTAGGTCTTTCTACATATTTCCAAGTGCAGAGGTTACAGGTATACCTCAACAAACATCAATTTTTAATCATTTAAAAATATGTATATTAGTTATTTTTTACTCTAATGATAAAATTCAATTGCCAATGCAAATTATAAGAGAAAGCCTTTAATTGAGCTTATGGGTTCACAGAGTTGGGGTCCTGGATAATAGAGCAGGAACAGATAAGACCTCACATCTGAACCTGCAAGCAGGAGGCAGAGAACACACTGGAAGTAGTAGGATTCGTAGTGAAACATGAATTCATAGTGAAACATCGAAGCTCACCCTTAATGACATATATCCAATAGGACCATAAATCCTAATTCTTCCTAAACAGTGCCAACAAGCAAGAACAAAGCATTCAAATACAAGTGCCTATATGTGTCATTCAATTACAATATTACAACTACCATGGGAGCTTTATAGTCAAATTTAGTATTTCTTTTCTTTTGTTTGTTTAAGCATGTTTATTACAACAGGTGCAGTTCACATCTGACTAGCGTTGTTCTCCTTTCCCCACCCACATCCATGTTCATTGGGCCACTTTCTCATATTTGAGCTGTCAGTATCCTTTCAGCACACCTGCCCAGTAGTACTTTTAAGTCTATTCTTATAGGGTGAAAATGGATTTTAATAATTTATACAAACATGGGTTATACTCAATCACTGCAACTTCCAGCTACTGTACACAGTAATGAGAAGGTTATAGAAAGGTGTCACAGCAACAGTGCCAGAAGAAAAGAAGGGGGTACCTTTAAAAAAATGGATAAAATTGGGCCAAGGAACTTCAGAGGGAATGGAACATACAGGAAATAAAAACATTTCTTTGCAAAACAAATGGAGCAGCGCCTGCTCTGGATCAGGTACAAGTGCTAATCAGTTGTCTCATGATAATTGTACACTCCTTATAATGTTCAAAATCATATCCTCAGACACAGATCACCTGACACTTGCACTGGATTTTTGAAAATGCAAGATTTATGAATGATAAATTAACTTCCCAAATTGTTTCTTTTTTTTTTAAACAAGAAAAGCTAATTTTGCAGACAGGTTTTCATGTAAAAGGCTAGGTATTTAGCCACCTCAGCATTTAGTTTCAGATGTCTAACCTCTGTTAGACATGGCTCCCCATGGCTTCACTACAAAACATATTTACAATGTGGAAGATACATCTACAAGAAATCTACATTTCAAGGGTTTTACCAATCAATCTTGTATCTTCCCCCTGAATTGACTCTCATAGACCCTGTCCCCTTGTCATTTCATTTGCCCAGCTTAATAGTCCATGGTCTACTTAAATGCAGCTCAAAATGTTATGACTGGACAACAGATTTACAGTTCCTCTATGAGATCATGTGCAATTATTCACATCTTCAAACCATGAAGGAAATCTGATTTTTTAGCTTTTCGAATTCCTTAATTTGTTCTCTCAAAAATAGTATCCTCTGCTCTCTCAAAGTTGCTTGAATTTCACATACTCGAACTAATGATCTCAAATTTTTTATCTCAGTATATATTTCTGACATGTGTTCACTTCCCATATTATGGGCTTCTTCAAAAGTCTTGATGCCTGTTTCTCCACATGGTCTGCAGACCAACCTTGAACATGTTTTAGGAGATTATCATTGAAGTGCGCTGCTAGAGTTGGTGTTAATGAGCACCCAGGCCTAGCAGAAGCATTCTGCAGTGCAACAGTTGTAGTTGATGTGTTACTATTACAAGTATGATTTGGACCAGGTGATGGACTTCTCTGGCTACTTAAGCACTGAAGACTTCATGGAGAGACAGAATCATAGCCCTGCTGCTTGTCAGCAGTTACAGGCTGCTGTGTAGCCAAATGTGACACTGGTCCTTACTTAACTACTGGAGTACTAACCTGGATGAAACAGGTGGAGTACTAATCAAAAGTTTAATAGGGACTGTGTTAGTCTGAGGTGTGCTTATTTTTGGAGACACATAGGATCTTGGGGATGAAGCATCAGATGTCAGAGACATTGGAGACTGATTAGATGGCTGGGCTTGTGTAGAAAGCTGGGCAGCAAAAACGTTAAAAAATAAATAATAATAAAAAATTAAAAAAAAAGAAATCTGGGCAGCTTGAGAAATCAGCGAGGTGATGTTGAAAGCAGACGGTCCAGCAGTAAGAAACTTGTGGATGATAGACTGCAGGGAAGCTTGTGTTACAGCTGCTGTAAGAACGTCATTTATTTTGGATAACATTAGAATTATTAAGCTGTAGCATGGCTTGCAAAGCAGGAAGCAACTGTCTAAAAAGATTTGGGTCCTGATGTAATGAAGGTATTGTTGATTGTGGAACGGGAGAAACAGGTCCTGCTGAAGCAGATGCTGGAGGTGCAGATGTGGGGTTCAGGCCAGAGGCTGAAGATGTGGAAGGAGTTGTGCAAGAATGTGATACTGATTTGTCTCCTGGCGCAGACTTTCCACTGGTGAACCCACTAGTGGCTGTTGCTTGCATCACCTCTCTTCTGTAATCCCTATCTTTTGGGAAACTATTAACTACCAGCGTGTTTGCTTCTTTTTGTCTCTGTTCTCTTTCAAGCCACTCTTTTGGTTTCTCACACTGTGAAAATTCCGTGGGACAATTGTAGTAGTATTTTTTTCCAGATGAGCTAATGTGTTCAGACCAATCATCTACAGAATCATAAGATGCATCTCAAGTTTAGCTTGGATTATTGCTTGGATTAGAAGAATGTGAATTTGAACTATGAAGAGTACTGCGGTTGTGTGAATTTTCTTGTGGAGAGTAACTGGTCCCACCATCCCTTTCTCTAACTCTTTGAGTATGCACACTTTTGGCCTTATTGTGACCTGTACTGTCACTGTATTTGTTTTCAGGACTATTAGATCTCCGCAACATTTTGTTTGGTGGTGAAGGATCTGCGGCATCTCGCATCTTTTCATGTCTGTGATCACCACTACTGGAGTGACTCTTTGATGAATATTTAAGTGCCTGGAAAGGCTGAGAGTCCCCACTCTAGTCATGACAGTCTCGAATCCAGCCACTCCCGTTCCACTTTAGGGGTAGTCGTGCTCGGGAGCCTGTGGGAGGTGGGCCTCGGGGCCTCTGGCCTGCATGGGGTGGGAGCCACCTTCAGGAGGAGAACCATGGGGCACAAGGGACCCCATCTCAGACTAAATGCAGAACGGTGGGAGCAAATTTAGTATTTTTGATATGTTTTTAATTCTTTGTTGACATGTTTACTGTCTATTCATCATAATAATGGGTTGGTTCAAGGGTCATCAGGAATCTGTATGACTCTTGTACTGTCTAGTTTTGTGTGTTAACTTGACACAGGCTGAAGTTATCACAGAAAAAGGAATTTCAGTTGGGGAAGTGCCTCCATGAGCTCCAGCTGTGGGGAATTTTCTCAATTAGCAATCAAGGGGGGAAGGCCCCTTGTGGGTGGTACCATCCCTAGGCTGGTAATCTTGGGTTCTATAAGAGAGCAGGCTGAGCAAGCCAGGGGAAGCAAGCCTGTAAGAAAAAACCCTCCATGGCCTCTGCATCAGCTCCTGCTTCGTGACCTGCTTGAGTTCCAGTCCTGACTTCCTTTAGTAATGAACAGCAGCATTGAAGTGTAAGCTCGATAAACCCTTTCCTCCCCAACTTGCTTCTTGCTCATGATGTTTGTGCAAGAATAGAAACCCTGACTAAGACAACTCTCCTCCAAATTAAACACATTTGCAACATATATTTGTCTTTATTTCTGTCATAAAATACCATGAGCAAGGCAACACATAGAAAGAAGGGGTTATTTGGCCAAAAGTTAGAGTCCTTTATGAAGGTGAAGTATAGCATCAAGCAAATGGATAGTAACTGAAACTGGATACTGAGAAACTCACATTTTAAAACTGCAAGCATAAAGTAGAGGAAGAAAACTAGACTTGGTATGAGTCTTTAAGCTCGCAAAGCCTGCCTCTACTGACAAGTGCCTTGTAAAGAAAATTGAAACTTTTTTTTCAAAGATTTATTTATTATTCTATGTAAGTACACTGTAGCTGTCTTCAGACACACCAGAAGAGGGCGTCAGATCTCATTACAGATGGTTGTGAGCCACCATGTGGGTGCTGGGATTTGAACTCAGGACCTTCGGAAGAGCAGTCAGTGCTCTTAACCGCTGAGCCATCTCTCCAGCCCGAAAATTGAAACTTTTAAACTTCCCTGTGGAGAGCCTTATTGGGATGCCATACTGCCTGACAGGAACTTGACATTGGCCAAGGACAAGGGCTCCAGAGGGAATCTGACATTGAGGCGTAATAGGGAAGTAGATTAAGGCAGGAATTCTTATCTTAGGGTGGAACGAGAGGACCAAGCCTTAGGCAAGATCCTGGGCTTGGCCAAGGAAGTAGGATCAGGTATTTTGGTAATCCTTACACACCCTTGGACAATTTTGTGATTATTGTCTTGTTTGTTCATCTTTGTACTACTTTTGACCTTGATTCCTGCATTAATTAAACTGGTATAAAAGGGGGTTGAAAATTATTAAACCCACCATTCAGTCTCAGAATTGATTGGGGTCATACTGCAGTTTTGTCTAATTGTTTCTTTCTTTTCAATCCTCACTCCTGTGCTGGAAAACCTGACCAAGTGAGGTTGAAACGTTTAAATGCCTGAGACTTCATGGGACATTTTTCATTCAATCCTAATGATTTCAGTTATTTTTTCACTAAAGTGGACTGAATTACCTAAAATATTAATATGAAATAATATGGGAAAGCATTTGTATTCATTTTCAAGCCTATTTACCACATGTATGGTGGCACAAAATAAAAAATAACAAATACAGTATTTCACAGTTCTAGAGGTAAAATTTATGAGATTGATAGGATAATAAGGCTGTACTCCTCCTCAAAGCATAAGAGGAGATGATGCCCCTTACCATGTCCAGATTCTGTTGAACACCAGCATTTCTTACTACTATATTACTCCATTCTATGACTCAATTTTACATAGCTTTCTACTCAATCTATATCTTCTGCCTTTATAAAGATACTTATCATTGGATTTAGTGTGCATCGTGGTAAACAAATATAAATTTGTTTACCTTAATAACCTTAACTATAACTATATAATCTAATAATTATATATGCAAATGCCCTTTCCTGAATATGTAACATTTTAAAAGCATACTAGGGCATGGACAGACCATGTTGAGGAATGCCATTTGGAAAAGTAGTGCATTAAGTAAGATTCAGTGATTGTTTGTTTGTTAAATTGTTTCATTTATTTACATTCCAAATGTTGACCACCTTATTGGTCCACCCTCTAAGAGTTCTTCACACCATTCCCTCCTCCTCTTTGCCTCTGATAGTCTATTCCACAAGCCAACAACCCACCAACTCTCCTCATGCACCTACCCACCAACACCTCACCACTTCCATTGTGCATCAAGTCTCTACAGAATTAGACACATCCTCTCCCACCAAGACCAGAAAAGGAAGTACTCTGCTACATATGTGCTAGGGGCCACAGACCAGCCCATGTATGCTCTTTGGTTGGTGGCTGTCTTAGTTAGGGTTTTACTGCTGTGAACAGACACCATGACCAATGCAAGTTTTATAAAAGACAACATTTAATTGGGGCTGGCTTACAGGCTCAGAGGTTCAGTCCATTGGCATCAAGGTAGAAACATGGCAGTATCCAGGCAGGCATGGTACAGGAGGAGTTGAGAGTTCTACATCTTCATCTGATGGCTGCTAGTAGAAGACTCACTCCCAGGCAACTAAGGTGAAGATCTTAAGCCCACACCCACAGTGACACACCTGCTCCAACAAGGCCACACCTCCTAATAGTGCCACTCCCTGGGAAAAGCATATACAAACCATAACAGTGGCTTAGTCTCTGTAAGCTCTGAGGGGCCTAGATTAATTGATAATGTTATTCTTTGTATGGGGTTTCCATCCCCTTCAGCTCCTTCAATACTTCCACTGACTCTTCCGTAGGGGTCCCTAATCTTAATCCAGAAGATGGCTGTCTTGGTCAGGAGCTGGTAGATCATCTCAGAGGAAAGCCATGCTAGGCTCCTGTCTGCAAGTACAACATGGTATCAGTAGTAGTGTCAGGCTTTGGTGTGTATGCATGGGATGGATCACAAGTTGGGCCAGTCACTGGATGGCATTTCTTCAGTCTCTGCTCCATTTTTATCCCTGAATTTTCTTTAGACAAGAACAATTCTGGGTAAAAATTTTTGAAGATGGGTGGGTGGTCCCATTTCTCCACTGGGAGCCCTGTCCATCTACTGTAAGTGGTCTCTTCAGGATCCATCTCATCACTGTTAGACATTTCCACTGAGGTCATTCTCATTGAATCCTGGGAGCTTCTCACATCCCAGGTCTCTGGGACTTTCTAGAGGTTCTCCATGCCCACAGAACCCCACCCCCACAGCTGCAAATTTTCATTCATTCTCCTGACCCTCTGGGCTTCTCTCCTGTCTTCCTTCATACCTGATCCTGCCCCTCTTTTCCTCTCCCTTTCCCCTCTTCCATCCAGGCCCCTTCCTCCCTCTGCCTCCCATGATTATTTAGTTTCCCCCTTCTAAGTAAGATTGAAGAATCCTCAATTGGACCTTCCTTCATGTTAAATTTCCTATTTCTATGAGTTGTATCATGAGAATTCTGTGCTTTTTTGGCTAGTATTCATGTATCAGTGAATATATATATATATATATATATATATATATATATATATATATATCATGTCATTTTGGGTCTGGGTTACCTCACACAGGATAATATTTTCTAGATCCATCCATTTGCCTGAAAAATTCATGATGTCCTTAATTTTAATAGCTGAATAGTATTCCATTGCACAAATGAACCACATTTGCTGTATTCATTCTTCAGTTGAAGGACATCTGGGTTGTTTCCAGCTTCTGGTTATTATGAATAAGGCTGCAATGGTGCTAGTGGAGCACATATGGTATAGCATCTTTTGGGTATATGCCCCAAAGTGGCATGGTTGAAAATACTTCCAATTTCCTGAGGAACAGCTAAACTGTTTTCCTGAGTGGTAGTACCATTTTACAATCCCACTAGCAATGGAGGAGTGTTCCACTTTCTACATATCCTCAACAGCATGTGCTGTCACTTGAGTTTTTATCTTAGCCATTCTGATTGGTGTACGGTGGAATGTCAGAGTCTATTTAATTTGCATTTTCCTGATGATTAAGGACTTTGAACATTTCTTCATTTCTTGGCCATTGAGATTCTTCTGTTCTGAATTCTCTGTATAACTCTGTACCCATTTTTTTAATTGGGTTATTTGGATTTTTGGAATCTAACTAATCTAAACTAATCTAATTTTTGGAATACATTTTGAATATTAGCCCTCTATCAGATGTAAGAATCGGGAAGATCTTTTCCCAATCTGTAGGTTGCAGTTCTGTCTTATTAATAGTATCCTTGCCTTACATAAGCTGTTCAGTTTCATGAGGTTCCATTTGTCAATTGTTGATCTTAGAGTCCAAGCCATTGGCTTCTGTTCAGGAAATTTTCCTCTGTGCCAATGCATCTGAGGGAATTTTCCCACTTTCTCTTTTAGGAGATTCAGTGTATCTGGTTGTAGGTTGAGGTTTTTGATCAACTTCAACTTAAACTTTGTATAAGCTAATCATTATGGATCAATTTGAATTCTACATGCAGACTTCCAGTTAGACCCGCATCATTTGTTGAAGATGCTTTCTTTTTTCCACTGTATGGTTTTGGCTTCTTTGTCAAAACTCAAAAATTCACTGATACGTGAGTACTAGCATGGATGTGCATGGATTTATTTCTGGATCTTCAATTCTATTCCATTAATCGACATGTCTGTCTCTGTACCAATATCATGCAGTTATCACTGTTGCTCTGTAGTACAGATTTAGGTCAGAAATGGTGATTCTCCCAGAAGTTCTTTTATTGTTGAGAATTGTTTTCACTATTCTGGGTTTTTGTTTTTCTATATGAAGTTGAGAATTGCTCATTTCATGTCTGAAGAATTGTGTTGGAGGTTTCGTGGGGATTGCATTGAATCTGTAAATTGCTTTTGATAACATGACCAATTTTTACTATGTGTGCTGGTTTGTATATGCTTGGCCCAGGGTGTAGTACTATTAGGAGGTGTGGCCTTCTTGGGGTTTTTGTTTGTTTGCTTGCTTGCTTGCTTTGGTGTTTGGGGGTTTTTTTGGTTTTGGTTTTTTCGAGACAGGGTCTCTTTATATAGCCCTGGCTGTCCTGGAACTCACTCTGAAGACCAGGCTGGCTTCGAACTCAGAAATCTGCCTGCCTCTGCCTCCTAGAGTGCTGGGATTACAGGCATGCGCCACCACCGCCAGGCTGAGGTGTGGTCTTCTTGAAGTAGGTATGGCCTTATTGGAGTAGGTGTGACACTGTGGCTGTGGGCTTTAAGACCCTCATCATAGCTGTCTGAAAATCTGTCTTCTGTTTACCTTCAGAACAAGATGTAGAACTCTCAGCTTTAAGACCCTTATCCTAGCTATTTGGAAATCAGTCTTTTCCTGTTTACCTTCAGAACAAGATGTAGAACTCTCATCTCCTCCTACACCATGCCTTCCTGGATGTTGCCATGATCCTCCCTTGATGATAATGGACTAAACCTCTGGCCCATTAAGCCAGCCCCATTTAAATGTTTCCTTATAAGAACTGCCTTGGTCATGGTATCTGTTCAGAAAAGTAAAATTCTAAGGCACTATGGTTTGATGGTTTTGTTTTTTTTTTTTTTCAGTTTTTTGAGACAGGGTTTATCTGTTTAGCTCTGGTTGTCCTGAAACTTACTCTGTAGACCAGGCTGGCCTCGAACTCAGAAATCCACCTTCCTCTGCCTCCCAAGTGCTGGGATTAAAGGCGTGTGCCACCACCGCCCAGCTCTAAGGCACTGTGTTAATCCTACTAATCAATGATTATGGGAGATCTTTCCATCTTCTGAAATCTTCTTTGATTTCTTTCTTCAGGGACTTGAAGTTCTTGTCATACAGGTCTTTCACTTGCTTGGTTAGAATTATACTAAGGTATTTTGTGTTTTTTTTGTGACTATTGAGAAATGTATTGTTTTCATAGTTTCTTTCTTAGGCCATTTATCACTTGTATAAAGGAAGGCTACTGATTTGATTGAGTTAATTTTCTATCCAGTCACTTTGATGAAGTTGTTTATCAGCTGTGGAGTTCTACAGTAGAATTTTTGGGGTCTTTAGGTATACTATCACATCACCCACAAATAGTAATACCTTGCCTTCATCTTTTCCAATTTATATCCCTGTGGTCTGTTTTTGTTGTCGAATTGCTCTATCTAGAACTTCAAGTACAATATTGGAGAGAGAGAGAGAGAGAGAGAGAGAGAGAGAGAGAGAGAGAGAGAGAACACCATTGTCTTGTCCCTGGTGAAATTGCTTCAACTTTCTTTCCATGTAATTTGTTTGTTTTGGCAGTTGATTTGCTGTATATTGCTTTAATTAATTTAGGTATGTATCATGAATTCCTGATCTTTCTAGGACTTTTAATGTGAAAGGGTGTTGCATTTTGTAAAAGATCTTTTCAGCATCTGATGAGATGACCATGTGGCTTTGTTCTTTGAGATTGTTTATAAAGTGGATTGTGTTGATAGATTTTTGTATATTGAACCATCCCTACATCCCTGGGATGAAGCCTACTTGATTGGGGTGAATGATCATTTTGATATATTCTTGGATTCGGGTTGTGAGAATTTTATTGAGTTTTTTCATCAATATTCATAAGCAAATTATTCTGAAGTGTTCTTTCTTTGTTGGGTCTTTGTGTGGTTTAGGTATCAGAGTAAATGTGGCATAATATAATAAATTAGGTAGTGTTCTGTTTCTATCTTTGTGGAATAGCTTGAAGAGTATATGTATTAGTTCTTCTTTGAAGATCTGATAGAATTCTGCACTGAAACCATGTGGCCCTGGGCTTTTTTTTTGTTGTTGTTGTTGTTGTTGTTGTTGTTGTTGTTGGGATGCATCCCATGGGCAAGCACCAATTTCTGACACTATTAATAATACTGTTGTGCTTCCAGACAAGAGCCTAGCATAACTGTCCTCTGTGAGACTCTACCCAGCAGCTAAATGAAACAGATACAGATATCCACAGCCAAACATTGGATGGAGGTCAGGGCCCCTTATGGAAGAGTTGGGGGTAAAACTGAAGGCCATGAACAGGATAGGAACCACACAAGAAGACCAACAGATTCAATTAGGGTGTACCCCTAGGTGCTCCCAGAGACTGAGCCACAAACAGAAGAGCAAACATGGAATGGATGGAGGCTCCCAGCATATATGTAGTAAATGTGCAGCTCACTCTCCATCTGGATCTCCCAACAACTGGAACAAGGGCTCTCCCAGAAAGGTGTATCCTAACTGTGGTATTCATTCCCCAATAGGGCTTCCAAGATTGGCCTCAGTGACAGAGGATGTACCTATTATACAAAGATTTTATATGTCAGGCTAGGGGATAGCCATAAGCCCCACCTTCTCGAAGGAGACGGGGAGGATGGATGGGGAAGGGACTATGTGAGGGGAAACCAGGATGGGGCCAGTGTTTGGGATATTAATTAATTAATTAATTAATTTAAAAAGACATTTGACTCAAACATAAATCTACATTCTAAGAGTCTCTGACCTCCCAGGGCTCTGGTACATTCTAGAAGGTCCTCCAGCCTCCTACCTCCCAAGGTTGCCTATTTCCAGGGAGGAACCTTAAATGAAATGACCAACAGTAGGGAGAGGTGTCATAAGTCAGTTGGTGGCCCTGGAAAGCAGGCTGAGCAAGCCAGTTAGCAACACTCCTCCATGACCTCTACATCAGCTACTGCTTCCAGGTTCCTGCCCTGCTGGGGTTCCTCTCCTGACATCCTTTGATGATGAACTATGACATGGGAAGTGTAAGCTAAACTAACTCTTTTCTCCTCAACTTGCTTTTGGTCATGTTTTTGTCACAGCAATAGTAACCCTAAGACAATCCAAAACAACAGTCAACAAACATCTGTCTTTATACCTACAGATAAATGTAGTCTTCATCCCTCACTTCTCTTTGCAGCAGACAGAAACCACTGCAGAAAAAATCAATAGAAATGTGGTGTTGTGAACCCCAGTCCCAATGAAAACACCTGTAAACACTCCAGAACCTAAGGTCAAGAAACATTGTGAAAGAATGAGAAGATTGTAAAAGCTAGAGGGTCAGGACTTTGCTGTGAGATTGTGTGTCCAGATAATATCAGAAGCTACACTCATAAAATTTTACCAACATGACCACCCAAACATGAACTGAACAAAGGAGACACCAATGAGCCTGACAAAGTGGATGGGGGAAAAAGCCCAGGAGGCCTCAGCCCCACACAAAGAATTACAGGCATCGAGCCGGGTGTGGTGGCGCATGCCTGTAATCCCAGCACTTGGGAGGCAGAGGCAGGCGGATTTCTGAATTCGAGGCCAGTCTGATCTACAGAGTGAGCTCCAGGACAGCCAGGACTACACAGAGAA
Organism: Apodemus agrarius; assembly: GCA_964023405.1. NCBI lineage: Eukaryota > Metazoa > Chordata > Mammalia > Rodentia > Muridae > Apodemus > Apodemus agrarius. The sequence goes on along the minus strand of OZ030021.1, from coordinate 26,591,202 downwards.
ACCCTGTCTCGAAAAAAATTAAAAATAAAAAAATTTAAATAAATAAAATAAAGAAGAATTACAGGCATCTTGGTATGGAACTTGTCTTAGTACTAACATTTTTACTTCAAACTCCATTCTACCTACAGAGTGAAACAGGAGCTCACATTCTGAGGCCCCCAGGAAGCTGAGGACTTTCAGGAAGCTGACTAACTCCCTCTCTAATCAACAGTTGTTACCCAAAACATAATGCCTGCTCCTAACATCAGAAATAACAAACAAATTTTATTGGTTGGGCAAAAACATTTGCATTCAGTATCAGTTGACAATGGTGCAACACTTAGGAAAGTCCCTAATTCCCAAGTTCTGACTGATAAAATGTATAACTAACTTGGCTCAGATGCTTACAATTTTATGCTTATTCGCCTTGCTTTAGCTGCTGCTTGGGGCTTCTGGATCAAGGCTCCATAGTCCCTGTCTGATGTGGCCCTGACCCATCAGTGAAATCTGCTTATATGGTGGGAAATAATAGAATATTTTGCTGTTTAATGAGCCCACAAGTGTATGGTTACAATGGGCATATTATAACAATTAAAACTGTTGAGTGGGAGATGTAGTGTCCTCCCCAGGGAAGAGCACACCAACTGGAAATGTCCATACTAGTAACATTAGTTACTAGGACTCAGGTAGGCTAGTTTGGAATATGTATATGTATGTGTATGTGTATATGCATATGTGATAACAATTAATCAAAATAGAGGCCATGAATTGGAAGGAGTGTGGAGAAGGGCTTGAAGGGAGGAAATAGAAGGGAGAAACATTGTAATTAACTAAAATTTTCCAAAGTTGTTAATAATAATAATAATAATAATAATGTGTAGGAAACTTTTTATTTAATAAAGTTAAATATTAAAAACTAGAGTAGATAAGACTGGATAAATGGCTTAGTTGTTTAAAAGCATTTGCTATACAACCATGAGGATCTGAATTTTGAACCAATTACCCACATAGCATGTGGATGGTCTTTTGTGTCTACAATGCCAGCACTGTGGGAAGTAGAAGCAGAAGAATTGCTGAAGCTTCCTGGGTTCCAGTCCTAGCTGAAAAATGTTCAAGGAGAGGTAATGGATCAAAGTAATAAGGTGGAAAATGATAAATGAAATGTAATGCTTTCCTCTGGTCTCTGGACTGTGCTCACAGCACATATACAATCCTCACAAATGTGAACAAGAGTTAGAGTAGACACTAACTTAATATATAAATATTTTAAATATTACTTTTTAAATGAATAACAGAAAAATGAAAAGTTGAAAGTAAGATATTATGCATCAATATTATTAAGCTCCCACTGTTTAATATAGTTCTATAAGTTCTGGCCCTAGTAGTATAAGGAAAACTGATTAAGAACATCTAAAACCATAGTAGTCCTTATCTACAAAAAATATAATCCTAGAATGCCAGTAGATGCCTGACACCATGGTTAGTATCAAATTTTATGTACACATATTTTCACACACACACATAAACTTAATATCTTTTATATTAATAAATACAGGAGTCAAGCTTAGTATAAGTTTTCTTTCTTCATAAAATCACAAATGAAAGATTCCTTTTTACCACATGACTTAGCAACCTCAGGAGATAATTGGTTTCTTTTCTATTTAAGTGGAAAACTTTCACCTGAAGGATGCTCATGATTTCTCAAAGGCATATTTAATGTAAATGTTATTTTATTTCTTCAGAGGAAGGGATGAGATGAAAACCATACCCAAGCTTTATGAATACATGGCTTGGGCAGAGCCTAGAGCATTTCTATTTAACTATCCCTAGGCCTAGGCCTGGAAGCTTCAAACTGCCACACAGTCTAATCTTCTGCAAGCCCTGACACTGAAGGCCTGAGATTCCAGCCTCTATCTGCTACTGCAGGCCTAGAATGTTTCAACCTCCAAGAATTACTGCTGAATAAACTCACCCTTTCTGAAATCTGGCTGGCTGCTTCACCAGTTCTAGATCAAACTGCGCTCCAAAACAACTTCACATTGTTTCTTACTGTATTGCCCTGCTTGGAAAAACTGCCTCTGAACTCTACAAACACAACTACTCTGACTGTACACAGTGAATGGAACTGGACAGAACTGTACAAACTCAACTGAACTCAGCTCCATTCTACTGAAATGTACTGACCTGAACTAAACTGCTCCAAACTGAACCTCCTCTCTTCCTACACTGCTCTTAATTAGTCTCTCTTTCCTGTCTATTCTCATGAGAGTTGGGCATATCCTTTCTCTGACTCATTCTGTCAAATATTTCTCTGATTGTTTGGGATCAAATGTGTGTACTAAAAGCATGTCTGTTTTCCAGCCAGATGAATTAAACATGTGTATTAAGGGCATGTCTAAATTCCAGGCAGAGGGATTAAAGATGTGTGTCATGTCCAAATTCCAGCCAAATCATGGCCATAGAAGATCTTTGGATGTGATTTCTTTTCAGAGCAGACATGTTGCCAGATTAAAATTTATCTATGCTTAAATTTTTAATAGTGATATTCTAACACTGTTTTGTCATTATTTTGTAAAATACTGATGTGCTAATCCAAGCAATAAAATATTAAGATAATTTATCAATTACTGTTAAAGTCTGGGTATAATTACCCTTTAAATGCTCTGTATTAGTTATTTTCCTATTGCTGTGATTAAATAACATGACCAAGACAATATACAGAAGAAATTATTTGAGGCTTATGATTCCAGATGGTTAGAGCCCAGGATGGTAGAACAGAGGTAGCTGGCAGCAGATACAAAAGCTGAAGCTGGAAGCTGACAGATTACATCTTGAATGAATTACTAGTCAAAAGAAGAAAGAAAATTATAAATGGTATATTATTTTGAAACTTCAAAGCCCACTGCCAATGACATATTTCTTTTGCAAGCCCATGCCTCCTACACCTATACAGTGTCATAAATTAGGGACCAAGTATTCAAACTCTCAAGATCATAGGGACCATCTCATTAAAATCACAAATTTCACTCCCAAGCCCCTATAGGCTTGTGACCATATCATAATACAAAATGCATTTAGTACAACCTCAAAAGTCCACACAGTCTTTTAGATTCAAAACTAAAATCTCTTCTGATACTCAAGGTAAATTAACGGTAACATTTGTGTATCACACATTGAGATAAAAAAGCAAATTACAAACTTCCAATATACAAAGTCATAGCATGTAAATTATCATTATAAAAGGAAGCAATGAAGAAATAGAAAATACTGAACCAAAGCAAGACCAAAAGCAATCAGGGCAAACAAATTCTCTACCTCAATGTCCAGTGTAAAAGAGAAATTAATGATTTTGCAGAAATTTTAATTTCATTTAAATAGTTTTAGGAAGTTAGGATAGTTGGTAGAAAGCTTAAGGAGATTATTTAAGATGTTTTTGCCACCCTTGAGGACATTGGCTCAGGGGGAAATTTCCTAAATAGAACACCAATTGCTTATGCTCTAAGATCAAGAATAGACAAATGGGACCTCATAAAATTATTCTGTAAGGCAAAAGACACTGTCAAAAGGACAAATCGGCAACCAACAAATTGGGAAAAGATCTTTACCAACCCCACATCTGACAGAGGGCTAATATACAATGTAATCAAAGAACTCAAGAAGTTAGACCCCAGAAAACCAAATAACCCTATCAAAAAATGGGGTACAAAGCTAAACAAAGAATTTTCACCTGAAGAAACTTGGATGACTGAGAAACACCTTAAAAAATGTTCAACATCATTAGTCATTAGAGAAATGCAAATCAAAACAACCCTGAGATTTCACCTCACACCTGTCAGAATAGCTAGGATTAAAAACTCAGAAGACATCAGGTGTTGGCGAGGACGTGGAGAAAGAAGAACACTCCTCCACTGCTGGTGGGACTGCAAGCTGGTACAACCACTCTGGAAATCAGTCTAGTGGTTCCTCAGAAAACTGGACATGATACTTCCGGAGGATCTAGCCATACCACTCCTGGGAATATACCCAGAAGACTCCCCAGCATGCAACAAGGATACATGCTCCACGATGTTCATAGCAGCCTTATTTATAATAGCCAGAAGCTGGAAAGAACCCAGATGTCCCTCAACGGAGGAATGGATACAAAAAATGTGGTACATATACACAATGGAATACTATTCAGCCATTAGAAACAATGAATTCATGAAATTCTTAGAGAAATGGATGAAGCTGGAGAACATCATTCTAAGTGAGGTAACCCAGTCTCAAAAGAATACCCATGGTATGCAGTCACTGATAAGTGGATATTAGCCTAGAATCGTGGGACACCAAAGACACAATTCACATACCAAATGATGTCTGACAAGAAGAAAGGAATGGACACTAATGCTGGAAAGGATCAAAGCATCAGTGTAGGGGAATACCAGAACAGGGCAGTGGGAAGGGGTGGATGAGGGAGCAGGGGGAGGGAAAAGGGCATGTGGGACCTTAGGGGGGTGGGGAAACAAAAAAATGGAAATGAAATGTAAATATAGAATATATCCAATAAAAAAAAGATGTTTTTGCCAGAAAGATATAATAAAGGTAAAATTAAGAGTAGAATGTGCCACACCTTGTAGAGTAGTGAGGGATAGATAGGTTAGAAAAGGTATGGAGAGCACTTGGTGCCACTTCAAAAATACTGGCAAGAATATTTACATTTGGCTAAGACAAGGAAGTAGTCTCAAGCAAGAATTTGGTTTTGGGCAAGGTCAAGGAAGTAAACTCAAGATAAATACAGCTAAGGGATGTGTTCCTTGTATCTTGATTATCTTGATAAATTCCTAGGTACAATGAGCATGGGACTTTGTTTATTGCCTTGTTTGTTCCTTGACTATTTTGTTTATGCTTTGTTCCTTGACCTAGAACTTATCCTATACTTTGCATGTACTTAGAATAGTAAAAAAGAAGCTTGTGAAAAAATAAACTTGCTTCAGTATTTGCTGAAGTCATACTAGAGTGTTGTCTAATTGTCTTCTCTTTCTTTAATCCCCACTCCCTCCCTTGAGACCCTGTTGGCGGACTGAGAGAGTCAAAAGGGAGTACAGAGAGCATTTATGCATTATAAGCATGTAATTGTACTTGGAAGAAAAATAGCCTTGAAACAAGTTAAGGATCAAAGGAAACATTCATTCTAGGTTGGGTCAGCGTTCCTGAATCTTGTGATCTAGGGATATGGTCACAGATTTTTTAAGACCTTAAAGAAAAACGGGGGCACCCTAGCACCCCACGCCTTGGAAGGCATCACCCCAATCACTCACGAGAAACAGTCTTGATGCAATAGCAGGAGGATTTTAATTCCAGAGCTCTGGGGTCACAGCCATTCCCCCATGCAGGGTAGGTGACTGTGAACACCAGGTGCAGAAACAGGACTGCTTTTATAGATTTACAGCAAAGCCCACCTAACACAAGCCACTCCATAGCTTCCAAGCCAATCAGTTTAAATTATCCGAGCCCGTGCTTTCTGAGAACCAATCAGTTTTCTATAGAAGCTGGATAGACTAGTTAAGTCATTTCCACTTATGTGGCCACCACGCACAGGGTCAGGCCAGGCATTTCCTGTTATGCATTTCCTATGGGGCCAGAGTCACATACGTATGTCCAGGGCCGGTGCATCCGCCACAGTGACCCTGCCGACCCAGCGGTGTCCCAACACTCATCCTTTCATTCCCCACTTCTTGTCTTGTTAATAGTTCTAATCTTAGAACTAGGAGAATTAAAGGTCAGCCTCCTCTTGGCTCGGAGGGCTCTTATACTGTTGCCTAAGTACCATAATACGGACCACGCTCACCTGTTCCCTGATGCAGGCAACCAACCTATTAACTATATAAGGTCTAACTGTAAGCAACAGGAGCATTATCACTAGGGGTCCTATCAGGGCAGAAAACAGGGTGGTCAAGAGTACAAGATAAGGGTCTTTCCACCGAGTCAAAGTTTCCAACATGGTAGCATCTAATGTAGACCATATCTCCAACTTGGAAGCAATGTGGGACTTGCGGATCTCCTTCTCCTGAGTAGGCCTCCCGGACCTCCATGCCTCATCCACTGGAGCGCCTTGAGCCTAGATAACAAAGGTCCAGTCTCTGTGATCAATTTGATGAGCATCTCTTTCACCAGGGTTCCAGCAACTGTTCCTGAAGCCTTCTTTCACAGATCCAGTAACCTGTCTGGAAGCAGTGAGGAGTCTCTGACATGCCTGGAGCATTAAGGCACACAGTTTGAGCCAAATCTCATGTTGTGGTACACCTCTCAGGAGGACCCAGTGGATGACAAAGGAATTGGGGTAACAAAGAGGATCTCCAAGGGGGGTCAGGTTAAATTGGCAAGGACTATTCAGAATCAAGGGGAGAGGCACCACCCAGCCTAAGCCAGTCTCCAAGGTCAATTTCGTTAAGGTCTCTCATAGGGTTTTGTTTATTTTCTCTAGCTGTCTTGAGCTCTGGGGACAGTACATCCAATAACGTTTCCAATTAGTCCCCAATATCTCTGTCAATTTCTGACTTAACTTAGAAACAAAAACAGAACCATTGTCTGATCCAATTACCTTGGGCACTCTGAAACTCTGGAAAATTTCTTCTAACCCTGGCTGCTATTTCCTGCTTGCTGGGGAAAGTCTCAACCCATCTAGATTAAGTATCTATAAATGCTAGAAGATATTTATAACCATATTTTCCTGCCTTAGCTCTTATAAAACCTCTATATACTCTAGGCTGTTCTCTTCTAGGACTTTTGCCCTGTTTACTCTTTGCTGCATAAGCATTCACTTGCTGGCATACCTTACACTGTTCTATTAATCCCTTAAGTGTGTTCATTTGTGCATTTGGCCTGGTGAGTCCTTGGCTTACTTTCTGGAGAGTATAATTCTCCCTTTTTGTGTGCACCTTTCCTTGGTAATAGTGGGTCAGATGGCTAGCAATCTCAGTCTTTTTTTTTTTGTTCAGCATATTTTAAGTGAGGCTATCTCTTAATTTTGTCCCATTTCTCAGTGGGTGTCTCTTGCAGACCCACAACCAGTATAGGCTCCTGTATGTCCATCCTTGGAGCCATTTGCTCTGCCAGGCTATTGCCCACTGAGTCCCTTTTGACATCCTGGGTGGTGGGTAATACTCACGGTTGCTGGCTTCATTACTGCATCTAAGAGGTCCAAGATTTCCTGTTGGTTTCCTCTGACATGAGAAGTCCTCTTGACATATATACCTGTGGATGTGGCCTGTGGCAAAGACATACCTGTCATCCATGTGGATGTTGATTTTTTTTTGCTGTCTCCAAGTTCCAAGGTCTTGGTTAGGGCAATTAGCTCCACTTTCTGTGTTGACATGCCAGGGGGTAAAGATTCTTCTACCCAGATGCCATTTGTGCTGTCCACCATAGCAGCACCTGCTTGTCTCTGTCCATAGAGAAAATTGCTCCTGTCTGTAGCGACTTTCAGCAGGGGTCAGTCTCTCTTTTTGGGTCAGTTGCTGCAGCCCGTTGGACAGGAAGTATATCTGTCCTCCCCGCCATTTTGGAGAGTATGCCTTGCTCCAACAGAGAGGGTAGGAACAGCCTGTGGTGACCTTAAATGAATGGGTTACCCATCCCATCCCTAGGTACATTGTTCTTTGGGTAGTCCATGAACATATTTTGGTGCCAGTGGCTTCTTGGATGCAAGATCTTTTCTTGGAAACAGGGCCATTGGGTTGGAAGACCAAGTGTTAAGCCCCTGTGTTCATCAAGAACTGAGTGGGTTTCTCTTTCTTCTCATAGTTATCCAGGGTTGGGGGAGGTGGTCAGAATACTCATCTCCCCTAGTTGTTGTCTTCACCCAGGGATAACACCTTTGCCATTTGGGGACACTTCTCCCAAGACCTGGGAGTTCCTGCTCCCAGCTTGTTAGGGCACACTCTGGCCCAGTGGCCTCTCTCCATATAGTATGCACATTGATTCCTTTCTGTCTTTAGCCAGGATTTTCTGTAGCTTCCTTCTCTGTCATTTTCTTCTTTCTCCTCTGTCTCCCTGTCTCAGAAAACTATACTAAATCTCTCTATAGACTTTTCTAACAACCTGCACCACCAAATTTCTCCACGTACTTTCTCAGCAAACTACATTAAAGTCCCTCTAGTCTGGCGTCATAGGGTGTATTGCAAAATGCTTCTATGAGCTGCTCTAGAAAGGCTGCCAGTGACTCATCTGGTCCCTGCTTAACCTCACATACCTTTGTCAAATCTGTGGGCTGCCACGCCCTCGAGACCTGCCAATGGAGTCTGGTGTTGGTCCTTCAGGTGCCTCTTACCTTTCATCTGAGGGGGTATTCTTTTCTGGCTTCCTATATTACAAATAAAACCGTCTCAAAGAGATTAATCAGTCTCTTGGGAAATGTGTAAGAATTAACACCTGACTCATATCCTGGCTATAAATCTTATGTCACCTGAAAATTATTTATTTAAATCTATATCAGCTCTCTTTCAAGTTTAAAGAGCTTGAGCTGACTATAAGACTAACAGTTTTCATCCCGGTCAGAAATCCAAGAGTGACCAATATTAACTGAAAATATAAAGAAAGCTTAACACAGCTTCTAAGACTTAGCCAAATGATAGAGACTGCTAAACACCTGAACAGTTTATACTTAAATTGTTGGAGCATCGGTCTTCAGTCTTCTGGCACAAGAACATCTGACAGACTTAAAGAATCAGGAATTATTAAGCCATATAAAAATCTACAGACACATTAAGTTTGTCTGTAAATGAAGAGAGGCAATCTCATGACTCTCTCTCTCTCTCTCTCTCTCTCTCTCTCTCTCTCTCTCTCTCTCCATAACAGAAGCAACTGTCAGGAGCAGACTAGTCTCTACAACAAAAATAAATAACATTAAACATCATATTCCATGGACTTCTGACATTTTTTAAAAACCAACTATCTATGTAAAGTAATGTGAGGTGTTGTCTGTTGAACTATCTTCAGCTTTTTCTGATTAAAACATAGAAAACACCCTAATAATAAACTCAGATCCTTATATTTTTATTTGGCCCCAAACTCACAGGCTTAAACATCTCAGATCTATAATAATAATGGCAAAGAAGGACTGGGTGTAAATCCTGCACTTTTACATTTTTAGTATTTATACCAATGAAAACCTTGATTTTGTATCAAAATAAAATCTGTATCAAATAAGAATTTATGCCTTGAACATAATAACAATTTCTGTAATATAAATTTCAAAACAAGATTTTAGTATCACCAAGACAGATTTTTTGCTTAATATTTCAGAATCTAGTCTTTTGGAGGACTCCCTTATTTTGACCTCTTTCCCAAAGGAACAATATAACCATAAAGCTTAACCTCATATCTATTATAATAATCTAAACAATTTAAAATAAATAAAATAAGCCATCTGTAACTTAAACCCAGAATTCCCATATCCGCCACTTTGAATGTCTTGTTAAAACTTATTTTCCCCACCAGGGGCCTCAGATCTCAAATATTTCATCTCTTTTGTTCTAACATGGCGGGCTTGAGTCACATGACCTGATCTTGGCACCACAGAGCCTAACATGGCAGGCTTGAGTCAAATGACCTGATCTTGGCGCCACAGAGCCTAACATGGCAGGCTTGAGTCACATGACCTGATCTTGGTGCCACAGAGTCTAACATGGTGGACTTGAGTCACGTGACCTGATCTTGGCACCACAGAGCCTAACATGGCGGGCTTGATTCATGTGATCTGATCTTGGCACCACAGAGCCTAACATGGTGGACTTGAGTCATCTAAGTCAGAGAACACAAAACAATATACAAAACAGCACAGAGAAAAACAATCACCACATAGACAGCCTGACTCTGCCACTGTTAGGCCTCTAAATTCAAGACAATTTGCCTCTAGACAAGCCCAGTTTCAGATACCAAATGTTCCTGCCCATTGCAGGAACCAAATACAGAGGAGAACCTTACTCAGCCTTCCCCAGGGTCCTCCAGACCCCCACGGTTTTGACTGCCAGTCGAACTCTCTGCACCAGACAGGCTCAGTAGATAAAGGCACACAAGACAACAATGCACAAAACAGAAACCAACAGATCCAAGTCCTTGCGACCTATCCACGTCTCCCACAAGCAGGCAAAAGAATCAGATGGCCACAGAGGGGGAAGCTTCTACTTTTACAACAGACCTCTGTCCTCTTGACCAGCACCGGGAGTCTACCAGGCGTCCCTGGCACTCCTTACCTCCCAGAGCATCCTCTGGGGCCACAGCTTGTGGCTTTCTCTAGTACATCTACTAACCACCATCCTCTGGCCCTCACAGTCCAAGAGGACAGCTGCATACCAAAAAGCGCATGTCTCATCAGGTTCATATTCAGAAAACAGGACAAACACAAACACTCAGGACACTCAGAACAGACATTGGCCAGCACACACACGTTTCAGAGGGGATCCCCTTACCTCCAAGTTGGTTCTCAAGTGGGGGGGGGGATCACACTTCCTGGCCAACGCACCAAATGTAAGACCTGAAAGAAAAATGGGGGCACTCAAGTGCCCCATGCTTTGGAAGGCATCACCCCAATCACTCATGAGAAAGTCTTGATGCAATAGCAGGAGGATTTTTATTCCAGAGCTCTGGGGCCACAGCCATTCTCTATGCGGGGTAGGTGACAGTGAACACCGGGTGCAGAAACAGGACTGCTTTTATAGATTTACAGAAAAGCCCGCCTAACACAAGCCACTCCATAGCTTCCAAGCCAATCAGTTTAAATTATCTGACCCCGCGCTCTCTGACAACCAATCAGTTTCCTATAGAAGCCGGATAGACTAGTTAAGCCATTTCCACTTATGTGGCCGCCACGCACAGGGTCACGCCAGGTGTTTCCTGTTACACATTTCCTATGGGGCCAGGGTCACATACGTACATCCGGGGCCAGCGCATCTGCCACAATGACCCTGCCGACCCAGCAGTGTCCCAGCCCTCATCCTTTCAATTTCAGTGTGCACCATGAAAAGACAGGGTTATGAATAAGGAGTTTGAAAATCTATTATGAGTACAAGAATAAGTATGATTAGCCAGTTTAACTGAACCTGACTTCAAAAATAATACAAAAGATAGATGATTGGTTTCTTGGTAAATAAAATTGTCATCAACAAAATATAGGGAAAAACTTGCTACTATATGTAGACTTGGCTTGTGTCAACTGTTAATCAATGACAAAAGAATTGTTGTTTGGGGGTTATAATGAATTTGTGGAGAGAAAGATCGATGGGAAATGTTCAATTAGGTATGAATTTTAAGGAAGAAAATATAATCAATAATCATGTACTTTCTTTTCGTATAATGATTTTAACTAGTTTTTGAGATGGCTAATTTTTTTGGCTTTTTTCAAGACAGGGTTTTTCTGTGTAGCCCTGGCTGTCCTGGAACTCACTCAGTAGAGCAGGCTGGCCTTGAACTCAGAAATTCACCTGCCTTTGCCTCCCAAGTGCTGGGATTAAAGGCGTGTGCCACCACTGACTGCCCTTAACTACTTTTTGAAGAATAAATTTTTGTGATAATTGTTTTCAGAGAATCTGTAACTCCTGGCTATGAGGTAATCTTTTTTTTTCTTATACAGAGAATTTTTGTCTTAGGAAGGATAAAAAGGTTAAGAGAACAAATAAAGTTGTTGGACCTTGCTTCATCTGTGTGTGTGTGTGTGTGTGTGTGTGTGTGTGTGTGTGATTTTTGCTAATTTCACTGGCCCTAGAGAGCTTTTTGCCCGTCTCAGAGAATTAAGTTTTTCTCCCTCAAAGGAAAGTTTGCTGAGTGATTAATCACTAACTCCATGCCCCTCCTTGATTTAACTGCCTTGTCGAAGCTGATCTTCAGGAAAATTGCACAATAGAGTGGGATATCTCTTAAAAAGGAATCACAAGAGACTATAGACAGTGAGGGTCTCCCCATGCCAAATCACCCTATGCTAGATATATTAGAAATATAGCAATGATAAACATGAACAGTCTAAGAGACCTAAAGCTAGGTGTGTGGTGGAATGATTATCAAATAGAAAAGGGACTTTTCTGCCCACTTTGCAGTCCTCCCAGCACTTGCAGTGGCGGTTTCCATCTTGCCGCCAGGTCACCAGTAGAGAACCAACAGATGGGCCCAGGTACACAGACTTAATCCAAGACTAACATAGCTGGGGTGGAAACCTGCCAGGCTTTTGCCTGTTGCCAGGGCTTGGGAGGCTTGGCAGGCTATCTCTACACCCACTGGGCCATGCACCAACTCAGTTGGGGGCCGCCTGCCCTGCGGTCCTCCCAGCACTCACAGTGGTGGTCTCCATCTTGCCACGAGGTCACCAGTAGAGAACCAACAGATGGGCCCAGGTACACAGACTTAATCTGAGACATCTCTGGGGTGGAAACCTGCTAGGCTTTCGCCTGTAGCCAGGGCCTGGGCAGCTCGGTGGGCCATCTGTACGCCAACCCAGTCGTGCCCCAACCCAGTTAGGGGGTCATCTGCCCTGCAGAGTGATCAGCACTTGGATAAGATCCCTGCAGCATCCGCTATCTGTGCACCCTAAAGGAGCAGACAGGCAGCACCAGGCTCACAGAGACAACCCGAGTGTAGCATTGCTTGGGGCTGGAAGCATTAGGGCTCCAAGGGCACCCAAGAGGAAGGTAGCACACGAGCAATCTGAGCCAGGGGAAACCCTGATATCTACAGGTGCGGAATTACCCTTACAGGCTCACAGGAGGTTCAAATATCAGCCAGTGACAAGACCAACTAACGCCAGAGATAACCAGATGGCAAAAGGCAAACGTAGGAATGTTACTAACAGAAATAAGGTAACATGGCAGCATGCGAACCCAATTCTCTGACAACAGGAAGTCCTGGATACTCCAAAACACCAGAAAAACAAGATTTGTATTTAAAAGCACTGGTCAAGATACTGTTAGAGGAACACAAGAAGGACGTAAATAAATCTCTTAAAGAAATACAGGAGAAAATGGATCGAAAGTTAGAAGCACTTACAAGGGAAACACAAAAATCAATTAGAGAAATTAAGGAGAATATGGATCAAAAGATAGAAGCCAATAGGGAGGAAATGCAAAAATCACTTAAAAGAATACAGGAGAACTTGGGTCAACAGGCAGAAGTCATGAAAGAGGAAACAAAAAAATTTCTCAAAGATCTACATGACAACATGAACAAGCAAAAGAAGGATATGAGCAAAACCATGCAGGAACTAAAAACCAAAAGTAGAAACAACTAAGAAATCACAAAGGGAGACAACTTTAGAGATAGAAAACCTTTGGAAAAAATCAGGGCCATAGATGCAAATATCAACAACAGAATACAAGAGATAGAAGAAAGAATCTCAGATGGTGAAGATACCACAGGAACCATGGACTCAACAATCAAATAAAATGCAAAATGCGAAAAGCTTGTAACCCAAAACATTCAGGGAATCCAGGACACAATGAGAAGACCAAACCTAAGGATTATAGCTATAGAAGAGAGTGAAGATCTACTACTTAAAGGGCCAGCAAATATCTTCTACAAAATTATGGAAGAAAACTTCCCTAACCTAAAGAGGGAGATGCCCATGAATATACAAGAAGCCTGCAGAACTCCAAACAGACTGAACCAGAACAGAAATACCTCCCATCACATAATAATCAAAAACCCCAAATGTACTAAATAAAGAAAGAATATTAAAGGCAGTAAGAGAAAAAGGCCAAGTAACATATAAAAGAAGACCTATCAGAATTACACCAGACTTCTCACCAGAGACCATGAAAGCTAGAAGATCCTGGGCAGATCTAATGCAGACTCTAACAAAACACAAATGCCAGCCAAAACAACTATACCAAGCAAAACTCTCAATCACCATAGATGGAGAAACCAAGATATTCCATGACAAAACCAAATTTACACAATATCTTTCCACAACCCAGCCCTACAAAGGATAATAGGGGGAAATCACCAATACAAGGAGGGAAATTACACCCTGGAAAAAGCAAGATAGTAACCTACGGTCATCAAACCCAAAAGAAGAAAACCCATCAAATATAAAAAATAACATCAAAAATGACAAGAAGCAATAATCACTACTCTTTACTATCTCTTGACATCAATGGACTCAACTCCCCAATAAAGACACAGACTAACAGACTGGATACGAAAACAGGACCCTACATTTTCCTGAATACAGGAAACACATCACAGTGTCAAAGACAAACACTACCTTAGAATAAAAGGTTGAAAGACAATTTTACAAGCAAATGGTCTCAGGAAACAAGCTGGAGTAGCCACTCCAATATCAGATAAAATTGACTTTCAACCTAAAGTTATCAAAAGAGACACAGAAGGACACTTCTTGCTGGTCAAAGGAAAAATCCACCGAGAAGAACTCTCAATTCTGGACATCTATGCTCCAACTGCAAGGGCACCCTCATTTGTAAAAGAAACTACTAAAGCTTAAAGCACGCATTGCACCTAACAGAATAATGGTAAGTGACTTCAACACTCCACTCTCCTCAATGGACCGATCAGGAAACCAGAAACTAAACAGGGACACAGTGAAACTAATTGAAGCTTTGGACCAATTGGATTTAACAGATATATATAGAACATTTCATCCTAAAGCAAAAGAATATACCTTTTTCTCAGCACCGCATGGTTCCTTCTCCAAAATCAATCATATAATTGGCCACAAGGATCCAATAAAGAGAACTTTAGACAAATTTCCCTTATGAATATCAATGAAAAAATACTCAATAAAATTCTTGCCAATTGAATCCAAGAACACATCAAAATGATCATTCACCATGATCAAGTAGACTTCATCCCAGGGATGCAAGATTCAATATACAGGAATCCATCAATGTAATCCACTACATAAACAAACTCAAAGACAAAAACCACACGGTCATTTCATTAGATGCTGAAAAATCATTTGACAAAATTCAGCATCCTTTCATGTTAAAGGTCTTGGAAAGAACAGGAATTCAAGGCCCATACCTAAACATAGTAAAAGCAATATACAGCAAACCAGTAGCCAACATCAAATTAAATGGACAGAAACTTGGAGTAATCCCACTAAAATTGGAGACTAGACAAGACTACCCTCTCTCTCCATATTTATTCAATATAGTACTTGAAGTTCTAGCTAGAGCAATTAGACAAGAAACAGAGGTCAAAGGGATACAAATTGGAAAGGAAGAAGTCAAATTATCACTATTTGCAGATGACATGATAGTATACTTAAGCGACCCAAAAAACTCCACCAGAGAACTCCTACAACTGATAAACAACTTCAGCAAAGTGGCAAGATATAAAATTAACTCAAGCAAATCAGTAGTCTTCCTATACTCAAATGATAAACAGGCTGAGAAAGAAAGTAGAGAAATGACACCCTTCACAATAACCACAAACAATATAAAGTATCTTGGAATGACTCTAACCACACAAGTGAAAGATCTGTATTACAGGAACTTCAAGTCTCTGAAGTAAGAAATCGAAGACCTCAGGAAATGGGAAAATCTTCCATGCTCATGGATCGGCAAGACTAAAATAGTAAAAATGGCCATCTTGCCAAAAAGCAATAGATTCAATGCAATCTCCATCAAATTTAAACTCATTCTTCATAGAGTTAGAAAGAGCAATTCTCAAATTTATCTGGAAAAACAAAAAACCCAGGAAAGCTAAAACTATTCTCAACAGAAAAAGAACTACTAGGGGAATCAGTATCCCCAACCTCAAGAAGTACAACAGAGCAACAGTGTTAAAAACTACATGGTAGCCGGGCGTGGTGGCGCACGCCTGTAATCCCAGCACTTGGGAGGCAGAGGCAGGTGGATTTCTGAGTTCGAGGCCAGCCTGGTCTACAGAGTGAGTTCCAGGACAGCCAGGGCTAAACAGAGAAACCCTGTCTCAAAAACAAACAACCAAAAAAAAAACTACATGGTATTGGTACAGTGACAGGCAGGTAGATCAATGGAATAGAATTGAAGACCCACAAATGAACCCACACACCTATGGTGACTTGATCTTTGACAAAGGTGCTACAACCATCCAGTGAGAAAAAGATAGCCTTCTCAACAAATGGTGCTGGTTGAACTGGAGGTCATCATGCAGAAGAATGCAAATCGATCCATTCTTATCTCCTTGTTCTAAGCTCAAGTCCAAATCAAGGACCTCCACATAAAACAAGACACACTGAAACTAATAGAAAAGAAACTGGAGAAGAGCCTTGAGCACATGGGCACAGGGGGAAATTTCCTGAACAGAACCCCAATAGCTTATGCTCTAAGATCAGAAATTGACAAATGGGACCTCATAAAATTACAAAGTTTCTGTAAGGCAAAGGACACTGTCAATAGGACAAAAGAGCAACCAACAAATTGGGAAAAATCTTTACCAACCCTACATCCAACGGAGAGCTAATATCCAATAAATTAAAAGAACTCAAGAAATTAGACTCCAGAGAGCCAAATGACCCCATTAAAAATGGAGTACAGAGCTAAACAAAGAATTTTCACCTGAGGAATATCGAATAGCTGAAAAGCACCTAAAGAAATGTTCAACATCCTTAGTCATCAGGGAAATGCAAATCAAAACAACCCTGAGATTCCACCTCACACCAGTCAGAATGGCTAAGATCAAAAACTCAGGAGACAGCAGGTGCCTCCGAGGAGGTGGAGAAAGAGGAACACTCCTCCACTGCTGGTGGGATTGCAAGCTGGTACAACCACTCTGGAAATCAGTCTGGTGGTTCCTCAGAAAACTGGGCATGATACTACCCGAGGACGCCGTTATACCACTCCTGGGCATATACCCAGAGGATTCCCCAGCATTTAATAAGGACACATGCTCCACTATGTTCATAGCAGCCCAATTTATAATAGCCAGAAGCTGGAAAGGACCCAGATGTCCCTCAGCAGAGTAATGGATACAGAAAATGTGGTATATTTGCACTATGGAATACTACTCAGCTATTAAAAACAATGAATTCATGAAATTCTTAGGCAAATGGGTAGAACTGGAAAATATCATCCTGAGGTAACCCAATCACAAAAGAACACACATGGTATGCACTCACTAATAAGTGGATATTAGCCCAGCAGCTTGGAATACCCAAGAAACAATTCACATATCAAATGATGCCCAAGAAGAAGGAAGGAGAGGTCCCTGGTCCTGGAAAGGCTCAATGCAGTAGTGTAGGGAAATACCAGGACAGGGAAGCGGGAGGGGGTCGATTGGGCAACAGGGGGAGGGAAGAGGGCTTCTGGGACTTTCGGGGATGGGGGAATCGAGGAAAGGGGAAATCATTTGAAATGTAAATAAAGAATATATCTAATAAAAATATAAATATTGACTCCCTGCAGCCTCTGCCATCTTCCCGGCTGTTTGGAACCAGCAGACTGAACCAGGTACCCAAGATATCCTGAGTTTAAGACCTCTGGGGACTCAGGCCACCTGACAGCAATCTGTGAGCAGGATCCCCGCAGAGTGGCAGTTCAGGTGTCCCAGTTGTGGGGAAATAGCCTTAAGAGCCCACAGGAGGTTCAAGCACCAGCCAGTAACTATAGGACCAACTAACACCAGAGATAACCAGATGGCAAAAGGCAAACGTAAGATCATTACTAACAGAAATCAAGGCAATATGGCAGCATCCAAACCCAGTTCCCTGACAGAAATAATTTTCAGACACACCAGAAAAACAAGATTCAGATCTAAAATCACTGGTCAGGATGCTGATAGAGGAACACATAGATAAATCTCTTAAAGTAATACAGGAGAAAATGGATCAAAAGTTAGAAGCCCTTACAAGGCAAACACAAAAATCACTTAAAGAAATTCAGGAGAATATGGATCAAAAAATAGAAGCGAATAAGGAGGAAATACAAAAATCACTTAAAGAAATACAAGAGAACGTGGGTCAAAAAGTAGAAGTCATGAAAGAGGAAAACACAAAAATCTCTTAAAGAATTACATGAAAACACAAACAAACAAGCGAAAGAGCTGAACAAAACCATCCAGAATCTAAAAACAGAAGTAGAAGCAACTAAGAAAGCTCAAGGGGAGTCAACTTTGGAGATAGAAAACCTTGGGAAGAAATCAGGGGTCATACATGCAAATATCAAAAATAGAATACAAGAAATAGAAGAAAGAATCTCAGATGGTGAAGATACCATAGGAACTATGCACTCAAAAATTAAAGAAAATGCAAAATGCAAAAAGCTGGTAACCCAAAACATTCAGGAAATACAGGACACAATGAGAAGACCAAACCTAAGGATTATAGGTGTAGATGAGAGTGAAGATCTACAACTTAAAGGGCCAGCAAATATCTTCTACAAAATTATGGAAGAAAACTTCCCCAACCTAAAGAGAGAAATGCCCATGAATATACAAGAAGCCTGCAGAACTCCAATCAGACTGGACCAAAACAGAAATAGCTCCCATCACATAATAATCAAAAATCCAAATGTACTAAACAAAGAAAGAATATTAAAGGCAGTAAGAGAAAAAGGTCAAGTAACATATAAAGGAAGATCTATCAGAATCACACCAGACTTCTCACCTGAGACCATGAAAGCTAGAAGATCCTGGGCAGATCTCATGCAGACTCTAAGAGAACACAAATTTCAGCCAAAACTACTATACCCAGCAAAACTCTCAATCGTCATAGATTGGGAAACCAAGCTATTCCTTGACAAAACCAAATTTGCATGATATCTATCCACAAACCCAGCCCTACAAAGGATTATAGGAAGAAAACACCAACACAAGGAGGGAAAGCACAACCCAGAAGAAGCAAGATAGAAACCCCCTCTCATCAAACCAAAAAGAAGATAACCACTCAAATAAAAAAATAACATCAAAAATGTCAGGAAGTAATAATTACTATTCCTTAATATTTCTTAACATCAATGGATTCAATTCCCCAATAAAAAGACATAGACTAACAGACTGGATATGGAAACAGGACCCTACAGTTTGGTGCATACAGGAAACACATCACAGTGTCAAAGACAAACACTACCTTAGAGTAAAAGGCTGGAAGACAATTTTACAAGCAAATGGTCTCAGGAAACAAGCTGGAATAGCCATTCTAATATCAGATAAAATTGACTTTCAACCTAAAGTTATCAAAAGAGACACGGAAGGTCACTTTTTGCTGGTCAAAGGGAAAATCCACCAAAAAGAATTCTCAATACTGAACATCTATGCTCCAAATGCAAGGGCACCCTCATTTGTAAAAGAAACTTTACTAAAGCTTAAAGCACACATTGCACCTAACAGAATAATGGTAGGTGACTTCAACACTCCACTCTCCTCAGTGGACCAATCAGGAAACCAGAAACTAAACAGGGACACAGTGAAACTAATTGAAGCTTTGGACCAATTGGATTTAACAGATATATATAGAATATTTCATGCTAAAGCAAAAGAATATACCTTTTTCTCAGCACCGCATGGTTCCTTCTCCAAAATCGATCATATAATTGGTCACAAGACAGACTTCAACAAATACAAGAAGACCAAACTAATCCCATGCCTCCTATCAGATCACTAAGTGGTCTTCAATAGCAAGAAAAACATCAGAAAGCCCACATACACATGGAAACTGAACAATACTCTACTCAATGACACCTTGGTCAAGGAAGAAAGAAAGAAAGAAATCAAAGACTTTTTAGAATTCAATGAAAATGAAGGTATGACCTACCCAAATCTATGGGACACAATGAAAGCAGTGCTAAGAGGAAAACTCATAGCCCTGAGTGCCTCCAAAAAGAAACTGGAGAGAGCATACACTAGCAGCTTAACGGCACACCTGAAAGCCCTGGAACAAAAAGAAGCTAATTCACCCAGGAGTAGAAGAAGACAGGAAAACATCAAACTAAGGGCTGAAATCAATCAAGTAGAAATAAAGAGAACCATACAAAGAATCAACAAAACCAAGAGCTGGTTCTTTGAGAAAATCAACAAGATAGATAAACCCTTAGCCAGACTAACCAAAGGGCACAGAGACAATATCCAAATTAACAAAATTAGAAATGAAAAGGGGATATAACAAACTGAGGAAACTTAAAAAATCATCAGATCCTACTACAAAAGCCTATACTCAACACAACTGGAGGATCTGGAGGAAATGGACAATTTCCTAGACAGATACCAAATACCAAAATTAAATCAGGATCAATTAGATCAGCTAAACAGTACCATAACCCCTAGAGAAATAGAAGGGGTTATAGAAAGTCTCCCAACCAAAAAGAGTATGGGACCAGATGGTTTTAGTGCAGAATTCTATCAGACCTTCAAAGAAGACCTAACACCAATACTCTTCAAACTATTCCACAAAATAGAAACAGAAGGAACACTGCCCAACTCGTTCTACAAAGCCATAATTACACTGATACCAAAACCACACAAAGATCCTACAAAGAAAGAGAACTACAGGCAAATTTCCCTTATGAATATTGATGCAAAAATACTAAATAAAATTCTTGCCACCCGAATCCAAGAATATATCAAAACGATCATTCACCATGATCAAGTAGGCTTCATCCCAGGGATGCAGAGATGGTTCAATATATGGAAATCCATCAATATAATCCACTACATAAACAAACTAAAAGAAAAAAAACACATGGTCATCTCATTAGATGCTGAAAAAGCATTTGACAAAATTCAGCATCCTTTCATGCTAAAAGTCCTGGAAAGAACAGGAATTCAAGGCCCATAGCTAAATTTAGTAAAAGCAATATACAGCAAACCAGTAGCCAACATCAAAATAAATGGAGAGAAACTTGAAGCAATCCCACTAAAATCAGGGACTAGACAAGGCTGCCCTCTCTCTCCATATCTTTTCAATATAGTACTTGAAGTTCTAGCGAGAGCAATTAGACAACATAAGGAAGTCAGAGGGATACAAGTTGGAAAGGAAGAAGTCAAACTATCATTATTTGCAAACGATATGATAGTTTACTTAAGCGACCCAAAAAAACTCCACCAGAGAACTTCTACAGCTGATAAACAACTTCAGCAAAGTGGCTGGTTATAAAATTAACTCAAGCAAATCAGTAGCCTTCTTGTACTCAAAGGACAAGCAGGCTGGGAAAGAAGTTAGGGAAATAACACCCTTTACAATAGCCACAAACAACATAAAGTACCTTGGCGTGACTCTAACCAGACAGGTGAAAGATCTGTATGACAGGAACTTCAAGTCCTTGAAGAAAGAAATTGAGGAAGACCTCAGAAGATGGAAAAATATTTCTTGCTCCTGGATTGGCAGGATCACTATAGTAAAAATGACCATCTTGCCAAAAGCAATCTACAGATTCAATGCAATCCCCATCAAAATCCCAAATCAATTCTTCATAGATCTAGAAAGAGCAATTCTCAAATTCATCTGGAGCAACAAAAAACCCAGGATAGCTAAAACTATTCTCAACAATAAAAGGACTTCTGGGGGAATCAATATCCCTGACCTCAAGCAGTACTACAGAGCAATTGTGTTAAAAACTGCCTGGTATTGGTACAGCGACAGGCAAGTAGATAAGTGGAATAGAATTGAAGACTCAGAAATGAACCCACAGACTTATGGTCACTTGATCTTTGATAAAGGAGCTACAACCATCCAGTGGAAAAAAGATAGCCTTTTCAACAAATGGTGCTGTTCAACTGGAGGTAGACATGCAGAAGAATGTGAATTGACCCACACTTATCTCCTTGTACTAAGATCAACTCCAAGTGGATCAAGGACCTCAACATAGAACCAGACAAACTGAAACTAATAGAAAAGAAACTGGGAAAGACCCTGGAGGACATGGGCACAGGGGGAAAGTTTCTGAACAGAACACCAATAGCTTATGCTCTAAGATCAAGAATTGACAAATGGGACCTCATAAAATTTCAGTTTCTGTAAGGCAAAGGACACTGTCAGAAGGACAAAACAGCAACCAACAAATTGGGAAAAGATCTTCACCAACCCCACATCCAACAAAGGGCTAATATCCAATATATAAAAAGAACTCAAGAAGTTAGACCCCAAAGAACCAAATACCCCTATCAAAAAATGAGGTACAGAGCTAAACAAAGAATTTTTACCAGAAGAAATTTGGATGGCTGAAAAGCACATTAAGAGATGTTCAACATCATTAGTCATCAGGGAAATGCAAATCAAAAAAACCCTGAGATTCCACCTCACACCAGTCAGAATGCCTAAGATTAAAAACTCAAGAGACAACAGGTGCTGGCAAGGATGTGGAGAAAGAGGAACACTCCTCCACTGTTGGTGGGATTGCAAGATGGTACAACCACTC
Organism: Apodemus agrarius; assembly: GCA_964023405.1. Taxonomy (NCBI): domain Eukaryota; kingdom Metazoa; phylum Chordata; class Mammalia; order Rodentia; family Muridae; genus Apodemus; species Apodemus agrarius. The sequence continues at coordinate 26,568,910 of OZ030021.1, read as the reverse complement.
TGGAAATCAGTCTGGCGGTTCCTCAGAAAATTGGACATGACACTTCCAGAGGACCCTGTCATACCACTCCTGGGCATATACCCAGAGGACTCCCCTGCATACAATAAAGACACATGCTCCACTATATTCATAGCAGCCTTATTTATAATAGCCAGAAGTTGGAAGGAGCCCAGATGTCCCTCAAAGGAGGAATGGATACAGAAAATGTGGTATATTTATACAATGGAATACTGCTCAGCAATTAAAAATAATGAATTCATGCAATTTGTAGGCAAATGGTTGGATCTGGAAAATATCATCCTAAGTGAGTTAACCCAATCACAAAAGAATACACATGAAATGCAATCACTGATAAGTGGATATTAATGAGCCCAGAAGCTCTGAATACTCAAGGCACAATTAGCAAATCAAAAGATTCCCAAGAAGAAGGAAGGAGAGGACCCTGGTCCTGAAAAGACTGGATCCAGTTTTGTAGGAGAGTACCAGAACAGAGAAATGGGGGGGAGGATGATTGGGGAATGGGGGGTAGAGGACTTATGGGACATATGGTGAGGGGGGAACTGGGAAAGGGGAAAGCCTTTGGAATATAAACAAGGAATATAGAAAATAAAAAATAAATAAATAATATAAATCTTTTAAAACCTTGTATTCTTAAGTTGCATAGGCACAAAGCCTAGCTAAGAGTAACAATATTAATTTTGAATTTTGAATCAATAATCCATATACAACATACAGATCTACCAATGAAAACCTTAATTCTATATCAATATATAATTTCTGTACAAGTGTTAAAAATTATACCTTCAATTTTGGATCAATTATAAAGATTTTTATCAATGTAAGATTATTAATACACAATGCTTCATTCAAGAATAAAATTTAGTAATCCATTCCAACTATTTCCTCCCTGTTCAAAACTATTGCCATTTTCAAATTATCCTTTAAAATAGCAACCTATCTATAATTCATAAAATAACCATTACCAGACACCCGAACCCAGGGAGCTGGACTGACAACTCACCATACCTTCTTCCTGCTGAATAGGGATGACAAGAAATTCTTTAAAGGGCTGGGGAGGAGTAGGAAAATTAGAAAAACTGGTAAAACTTAAGAAAGCTAGCTTTAGCATATTACCCAGTCTCTGCATGTTTGGAAGACTCAGAGCTTGACTCAAGTTCTGACTGGACCCATCTGAAAGATTGGATGAGACAAGATGCCCTGGAATCAGTGGCAATCCCTAACGCTGTTTGGGCAGGACCCAGAAGCAAGGGGCCAAGCAGGTCAGTTCAGCATCTCTGAGGGTGGATCTCACCAAGGCTGCACATTCTGTAATATATGAATCCCACAACCAAAATTTTAGTAACATTAAGAATTTTAAGCCAGGCGTGGTGGCGCATGCCTTTAATCCCAGCACTTGGGAGGCAAAGGCAAGCTGATTTCTGAGTTCGAGGCCAGCCTGGTCTACAGAGTGAGTTCCAGGACAACCAGGACTACACAGAGAACCCTGTCTCGAAAAACAAAAAAAAAAAAAAGATTTTTATATGGATTGTGCAAGGCGCACAGATCATTTAAAGATGAAATTGTGTTTCTTCTTTGAGCAGGTGAAAGAGAACTGTCTTTTTATGAACTTATTTTATCAATAACCAAATGTAATAAATCTTCATTCATGCCATATGAAGGAGAGCATGAAGAATCTTAGGGATTTCATAACCAATAAGATTTATTGTCTCATTTTACCTGAAGTTTTGCCTGGAGAGATTTTTATGTCTAAGCCAGTTTTTTTTTTAGTTGTTCCCATGTCAAGGAATCAGTAGATCAATATTCCAGTCTTGTTTGGTTTTCTCAGGTGGTCTTCCCCTGTCATATCTGATCCATATAACTCTGGAAGGGGTCCAGAGCCTATTTGCCTTTCCTGTTAACACAAAATATAGAGTCTTTCTCCCAAAATAGCATGTCTTTTTCCAGTAACCAGAATTCAATAAGGGTATAGCTTGACCTCTCTCCCAGAGGAACTTTAACATAACCACCAAACTCATAACCGCACTCAGTTTGATAGTCAAAACAATTCAAAGCAATCTATACAAATATTAACTATTGATAACAGTGTTTTTGCTGTCCTCTGCCCTGACCTTCATGAGATCAAGGCCAAAATTATTTATATAATGTAAACTTAAAGTCCCTTCTGCTTAATTTTTTTCTTCTGTGGAGCTTAATATTTGTATATTTAAGAACATTTAAACAATTACTATTATACTCCCTACTATCCTTAAAAACAATTCAAATTTTAAAAATCTATTCTTTGATATTTTGCTGGTTGGAGACAGGCAGCTTTATTGTTTGTTTCCCACTGCCTCCCTCCTAACATTTAGGGAACCAGTCAGCCTGTCTGTACAGAAGGAGTTCCCAGCCTCTTGGCTTACATTTTCTCTGGTGGGTTATGTTCTTTTAGTTTTTGAATGCTGGAGCCTCCTGACTCAGGCCAACTTGCTGAGAAATCAATTCTTCCCTCCTCTTAGACTGATACCATTTGCATGTGTGTATACCATCTGAGAATTCCTAAATTAATAGTGGATTCTCGCCTTCTACATGCCATCTGTAGCATGTAGTTTCTACTATCTCACTTTATGCTCTGGGAAGAACAAACTACCAGCCCCCACCTAGGTTCCCTTGGATCTGTTGAAAGACAGACACACACATCAGTTTATTTTTAAATTATTAGCTCATTAGCCAGGCTCTTCTAAATCTCCTTCAGTTAATGTGCCCTTCTCTTCACTCCCAGCTCAACAGTTCTAAATCTTCCCTCAGCTGAATTGTTTAGTTTCCTTTAGTCTTAGCTCAACACTTTTAAGTCTACCCTCAACTTAGTTGTGTTTCTAATCTCCCACATTCTACCCCAGGCCCAGTCTAAGAAGTGGCCAATGGCCACTCCACCCAAGATCTTGTATGGCTGATGGCTCTTTCTTCCTCTAAAGCATGGTGAATCCTCTTTCCTCCTCATACATCTCTTGGTCAGCCTGCGAGAACCTGAAGCCCCAACTCTTTGGCTCAGCCATTGGCCACTAGTATCTTCATTGATTGATCAAGAACCAATTGGGGAACATGATCTTCAGTGTTCACACAGATTCCTGATCAAAGCATCAGAACAATTTCCTACAGGGTTTACCTGCAAATAGACCCATATCAGGCCTGGAAAGCAGAGAGAAATTGAGAGAAATATTGAGAGAAATATTGACATTTGAAAAGGCAAATATCAAATTTAAGAAAGTAATCAGATCATTGAAAGCAGAAAGCCAGTAGAAAGGACAGGAACTTTTGGGAGTACTGGGAAAATGTGTGTTCTGGAAAACAGTGGATGATGATCAGAGAACCAACTACTGATACAAATGATTAGTGTTGACATAGAAGGTTTGGTGGATATAGGGGCTAATGTTAGTATACCTCCCCAAAGGTCTTGGGATGTAGATTGGCCACTCAGAAGGTTTACACACAATTTATTCAAATTGGTCAATTATTGTGAAAAGGACAAACTATCTGATGGATTGCCTGTGTGAGGCCAGAAAGGCAAACAGGGAAGTTGAGACCTTATGTGGCTGATGAACTTATGGGGAAATGGTCTTTTACAACAATAGGGTACTCAAATTAGTATCCCTGCAATTTTAGGGACAGGAAATGAGGAAATTAGAGATGATAGGTAGATCCTAGGAGAAGGTATTGAAATGGGTAGTTGAGAACAACCACAAGCTATGCCCATTATCCAAACACAGGACTTCACAGGGATTGATGTTCCAAACTTAAAAAAGGGGCCACTGCTTCCTACCAGTTGCACCTGTGCCCAGAACAGAGTCTGTGCTCTAGATCCCCACTCACTTGGCCCACACCCAGATGCAGCTTGACACACAGGTGTTCTGACACATCCAGGATTCTAGGATCACAAGATCATAGGCTTGCAGGAGGGACAGGCTCCAGTCAGAGACAGCAAGGCCACTTAACAGCAGAGATAAACAAATGTTGAAGGGCGAGCACAAGAACAAGAGCAACAGAAACCAATACTACTTGGCAACATCAAAAACCAGTTTCCCCAAACACAGCAAGCCCTAGATACCCCAACACACCTGAAAAGAAAGATTCAGATCTAAAATCCAATATAATAAATATGATAGAGAACTTTAAGAAGTACATAAATAACTCCCTTAAAGAAATACAGGAAAATACAAGTAAACACATAGAAAGAGAAAACACATAAATTTCTTAAAGAAATACAGGAAAATACAATCAAACAGGTGAAGGAATTGAACAAAACCATCCAGGATCTAAAAATGGAAATAGAAACAATAAAGAAAGCACAAAGGGAGACAACACTAGAGATGGAAAACCTAGGAAAAGGAGCAGAAGTCACAGATGGAAAGATCACCAACAGAATACAAGAAATAGAAGAGCCAGGCATGGTGGCGCACACCTTTAATCCCAGCACTTGGGAGGCAGAGGCAGGTGGATTTCTGAGTTTGAAAGTTTGTAGACCAGCCTGGTCTACAGAGTAAGTTCCAGGACAGCCTGGACTACACAGAGTAACCCTGTCTCGAAAAACTGAAGAAAAAAAAAAGAAATAGAAGAGAGAATCTCAGGAATATAAGATACCATAGAAGACATTGACACAACAGTAAAAGAAAATATGAAAATCAAAAGGCTCATAATATTCAAGAAATCCAGGACACAATAAAAATACCAGACCTAAGAATAATAGTTATAGAAGAGAGTGAAGATGCCAAACTCCAAAGATCAGCAAACATCTTCAACAGAATTATAGAAGAAAACTTTCCTAATCTAAAGAAAGAGATGCCCTTAAACATACAAGAAGCCTACAGAACACCAAACACATGGACCAGAAAAGAAATTCCCCCCATCATGTAATAATCAAAACATCAAATGGACAGAACAAAGAAAGAAGTGGTCAAATAACATATAAAGGCAGACCTATCAGAATTACACCAGATTTCTCAACAGAGACTCAAAGCCAGAAGATCTTGAGCAGAGAACAAAAATGCCAGCCCAGGCTACTATACCCAGCAAAACTCTCAATTACCATAGATGGAAAAACCAAGATAATCCATGACAAAACTAAATTTAAACAATATCTTTCCACTAATCTAGCCCTATAGAGGATAATAGAAAAAAACTCCAATGCAAGAAGGGAAACTACATCCAAGAAAAAGGAAGAAATTAATCTTCTCACAAAAAAAAACAAAAGAAGAGAGCCACACAAACATAATTAACGCCACCTCTAACAACAAGAATAACAGGAAGCATGCCAGGTGGTGGTGGCACACGCCTGTAATCCCAGCACTCTGGGAGGCAGAGGCAGGCGGATTTCTGAGTTCGCAGCCAGCCTGGTCTACAGAGTGAGTTCCAGGACAGCCAGGGCTATACAGAGAAACCTTGACTCAAAAAAAAAATCCAAAAAAAAAAAAAAAGAATAACAGGAAACAATAACCTTTGGTCCTCAATATCTCTCAACATCAATGGACTCAATTCCCCAATAAAAAGACATAGGATAACAGACTGGATACAAAAACAGGACCCGGCATTTTGCTGCATAAAGGAAACACACCTCACTGACAAAGACAGACAGTGCCTTGGAGTAAAAGGCTGGCAAAATTTTTTCCAAGAAAATGGCCCCAAGAAACAAGCTTAAGTAGCCATTATATAATCAAATAAAGTAGACTTTCAACCAAAGGTTATCAAAAAGGATGGGGAAGGACACTACATACTCAGGAAAGGAAAAATCCACCAAGATGAACTCTCAGTTCTGAACATCTATGCCCCAAATACAAGAACACCCACATTTAAAAAAAAATATTACCAACACTCAAACAACACAATGAAATACACACAATAATACAATAAGACTTTAACACCCCACTCTCATCAATAGACAGATCATGGAAACAGAAACTAAACAGAGACACAGTGAAACTAACAGAAGTTAGGAACCAAGTGGATTTAACAGATACCCATAGAAGATTTCATCATAAAACAAAAGAATATACTATCTTCTCATAATTTACTTACTTCTCACCATGTCATGGTACCTTCTCAAAAATTACCCATATAATTGGACACAAAACAAATTGCAAAAAAATACAAGAACATTGAATTAATCCCATGTATTCTATGGGACCGCCAAGGACTAAGGCTGGTCTTCAAAAACAACAAAAACAACAGAAAGCTCACATTCACAAATAAGATGAAGAACTCTCTACTCAATGATAACTTTGTCAGTGAAGAAATAAAGAAAGAAATTGAAGACTTTATAGAATTTAATGAAAATGAAGGCACAACATACCAAAACTTATGAGATAAAATGAAAGCAGTGCTAAAAGGAAAACCCATAGCTCTGAGTGTCTCCATAAAGAAATTAGAGAGATCATACACTGGCAGCTTAATAGCACATCAGAAAACTCTAAAACAAATAGAAGCAAATACACCCACGAGGAATAGATGGCAGGAAATAATCAAATGCAGGGCTAAAATCAGCCAAGTAGAAACAAAGAAAACTATATAAAGAATCAACAAAACTAGGAAATAGTTCTTTGAGAAAATCAAAAAGATAAACTTAGCCAAACTAAATAGAGGGCACAGAGACAATATCCAAATTAACAAAAATTAGTAATGAAAAGGAAGTCATAGCAACAGAAACTGAGGAAATTGAAAAAAATCATCAGATTCTACTACAAAAGCCTATACTTAACAAAACTGGGAAATCTAAATGAAATGGGTGATTTTCTAAACAGATACCAGGTACTAAAGTTAAATCAGGATCAGGTAAAACATCTATACATCCAACCAAAGAAAGCACAGGGCCAGATGGTTTGACTGCAGAATTCTATCAGACCTTCAAAGAAGACCTAACACCAATATTCTTCAAACTATTCCACAAAATAGAAACAGAAGGAATACTACCCAACTTGTTCTACGAAGCCACAAGTATACTGATACCAAAACCACACAAAGATCCAACAAAGAAAGAGAACTTCAGACCAATTTCCCTTATGAATATTAATGCAAAAATACTCAATAAAATTCTTGCCAATTGAATCCAAGAACACATCAAAACCATCATTCACCACAATCAAGTAGGCTTCATAACAGGGATGCAGGGAGGGTTCAATATATGGAAATCCATCAATGTAACCCACAACATAAACATACTCAAAGAAAAAAACCACATGGTCATCTCATTAGATGCTGAAAAGCATTTGACAAAATTCAGCATCCTTTCATGATAAAAGTCTTGGAAAGATCGGGAATCCAAGACCCATACCTAAACATAGTAAAAGCAATATTGAGCAAACCAGTAGCCAACATCAAAGTAAATGGAGAGAAACTTGAAGCAATCCCACTAAAATCAGGGACTAGACAAGGCTGCCCCCTCTCTCCATATTTATTCAATATAGTACTTGAAGTTCTAGCTAGAGCAATTAAACAACAAAGGGAGGTCAAAGGGATACAAATTGGAAAGGAGGAAGTCAAATTATCACTATTTGCATATGATAGTTTACTTAAGTGACCCCCAAAAAAAAACTCAACTAGAGGACTCCTACAGCTGAAAAACAACTTTAGCCAAGTGGCTGGATATAAAATTAACTCAAGCAAATCAGTAGCCTTCCTTTACTCAAAGGATAATCAGGCTGAGAAAGAAATTGGGGAAACGACTCCCTTCAAAATAGTCACAAACAATATAAAATATCTTGGGGTGACTCTAACCAAACAAGTGAAAGATCTGTATGACAAGAACTTCTCTGAAGAAAGAAATTGATGAAGACCTCAGAAAATGGAAAGATCTCCCATGCTCGTGGATGGGCAGGATTAATGTAAAACTGGCCATCTTGCCAAAGGAAATATACAAATTCAATACAATCCCCATCAAAATCCCAACTCAATTCTTCATAGAGTTAGAAAGAGCAATTCGCAAATTCATCTGGAATAACAAAAATCCAGGATAGTTAAAACTATTCTCCTTTGCCTTACAGAAACTTTGTAATTTTATGAGGTCCCATTTGTCAATTCTTGATCTTAGAGCATAAGCTATTGGTGTTCTCTTCAGGAACTTTCCCCCTGTGCCCATGTCCTCCGGGGTCTTCCCAAGTTTCTTTTCTAATAGTTTCAGTGTGTCTGGTTTTATGTGGAGGTTCTTGATCCACTTGGAGTTGATCTTAGTACAAGGAGATAAGAGTGGGTCAATTCACATTCTTCTGCATGTTGACCTCCAGTTGAACCAGCACCATTTGTTGAAAAGGCTATCTTTTTTCCACTGGATCTTTGTGGCTCCTTTATCAAAGATCAACAGAGCTAAACAAAGAATTTACACCAGAAGAAACACGGATGGCCAAAAAACACCTTAAGAGATGTTCAACATCATTAGTCATCAGGGAAATGCAAATCAAAAAAACCCTGAGATTCCACCTCACACCAGTCAGAATGCCTAAGATTAAAAACTCAAGAGACAACAGGTGCTGGCGAGGATGTGGAGAAAGAGGAACACTCCTCCACTGTTGGTGGGATTGCAAGATGGTAAAACCGCTCTGGAAATCAGTTTGGCAGTTCCTCAGAAAATTGGGCATGTCACTTCCAGAGGACCCTGGCATACCACTCCAGGGCATATACCCAGAAGATTCCCCTGCATACAATAAAGACACATGCTCCACTATGTTCATAGCAGCCTTGTTTATAATAGCCAGAAGTTGGAAGGAGCCCAGATATCCCTCAAAGGAGGAATGGATACAGAAAATGTGGTAAATTTATACAATGGAATACTACTCAGCAATTAAAAATAATGAATTCATGCAATTTGTAGGCAAATGGTTAGATCTGGAAATTTTCATCCTAAGCAAGTTAACCCAATCACAAAAGAATACACATGAAATGCAATCACTGATAAGTGGATATTAATGAGCCCAGAAGCCCTAAATACTCAAGGCACAATTAGCAAGTCAAATGATTCCCAAGAAGAAAAAGGGAGAGGACCCTGGGCCTGAAAAGATTGGATCCAGTTTTGTAGATCCAGAACAGAGAAATGGTGGGGGGTGATTGGGGAATAGTTGGGGGGAGAGGACTTATGGGACGTATGGGGGGAACTGGGAAAGGGGAAAGCCTTTGGAATGTAAACAAAGAATATAGAAAATAAAATTTAAAAAAAACTATTCTCAACAGTAAAAGAACTTCTGGGGGAATCAATATCGCAGACCTCAAGCAGTACTGCAGAGCAATAGTGTTTAAAAACTGCAAGGTATTGGTACAGTGACAGGCAGGTAGATCAATGGAATAGAATTGAAGACCCAGAAATGAACCCACACACCTATGGTCACTTAATCTTTGAAAGGGAGCTAAAAACATCTAGTGGAAAAAAGAAAGCATTTTCAACAAATGGTGCTGGTTCAACTGGTTCAACTTGCATGCAGAAAAATGCAAATCGATCCATTCTTATCTTCTTGTACTAAGTTCAAGCCCAGGTGGATCAAGGACTTCCACATAAAACCAGACACACTGAAACTAATAGAAAAAAAACTGAAGAAGAGCCTGGAGCACATGAGCACAGGGGAAATTTCCTGAACAGAGCACCAAAAGCTTATGCTCTAAAATCAAGAATTGATAAATGGGACCTCATAAAATTACAACCTTTCTGTAAGGCAAAGGACACTGTCAATAAGATAAAATGGCAACCAACAAATTGGGAAAAGATCTTTACCAACCCTACATTAGACAGAGGGCTAATATCCAATATATTAAAAGAACTCAAGCCGGGCGGTGGTGGCGCACGCCTGTAATCCCAGCACTTGGGAGGCAGAGGCAGGCGGATTTCTGAGTTCGAGGCCAGCCTGGTCTACAGAGTGAGTTCCAAGACAGCCAGGACCAGGACCCAGGACTACACAGAGAAACCCTGTCTTGAAAAACCAAAAAAAAAAAAAAAAAAAGAACTCAAGAAGTTAGACTCCAGAGAACCAAATAACCCTATTAAAAAATAGGGTATAGAGCTAAACAAAGAATTTTCACCTGAGAAATATCGAATGGCTGAGAAGCACCTAAAGAAATGTTCAACATCCTTAGTCATCAGGGAAATGCAAATCAAAATAACCCTGAGATTGCACCTCACATCAGTCAGAATGGCTAAGATCAAAAACTCAGGAGACAGCAGGTGCTGGAGAGGTTGTGGAGAAAGAGGAACACTCCTCCACTGCTGGTGGCATTGCAAGCTGGTACAACCACTCTGAAAATCAGTCTGCCATTTCCTCAGAAAACTGGGCATAATACTACAGGAGGACCCTGCTATAACTCTCCTAGGCATATACCCTGAGGATTCCCCAGCATGTAATAAGGACACATGCTCTACTATGTTCATAGCAGCCCTATATATAATATCCAGAACCTGGAAAGGACCCAGATGTCCCTCAACAGAGGAATGGATACAGAAAATGTGGTATATATACACAATGGAGTACTATTCAGCCATTAAAAACAATGAATTCATGAAATTTTTAGACAAATGGATGGAACAGGAGAATATCATCCTGAGTGAAGTAACCCAGTAACAAAAGAACACTCATGGTATGCACTCACTGATAAGTGAATATTATTAGCCTAGAAGCTTGGAATGCCCAAGACATAATTCACATATCAAATGATGCCCAAGAAGGAGGAAAAACAAAATATGGATCCTTGGGTCCTTTGCCAAAAGGGGGAAAATACCCACAGAAGGAGTTACAACAAAAAAAGGTTGAGCAGAGTCTGAGGGAACAACCATCCAGAGACTAGCCCACCCAGGGATGCATCCTATATACAGCTACAAAACCCAGACACTATTGTGGATGCCCACAAGTGCTGGATGAGCAGAGCCGAATATAGCTATCACCTGGGAGGCTCTCCTAGTGCATGACAAGTACAGAGTGGGACACTCTCAGCCAGTCATTGGACTGAGTACAGGGTCCCCAATGGGAGAGCTAGAGAAAGGACCCAAGGAGCTGAAGAGGTTTGCAGCACCACAGGAGGAACAACAATATGAGTCACTTAGTACTCCCAGAGCTCCCAGGGACAAAACCATCAACCAAAGAGTACACATGGAGTTACCCATGGCTCCAGATACATCAGCAGCAGAGGATGGTCTTGTTAGACACCAAAGGGAGGAGAGGACCTTGGTCCTGCAAAGACTTGATGTCGTAGTGTAGAGGAATACCAGGACAGGGAAGCAGGGAAAGGTTGATTGGGGAAGGGGACATGGCTTATGGGATTCTCAGGGTAGGGGGAACCAGAAAAGGGAACAACATTTGAAATGTAAATAAGGAATACACCTAATAAAAACACATCTAAACAGGCCCATAACCCCTAATAAAATAGAAGCAGTCTTTAAAAGTCTCCCAAACAAAAAGAGCCCAGGGCCAGATGGGTTTAGTACAGAATTCTATCAGACCTTCAAAGAAGACCTAATACCAATACTTCTCAAACAGCTCCACAAAATAGAAACAGAAGGAACACTACTAAATTCTAAATGATGCCACAATTATGCTGGTAACTAAATCACATAAGACCCAACCAAAAAAAAAAGAGAAATTTAGACCAATTTCCCTTATGAATATCAATGCAAAAATACTCAATAAATTTCTCAAAAACTGCATCCAGGAAAACATCAAAATGATCATCCACCATGATTAAATATGCTTCATCCCAGGAACGCAGAAATGATTCAATATATGGAAATCCTTCAATGTAATCCACTACATTAACAAACTCAAAGAAAAAACACATGATCATCTCATTAGATGCTAAAAAAGCCTTTGACAAAATACAACACCCATTCATGTTAAAAGTCTTGGAAAGATCAGGAATTCAAGGCACATTCCTAAACATAATAAAAGCAGTATACAGCAAAAACAATAGCACACATCAAATTAATGGAGAAAAACTTGAAGCAATCTGACTAAAATGAGGGACAAGACAAGGCTGCCTACTCTCTCCCTATTTATTCAATATATTATTCAAACTTCTAGCCAGGGCAATTAGACAACAAAAGGAGACCAAAGGAATACAAACTGGAAAGGAAGAAGTCAAGATGTCACTATTTGAGGATGATATGATAGTATATATAAGTGATCCCAAAAATTCCACCAGAAAACTCCTACAGCTGATAAACAACTTCAGCAAAGTGGCTGGATATAAAATTAACTAAAACAAATCAGTATCCATCCTCTACACAAAGGATATATGGGCTGAAAAGGAAATTAGGGAAATTACACCCTTTTACAATCCTCACAAATAATATAAAATATCTTGGTGTAACTCTAACCAAGCAAGTGAAAGATCTATATGACAATACCTTCAATTCTGTAAGAAAGAAATTGAGGAAAGCATTAGAAAATAGAAGATCTCTCATGCTCATGGATAAGCAATATTAACATAGTAAAAATGGCCATCTTACCAAAAGCAATCTACAGATTCAATGCAATCCCCATCAAAATTCCAACTCAGTTCTTCACAGTTAGAAAGAGCAATTCTCAAATTCATCTGGAATATCAAAAAACCCAAGATAGCAAAAACTATTCTTGACAATAAAAGAACTTCTTGGGGGAAATCACCATTTCTGACCTCAAGCTATACTATAGAGCAATAGTGCTAAAAACCACATGGTCTTGGTATAGAGACAGACAGGTAGGTCAATGGAATAGAATTGAAGACACAGAAATAAACCACGCATCTATGGTCACTTGATCTTTGACAAAGAAGCCAAAACCATCCAGTGGAAAACAGACAGCATTTTCAACAAATGGTGCTGGTTCGACTGGCAGATAGCATGAAGAATAATGCAAATTGATCCATTCTTATCTCCTTGTACAAAACTCAAGTCCAAGTGGATTAAGGACCTCCACATAAAACCAGATATGCTGAATCTAATAGAAGAGAAAGTGGGGAAGAGCCTCGAATACTTGGGCACAGGAGGAAAGTTCCTGAACAGAACACCAATGGTTTATGCTCAAAGATCAACAATTGGCAACTGGGACCTGATAAAACTGAAACACTTCTGTAAGGCAAAGTATACTGTCAAAAGGACAAAACCACAACCCACAGATTTGGAAAAGATCTTTACCAACCCTATATCCGATAGAGGACTAATATCAAAAATATACAAAGAACTCAAGAAGTTAGACTCCAGAAAACCAAATAACCCTATTTTAAAATCAGGTACAGAACTAAACAACACATTCTCAACTGAGGAATCTCAAATGGCTGAGAAGCATTTAAAGAAATGTTCAACATCCTTAGTCACCAGGGAAATGCAAATCAAAACAACCCTGAGAGTCTACCTCAAAAGCACAGGTGATAGCAGATGCTGGAGAGGATGTAGAGAAAGAGGAACAACTCCTCCGTTGCTGGTGGGACTGCAAGCTGGTAAAACCTCTTTGGAAATTCATCTTTTGGTTGATCAGAAAATTGGAAATAGCTTTACCTGAAGACCCAACTATACTGCTCCTGGGCATATACCCAAAAGATGCTCCACTATACTACAAGAACATATGGTCTGCCACATTCATATCAGTTTTCTTCGTAATATCCAGAAACTAGAAACAATCCAGATGTCCCTCAACTGAAGAATGGTTATGGAAAATGTAGTTCATTTAAACTAGGGAATACTATTCAGCTATTAAAAACAAGAACATCATGAATTTTGCTGGCAAACAGATGAAACTTGAAAATATCATCCTGCCAGGCAGTGGCGGTGCACACCATTAATCCCAGCACTTGGGAAGCAGAGGCAGGTGAATTTCTGAGTTCAAGGCCAGCCTGATCTACAGAGTGACTTCCAGGACAGCCAGGGCTACACAGAGAAACCTTGTCTCAAAAAACCAAAAGAAAAAAGAAAAGAAAAGAAAATATCATCCTGAGTAAGGTAACCCAAACCTAAAAGGACATGCATTGTATGTACTCACTTATAAGTGGATATTAGCCATAAAGTACAGGATAATGTATTGACCCAAAAAAACTGAACAAGAAGAAAGGCCCAAGCAATGATGCTTAAATCTTACTTAGAAGGGGGAATAAAATAGTCATAGGAGGCAGAGGGAGAGAATCAAGTGGGAGAGGGAATAAGGTGAAGAATGGGAGGATCAGGATCAGCTAGAGGACCAGGGAACTGAATAGAAATCTGAAGCTGCCAGGGTTGGGGATGGGGGAAGAAATCTCTAGGAAATGCCAGAGATCTGGGATGGGGAAAGCCTCCAGGAGTCAATATGGGTGACATTAGTCAAGACACATAACAGTGGGGATATGGAACTTGAAAAGGACATCTCCTGTAGCCAGGCAGGAATTCAACCCACCACATAAATTTTGACCCAAAATTTGTCCTGTCTAAAAGAACTTCAGGGACAAAGATGGGGCAGAGACTAAGAGAATGGCCAGCCAATAACTGGCCCAACTTGAGACACCTCCATTGTGCAAGCACCAAACTCTGACATTATTAATGACATGCTGTTTTGCTTGCAAACAGGAGCCTAATATAACTGTCCTCTGAGATTCTCCACATAGCAGCTGGCTAAAACAGATGCTGATACCCACAGCCAAACATTGAATGAACATAAGAACTCTTATAGAAGAGTTAGGGGAGGGATTGACGTCCCTAAAGGGAACTCCAGAGGAAGAACAAAAGAGGCTAATCTACAACTTGAACCCTTGAGAGCTCCCAGAGACTGAGCAACCAACCAAAGAGCCTACATGGACTGGACCAAGGCCCCCAGTACTTAGGTAGCAGATGTGTAGCTGTCTTCATTGTTCCCCAACAACTGGATCAGGGTTGTTGCTTGTCTGTGGAATCAGTTCCCCAATATCAATCTACTCGCAGTGGGAGAGGATACACCTAACCTTACAGAGACTTGATGCATCGGGATGGGGGAAGACCTGGGGGAGGCCACCCTCTCAGAAGAGAAGGGGAGAGAGGATGGGGGAAGTGACTCTGGGGTGGGGGGACAAGTGAAACATCTGAAGAAAAAGGATGGATAATCAAGAAAATATGTCCCAAGAAAAAGAGTAAGTTGGCCAAGTGTTATTGCCCACCTCCAGCTCTCTGCTGCTCTCTACAGACATAAGTGGCAAATGGTCTTTATGTGGTCCCAATTCAACTAAAACCTAAACCTGACTGTTTCATATCAAAAGAGGCCCTTGGTCCTATGAAGGCTAGATGCCCTAGTGTAGAGGAATATCAGGACAGGGAATTGAGAGTGAGTGGGTTGGTGAGCAGGGGGATGGGTAATGGGATGGGGGGATTGGAGGGGAAATGAGGAAAGGGGATAATATTTGAAATGTAAATAAAGAAAATATCTAATAAAGGGGGGGAAGAAGAGCCACCTGGTGTGGGAGAAAGGAAAACAAAAACTAAGGGACTATTCTACTGCCACTAATCTCATAATTTTTTGGTATTCATTTGACACTTTAAAACATTTCTTAAGGTATAAATATTATCTTAAAATCTATATAATTATATATATATGTATGTATGTATATGTATGCGTGTATTCGGTCATCCTAGTGGTTGTAGTCTTATATTTTTCAAAACTACTTTAATAAATGTATTTAAATGCTTTAACTTCCATTCTAGCCCACCACCCACCAGAGGTAGTGGAAGGGAAAGAAGGATGTGGACCTATTTAGAATTGTTTTTGGAGGGAGTATCAAATCTGCATTGTCAGGATATCAGCAGTTCACATCACACCAATCAACAGCAGTAGCTTGATCCACTCACAAACACCATTCATGAATCAGCAGTTTGATCCAGAAGAAACTGCAAGATTCTGCCAATCAGTCCAAGTCTGCAAAAGTAGCAAGAATCTACCAGAACAACACCAGAAGTTCTTTGGTGTATTTCTCTCTATGAAATCATGACAAATGATGTCTAGCAAACATTGGCAAGGTAAACCAATACAACACACCGCCATTTTCAAAGACCAGAGTCAGCAAATCCCAATAAAGACCAGCAAAAAGTGGTAAAGCAAACCAATACCACTCAGTGTCATCAGCAAAAGTCAGCATCAGCAAACCCCAACAAAGACTAGCAAAGAGTGGTAAGTCGAATTAATACAACACAACATCATCCACTGTCTGTTGGATTGTATTTATATCCTTTCTAAATATCACGTGTTCTCTCAAGTATCCACTCTAGCAAAACATCATATGCTCCTTTTCCAGGCAGCTTCCAGAAAAACACAAGTCTGTTCTCAGCAAAACATCCTCCCACATGTTTAGCAAAAACATCCTCTCATAAGACAGTTTCCAGAAAACATCACATGATGCAACTCATTACATGATCTCCAAAAAACACAGAAATTGCCACTTCAAGTAGATATATAGAATACTAATTCTGGAAATAACCTTTATCTAGTTTCCTATATATGTTTTCAGGTTTGAGTCTGAAGCAGGCAACCAGAAACAAAATTTGTGTATATTGTATGTACTTAATAGACTCAGAACTTAAAGTATATTGTATGTACTTAATAGACTCAGTACTTAAAGTCCTCAGAACTTTCTGAGATCTGCTGAATATGGCATTTAAAATAAGTCAAAGTTTTCTACCATTACTAACAGAAAACTTTGATGTCTCTTAAAAGATGATGAGGTCCTACAACAACAAATCCACCTAGGTTGTGGTAACATTAAGCACCGGGCTAAACTGCCCCATACCTCCTCTGCTGCCAGGTTCTATGCAAATGGTGGGCACCTTTGGGTTCACTACTATGTTCTACTTATCCAGCATTACCACTAAGCTAACAAACACTACCCATTAGCTTTGGACTACAGACTTCCCAGGACATTTAAATTTCTGAGTTCAAAGACTGACACAAACATTTTACAGAATTTTGAACTAAAAAAAATACATAATCCTAAGACTGCCAAATACAACCAAGGTGGACATTGTGGAAAGCTTGGCAGAAATAGCTACATTATTGTAAATAGTTTTACTGTGTTACAGTTAAAATATTTCCTTTTTATTTAGACTAAGGGGGAAAATGTTGCAGGATATCTGATCACACTGTGAACCCCAAGATTGTGTTATTTATTGGGAAAACTTGTTTCTGATTGTGGTGTGGTTCAGCCCTAGCACACACCTTCAATCCAAGAGCAATGAATCCTGTTCATTGTAAACGGGATTAAATAAAGTCAACCATAGGTCAAGCAACCAGTTGGCAGAGAGTAAACACAGAAAGAAAAAAACACCAAGAGTGAGAGGAAGTCAGGAGGATGGATAGAGAGGAGGTAAATTCAAATTTAGGGTTTTTGAGATGGTATAGAAAAGAACTTTCCTTTTCTTTTTGGGACTTCAGGAGAAGGAAAGTCAGCTGGGTGCTTTCTCTGCCTCTGAGTTAGCAGGCTTTGACCCAAGCATCTGGCTCACGAGTACTTATTGGTAAAACTGAACGTTTGAGATTGCCTTAACTAGGGTTTCCATTGCTGTAAAGAGACACCACGACCAAAACAACTCTTGTAACTGGCAATGTTTAATTGGAGCTGCCTAACTGGCTCTGAGGTTTAGTCCATTATGGTAGGAAACATGGCAGCATCCAGGTAGACATAGAACTGGGGGAGCTGAAAGTTTAACATCTATTTCCAGGAGAAAACTGTCTGCCACATGGCTAGGAGGAGGATCTCAAAGCCCATACCTATAGTGACACACTTCCTCCAACAATGCCAGACCTCCTAATAGTGCTACTCTCTGGGTCAAGCATATTCAAACCACCACAGAGTTTTTGTTAAAAACAATACACAACTGTCCGTAACTCAAGTTCCAAAGGATCTAATACCCTCATACAGACAAACAGGCAGGTAAAACATCAATGCATATAAAATATAAATAAATAAATAAAAATGAATAAATAAATACATTTTTTAACTTTTAAATAGGCCAGGTGTTGGTGGTGTACTCCTTTAATCCCAGAACTCGGGAGGAAGAGGCAAGTGGATTTCTGTGAGTTCAAAGGCCAGTCTAGTCTACAAAGCTGAAATCCAGAAAAGCCATGGCTACACAGAGTGTTGAGGTCTGCTCCCCCACCCCCAGCATAGCTATAGCCATTTTCTTCCATGTTTACGAGGTATTTTATATTGCTGCCAGTCATTGACAGAAAAATAATTTAACTCAGAGCAGGGTCATGCTGACCATGTCCTCTGTTATGTTCTGTCTGATCTGCATGAGGTTTTCTAATCATAAGAAATTATACAAAGCTTTACATAGGACCCATCAAATTTGAGGTCAGTATGGACTGTTATGTCTAAAATGGCTTGAGTCTGAGCTGGCCATCTGGCAGCACTTCCTGCACTTGTATATAATCTCACTGTGGCTTTTGCAATTTTTTCCTTTATTAGGATACCCTGAGAAATGTTTGTTATTGTCGTTCAGATCATTCTGAGCTATGTCCCTGATCTGATCAGTATTAGGGTGTGTGATGAATATACCATGTCTGTCTGACTGAGATTGGTGCTCCTATGGTTTGTGGAGCAACTCTCAGACCCCAACAAAGAAAAACCCTGTCTTGGATTTGGCCTGTGTGCTCTTACTGTTGCTGCTGGGTATTGTGAGGGAAGCTCAGGCAAGCTCTGAAGTTGCAACATGGTGAGGATATTGTCACTTTCCACAGAGGGTTTATCCAACTCAAAGGCTGAAGAAATGACAGATGAGAACCTCATTATCCAGTTTCCTTCAACAATGACTTGGTGATCATGGTTACATTATAACTTCTGTGTCAGGAAACAAGTGGACAAAGTACCAAAAATATTGTCAATGAAATATACATGACTAATATTTTGTTATCATACTACCTTTGTACATATACATGGGATGTTTTAGAATGCAGTGACATATGATGATGTAATGGTGAACTTTACTCAGGAATGGGAATAACAGGCTTTACTGGATCTTTCCCAGAAGAGTCTACAAAGATGTGAAGCTGGAGACCTATAGAAATCTCACTGCAATAAGCTATAACTTGGAAGATTGCAATATTGAAGAAAATTGTGAAAATTCTGGAAGACATAGAAGGCATCTTCAAAGAGATAAACCAATTAATACTAGAGAGAAACCCTATGAATGTATTCAAAATGATGGAGCCTTTGCAAGAAACAATCACCATCAGATACATAAAAGCACACATATTGGATCCTTTGTGTCTTATACAGTCGTCGAATACATAGAAGAACACACACTGGAGAAAAAGTCTATGATGGTAACCAATGTGGTAAAGCCTTTGCACATCACAGTAATCTTCAAAAGCATAAAAGAACACATATGCCAGGTAGTGGTGGCGCACGCCTTTAATCCCAGCACTTGGGAGGCAGAAGCAGGTGGATTTCTGAGTTAGAGGCCAGCCTGGTCTACAGAGTGAGTTCCAGAACAACCAGGACTACACAGAGAAACCCTGTCTCAAAAACACCAAAAAAAAAGAACACATACAGGAGAGAAACCCTATGATTGTAACCACTGTGGTAAAGCCTGTACATATTACAACAAACTTCAAATCCATAAAAGAACACATATTGGAGATAAAGTCTATGAATATTGCCAATGTGGCAAAGCCTTTGTACATCACAGTAGTCTTCAAAAGCATAAAATACCACATACTGGAGAGAAACCCTATGAGTGTAACCACTTTGGCAAAACCTTTGCACAATATAGTCATCTTCAAAATCATAAAAGAACACCTACTGAAGATAAGCCCTTATAATGCAGCGAATGTGATAAAGGCTTTGCATGTTATGGTGGTCTTAAAAGGAATTTTTAAAACATTCTTGAAAGAACCCTGTAAATGAAATCAAATTAATAAAGAAATTTCTTAGCAATCACCTTCTAAGGCATGAAACAGTACTGAGATTATAGTGGGTGGTGTCTGGTTCTTTACCTGCTCTTGAGATGCTTTTCCTCCAACTTAGCTGCTTTGCTAGCTTTGATATGAGGGTTTGCATCTATTTCAATTAAAATATGGTGTGCCTTGTTCGTTTAATAAAAAAGAAAAAGAAAAACCATGTCTTTAAAAAAAATTTTAAATAGACATTATATATTGTTTAATAGGAATGGCCCCCATAGGCTCATGTATATGAATGCTTGGCCATCAGGAGTAGCACTATTAGAAAGCACCTTTTTGGAGTGGGTGTGAGTTTTTGGAGGAGGTGCATCACTGTAGAGGCAGACTTTGAGGTCATATATGCTCAAGTTATGCCCAGTGTAGATGACAGTCTCTCCCTACCACCTTCAGATCATGATATAGAACTCTCAGCTCTTCTAGTACCATGTCTGCCTTCACACTGTCATGTTTCCTGTCATGGTAATAAAGAACTGAACCTCTGAAACTGTAAGCCAGCCCCAGTTAAATGTTTTCCTTTATAAGAATTGCTGTGTTTGCCAGGCAGTGGTGGCATACACTTTTAATCCCAGCACTCGGGAAGCAGAGGCAGGTGGACTTCTGAGTTTGAGGCCAGCCTGGTCTACAGAGTGGGTTCCAGGACACCCAGGGCTACACAGAGAAACCCTGTCTTGAAAAATCAAAAGAAAATTGCTGTGTTCATGTTGTCTCTTCACAGCAATAAAATCCAAATTCTTTTTTAAGAAATCATTACTGATGTCAAATCATCACTAATGACAAATGTGATCATGAAAATTTGTTTGTTCTGTCAGTTTGTGTGTGTGCGTGTGTGTGTGTGTGTGTGTGTGTGTGTGTGTTAATTTTTGTGTTTTTTCAGGAGGCTAGAAAATGACAAGATATCAAATCTTATTTGTTCAGTTAGTGTGTGTGAGTGTGTGTGTGTGTGTGTGTGTGTGTGTGTGTTTACAGGAGGCTAGAAAAGGACACGATATCAGATCCTCTACAATCTAAACTTGGGCAGTTGTGAGAGACCCAAATTTGATTCTGAGAACCAAATTCAGATCCTTTGTAAGAGCAACAATGGCTCTTAACTGCTGATCCATTCCTCTAGGCCCTGGAGACATTTCATAAAGCAACACAAAATGGGATGGAAAAGTGACTCAGCAGTTATGAACACTAACTGCCCTTTCAGAGGATAAAAGTTCAATTCTCAGGACCTAGCGTGGCTCACAACATGTGAAATTCCAGTTCCAAAGCATTCAATTAACCTCTTCTGACCTCTGAAGGCACCAGAAACTCATATGGTGCTGAGACATGTGCATACAAAATGCACACACACGTAAAGTAAGCAGTTTTCTTGTTTTTGTTTTGTTGTTTTAAAACAAAAATTCAGCCTTCTGCCAGGGCAAATCACCAGCTTCTCTGCTCCTCTGAAGGCACCACAGTCTGAAGGCTTCCCAGGAGTTTTGCCACATGCAGGGCAACTGGGCAACTGACTTAACAGTCTGAAAGCCTCCCTGGAGTTCTGCTGCACACAGGGCAACAGAACCTACAGTCTGAAGGTCTCCCAAGAGAACAGCTACATGCAGAACAACAGCTTGGCTACTCCTCTGAAGACCCAACAGTCTGAAGGCCTCTCAGGAGATCTGCAGCAGCCAGGGCCACAGGCCTACCAGGAGACCTGCAACAACCCAGGGACACAAGAGGCAGCCACCAGACAGAGATACCCAGACAAGCTAACACCAGGGATAACCAGATGGCAGGAGGCAAGTGCAAGACCATAAGCAGCAGAAGACAATGTGCTTTGGCATCATCAGAACCCAGTTCTCCCACCACAGCAAGCCCTGGATATACTAAGACACCTGAAAATAGGAAGCTGACCAAAAATACTATCCCATGAAGATAATAGAGTTTTTTATTTTTTTATTTATTTTTTCAGAGTTTTTTAAAGGAGGACATAAATAACTCACTGAAAGAAAAACAGGAAAACATGGGTAAACAGGTAGAGTCCCTTAAAGAGGAAACAAATAAATCCCTTAGAGAAATACAGGAAAACAGGTGAAGGAATGGAACAAAGCAGGTCAAGACCTAAAAGTGGAAGTAGAAACAATAAAGAAAACACAAATGGAGGCAACCCATGAAATGGAAAACCTAGGAAAGAGGTCAAGAATTATAGATGTAAGCATCACCAACAGAATACAAGAGATAGAAGAAAGAATCTCAGGTGTAGAAGATACCTTAGAAGATATTGCCACAATTGTCAAAGAAAATCCAAAACATAAAAAACTCCTAATCCAAAACATCCAGGAAATCCAGGACACAATGAAAAGACCAAATCTAAGAATAATAGGAATAGAGAAGAGCAAAGATTTCCAGCTCAAAAGACCCAAAAATATCTTCAACAAAATCATAGAAGAAAACTTCCCCAACCTAAAGAAAGAGATGACCACAAATGTACAAGAAGACTATAGAACATCAAATAGATTGGACCAGAAAAGAAAATTCTCTCATCACATAATAACCAAAACACTAAATGCACAGAATAAAGAACATTAAAAGCTGCAAGAGAAAAAAGCTAAGTAGCATATAAAGGCAGACCTATCAGAATTACACCAGACTTTTCAACAGACAATAAAAGCCAGAAGAGCCAGAATGGAGGCCAAGCATATCCTAAGAGAACACAAATGCCATCCCAGGCTACTACACCAAGCAAAATTCTCAATCAACACAGATGGAGAAACCAAAATATTCCAGGACAAAATCAAAGTCAAACAATATCTACCGATCTAGCCCTACAGAGGATTCTAGAAGGAAAACTCTAACACAAGGAGGGTACCTACAGCAAAGAAAAAATCAAGATATTAATCATCTCACAAAAAAGCCAAAAAGAGAGAATCACATGCACATAATGCCACCTACAACAAAAAATAACCGGAATTAACAACCACCAGTCTTTAATATCTCTCAATATCAATGAACTCAATTTCCCTATAAAAAGACATAAGCTAACAGACTGGATATGCAAACAGGATCCAGCATTTTGCTGCATACAAGAAACACACCTCAATAACAAAGACAGACACTACCTCACAGTAAAAGGCTGGAAAAAAGTCTTCCAAGCAAATGGTCCCAAGAAACAAGCTGGAGTTGCCATCCTAATATCCAATAAATATAGACTTTCTTGTTTTAATTTTATTTTTATTGAATATCATCTTCATTTACATTGCCATGGTAAAACCTTTACCAATTTCCTCCCTCCCCAAAGACCCCCAACTCCTCCTCCTTCCCCCTTCCTCCACGGATATGCCCCTCCACCCAGCACACTCCCACCTCCCCCCTCGGTTTCCCTTTGTTGGGGCTTCGTTGAGCCTTTACCTGACCAAGGACCATTCCTCCCACTGATGCCCAACAAGGCCTTCTTCTGCTATATTTTTGGCTGGAACCATGTGTGCCCCTTGGTTAATGTTTCAATCCCTGGGAGTCTTGGGGCATCTGGGTGGCCAAAATCATTGTTCTTCCCATGGGGCTGTAAGCCCCTTCAGCTCTTCTGGACCTCCCTCCAGCTCCTCCATTGGGGACCCCATGCCCAGTCTAATAGTTGATTGCTAGCATCTGCCTCTGTATTTCTAAGGCTCTGGCAGGGCCCCTCTAGAGACAACCATTGCATGCTCCTTTTGGTATCCACTTCTTGTCATCCTTAGTAGTGTCAGGGTTTGTTGACTGTTTATAGGATGAATCCCCAGGGTGGCCTTTACTTCAGCCCCTGCTCCACACATTGTCTCCCTTATTGCTCCTGTGAGTATTTTGTCCCCTTTCTTAGAGGAACCAAAGCACCCTTACTGAAGTTCTCCTTCTTGAGCTTCCTGTGATGGGTGAATTGTAACTTGTTTATTTTGAGCTTTTGGGCTAACTTTCACTTATTAGTGAGTGCATACCATGTGCCATCTTTTGTGATTGGGTTGCCTTGCTCAGGATGACACTTTCTAGTTCCATCCATTTGCCTAAGAATTTCATAAATTCATTGTTTTTAATAGCTGAATAGTACTCCATTGTGTATATATAGCACAGTTTTTTTATCCATTCCTCTGTTGAGGGACATCTGGGTTCTTTCCAACTTCTGGCTATTATAAATAAGGCAGCAATGAACATAGTGGAGAATGTGTCCTTATTACATGTAGAAGCATCTTCTGGGTATATGCCCAGGAATGGTATAGCTGCATCATCAGGTAGTACTATGTCTAGTTTTCTGAGGAATCGCCAAACTGATTTCTAGAGTGGTTTTACCAGCCTGCAATCCCACCAACAATGGAGAAGTGTTCCTTTTTCCCCACATTCTCTCCAGCATCTGCCGTCCCCTGAGTTTTTCATCTTAGCCATTCTGACTGGTGTAAGGTGGAATCTCACTGTTGTTTTGATTTGCATTTCCCTAATAACTAAGGATGCTGAACATTTCTTTAGGTGCTTTAGGGCCATTTGAGTTTCCTCAGTTGAGAATTTCCTCTTTAACTCTGTACCCCATTTTTTAATAGGGTTATTTGACTCTCTGGAGACTATCTTCTTGAGTTCTTTGTATACATTGGATATTAGCCCTCTATCGGATTTAGGGTTAGTAAAGATCTTTTCCCAATTTGTTGGTTGTCGTTTTGTCCTATTGACTGTGTCCTCTGCCTTACAGAAGTGTTATGAGGTCCCATTTCTCGATTCTTGTTCTTAGAGCATAAGCCATTGGTGTTCTGTTCAGGGACTTTTCGCCTGTGCCCATGTGTTCAAGATTTGTCCCCACTTTCTCCTCTATAAACTTAGGTGTGTCTGGTTTCATGTGTAGATCCTTGATCCACTTGGACTTGAGCTTTGTACAAGGAGATAAGAATGGGTCGATTTACTGCTGGGCGTGGTGGTGCACGCCTGTAATCCCAGCACTTGGGAGGCAGAGGCAGGCGGATTTCTGAGTTCGAGGCCAGCCTGGTCTACAGAGTGAGTTTCAGGACAGCCAGGATTACACAGAGAAACCCCGTCTTGAGAAACAAAAAAAAAAGAATGGGTCAATTTGCATTTTTTCTGCATGCAGATCTCCAGTTGATCCAGCACCATTTGTTAAAAATGTGTCTTTTTTCCAAATTAAAGTTACTAAGCAAGATGAGGAAGGATACTTCATATTCATCAAAGGAAAAATCCACCAAGAGAAAGTCTCAATTCTGAACATCTAAGTGAAGGTAACCCATATTCATAAAAGAACCTTTACTAAAGGTCAAAGAACACATTGAACCCCACACAATAATAGTGGGAGACAACATCCCACTCTCACTAATGGACAGATCATTAAAACAGAAACTAAACAGAGACACAGTGAAACTAATAGAGGTTATGAACCAAGTGGATTTAATATCTACAGGGCATTTTACCCTAAAACAAAAGAATATACCTTCTTCTCAGCAGCTCATGGTACCTTCTTTAAAACTGATCATATAGGGGAATAGTTAGGGGGGAGAGGACTTATGGGACATATGGTGGGGGGAATCTGGGAAAGGGGAAAGCCTTTAGAATGTAAGCAAAAAATATAGAAAATAAAAAAAGATAAAAAAAACTGATCATATAATTAAACACAAACAAAGCCTCAACTGATACAAGATTGAAATAATCCCATGCATCCTATCAGATCACCATGGACTAAGACTGGTTTTCAATAATAACAAAAATAACAGAAAACCCACATAGCCATGGAAACAGAATAACTCTACTTAATGATAACTAGGTCAGGGAAGGAAGAAAGAAAAAAATTAATGGAATTCAATGAAAATTATGACACAACATACCCAAACTTATGGGACACAATGAAAGCAGTGCTGAGAGGAAAATTCATAGCACTAAGTGCCCTGGTAAGGAAATTAGATCCTGTTCTAGCAACTTAACAGCACACCTGAGAGCCCTAGAACAAAAAGAAGCAAACACATGGACAGGAATAGATGGCAGGAAATAGTCAAACTCAGGACCAAGATCAACCAAATAGAAACAAAGAGAATGATACAAAGAATCAAAAAACCCAAAAGTTGGGGTTTTTTTTAGAAAATGAATAAGAGAGATAAACCCCTAGCTAAGCTAACTAAAGGCACCAGAGACAGTATCAAAATCGACAAAATCAGAAATGAAAATGGAGAGATAACAATAGAAACTGAGGAAATTCAAAAAAAAATCATCAGATCCTACTACAAAAGCCTATACTCAACAAAACAGGAAAATCTAAATGAAATGGATGGTTTTCTACACAGATACCATAGACCAAAATTAAATCAAGAGCAGGTAAGCTATCTAAACAGACCCATATCCCCTAAGGAAATAGAAGTCATTAAAAACCTCCCAACCAGCCAGGCGGTGGTGGCACATGCCTTTAATCCCAGCACTTGGGAGGCAGAGGCAGGCAGATTTATGAGTTCAAGGCCAGCCTGGTGTACAGAGTGAGTTCCAGGGCTGACAGAGAAACCCTGTCTCTAAAAAAAAAAAAAAAAAAAAAAAAAAAAAAAAAAAACCACAAAAACATACAAAGACACAAACACACAAAAACAAAAAATAACCTCCCAACCAAAAAAAAAAAGCCAATGGCCAGGTGACTTTAGTACAGAATTCTACTAGCCCATTCAAAGAAGAGCTAATACCAATATGCCTCAAACTTTCATAAAATAGAAACAGAAGGATCACTACCTAGTTCATTCTATGAATCCATAATTACTCTGATCCCTAAACCAAACAAGGACCCAACAAAATAAGAAAACTTCAAACCAATTTCACTTATGAATATCAATGCAAAAATACTCCAAGTGGATCAAGGACCTCCACATAAAACCAGACACACTAAAATTAATAGAAAAGAAACTGGGGAAGACCCTTGAGGACTTTGGCTCAGGGGGAAAATTCCTGAACAGAACACCAATTGTTTATGCTCTAAGAGCAAGAATAGACAAATGGAACCTCATAAAATTACAAAGTTTCTGTAAGGCAAAAGACACTGTCAAAAGGACAAATCGGCAACCAACAAATTGGGAAAAGATCTTCACCAAGCCTACATCTGACAGAGGGCTAATATCCAATGTATACAAAGAACTCAAGAAGTTAGACCCCAGAAAACCAAATAACCCTATCAAAAAATGGGGTACAGAGCTAAACAAAGACTTTTCACCTGAAGAAATTCGGATGACTGAGAAACACCTTAAAAAATGTTCAACATCATTAATCATTAGAGAAATGCAAATCAAAACAACCCTGAGATTTCACCTCACACCAGTCAGAAAGGCTAGGATTAAAAACTCAGGAAACAGCAGGTGTTGGTGAGGATGTGGAGAAAAAGGAACACTCCTCCACTGCTGGTGGGACTACAAGCTAGTACAACCACTCTGGAAATCAGTCTGGCGGTTCCTCAGAAAACTGGACACAATACTTCCGGAGGACCCAGCCATATCACTCCTGGGCATATACCCAGAAGATTCCCCAGCATGCAATAAGGATACATGCTCCACTATGTTCATAGCAGTCTTATAATAGCCAGAAGCTGAAAATAACCCAGATGTCCCTCAACAGAAGAATGGATACAAAAAAATGTGGTACATATACACAATGGAGTATTATTAGGAATTAGAAACGATGAATTCATGAAATTCTTAGAGAAATGGATGGAGCTGGAGAACATCACACTAAGTGAGGTAATCCAGTCTCAAAAGAATACCCATGGTATGCACTCACTGATAAGTGGATATTAGCCTAGAATATTGGGACACCAAAGACACAATCTACACATCAAATGATGTCTGACAAGAAGGAAGGAGGAGACCCTGGTTCTGGAAAGGCTCAAAGCATCAGTGTAGGGGAATACCAGAACAGGGAAGTGGGAAGGGGTTGATGGGGGAACACGGGGAGGGAAAAGGGTATGTGGGACCTTTGGGGGGCAGGGAACCAGAAAAAGGGAAATGAAATATAAATATAGTATATATCCAATAAAAAAAACACTCAATAAAATTCTCACAAACTGAATCCAAGAACAAATCAAAACCATCATTTGCCACCATCAAGTAAGCTTCATCCCAGGGATGCAAGGTAGGTTCAATATACAAAAACTCATTAATGTAATCCACTATATAAACAAACTCAAAAAAAATCACATGATAATCTTATTAGAGGCTGAAAAAGCATTTGACAAAATACAATACACCTGCATCTTAAAAGTATTGGAGAGATCAAGAATTCAAGGTCCATACCTAAATATAATAAAAGCAATATGCAGCAAACCAACAGTCAATATCAAATTAAATGAAGAAATACTTGAATCAATCCCACTAAAATCAAGGAGAAGACAAGGATGCCCACTCTCCCCTTATCTATTCAATATAGTAATCAAAGTTCTAATTGGAGCAGTAAGACAACAAAAGGAGATCAAGGGGTTACAAATTCACAAAGAAGTCAAGGTATCACTATTTGCAAATGATATGATAGTATATATAAGCAATCCCAAAATCTCTGCCAGAGATTTTCTACAACTTGATAAACAACTTCACCAAAGTGACTGGATATAAAATTAACTCAAATAAATCGATAGCCCTCCTTTATACAAATGATAAACAGGCTGAGAAAGAAATTAGAGAAACAACACCCTTTACAATAGTCACAAATAATATAAAATATCTTGGAGTAACTCTAATCAAACAAGTGAGAGTATATATAACAAGAACTTCAAGTCTCTCAAAAAAGAAATAAAAGAATTCAGAAAATAAAGAGATCTCCCATGCTCATGGATTGGTAGAATTAACATAGTAAAAATGGCCATCCTACCAAAAACAATCTACAGATTCAGAACAGTAACCATCAAAATCCCAACACAATTCTTCAAAGACATGGAAAGAGCAATTCTCAAATTTATCTAGAAAAACAAAAATCCCAGAATAGCTAAACAATTCTTAAGAATAAAAGAAATTCTGAGGAAATCACCATCCCTGACCTCAAGCTATACTACAGAGAAATAGTGATAAAAGCTGCATGGTATTGGTAGGAGACAAACAAGATGATCAATGGAATAGAATTGAAGACGCAGAAATAAAACCACACACTTACAGACCCTTGATTTTTGACAAAAAAAGCCAAAAACATACAATGGAAAAAAGAAAGCATCTTTAATAAATGGTGCTGGTCTAACTGGGAGTCTGTATGCAGAAAAATGAAAATAGACACATATTTGTCACCCTGCACAAAGCTCAAGTCCAAGTAGATCAACACAAAACCAGATATGCTGAACTCAATAGAAGAGAAAATAGGAAAGTATCCAATGGCTTAGCTTTCTCTGCAAACCCACATATCCACAGTGGCAAAACATAACCTCTACCAAAAATACCTGTTTCTTTGTCTTAGGTACAGGGAGCCAAAGGAGAGCCAAGATTTGGCTCTGAGAAAGCATTTGTTTGTCTTACTCCAAATTTTACTCCAAGTAGGTGTCATGAGTTATAAACAGTTGGACCCTCTTATTTGAGACCTGGTATATTTAGGGTCTGTAGTGTCTCTGAACACTCTGAACCCTCAGTGGCCATCTTACATTTCTTCTCTGTTTCTGAAGCTGTAGGAAGCTGTCCCCATACTGTAACAGGATGTTTTCTGGATAGCTTTATCAGAAAGTCAGTGCTCAAGGCCTCATCAAAGACTGTGGGAGAGTTTTTAAAACTTTGTGGCAACCTAGTCCATGGCACTTGGTCCATAAATCCTCCCTTAGCATCAGTCCATTCAAAGGGAAAAAATGGGCTGGCTTAAAGGTGCCAATGAGAAGCAAAGAAGGCATCTTTAAAAAAAAAAAGATAAATGTATATACAGTGTTTTACCCGCATGTATGCCTGCAGGTCAGAAGAGGGTACCTGATTTCATTATAGGTGTTTATGAACTACCGCATGTTTGCTGGAACGTGAATTCAGGAGCTCTGAAAGAGCAGACACTGCTATTAATCTCTGAGTCATCTCTCCAGTCCAAGAAGGTATCTTTTAAGACCAGATTGTATATACTTGTTTCTCTTGTGAAAGGAGATTCAGGAGGATGTAGAGATTAAGATTGATACAATGGATAATCTCTATTCTTTTGCTCACTTCTTTGAGATTCTACACTAGTAGTGCAGGAACACTTGTTTGTTGACCATTTTTAGGACTGGAAGAATGGGAGTGTTTCAAGGGGATGACAGGGCATAAAAATCCCTGCTTCCTATAGCTTATTAATGTGCTTAGCAATCCTTTGCTTGACTTCCGAGCTCATAGGATACTGTATCACCCAGTGTAAGTCAAACAGTACTCAGTAATTGTATGATAATTAGTGCTTGGTGGACAACCAATCCTGGTGTGTTATTCTCAAATTAGACCCTATCAACCCAACCTGCAGATATCCTGAAATGTAAGTGTCATTTTCGGGTGCCAATCTTGATTAAAGAAGGTATTCCTCAACAAGCTGGCGTAGCCATTGTAATATCAAATAAACTAGACTTTCAATCAAAAGTCATCAAAAAAGACACAGAAGAAGCCGGGCATGGTGGTGCACGCCTGTAATCCCAACACTTGGGAGGCAGAGGCAGGCAGATTTCTGAGTTTGAGGCCAGCCTGGACTACAGAGTTAGTCCAGGACAGCCAGGTCTACACAGAGAAACCCTGTCTCAAAAAACAAAACAAAAAAAAGACACAGAAGGACACTTTATATTCATCAAAGGAAAAATCTACCAAGAAGAACTCTCAATTCTGAACATCTATGCTCCAAATACAAGGGCACCCTCATTTGTAAAAGAAACTTTATTAAAGCTTAAAGCACACATTGCACACCATACAATAATTGTGGGTAACTTCAACACCCCACTCTCTTCAATGGACAGATCAGGGAAACACAAACTAAACAAAGACACAGTGAAACTAACAGAAGTTTTGGACTAAATGGATTTAATAGATATCTATACAATATATGATCCTAAATAAAAAAAATATATACCTTCTTCTCAGCACCTCATGCAAAATTGATCATATAATTGTTCACAAAACAGACCTCAACAGATATAAGAAGATCGCACTAATCCCATGCCTCCTATCAGATCACTATGGAGTAAAGGTAATCTTCAATAGAAAAAAAAAAAAAAAAAAAAAACAGAAAGCCCATATACATAAGAAAGCTGAACAATGCTCTACTCAATGATACATTGATCAAGGAAGAAATAAGGAAAGAAATCAAAGACTTTTTAGAATTTAATGAAAATGAAGGTACAACATACCCAAATTTATGGGACACAATGAACTCAGTACTAAGAGGAAAACTCATAGCTCTGAATGCGTCCAAAAAGAAAATGAAGAGAGCTTACACTAGCAGCTTAACAGCACACCTAAAAGCTTTAGAACAGAAAGAAGCTAATACACCCAAGAGGAGTAGAAGGCAGGAAATCATCAAACTCAGGGCTGAATCAACCAAGTAGAAACAAAAAGAACTATACAAAGAATCAACAAAGCCAGGAGCTGGTTCCTTGAGAAAATCAACAAGATAGATAAATCCTTAGCCAGACTAACCAGAGGGCATAGAGACAGTTTCCAAATTGGCAAAATCAGAAATGAAAAGGGAGCCGTGCAGTGGTGGTGCACACCTTTAATCCCAGCACTTGGGAGGCAGAGGCATGTGGATTTCTGAGTTCGAGGCCAGCCTGGTCTACAGAGTGAATTCCAGGACAGCCAGGACTACACGGAGAAACCCTGTCTCAAAAAACCAAAAAAAAAAAAAAAAAAAAAAGAAAGAAAGAAAGAAAGAAAGAAAGAAAAGAAAAGAAAAGAAAAGAAAAGAAAAGAAAAGAAAAGAAAAGAAGAGAAAAGAAAAGAAACTGAAGAAGAGCCTTGAGCACATGGTCACAGGGGAAAATTTCCTGAACAGAGCACAGATAGCTTATGCTCTAAGATCAAAAATTGACAAATGGGACCTCATAAAATTAAAAAGTTTCTGTAAGGCAAAGGACACTGTCAAAAGGACAAAACGACAACCAACAAATTGGGAAAAGATCTTTATCTACCCTACACTGGACAGAGAGCTAATATCTAATATATACAAAGAACTCAGAGAGTTAGACTCCAGAGAGCCAAATAATTCTATTTAAAAATGGGGTACAGAGCTAAACAAAGAATTTTCACCTGAGGAATATTGAATGGCTGAGAAGCACCTAAAGAAATGTTCAACATCCTTAGTCATCAGGGAAATGCAAATCAAAACAACCCTGAGATTTTACCTCACACCAGGCAGAATGGCTAAGATCAAAAACTCAGGAGACAGCAGGTGCTGGCGAGGAGGTGGAGAAAGAGGAACACTCCTCCACTGTTGGTGGGATTGCAAGCTGGTATAACCACTCTGGAAATCAGTCTGTGGTTCCTCAGAAAACTGGGCATGATACTACCAGAGGAACCCGTTATACCACTCCTGGGCATATACCCAGAGGATTTCCCAGCATGTAATAAGGACACATGCTCCACTATGTTCATAGCAGCCCAATTTATAATAGCCAGAAACTGGAAAGAACACATATGTCCCTCAACAGAGGAATGGATACAGAAAATGTGGTATATTTATACAATGGAATACTACTCCGCTATTATAAACAATGAATTCATGAAATTCTTAGGCAAACGGGTTGATCTGGAAAATATCATCCTAAGTGAGATAACCCAATCACAAAAGAACACACATGGTATGCACTCACTGATAAGTGGATATTAGCCCAGAAGCTCCGAATACCCAAGACACAATTCACATATCAAATGATGTCCAAGAAGAAGGAGAGGCCCCTGATCCTAGAAAGGCTTGATGCAGCAGTATAGGGGAATACCAGGACAGGGAAGTGGGAGGGGGTTGATTGGGAAAGAAGGGAAGAGAAGAGGGCTTATGGGACTTTCAGGGAGGGGGAAACCAAGAAAGAGGAAATCATTTGAAATGTAAATAGAATATATCTAATAAAAAAAATAAAGTATTCCTCCAATAGGGGCAGGTCAAATGAGTATGGGTTGGGGGCTGAGTAGGATTGCAGCCAAGTTCTCATGATATGATCAATGGAAATTAAAGCCAGTTCATGTTGGAGGGAACTCAGCAAGAATGAAGCTGAACAAGTTTATTGCAAGCAATCAGAATTTTTATACCTTTATCAGAAACAGAATATAAAGGTGGTTTCAAGGAAGGACACAATTCAAGTTGCCAAGATACAATGATGTTTGCAATCTATACATGTTATACAAGATTAATGTCTAAGACAAATTGTTCTGTTGAGTTTCTATATGTGTCTTAGTCAGGAGTTCTATACCTGCACAAACATCATGACCAAGAAGCAAGTTGGGGAGGAAAGGGCTTATTCAGCTTACACCTTCCACATTGCTGTTGATATCAAAGGAAGTCAGGACTGGAACTCAAGCATGTCAGGAAGCAGGAGCTGATACAGAGGCCATGGAGGGATGATTCTTACTGGCTTGCTTCCCCTGGCTTGCTCGGCCTGCTCTCTTATAGAAGCTAAGAATCCAGCCCAGAGGTGGTACCACCCACAAGGGGCCCTACCCCTTGATCACTAATTGAGAAAATACTCCACAGCTGGATCTCATGGAGGCACTTCCCCAACTGAAGCTCCTTTCTCTGTGATAACACCAGCCTGTGTCAAGTTGACACACAAAACCAGCCAGTACAATATGCTTTGCTGACTTTTAGAAAGTGGAGAAATGCAGAGGTAAACTGAATGTTCTATTGCCTGAGGGTGTGCCTAGCTCTCTCAGGAACTGAAAGGACTGCCCCAGGAGCCATGGACTGTAACCTGAAAAAACTATGATGTATCTCTCTCAAAGTAGCCAAACCAGGCCACCTCCATAATTCCCTGCAGGGGATGGCCTTCCCAAAGATTTT
This sequence comes from Apodemus agrarius, assembly GCA_964023405.1. Taxonomy (NCBI): domain Eukaryota; kingdom Metazoa; phylum Chordata; class Mammalia; order Rodentia; family Muridae; genus Apodemus; species Apodemus agrarius. Next base: position 26,535,128 of record OZ030021.1, on the reverse strand, counting down.
TGTAATTTTTAAAATGCCCATAGTTTTTGTAATAAGTCTCTCCCAATTAAGGAATAAGGGCAGTCTAGCATGAATAAGGAATGGATGACAATACTTTGTCCTAATACCACTGTACAAGAGGCCATCCAGGAAGAGATTAGTCTGTCTAGTTGCCCATTGGATGGCCATCCATTGAGATATCACTGGTCTGTGCTGCTTTGTCAGGACTAAATGGGCTGCTCTTGACTCAACAAGAAATTTAACAGGTTTTCTGCCTACCTTAAATATTACTCTGTGCTCCTGAGGACTCAGTGTAATGGAGCCCTGGCCCCATAAATTCTGACCAAAATGAAAGACAAGCCATCCTTCTTCCCTCTTCCAATTTGGGCATTAATTTTCCTAGTGTCCTTTTTTAATGCAATAAGCACGTTGGTCCTTCTCTAGCCTCTTCTTTTCCAGAAGATTCTGGATCTTACCTCTGTGGTCTCTCTTATCAGTCTCCCTGAGCACGACCACTACTGTTCTGTATGAGGTTTACTAATCTTAAGAAATTCCACAAAGCTTTATGTGGGACCCATTAAATCAAAGGACAATACAAACTGTTATATCTGAAACAGGTTAAGTCAGAGCTGGCCTAGACAGCCCTTCCTTTGCCTATGTATGAGCTCACCATGTTTTTTGTGACTGACACTAAAAATGCTACCAATAAGTCAAAAAATATGGTTATAATATTCACACTCTGTTATATCAATGTCCTGAAATTCTCCTGTCCACCACCCACCACCCCTACTTTATTTAGGGCTAATTAGCTTAAAGGCTAGCTCATATTATTTTGCCTAGTAAGGCAACTGGTTCCTGCCCCCCAACCTGGTTTTTTTCTACAAAAAGTGTTCTCTGAGGGAAGACTGTGCCACAATTAGATTTTTTCCTTCTTGGGGTCCTGGACATCCAGAATTATGGTGTGCATTCAATAAACTATTCTTGCTTAACTGAGATTAATATTCATATGGCTTATGTAGCAATTCCCAGACCCCAATATTCACCTCAGGAAGGAAACTGGAATATGTAAATTGTAGAAGTTTTACTTTGTTTCCACAAGAGAGGAAAAGGTATGGATACCATCAAGATTGACAAATATTAGATTCAAACATGAGAGAGCTCTTGAATAAGAAGAGGCATCATTGAGTTCATCATTGGTCATTCCATCCAAACTAACTTATAAAAACTGACAAATAACTTTCATTTGATTGGGCATGAAAAATAAAAAAACAATATAATCTCAAATAATAATTTACTAAAGACATAGACATGCTTGCTTGCCTTACTGGCATGAAATGGAAAATGGGTTTTCTTAAGTCACATGTCTTAATTTCATGTTGGAATGCTAGACTACAGAGACAGCTATATCAGGCTCCTGTCAGCATGCACTTCTTGGCATCCACAACAGTGTCTGGGTTTGGTGACTGTATATGGGATGGATCTCCAGGTGGGACAGTCTCTGCATGGCCTTTCCTTCAGTCTCTGCTCCACACTTTGTCTCCTTATTTGTTCCCATGAGTATTTTGTTCACCCTTCTAAGAAGGACTGAAGCAGCGCACTTTGGTCTTCCTTCTTCTTGAGCTTCATATGATCTGTGAATTGTATCTTGATTATTCCAAGCTTTTGGGCTAATATCCATTCATCAGTGAGTGCATAGTTCTTTTGTGATTTGGTTACCTCATGCAGGATGATATTTTCTAGTTCCATCCATTTGCCAAAGATTTTCATGAATTCATTATTTGTAATAGCTGAGTAGTACTCCATTGTGTAAATGTACTATATCTTCTATATCCATTCCTCTGTTGAAGAACATCTGGGTTCTTTTCAGCTTCTGGTTATTATAAATAAGGCTGCTATTAACAAAGTGGAGCATGTGTCCTTGTTATATGTTGGAGTATCTTTTGGGTACATGCCCAGGAGTGGTATAGCTGGGTCCTCAGGTCCAATTTTCTGAGGAACTGGCAAACTGATTTCCAGAGTAGTTGTACCAGCTTGCAATCCCACCAGCAGTGGAGAAGTGTTCCTCTTTCTCCACATCCTCTCTAGCATCTGCTGTCACCTGAGTTTTGATCTTAGCCATCCAGAGTGGTATGAGGTGAAATCTCAGGGTTGTTTTGATTTGCATTTCCCTGATGACTAAGGTTGTTTAACATTTCTTTAGATGCTTCAGAGCCATTCGAGTTTCCTCAGTTGAGAATTCCGTTTAGCTCTGTACCCCATTTTTTTTCTTTTGGTTTTTCGAGACAGGGTTTCTCTGTGTAGTCCTGGCTGTCCTGGAACTCACTCTGTAGACCAGGCTGGCCTCGAACTCAGAAATCCACCTGCCTCTGCCTCCCAAGTGCTGGGATTATAGGCGTGCGCCACCACGCCCAGCTTGTACCCCATTTTTTAATAGTTACTTTTAACTTCTTGAGTTCTTTGTATATATTGAATATTAGCCCTCTATCAGATGCAGGATTGGTAAAGATCTTTTCCCAATTTGTTGGTTGCCATTTTGTCCTATTGACAGTGTCCCTTGCCTTACAGAAGCTTTGCAATTTTATGAGGTCCCATTTGTCAATTTTTGATCTTAGAGCATAAGTCATTGGTGTTCTGTTCAGGAAATGTCCCCCTGTGTCCATGTGTTTGAGGCTCTTCCCCACTTTCTCTTCTATTATTTTCAGTGTATCTTGTTTTATGTGGTGGTCCTTGATCCACTTGGACTTAAGCTTTGTACAGGGAGATAAGAATGAATCAATTGCATTCTTATACATGCTGACCGACAGTTAAATAGCACCATTTGTTGAAAATGCTTTTTTTCCACTGGATTGTTTTAGCTCCTTTGTCAAAGAATAAGTGACCATAGATGTGTGGGTTCATTTCTGGGTCTTCAATTCTATTCCATTGATCTACATGCCTGTCTGTACCAATACCATGCAGTTTTTATCACTATATGATAGTATACTTAAGTGATCCCAAAAACTACACCAGAGAACTACTAAACCTTATAAACAACTTCAGCAAAGTGGCTGGATATGAAATGAACTCAAATCAGTAGCCTTCCTATACTCAAAGGATAAACAGACTGAGAAAGAAATTAGAGAACCAACACCCTTCACAACAGTCACAAATAATATAAAATACCTTGGTGTGACTCTAACCAAGCAAGTGAAAGATTTGTATGACAAGAACCTCAAGTCTTTGAAGAAAGAAATTGAACAAGATCTCAGAATATGGAAAGATCTCCCATGCTCATGGATTGGCAGGATTAATATAGTAAAAATGGCCATCTTGCCAAAAGCAATCTACAGATTCAATGCAATCCCCATCAAAATTCCAACTCAATTCTTCATAGAGTTAGAAAGAGCAATTTGCAGATTCATTTGGAATAACAAAAAACCCAGAATAGGGAAAACTATTCTCAACAATAAAAAAAAACTTCTGGGGGAATCACCATCCCTGACCTCAAGTTAGTTGTTTTCTAAATTCTAGACTTACAGTGTACAAGATGGTGGTGACACACACCTTTAATACCACTCCCCAGGGTAGAAGTGCTTGAAAAACAAAAGGGACCAGTGGGAGAAGAACACCTTTGGTCATTCAGGTGGTACCAAGTGGGCAAGAAAATCAAAACTGAGTATTTCTGATCTTATACATGCTACAGAAGGAAGTGCAGCTTTGGAGTTTGCCACAGATACCCCTCTTACATTATCCCAAAAAGTTGAATGTTATGCATTAACTACTGGTGTTTATAGCCTTTTACCCTCAGGAACAGTGGAAATAATATTGGGTAAAAGTAGAAAAATATCTCAAAAATTTATTGTACATCCAGGTATAGCAGATGAGGATAGCAAGAAAGAAATTAGATTCATAGCATATGTGACAAAGGAGATGCAAACTAATGCAGGGGTTAGAATTGTTCAACTGTTGTTTCCTCATATCAAGGGCAAGGCTGCTCCAGTAGAAAAGACAAGGGCTTTGGGGGAGTACTAGAAAAATGTGTGTTCTAGCAAACAGTGGTTAGTGGTCAGAGACCCAAATTAATGGTACAAATGAATGGTGTTGGCATAGAAGATTTGGTGGATATGGGAGCTGATGCTAGCATCCTTTCTCAAAAGTCTTAGAATCCAGATTGGTCACTTCAGAAGGTTTATACACAATTTATAGGAATTGGTAAATTATAACAAATAAGACAAAGTTTCTGATGGATTGCACGTGTGGGTCCAGAAGTTGAGACTTTATGTCAACTTTATAGTTCAACTTTATGTCAGTATTTTGCACAAGAACCCTTAGAAATCATTTGTAAGCAATTCACTCAACCTATCACTTACCAATATATGGATGATATTTTATTGGCTGATTCTCACAAAGATGTTTTAGAGAATATGTTTAAGGTACTACAAATAATTCTCCCATGCTGAGGGTTAGAAATTGCTCTAGAAAAAAAAATACAAAGACGAGATTCACTTAGTTATTTGGGCTATAAAATTAGTCAACAAAAATTTAAGCCACAAAAGGTACATATCCATAGGGACTGATTGCAAACTTAACAATTTTCAAAAATTAATGGGAGATATTAACTGGCTGAGGTCTACAAATGGATTAAGTACATATGAGTTAAGTAATTTGTTTCAAACATCACAAGATTTAAATTTAAACAGTTCAAGATGTCTAACAGCTGAAACAGAAAAACAGTTAACTCTTGTAGAAGACTGCTGGACACATATGTGGATCAAATTCTCCCTAAACTTGATTGTACTTTGGTCATTTTGCCTTCAATTCATTCTCCTAAAGGGCTCATTTTGCAAAAGGAAGAGAGCATTATGGGATGGATTTTCTTAGCACATAAACAAAGTAAAAACTTGAACACATAACTGAAGAGATTTCTGAATTAATTATAAAAAGCAGATTAAGATTACTTCAATTGTCAGGAGGAACAGATCTGGCTAAAATTGTAGTATCTCTTACAAATGCTGAAATTTTGTCATTGTGAGTGCCCAATGAAGATTAGCAACAAGCTTGTAGTAACTACTTGGGTGAAATCAACAAATATCCAAAATGCAAATGTCTACAATTTATTAAAAAAACTAATTGGATTCTTCCTTATATTGTAAACACCAGTTTCAGAGGCACCAACACTTTATACTAATGCAAACAAGATGGGGATGGAAGGTTGTAAGTCAGATAAAAATAAGCAAGGTGGGGCTGGAGAGGTGGCTCAGCAGGTAAGAGTACTGACTGATCTTCCAAAGGTTCTGAGTTCAAATCCCTGCAACCACATGGTGGCTCACAACCATCCGTACTGAGATCTGATGCCCTCTGCTGGGTTGTCTAGCATGTCTGAAGGCAGCTTACATATTATAAATAAATAAATCTTTAAAACAAAAGAAAAAAATTTTTAAAAAAATAAGCAAGGTGATCAAAAGTCCATATACATCAGCTCAAAAATCAGAATTGCATGCAATCCTTATATAGTATTATTAGATTATCCTGAAACTCTTAACATAATTACTGATTCTTTATATACAGAAAGAGTTGTTTTTCATATAGAGACTGCTGAATTTGTACCTGATAACTCATAATTAACTGTTATTCATACAATTACAACAGGCCATCAGAAGTAGAAACTATCCATTACATATTACTCATATTTCATCTCATACAAGTTTGCTAGGTCTATTACCTAAAGGAAATGAGGAAATTGACCAATTACTCATAGAAAATGTGTTAGAAGCTTCCAATTTTCATGAGAAACATCATATTAATGTGAAAGGTTTAAAGAAAATAATTTCTATCACTTGGCAACAAAACAAAAAAATAAAATTTTTAAAATGTCCTACATGTTCTCTATACAACCAAATTCTGTTACCTGCTGGTAGTAACCCTAGGGGTACCAAAAGAAATGACAAGTTGCAGATAGATATTTTCCATTTTTCAGAATTTGTACTGCAAAGGTCGCATCATGCCATTGACACACTCAGGGTTTCAATGGCCAACTACTTTAAGTTCCAAAAAAGCAGATTGTGAAATTATACATTTATTAGAAATAATGGCAATTACGGGGATATCTGAACAAATTAAAACTGACAATGCTCCTGCATATGTATCCAATAAGATTAATCAATTTTTGCATATTGTAATATAAAGCATGTTACTGATATACCACACAATCCCACAGGAAAAAGTTATAGAAAGAGCCAATTGTACCTTAAAAGAGATGCTTATTAAACAAAAAGGGAGAGTAAGAAACCCCAGGGACAGACTAAATAATGCTTTGTTAACTCTAAATTTTCTTAATGTTGGTGAAAAAGGAAACCTACCATCCTGACAGCGCAGATTGGATTTGCCCCCAAAGAACTGTATCTAGAGAGTTCCACATCCTCCTTTGCCCTATTAACCTTTCCTTTCCACTACCTCTAGTGGGTAAAGGCTAGCAGGGAGGTTAAAGCATTTGAGCGCACTTATTAAAGTAGGTTTTGAAGAATCTAAGCCTATACTTGCACACTAGAGAAATAACATACTGTATTTACAGATTATTATTATAGAAAACCCTCTTTAGAATTACTAGAAAGGCAGCTAATTTCCAATGGGAACAGGAACAAAAGGGCAGCTTTTGCAACGGCCAGTAGGCTCATCTCTGTGCATGCAACCCTGACCAGTACTGAACCAGACTGCAGTACAACCAATTTAAGCTTATCCTCATCTAGCTTACAAATAAGTGAGACTCAGACTACGGTTATTTTATTGGACTTTGACAATTACCGGACGGTAACCCCTAACCTATTCTTCTAACTGCTGGCCTGGCTACCTCCTCAGTGGTGTACCCCAGATTCTTGCTATTTCTCCTGGCCATGTACTCTTCATCCATCTCCACTCATGGTAGCTTTTTCTTTCTTCTCCTGCTTTCTCCTCTTGGTCTCACCTCCTCCAATCAGGTCACTCCAAATCCACCTACCTCTAATCCCTCCAATAGTTGGCTGTAGCCAGTTTTATTTAACCAATAGTTTTACATCAAAGAAAAAGGATTGCACAACAAAAGCTTGTAAACATGAGACATCACTCCTAGGCCTAAACCTTCAGGTATAGAATTTAGCATTATAATACATAGCAATAGACCAAACCTCAATACCAGATGATAAGCCTAATTATGGATACCATATTTATGGGGAATTGGCAACTGAAGACTCTTCCGTGAAGCAAAGGGTAGTCCACCAACACCTTTGCCTCTGAGAGGGTGCTCCACCCACCCACTCACCACACACACACACACACACACACACACACACACACACAAGCATCCCCCCCCTCTTGGTCATCAAATCTCTACAGGATTAGGCACATTCTCTCCCACTGAGGCCACACAATGAGTCCTTTGCTACATATGTGCCGGGGGCCACAGACAGCCCGTGTATGCTCATGGTTGGTGGTTTAGCCTCTGGAAGTTCCCAGGGGCCCGGGTTAGTTGATACTGTTGTTCTTCCTATGGAGGTGCCATTTTCAGCTCCTTCAATCCTGCCCCTAACTCTTCCATAGGAGTCTGAGGCCTCAGTCCAATGATTGGCTGAAAGTATTTGCATCTGACAACTGTTGCAGTCAACTGCTAGTAGAGCCTCTGAGGGGACAGCCGTGCTAGGCTCCTCTCTGCAAGCACAACATGGCATCAGTAATAGTGTCAGGTTTGGTGCCTGTGCATGGGATGGAGCCCAAACTGGGCCAGTCACTGAATGGCCTTTCCTTCCGTCTGCTCCATTTTTGGCTCTGCGTTTCCTTTTAGACAGGAACAATTCTGGGTCAAAATTTTGAAGATGGGTGGGTAGCCCCATCTCTCCACTGGGGGAGGGGCTGTCTATCCACAGGATGTGGTCTCTTCAGCTTCCATCTCCCACTGTTAAGCACTGCCGTTGAGTCATGGGAGCCTCTCACACCCCCAGTCTAAGTCTTTCTAGAGATTCCCTCTGTCCCCCACCTCTGCAGTTGCATACTTCCATTCATTCTCCTGGCCCTCTGGGCTTCTCTCCTGTCTCACCCACACCTGATCTTGCTCCCCCCTTCCCCTCCCAGTCCCTTCTTCTATCCAGATCCCTCCCTCTCTCTGCCTCCTGTGATTATTTTGTTCCCCCTCCTAAGTGAGATTGAAGCATCCTCACTTAGGCCTTCATCCTTGTTAAACTTCATAGTCTGTGAGTTGTATCGTGGGTATTCTGTACGTTTTGGCTAATATACACTTATCAGTGAGTACATCCCATGCATGGGTCTGGGTTACCACACTCAGGATAATATTTTCTGGTTCCATGCATTTTCCTGAGAAATTCATGATGTCCTCGTTTTTAATAGCTGAATAATATTCCATGTGTAAATGAAGCACATTTTCTGTATCCATTCTTCAGTTGAGGAACATCTGGGTTGTTTCCAGCTTCTGGCTATTATGAATAAGGCTACTATGAACATAGTGTCCTTGTGGTATGGTGGAGCATCTTTTGAGTATATGCCCAGGAGCAGTATAGTTGGTCTTTAGGTAGAACTACTTCCAATTTTCTGAGGAACCAGATTGATTTCCACAGAGTTTGTACCAAGTTGCAATCCCACCAGCAATGGAGGCATGTTCCTCTTTTTCCACATCCTTGCCAGCATATGCTGTCACTTGAGTTTTTTTATCTTAGCCAATCTGATTGGTGTAAGGTGGGATCTCAGGGTCCTTAATTTGTGTTTCCCTGATGAGTGTGTAGTGCCAGGAAGTGTCCGTGAACCCCAAAAGACCAATCAGGAGCCAATCCAACATGATCACCCAAGGCCTTGATCACAAGCTCAAGCTTGGGCTTAACTCACTGCTGACCCACAGGCTGGCTTCAATGGAAAAGCCCTGAACACTCATCAGGACAAAGTTTTATAGGTAATGGCAAGTAAAGGGTGAGTGTTTCTAGCCTGGAAAGCATCTAATTGGGGGGCTACTGTGGCCTTTAACATAATTGACTGGTGCTGAAAGCTAAACCATAAACTTAACTTCTGCTTTCTTCCGGACGGCTGGTTGTTAGGCAGGGACAGGCTTGTAACCTGGAGGTGAAGAATTGTTGGAGAATAACCTGGAGACTGGTGTTAGAAGCAGGTCTTGTTGAGGGGTACCTGAAAACTGGTGCTAGGTACTGGCCTATTAGTTAACTTGAGTTCAACCTTAGGTCAGGTTCTCTAAGATGGAGTCTGATGCAAAATATTTCTATATATTGCTTTCAATTTTCAAAAATATTTTCCATGTAAAGCTACAATCTTATCAGAAAATGTTTATAATTCCTCTTTCAATTAATTATAAAGGTTTTTATGTAAAAAAGAAGGAGAAGGAGGAGGAGGAGGAGGAGGAGGAGGAGGAGGAGAAGAAGAAGAAGAAGAAGAAGAAGAAGAAGAAGAAGAAGAAGAAGAAGAAGAAGAAGAAGAAGGTGTTTCCCTGTATTCTCAGTTGTTAATCACTGTACCAGCAGCACCAGGCTAGCAGGATGTGTAAAAGTTTGTCGCTTCCTCACCCGAACAAAAAGAAAGGCAGGCTGCCACAGGGAAGGAATCTCTCCCACTATGCCAATAGGTTTTTTGTAGGAGAAAAAAAAATGTGTCATTTGAGTAATAAAGTGGTGGTGACTGAGGCTGGGTAGAAAGAAAGAGGCAAAGAGGAATAGAAGGGAACAGAAGCAGAGCAGGGAGGTAGAGCAGAGAAAACCACGGGACTGCCCCCAGCAAACAGGCCAACAGTCTTATATTATACAGATTCTGTCTCTGGGTCTTTATTATAAAACCCCTAGTGGGGTCCCAAAAGCCCCACAATATGTGATATATGGAAATTCAGCTTCTTCTGGCAGGGCTGAGAGAATGGGCAGAGCCAAGAGGAATTGAGTTCCCAGCAAGATGGCAGAGGTCTTAAGCCAAGGGGAGAAATTAGTCAGGTCTCCTGTCACCACATTCCAGATGGTCTGAACCATGTGGGAGTCCCGAGATCTGTCATTGGGCCATCTGACTCCTAAAGGGTACCAATCCATTTCACAGAAGGGCCAGATTCCTGAGTAAGGGAGACGTACCATTCCTGTCCTCATCAACAAAACCTTCCTTGAAGTGTCTTACCATACACGTCAAGGGTATCTTGGAACTGCTCACTCCCTGTCATATCTTGGCTCCCTTTATTCTACCCAACAAAACTGACAAAAACACAGAGAAGCACACAGGCAGCAATAAAGACAACCAGGGGTGCCACCAAACAGACTTAAACCAGGGGATCCAGTGCCATATCTCCAGGATCCTGGACACTGGAATTAGCCTGTATCTAGTCTTTCTAAAGTATCCCATCTAGAAGGCACCATAAACAGATTCACCTCTGAGCCTCTGGGGCAGCAGGAGTATATATAGACAGAAGTGTGTGGGACCCCGAAACACCTCAGGATTCTCAGCCTCCAGGAACTGTCCGTTCTCTGCATTGTCACCCAGAGTTGGTCCAAGAACACCTCAGTGTCTTGGTTTCTGGGGATCTCTCTGGTGCTTCCAGAATTCTACACGGTAAGTCCACCAGAGAATACACAGGGAAACTTTTGTTTTGTTTTGTTTTGTTTTGTTTGGTTTGGTTTTTCGAGACAGGGTTTCTCTGTGTAGTCCTGGCTGTCCTGGAACTCACTTTGTAGACCAGGCTGGCCTCGAACTCATAAATCCGCCTGCCTCTGCCTCCCAAGTGCTGGGATTACAGGCGTGCACCACCACCGCCCGGCCACAGGGAAACTTTTAAAGCAAGAAAGACAGTCTTTATTGCTGACCAGTGGTTACACAGGGAACTTGTAAGGGAAGCTGCCCTCGAGCTTCACTGTTGTCTTTCAAGCACAAAAACCACTGGGTGACACACCTCAGTTAGAAATGACAGTTAACAAGAAACAAAACCACAACAGCCAACATCAAGGGGCTTTTCTGGATCCCAGAACTACGGACAAGGTCTTTGATGGCTTAGGTCTTTGTTCCTACTTTTAACATGTGTTGAAAACTATGTGCTAGGTTTTAAGGTCAGAATTATGCCTCCATCATGGGGACAGTTGTGGTAGTGTAGTGCCAGGGAAATGTTAGCGGTCCCAAAAAAGCAGACAGGAGCTGATCTGATGTAACTCACTGCAGGGTCTTTAGTCTATTGGAGCTATCTCGGGCCCCTCAGCTCACCACTGACACACAGGATGGTTTTGGTTGGAGGGAGTCCCAAATATCTGTCAGGGAAAGGCTTTATAGTAAGCAGCAAGCGGAGGTAAGTGTGCAAGCATCTAATTGGAAAGCTACTGTGGTCTTTAACATAATTGGCTGGTGCCAGGAGTCATATCATAAACTTAATTTCTGTTGTCTGCATTGGTAGTCGTTAGGCAGAGGGGTGGGCTTGTAACCTGGGGGTGCAGGTCTGTTGGAGGAATAACCTGGAGATGCTGGTTTTGTTGGGTGTAACCTGGAAACTGGAGCTAGGCCTGGGTTTTATTGGGGGGCAACTTGGAAACTAATGTTAGGTACCAGCCTGTTAATTTACCTGAGTTCAAACTTAGGTCAGGTTCTCTAAAAGGAGTCTGAATTTAAAAGATTTATCATCTCAGTAAGGTCTGGGACTTTTTACACTTGGTTCAGTTAAGAGAGCTTGTCTCAAAAAAAAAAAAGGTGGAGCAATTGAGGGAGATACACACACACACAGGTACACTCACCTGTGTGCACACACACAAGAATACATACACTTCCAAACCCTGTAAAAAGATTTTAAAAAGTTACATTGAAAATGTGTTAGTGAACTGGTAATTAGGCTCAGTGGGTACAGGAGCTTGATGTGTATTCACGAAGACCTGAGTCTGAACCCCCGAAGTCACATAAAAAGTTAGACATGGCTGTGCATGCTTATAACCCAAGCACCAGGAGAGGAGTGGAGACAGGTAGAATCCTGGTAGCTCACTGACCAGACAGCTTAACCAAAATTGTGAGTTCTCAATTCAGTGAGATACTCTATCCCACTGGAATAAGACAGAGGGTGATACAGAAAGACATCTGTCATCCGTATCTGACCTCTACGGGAATGTCCCCAATAGCATACACTTATATATATGTACCACATGAATGATGCAACATACACACACACACACACACACACACACACACACACACACTTTTTTAGAGATAAATGTGTTAGTAAGAATATGGAAATAGGTGCTGGAGAGATGTCTCAATGACTAAGAGCATTGACTACTTTACCAGAGGACGCAGATTCAATTCCCAGTGCCCCAATGGCAGCTCACAACTGTCTGTAACTCCAATATCTGCCACCCTTACACAGACATACAAGTAGGCCAAATACCAATGCACATGAGATAAAAATAAATAAATTATGCTTAAAAAGAATGTGAAAACATGGGCTGGGAAGATGGCTCAGCAGTTAAGAGCACTGGCTGCTCTTCCAGAGGTCCTGAGTTCAATTCCTAGCAACCACATGGTGGTTCACAACCATCTATAATGGGATCCAATGCCCTCTTCTGGTTTGTCTGAAGACAGCTACAGTATACTCATATAAATAAAATAAATCTTTTTTTTAAAAGAATGTGAAAACATTCAAATACTTCTGCAGTGTTATAAGTTGATGTACCCGCCATAGAAATCACAATGGTAGTTTCTTACATAATTAAAAATTAAATTACAGGGACTGGAAAGATGGCTAAGCAGCTCAGAGTACTTGTTGCTCTTGCAGAGGGACAGGGTTTGGTTTCCAGCACCACATAGTAGTTCACAACTATCTGTAACTTCAGTTCCAGGGAATGTGCCACCCTCCAAAGGCACCAGGCACAAGTGGTGCACATACATGCATGCAGGCAAAACATTCACACATATAGTAAATAGATTTTCTTTTGATTTTTTGAGAGTCTTTCTACACAGCCCTAGCTGTTATGGAAGTCACTAAGTAGGCCAAACTGACCTAGAACTCACAGAGATCACCTGCTTCTGCCACCCAAGTGCTGGGCTTAAAGAAGTGTGCGCCACAACTGTAACACAGACGTTCTTATGCTAGGTAGAGTCTAAAATAATTGAGCAAAGAAATTTAAACACATATCTGAAACCCATTGTTGCAAGATATTCAATCACACTATGAACCCTGAGATTCTATTACTTACTTGAAAACCCTGTTTCTAGTTGTAGTTTGGCTCAGTCCTAGAATACACCTTTAATCAAAGAGCTTTCTGATTATTGTAAACAGGAATAAGTAGTCAATCGTAGGTCAAGAGGTGGAGCAACCAGGTGACAGGGAATTAACATAGGAAAAAAAACCACAGAGAATAAGAGGAAGTCAGGAGATGGATAGAGAGACACAGGAAGTAGAAGGAGGGGACACTGAGTTTGAAAAGGTTTTTCAGACAGCAGAGAAGAAGAGTTTGATTTCGCTTTGGGGACATCAGCTGAGGAGATAAGTCAGCTGGGTGCTTTCTCTGCTTCTCTGAGCTAACAGTATCTGGCTCCCAAGTCTTTATTGGTAAAATCGAACAATTGGGATTTTGTTAAAAACAATCCATGTTCATAGAAGCATTGTTTAGCAAAACTAAAACCACCTATATATCCAGCCACAGATAAATGCTAAAACAAAGTGTAACATTCTAGCCTGCTCATGTTTTTCAGATGTACTTTTATGTTGGTTTATGTGTATGTGTCTGAGTGTATGCCACCTACGGAGCCCCCCAGGAGAACAGAAGTCAGTCTTCAGGAACTGAAGTTCTAGGCAGTTGTGAATCACCTGATGGTAACTCACAGGAAATCAAACTAAAATCTTCTGGCAGAGCAGTAAGTGCTCTTAACTGCTTTGCCATGGCTCAGATCCATGTCTTTCCTTTTTAAAAGCAATGAAATTCTGACTGCACATCCCACAACATAGATGAACTTCATAATCATTATGCTAAGTGAAATTAATCTTAGAAAAGATTTATACATCTGGGTGTAGTAGCGGACACTTTTAATCTAAACACATGGGAGGCAGAGGCAGGTGGATAGATCTCAGTGGGTTTGGAATCAGCTTGGTCTACCTAGGAGCCCCAGAACACATAGCGTTACATAGTGAGACCTAGTCTCAAAGTGACACACCTCCTCCAACAAGGCTACACCTCCTAATGGAGCCACTCCCTGGCCCAAGCATATGCAAACCATCACAAGACCAGCCTGGTCTACAGAGAGAGTTCCAGGACAGCCAGGGTTACACAGAGAAACCCTGTCTCAAAAACCAACAACAAAAAAAGAACTCTCAGCTACCTCTACAACACCATATCTGCTTGCATGCTGCTATGCCTCCTACCATGAGTATTATAGCTAAAGAAGCTCCATTTTATGCTAGGCTTCCATCTTGGCACCCACCAACTAGACTCCAATCCCTGGAAAATAAGTTCCCAGTAACTCTAACTCAGTGACCTCCCCCGAAAAACACACAGTTGTAACTATCTACTTGTTATATGACTAACTGCTTTTTTTTTTTTTTTTGCATCTGTAACTTGCTGACACAGATATCCTAAGATTGTTTTAAATTGCCTTAATCAGTTAATTTGGCAATTTTGCTTACTTGTATAAATATTGTGGTTTTCCCCTTTAAAAGTCCTTCCCCACACCCTTCCTCCATGGCGATCTCAAATTTGTCTCAGAGATTGCTCATCCTGCTAGCAGCTAATCAATAAATCTTTTACTTATAATTGGATTGAGTCTGTCGGGTTTTTTTTTTCTCCAGAGTTTACAAACTCCATAACAACGACAATGGACTAAGCCTCTGAACTGTAAGCCAGCTCCAGTTAAATGTTTTCCTTTAAAGGGTTGCTGTGATCATGGTGTCTCTCCACAGCAATAGAAATATAAGTATTTTGCATACATGTGTGCATGTTTGTGTATCATTCAAGTGTCTGGTCTGGTGCCTGCAGAAGCCAGAATATGCGGTCAGATTCTCTGGAACTGGAGTTACAGATTGTTGGGAGCCAGTGTGTGGGTTCTGGGGTCGAACCCAGGCCCTCTGCAAGAGTGACAAATGTCCTTAGCCACAGACAGTCTCTCCAGCCCCATACTAACCACAGGCCATCTCTCCAGCCCCATGAGTGTCTGCCGTTTCAGCATTCCAGAGGCAAGAGAATCACTAGCTCAAGACCAGCCTGGACTAATTTACAAAACAGAAAACTTAAAGAAAGGCACTGGCTCCCAGGTGTCAAGAATTTCTTCAGCCTTTGGAGTTTGAATCTTTCACATTTCAGCCCCATTCTAAAAACAAAGCACAAGAGAGCAAATAAAACCACACCTTAGGTCTGAAGGAATGACTCTTGCAGAGAACCTGGATTCTGTCTGCACACAACTTAGGTAGCTACTGCCTGTAACTCTAGCAACTGTGGGCACCTGCATTCACAAGAACCACCTATGGCAATAGCATAAGTTAAAGGCAGAGACAATCTGCACCTAATTTTACAAGCATTCCAGTAATATCCTCCTAAACTAGCAAACACAAAGTCCCTCTACAGAGCAGAAATCAAGATGGCACACCCTAGGCTAAAAAGCCTACCCATGATGAAAGACACGTGAGTCCATCATCTGAGGATGAAAGAAACAGAGAACGCTAAAAGAATGCCCTGAAAGAGCTTGAAACGAGAAATGGCAGTTTGGGAAGCGATCCCTTCCAGAGAAAAGAGGTGACGTGAAGGGCTGCATTGATTTTGTGAGGAGACATACGCAGGGAGCGTACACAGAAGAGTCTTGCAGTCCCAAAAGAGAAGCAAAGCCAGAATCAAACCTCTATCCAACCAAACAGGTGCATTCTACTCTAGGGACACGAGAGGGCACTCTTGAACTCAGAAATCTGATTAACGTTGTTGGCAATTAACTAAAACCCGGAAAACAAAACATTCAAAATGCACAGAAAATAGCAGGCATCCCATTACATGAAGAAAATTAAAATCAATTATCTTCTTTTTAAAAGAAAACGAACCACGAAATAGGAAAAGTTGAGAATACTCTAAATTAAATAACCTTAAATATCACAAAAAGGGCTTTAGCCTGAAATATAACTCAGAAATTGACATTAAAAAAAAAAAAAACTAATAGAACAGATGTGTCTGAAATCACAAGATATTGGAAAAAATAAATCCGTTCAGAAAAAAAAAGAGAAACAAAATTAAATTTGTTTTACGTCCTAAGGGAAATTTTAATTTAAATGTAACCACCGATATTGAGGAAATAAATAAAACTAAAATCAAGAAAGCAGTAAGCAGGTCCTTGGAGAACGTGGTAGACACAGTTGGCAAAGAAGAAATACTTTCAAAGTGTTTTAACATCAGAAAAGTTTTTGGAAATAAGACTTGTGTCTGCATATTGAAAAGGTCTTACATGAACTCACCCGGAATGGTTAATCTGAGGAGTATCGTAGAAAATCAATTAAACTCAAAAGAGGCTGAATAGATGATCAGCTGTTAAAAACTGAGTTCGATTCCCAGCACCCAAAACAGTGCATATGTAATATACATTCACGCAATCACATAAATAAAAAATAAAATCTTTTTAATTTTTTTAACTAAATGAAAAAAAAAAATCCTCCCGATTTCAAGGGGAATGTGACATAAAAGATACAAGTATACCTAAGTATTGGAACAAAAATATTACTAAGTACTATAATTTTTAAAATTAAATTCTTCTGTTGTGGTTGTTGAACCCCACCCCACGCCCCACGCCGCCAATTTTTTTTTTTTTTTTTTCTAGAGCTACATAAAATGTGGCAACTATCTCAGGATTTGAAACTGCGATTTAGGGTCTTAATATGCAAAAGTAGCCAAAGTTCCGCGGTCCCGCAGCAGCAAAAGGGCCAGGGAGCGCCCGCGGGTCTCGAACCAAACACTCGCGGGTTAGGCAAGTGATTGGTGGAGGAGTTCTGAAGTGAACAGTCAGGCGAAGTAACCGCTGAGCTAAAGCTGGCCCAGCCACCGCTTCCTGGATATATTTACATGACTGTGAGAGAAACGTGTGTCGTCATTCGGATATTCTGAAAGTTCTGTGGTGACAGACCAATCGGATTCCGTTCCGGCCCCTGAGTCCTTCCCGTACACCCACAGCGCCTGCGCGGACTCCAGCGCCTCCCCGGTACAGAGCGCTTCCCTCATCCAGTCCGGGTGTAACCTCCGTTCTTCACCCGCACCACGAAACCTCGGCAACTCCGCGCCCACCCAGCCACCACCCTCGTCACTGTGTTACCTTAAGCTTTTCAGTCACTGCCTCATCCACCCAAGTGGAAGCCTTGGAAATTCGCTGCTTAAAGAGGCTCTCCTAGATGTATATTCAGATGTATCCTGTCACTATATAATTTCAACTCGCATGCCTTTTACCTAATGAAATCAACTAATTTGCTCAAAATTCCTCTTTCCAGTTAGCCACCATATTTCAGTGTAAATTCATTCAGACACAATGTAGGACTTTAAATGTGTTGCTATGAATGGTGAGTATTCTTTTCATTTGAGTAACTGTATGGGATACAGCATTTGGAAGGTGAAAGGCAGAGACTGGCTCTGTCTCAAACAAAAATAAAACTTAAGTCTTGGAGAGCTTTCCTATGGTGTGTAGGTAACTTATCTCCATTGTAGTGGCTGCCCTAAATGCACTGGCCTCTAACATACATCTATCGATGTATACAGAAGAATGCTATTTGTGTATAACTTGTTTTGGAAGCAAAGTCTCACTCTTTAACCCATGTTCTCCCTTAAAATTGCTATCCTCCTGCCTCAACCTCCAAGTAGGGTCCCACTACACCTGTCTGGAAGGTGTAGGCTGGGGATCAAGCCCAGGCCTCATGAAGGCTATTCATACAAGAATTATTTTTGTCCATGGACAGCGTCTCATATAACCCAGGCCTGGAACTTGCTGTATGGCTGAAGCTTACCTTGAGTTTCGGACGCTCCTGGATTCCAGTGCCCAACACAGCCAGTTCTAGGAATTGCCAAAGGATTGAACCTAGAGCTCTGTACCCACTAGGCAAAGCACTTTACCAACTGAGCTATTTTACGGGCCCACAGGAGTTTTGAAAGACAGATCCTTACAGCCAATATGATGGAAAACGTCTATTATCCCAGCACTTAGGGGAAGTGTAGGCAAAAGGAACAGGATTCGAGGCCATCTTTGGATAGGTGAGTTCAGGGCCACCCCAGACCACATGAGTTCCTTTCTGAGAAGCTACAGAGCCACCTTTCATTCCATTTTTACTTTAAGACAGGCTGGCTATGTAGACCAGGCTGGCCTCAAATTCAGAGACGGGTTACCTATGCCTTCTGGGTCATGGGTTTAAATACAAGCATGCACCACAACACCTGGCTCCTCGATATTTTAGGTACCATTTATCAAAGGGAAATTCCCTACCAGTGGATCTTGACACTTTGTTCCAGAAGATGCTAATGACTTAACCAGACTTGGTCATGCATACCTGTAATCCCAAAGTACATGGGAGACAGGCGGGGGATAAGATTTTGTCTCAAATAAAAAGTTTGTCTTCTAGACACTCAATGAATAAATAACAGGTGCATTCACCTCAAGTACAAGTTTTTCCATGGATTATAAACTTCTCTTCCAGAGAGTCCCAAGTTATATGGGATTGTTCTGTGTTCTAAATCCCCCACCCCACCCTGTCTTCACCTTCCAAACCATCTTAATACCACACCCCCACAGAACCTAGCCAGGTCATTCCATTTACCACTCCCCAAAGAGTTTACAGAACCGGAAACACAATTATAATGGAAATGGCAGAGGGGATCTCACCATACTAGAGGAAACACTAGCCATTGCTGAGTTGAAGGCGTGAATATTGTTAGAATCTCCTCTCACTGAAACCTTGTCCTATCTGCCTTGAAAATATAAAATGGCCCACTCCAAAAGGGTACTCTTTCTAGGACTTGTAGTGTAAGTAATCCTGCCAATGAAAGCATACATGAATGGCAATTGGCCTGCAACTGTGAGGTTTCTTTAAGGTCTTAGTATACAGACCAGACTGGCTGTGATCTTATAGCATAAGCTGCTTCTGCTTCCCAAGCGCTGCAGTTACAGCTGTGCACCACCATGTTCAACAATGTACTTAAATTCCCAAGCCAGGAGTTGAGCCAACATAGGGAATATTTATGCAGCACTGCCAGTGGCCAAATCCCATGAGAATTCATTAAGCAAAAGGCAGACTTATCATTAAGTGATGGAGTACAGCGCTTTGTGGGATCCAGTGTTTCAGACGCTACTACACACAGGTGAGGAACTATATAGATCAAAGAAAAGTCACTGTGGCAGCCTTGTCAAACAGATCCCTTTATTTAGAGTATAGAGCCAGCAAAGGGAGCTTTATCTGTTTACAAGACTTGTATAACTGTCCCCTCTGCCCTTATTTCCATCTCGCCCTTGAATTCCTTAGACAAGGCACAGTATGTGATCTAGTTCTCAAATGTTTGGAAGGGATTTATTTTTAACTAGTCTCTGTCTTGTAGTTCACAAGTTATACCACAGTAGATAAGAATTTCTTAATCATTTTCAACGGGAGAGCCATTTACCTACTCCCAGAGGACAGATATCTGTAGTTGTCACAAACTGGATGGGAATGCTACTGATATCTACTGGGTGAAGGCCAGGGACACTGCTCAACATACTATAGAGCATAAACCAACCCCTTAAAAAAGACATGGCCAGGCATGGAGGCACACGCCTTTAATCTCAGCACTGGAGAGGCAAGCAGATATCTGAGTTCAAGGCCAGCCAAGTGGGACCCTGTCTCAAAAAAATAAAACAAAAACCCCAACCCAAAACTTACCTAGCTCATCATCAACAGTGCCAAGACTGAATAACCCAGTGCCTGCCCAACTGCAGAGTTAAGCTTAACCCTGAGCTCTTCTAGTAAAATCAGAGGGTGCTAAAATTACAGGAGACTAAAATGTTTTGTTCGAACTCCCAAGGGCACAGATCCTATTAGCAGAGGGGGAAACGCAAACTAAGGAAACTTATATGTAAAGGGGATGGGAGAACAAATGAAAGAAATTCTATAGAAATTCTTGGGGTAGGAACGTGTGGGACAAGGAATGCTATGGACATGTTCCCAACAAATGTGAAACCGGCCTCGTCACTGTCATTTATTGTACGTGTTGAACAGTGTCTGAGAACCAGGGTCTCCCAGAGTGAGTTTCTTTGTATGGTTTTAGGGTTGTTTTGTTGCTTTCTTTTTTGCATCACACAGGTTCTTCCAAGAACCTGTTCCCGAGGAAGACAAAACCAGAGATCCTCAGGGAAGTGAAACGGAAGAAACAAGGTTAAAAACTCACCAGACACAAACCACACCAAACACTCATCCCATTTAATATCCTGTTACATGCACCGAGGAAACCAAGAACATTAGGTCTCAGGGCATCAATGCACTGAGATTCTAGCTCAGGTCCCCTCTTTGTGACATTTCATGCACACATACCCACACACACATTGACCAGGCAGAAATCACATGCATGCACAAGTGGGTAGAGAACTGCTGGGTGGGGTGAGAGAAAGAACTGAGCCAAGGGTAAGCCAGCACCTGCACACTGGAGACTCGGAAAACCCTTCTGTTGCAAGCCGAACAAGAGTAAACAGTAAAACAATAGCAGGGCACCGGAAAAGGGAGAATGTTTAGACAAAAAGTTGGGTAGATGAAGAGGGAAAGATGCAGGGGAATGTGGGGAAAGCAGTCTCAAAGAGGGAGGTCTTTCTTTATTGGGAACACAGATGGGCAGAGGTTCTGTGACTCCAGTAATTACCGAGGCTGGAGGACTACGCCACAGCATCTCCTCTACTACATCCTGTGCCCTCGCCCAACGTAGAGGGAAACCACAAACTCCCACCCTCTAGCCCTGCCCATTAACACTCTTAAGGACCTTCTCCAGTACCCAAAAAAGAAATGACACCCCCCACCCCACCTCAACACACACTCAAAGTTAGGTCCGGTATAGGCCAAAGCGAGGCCAAAGAGAACACTTCAGTAACTCTTCTTGGTGGAACCAAAGCCAGAGAAGCCCATCACAGCGGCCATTTCATCATCCTCCTCAAAAGTCAAGTCCTCCTCAGCCCTCCTTTTCTTCTCCTTCTGTTTCTCTTTCTTGTATGCTTTAGCCTTTTCCTCCTGAAGGGTAAGGAAGGAAAAAGTCACTCAGAATCAGTTGGCTCCAGAGCTGATATTGCTGAAAGAGAAACACAAGCTTCAGGATTCTCTGCCATCTTTAAGCATGACTAAACTCCACAGGAAAGACTGAGAAGTCAGTGGGAAAGCACTTGCTCAGCATGCATGAGGGCCTGAGACTGACTCCAGGATGGCAGTGGGGGAAGACTGTAAGAGAAGGGTTTAAGGGATAAAAAGATTTACTAAGTCTCTGGAGTTCTTAATCATAACACCCTAGTTCATCTCTAGTTCTAACCAGACAACGTCCTGGGACATGAAGCATATGCTAAGATCTGTTCTCAGTTCTGTGTAAATATTATCCTAAGATCTTCAGTACAGGGAAAAGGTTCACTAAAGTTACTGAACTTGCCCAAAATTCACGCAAATAAATGGAAGAAAATAACTCTGACCCTGTAACTTGGATACTTAGGCCAACTAGGAAATAGTTGTATTTAGTTAATTCCTCTTATAGTCTAGAAGAGAAGTAAAACGTATAGGGGAAGCTATGTATGCAAGCACAGGACTAGGATAGCAATGGAAAGATTTTAACTTTCTTCATTTTGACATGAACCTATAATTAGTCTAAAACAAACCTGTCTAGAAAAAAAAAACAAAATGAAAGAATTGTCCCCCAAGAGATCTAATCTAAAAAGCCAAAGAGAAATGGATAGGCTTTGAGCTGTTTCTCATGGGTCTTGAACAAAGATGCCCTAGTACAAAGAAACCCAGGAACAAGACTGGAGACAGGAGAGCAGTGCAAGAGGGCCACCCTCAATCACAAGGGGAAACTCAAGGCTGGAGAGTAGGGTTAGGAGAGCCTCACCTCTTCTCTGAGCTCCTTCATCCTTTCCTCAAAATCATAATCTTTCTGCTTCTCTTCCATCTTCTTCTTGTTAACCTCAAAACGTTTCTTTACCTGATCCAGAGTGGAACGCTCCACACGCATAGACATACCCAGGTTTCGCTGATCTGGGTAAGGTTAACAGTGTAGACAACAAGTCATTATAACATCCTCAGCCCTTTAAAAAGTCTGGTTCTGGCTTTTTCAGGTTTGTTTACTTGTTCTTTACCTTTTCATGATAAAGTACACAGCAAAACTAACTATGGCTAAGAGCTCTTGGCCTCACCTGCTCTCAGAAAGGTGGATAATCGACAGTCACTTTCAACTGCGTTTTCACGGCAGATTACCATCAAGGCCAGCCACCCTGTCCAGCTGGCGTCTGTGCTCATAGATAGGCAGTCACACAGCCAGGAATGCTCGTAAGCACACAAACAAAAGGCCCAGGAAAACCACTCTACCACCTACCCTCCGCCACACCCTTAAAACCCAATCCCAGCTCCAGTCACCAACTACCTCCAACCACGCCTTACGTTTCTTTCCGTTAATGTGATCCAGGAAGTTAATGGAGTCCTTCACCACACAGTCACAGACATTGCAGTAGTAGCTGACAAATGGGAAGAAACAGCACATGGGTCAATCTGGTTTTTAAGGATCTTACTGTTTTCAGTAAAGAAACTCAAATCTTTAGGAAAAGTTATATGATGCCTAATTAATGTCTCAATTAACAAAACAAACGAACTTCATATGACTTGCTTTGAGGAAACTACCCTCTTTACACTTTATTGTGAATAACCTTACAACTAGGCCCACAGAATAAACTTAAGCCTCCAAACCACAGGCATGTGAGGGCCTGCAAGAGGATCTTCTAACTTTATTTAAGCCCCAGTGAATGCAAACCTAGTCAATTCCACAAGTGCAGCTTTATTAGAGACCCCCGATCCAGAATCTCCAAGGTAAGATCCCTCAATTCCTTGCCCATTGAAACCATGAGCTATTATTATGTTATGCTACTAAATATTTAATTTGCTAATTTATACAGCAAAGGCATCAAAACAGTGGGTTCACTACATAATCTGCATAAAGGCTGCTATCTGTCTGATTCTCCTGATGTAAGTTGTAACTTGACTGACTTTAAGGAATGATGGCAAAGGGTGACAAGTTCCGTGGAACTTTTCTAAAGGTGCACCATCTTGGTGCACAAAAACTATAGTTAACAGCTCCACCTAAAACATACCCAGAGCCTTCATGTCTTCTAACAGAACATATAGCCCCTTTGAAAAGGTAAAGAAAGTATTATAGTCCTGATAGGAAGAAGCACACAGAACAACCCCTCCTAGGAACAGGACTGAGTGGACTACAAACCTCAGGGAACAAAGAAAAACAAAGAATCAAGTTATGGTCAGTAAGGTTGCCATCCCTGGGCCAAGAATTTTCCTCAACACTTCCTAAAACCAATATAGTTTATTAGGCCAGCCTTGGTAGTAAAGGTCGGACAAAAAGCAACTCACCCTCCCATTTCAGACTGTGGGGTCGTCTTGGTGATAACAATTGTCTTCCCAAGCTTGGACTCCAAGTCCACCTTGTAATCCCTGTGCCGGAGAAGCTCCCGCTTGACTGGCTGCACTGGTTTTCCTGAAGAAAAAAAATATATATATGAACCCCAACATTCAGACAGCTACTCATTTTTTGAATTCCTCAAAGAACGGACACAACAGGTTACTTTAAGTAGCAGTTAAAAGAGGCTAGAAAAGGCTCTAATTGGCCTGGAATTTTGTAGACATAGGCCTGGTCACTATGTGGATCAAGCTGGTCTCAGATTTGTGATGGTAATGCCAACTCTCAAGAGCTTTTCTCACTTTACAGCCAGCAAATGTAAACAGTGTTTCCTATGTGCTGTCTAGCTGAACTGAGTAGTTCTGAATTTTTCCTGGAGGTAACCCTTTCAAGAGAGGCGCTCACACCCAGTAGCGTATGTTCAATGTTTTCGTGCAGTGTGATGGGTAATAACTGGTTGTCCACTTGACTACATCTGGAATCAACTAAAACCCAAGAAGCTGGACACACTTGTTTGGGAGTTTTTTATTTGATTTGATTTTGAATACGGGCCACACCTGGGGTGAAGTTCACATAAAAGGAGAGGAAGCAGCTTTGGGGTATTTTGCCTCTTTGCCCTAACTGGCAAATGATCTACCCTGTTGCCGAGGCATTCCTTCTCGAGCCACTGCATCAGCTCTACCAGCCCCTTATCCCTTCATGGAGCGAACACCCACCATCCTTCTTTTCTCTCTCTTCTGTGAGTCTCTTCTCCGCGAGCTTCTCGTATTCATCTTTGTCCCACTTTCGGCGAAAGTCCAAGTTTTTTGTCTGTAAGGGGAAAAAGTGCTCAAGATCCGTCGCTGTGCCTGTTCCCCTGGAGAAACTAAGGGAACCGCCTAACGGCCACCGTGGCGGCCCCAGGACCTTTCGAAAGACAAGTCTCTCTGGAACGCCCAGGGGTCTGGTGTACTCGGGACCCCAACCCGAGAGACTTCCGAGATTCCACTGTCCCTGCGCCTTACGAGGGAGTTCTCGAACCTGAACCCTGAGATCGCGAAGAGGTGTCAGGAAGTCAGTCAAGTCTCACAACCTGTCTCTATTTGGCTCTCAAAAACCACCCCAGACCCCTCAAACCTTCTCACACCAACACCTACCCCGCTGCCAGACGCCATCTTCACAGCGAAGTGAATGGGAAGCCGTAAAATGCCGTAAAACGCGCCCTGGAGCCAGAAGGCAAGATCATGCTCCAATAAGATTCGAGCCTCACATTGTAACTGCGTTGAGACTGGAGCGATTCTAAGGCAGTCTGGTTGGCCCCGCCCTCTGCTCCAAGGAGATGGCGCAGGCGCAAATGGGATGTGAAGCAACACGGAAGTAAGGGCACCGGCCAACGTTTTTCTCACTGGCTTTAAAAACAAGCCCTGAAGAATAGCTCAACTCTTCTATTATGCAAAGAATCAGAGTTTTAGAAATTGTGCCCCATGATCTAACCAACTTTACCTGAATCTCCAGGATTTCTAGTCTTTTATTTTAAAGACAGGTTCTCAGGTAGCCAAAACTGAACTCTAATTGGCTAAGTACTTCTGATTCTCCTGCCTCTACTTCCCAAGTGCTGAATTTAAGGGCATGTGCCTCCATGCCAGGTTCATGTGATGCTGGAAAGCTTCGTTCATGCAATCAAGCATTGTAACAATTGAGTTACCTAGCTCAATTCCCTGCTAGGCAATTTCCTGCCTAGCAAATCTTATTTTAAAAACTAAAACACTTGTGGCCCTGGATGTCCCATTCACCAGCATGTACTATGAACGTGGCTCTAAATTATGCACAGAAGACAAGTAGTTTTACATTGCCCGCCCCACCCCACCCCACCCCCGAAAAATGGTGCTGCATTTTGGTTAAACTCACTTTCATGTCTGGAGAACATCTAAACTCATTCCATTTATACATTACAATTTAATCTTGAAAATGTCATCAGCCAACACCCTAGAATGAAGCATTCACCACTCTGACAAGTGCTTAAAATGTTGTTTGTGGGAGAGGGTAGTGCTTGAGTCAGGGTGTCTTGTAACCAAAGCTACAATGCAGCAGCAGATGACTCTAAACTCCTGAACTTCTTGCCACCACTTTCCAAGAGCTAGGGTTACAGGTGTGGTATCTTTGTAGACAAGGTCTCACTATTTGGCCCTGGCTGGACTGAAGAGATTCCTTGATATATTACAAGAGTCACAGGACCCGTGCCCATCTGTATTTCTGTAAAAGACCCCCCCTCTTTGAGGCTGCTTTCCCCAAATCCCCCCTGCATCTTTCCCTCTTCAGCTAGCCAATCCCCTGTCTAAACATCCTCCTCATGTCCTGCTAGTTTTAATCTTTAGTCGTATTCAAGTGACTCCACACTCAAGAGATTCCCCTGCCTCTGCCTTACCGCTGCACTGCTGAGATTAAAGGTGTATAGCATCAGGCAAAGGGTTTTTTTTTTTTCTTTTGTTTGTTTTATTGAGAGAACATCTCATGGAAACCCAAGGCTGAATGAATTTTTATACAGGGTTTCACTGTGTAGCCATGGCTAACCTGTAACTCACAGGTAATTGGCCTGTCTCAACTTCCCTTGTGCTAGGATTAAAGTCCTGTGCCACCTTGCCTGGCACCAAGGCTGACTTTGAACTTCTGATCCTCCTGCTTTAGCTTCCCAAGTGCTAGGCAGACATTCTCTCAGGAGAGCCCTGTCCCCAGTCACACTTTATGCTGGTGTCTTGACGGGTTATTGTTTTTCACACTTTATTTTGTATATAAGCCTGCATGTGGCAGAGGCCAGAGGACAAACAAGAAAAGCTATTCTCTTCTTCTACCCTGTGGGCCCCAGGGAAGATTACTTGTAACTCACACAATTCTCCAGTATAAACACAAACATTTCCTAAGATCTATACAGATTAATCCTTTGGTAACAAATTACTCAAAGTATGCTTACTTTTTAAAATTATTTTATTCTTAATTATGTGTACATATCTGTGCATGAGTACGTGCACACTAATTGCAGGTGTTTGTAGAGACCAGAAGAGGGCCTCAGACGCCTGTTACTGGAGCTGCAGGCAGTTGTAATCACCCTGATGTGGTTGCTAGGAACTGAATTCGGGTCCTCTGCAAAAGCAATATGCACCCTTAATCAGTGAGCCATCTCTCCAGTCTACTAGTACATTTTTGAAATGTATCATATCATATAACCATTTCTAGAACAATCTCCAGAGCAGGATATGGAGGAATCCAGAAAAATTACTATAATGAAGGGAATGGTGCTCAAAACTGCAAAAGAACAGATCGCTAACTTATCATTCATTAAGTTCAATGTTCACAATTATGAAATAGCCCCACCCTTCCACAGCTAGCTGGAAGAACCAACAGATGCACTGCTGGGTCCTTGGGACATCATCTATTTTTTCCGTCCATTCTTACTGTCCATTTAATACTCCATGGACAACCCATAGTCTGATTGTAGACAAATTCTCCAGAATCTGGTTCCCAAGCTACAGTCGAAAGTGAAGTACATATTTAGTTTCTCACTTCAATGGTTCAGTCTTAGCCTTGGGCAATTCTTCCAGAGCCTTGCTCGTAGCAACCATCCTAACATCCCTTTGACAGGATTCAGAGGCACTTCAGATCTGACTCTGCAACTAGAGGATGCCTCTTTGGCATGGCAGCCCTGGGCATTCGAGCAGAGCAGCTGCTAGTGCTAGTCCATGAGTCCACGAGTCCACGAGTCCTCTCCTGTAGTTCTGTATCCAGGAGGGAAAGAGCAGAAGGCACTTGTCCAACATCCTTGCCGGCCGAATGTTGTAAAGTCCACCAGAACTCGGTCCTAGATGAAAACTTTTCTTCTGAGGGCAGCAGATGGAAATCAGGCACTAATCAAGACTCAGACAGTCGCTTCTGAATTTCAGCCACAAGACTTTCTCGATTAATGGTCACCTAAAACATAAGAGAATCTGTGTGTGACAAACTAGAAAATGATACTAGGGTCTTAGCCAGTTTTTCCAAATTCTCTTCACTCTGCATCCATTCTTACTATTTACAACTGGGACCCATATGGTGGGAGGAGGGAACTGACTACCAACTCCTGCAAGCTGACATACACGCACATGCATTAGATATGTGTGCACAAATACACACACACACACACACACACACACACACACACACAAATGTTTTACTTCCTCAGAGAACACATCTCTTAAGACTCTGGGATCTAGGCATGACAGTATATGCCTGTTGCCACAGCATCTGAGAGATTAAAGCAGGAAGATCATGAGTTCAAGGCCGGCCTGGCTGACAGAGTCCCAGGCCAGTCTGGGTTAAACAGCAAGACCCCGTCTTTTAAAAGCGGGGGTGGAACATTTAGAACTCTGTATTTCTACCAGCTCCAACTCACTTCTGCTCTGCTGGCCACGGAACGGAGCTTGATGACCCCTTCATTCTGCTCTTGCTCACCAATAATGACCATCAGAGGAATGCCTGCTTTCTCACAATAGTGCAGCTGGGGTAACAGCTTAGGGTTGTTTTTATAAAGCATCTCTGCCTGAAAGAATAAATAGAAAGTTAGAGGACTTAAAGTAATTGTGTCGTTAATGTGCCCAAGAACACATATTTCCAAGGAAGCCATAATTAAGTGGCTAGCCCTCTAGTGGTGAGCTAAAAAAGTGCTGGGTGGTGGTGGTGGTGGTGGTGGTGGTGGTGGTGGTGGCAGCGGTGGCGGGCAATGCACGCCACACTTAGGAGGCAGAGGCAGGCGGATTTCTGAGTTCTAGGCCAGCCTGGTCTACAAAGTGAGTTCCAGGATAGCCAGGGCTACACAGAGAAACCCTGTCTCAAAAAAAAAAAAAAAAAAATGGTAGAAACGAGCCACGGTCACTGTGTCGACAGACACCCAGAGCACTCAGACATCAACACTACCACACCTTGATCCCTGCATCCCAAAGCTCTGCAATTATCTTCAAACGTTCTCGGAGAAAGTTCTTCTGGGGTGTGGCCACAAACACTTGGGTCTCTGTGGTTCGAACCTTCTCACCAGAAATCTAATAAAACAAAGAGAAGAAACTAAAACGACCGCCAAAAGTGGCTCTCAGAACTGTAATCCCAGCTCCCAGGTAGCCAAGAAAGACCATAAGTTCAAGGCCCACCTGAACTCAGAAAGAAATTCTATTTCAGAAAGTTCCTTTAAGAAGGAGGTGAGTGAGGGTCGGCAGAGGGAGGGAGGGGCTGGAGAGATGGCTCAGCAGTTAAGAGTGCTTGTTCTTTCAGACCAAGTTCAGTTCTCAGCACCAACACTGTGGCTCACACCACCCACAACTCTGATTTCCCCCACTTCTGACATCCACTGGCACCAGGCATGTACATACATTTAGGCAAAACACTTACATACATAAAAAGAAGGAATAAGTCTTTGAAAAGAAAAAAGAAGAAGATACAAAGGTATTTCCTTTGTATTAGCAATTCCAAAAGGCAAAAGGATCATTAAGAAAAGGGGGGAAAATGTCCAAATGCACCTCCAGAAACTAGTTATTAGCCTTCAAGGGCACGTCACCTCTACTTAGGACCTACCTTCATCTTCTGCTCCACAAGGTAGAAGATTCTCTCTACTCCAATGCTCAAACCCACACAAGGCACGTTATGGCCTTTGGGATCAAACTGGGCTACCAGGCTGTCATATCGCCCACCAGCAGCCACACTACCCACACTCAGATTCTCCTTTCCGGCCTGAGCTGGAGACTCTAGCAGTACTGCTTCATAAATCACTCCTGTATAATAGTCCAGGCCCCGGGCCAGACTCAGGTCAAGAGAGATCTGTAAGGGAAAAGCTAGTCAGTCCCAGACCAGACTCTGAGAACCCAAGAGCTCAACAGGAGGCCCAGTCCCAGCTCTGCCTACCTTATCAGCAATTCCAAATAACTTCAAGTATTCAAAGAGCAGCTTCAGGTCCTCTAGGCCCTGCAAGGCCAGCTGGCTTTGGGATAGCCTGGGATCCTTGAACAACTCCTCTACCAGGGATATCCCCCCTGGGAAGAAAAGTTGGGTAATATCTCTGCGATTTACCTAATAATGTTTCCTCTGAATTTATCTTGTTTTTGTTGTTGTTGTTGTTGATGTTGTTTTGGGTTGTTTGTTTTGGTTTTAGACAGGGTCTTTCTACATAGCCCTGCCTATTCTAGAACTCACTATGTAGACCAGGCTAGCCTAGGCCTCATAAAGATCCACTTGCCCCTGCCTCCCAAGTTCTGGGATTAAAAATGTGTGCCACCATAGCCAGCTTGAATGTATATGCGCTAGCCAATCTTTCTTGTTTTCTTTAAAAGGACTTCAGCCTTGGTCTCATGGCTAGACTTCCTCTGTTTCTGCCTTTGCTAAGAAGACATAAAGTAGTTAGAATACATAAAGGGGAAACTTTATCCAGGCCAGGCTCTGGAGATGATCTAGAGGTGGAAGTTGGACAGCACACATCACGTCACCCTCTACCTGTTCTATCATGGCTCTCGAAACCCTGCTTCTTACCATGATACTGGACGTAGTCCCCAATTCGATCGGCCACCTCAGGAGCTAGGCCTTTCTTTGCCACCATCTCATGCCTCACGTCTTCCCAAGACATCTGCATTAAGACCCAAACATTAGCCGGGCGTGGTGGCGCACGCCTGTAATCCCTGCACTTGGGAGGCAGAGGCAGGCGGATTTCTGAGTTCGAGGCCAGCCTGGTCTACAGAGTGAGTTCCAGGACAACCAGGACCACACAGAGAAACCCTGTCTCGGAAAAAAAAAAAAAAAAGACCCAAACATTAGCTCAGCCCTGAGTTCTTTCCCTAACTGAAGCAGGACCTCTCATTTTCATTTGGTATGGATATCTTAAGGAACTAACAATAATTTCAGCAAAACCAGAAGCAACTCAGGAAATCCAGCCACAATCCCCACTGCATGGCATAACTCAGACCCTATTTTAAAATGTCTCCTTAACTTTTTTCTTTCTCATAAATAGCCACTTCTAGCCATGGTCTCCTTACTCTTTCCCTAATGACAGGGGTTTAAGGGCAGAGCAGAAACCCAGACAGGATCTATTTAAAGCATCTTTTCCTTGTTACCTTGTCCAGTTTGTCCATTGAGGAGCAGATAGTACGGAGCTTGCTCTCAGGAACACCACAGACAGCAAACATCCCGTCTACAACCCGACGGTCATTTACCTGTGAACTCAATATAATTAACCTATGTCCTGGCAATTGATGCCCTTTCCCTCAAAACAATAACCATCTCTAAATTTCTTGACTCATTAAAGCAACACTAAGACAATTTCACAGGCCAAATTCAAACTTCTCCCTCACTATGTACAAGGCTGGCCTCACCTTAATGATAAAGTCGCCCAGCTGCAGTCCACTTAGGATTTCACACATGATCCTCAAACACTCTGCATCAGGGATCATTGGGTCAAACTCACCAGCAATGTCAAAATCCTAAAGGAATGTAAAAAAAAAAAAAAAAAAAAAGAGGAAGAAAGCCAGGCATGATGGTGCACACCTTTAATTCTGGAAGCAGAGGCAGATGGATCTCTGAGTTTAAAGCTAGCTACATAGTGAGTTCCAGGACAGCCAGGATTACATAGAGAAACCCTGCTTCAAAAACAAAAAACAAAAGCAAAACAACAAAACAAAACAAACCCAAACAAATAAAATGGTAGAAAATCAAACCTTCCACTGATCAACTAAGCCCGACTTAAAACCATCACTTAACCATGCTGTCCCAGTCAGACCACTTACACACTGGCAGAACTCCCGGTAGCGGCCCTGGACTATGGCTGGGCTCTCTCGCCTCCACACCTTTCCAACTTGATAGCGTTTCATCTTCTTCAATTTATTCATGGCCAGATAGCGAGCAAAAGGGACCTTACATAAAGAGGTTGAGGAACAAAGATACTATGTTCAACATGATGACCTACCACCATTGAGACCGGAGGGAGAACTGAGTTCCTGGAAACCATTCTTAGTTTACAGGATGAAAACAAGGACCTTCCTAGGCTTGTTTACCACAGTCTCTGAAGCC
This sequence comes from Apodemus agrarius, assembly GCA_964023405.1. Classification (NCBI taxonomy): domain Eukaryota; kingdom Metazoa; phylum Chordata; class Mammalia; order Rodentia; family Muridae; genus Apodemus; species Apodemus agrarius. The sequence goes on along the minus strand of OZ030021.1, from coordinate 26,503,515 downwards.
TGGCAGTGCTTGGCGTTAACAGAGGTGTTTCACTTACTAAAGTTGACCAGAAAAAAAGAGGCGGGGATAGAAATGACTTAAGAAACTTGGGCCTGGTCTATTTCCTCCCATGCAGACCATTACCCAACTACCTACAAAGTAGTTAAGCATCAGAACTGAATTGTCTACAGTTTAAAATCCTGTTCCTGAAAGCATATAAAGATCCAATATGCAGGATATCTGACACGCAACTCCTGGAGGGTCATGACCCACAGGTTGAGAACCACTGGTTTAGCACTTACAAGATGGCACAGCAGGGAAAGGGGCTTGCCGTACCAATCTGAGTTCTATCCCTAGGACCCTTACAGGAGTTAGGAGAGAACTGGCTCCACAAAGTTCTCCCCTTCTCTTCACATGCATGTCCACATAAGCGCCATCTACACGTGCACAATGATTAACTTATTTTCTTTTACAGGCACGTTTATAAACACCACTCCAGTTATCAAATTTAGGACCTCTGGAGCTAAACTCAGTATTCTGTGTTTCTGCGAACTTCTTGGAGATAGTCTCATACATACTGAAGTTAAACAACAGGGCCTTCATGTTAGGCTCTGAAGGAAGAAATGCCTTCTGGGAGATACTGGACATGAAGGTACTGTCAAAGTTCCTCTATTCCCTTCTGGTCCTCTGGATTTGGGTAGAAACAGGCCGGGCTCCTGCATTCTGAAGGATACTGTAAGGTCGTAGCGCAGAGACAGCAACTCTCCACCTTGATCCTTCAAATCATACATGAGACCGAAGTTGTCTTCATACTTCTCAGTGAGCATTTCCTACAAGATTCAGACAGAAAAATCCACAATTCACAGGACTGACTACAGACCAGAAATGAGAAGCCCTGTGGGAAACCGCAGGCGGGTAAACAATGGGGTTCTCAGCACCCTTCCGGGTCTTACTTTTAGCTCAAACGCTGGTGTATCCAACCCCTTTGCCCCATGACGTTTGAAACAGCTGATAATCTTATCAAGAATTTTCTCCCTCACAACCATCTGTTGAGGACTTAAATCCCTGGTGCCCTGGAAAGCAAAAGTAGCCAAAGGAAAGATCAGGAGCATTTATGATTATAGGTTTCGTCATGTCCGTCATCTAACTTGAGGCCCATCTAGAATTTCAAGAACAATACAACGCCCCCTCCCTCAACACCCCCCCCACAAAAAAAGGGGGGGGGAAGAGGCAGGGAGAACAGGCTTGCCTGCACACCACTCTGACAGACAGGGTGGGCAAAGGGTGTTGTTACCTTTGGAACCTTGATGATAAAATTCGGTTTTTCTTGATGTGGTTTCAGTTGTTCAGATGTTAACACTGCCTTTGCAACCTGGCAGAAAAGGGAATAGGAGACCTGCCTTGTCTGAACACTGACCAGACCTGTAACATCTTTGACCCTGTAGACCATCAACCTGAAAAGACCCTTGACCACAAGCAAAGTTTCCTGAACACCATTTTCTCTATCCTGATCTCCTGCTAACCTCAATAATTCATGCTGAATTCCCAATTATAACTGCAATATATGTGAAGTCCAGTCTTTTTACTACACAAGTATCTTCACTTAAATGTCTGAAAAAGTTGAAGCATCTGAGAATCATAAATACACCAAACCCAGAACTGCCACCATTAAACTTCCAGAAGCAGAGATTAGAACTCCAGTTCTCAGCTGGACATGGTGGCACACACATGTAATCCCAGCACTTGGGAGACTGAAGCAGGAGGATCTCTGTGAGTTCAAGGCTAGCTTTGCCTACATAATAAGTTACTGGACAGTCAGAGCTACATAATGAGACCCTATCTCAAACAAACGAAAACAAGTTTTTACTCAGTTCTTACTCGAATAGCAAAAAAAGGTGGTTCGTACCTTTAATCCCAATAGCTGGAGGCAGGGGCAGGCAGATCACTATGAGTTTAAGGCCAGATGGTCTACATAGCAAGTACCAGGCCAGCCAAGGCAACCCAGTGAGACCACATGGAAAAAAGAAAGAAAAAGGAAAGAGGAAGGGAATGAGGGAGGGAAGGAGGGAGGGAAGGAGGGAGGGAAGGAATGAATGAATCAGACCTAGAGACAGGGTAAATGGAGCATAAAGACAGAAGCAGACTAAGAAAAAGGAACAAACCTGGGCCAACAAGATGGCTCAGTAGGTACCCACCAAGCCTGATCACCCGAATTAGATCCCTGAGACCCATTCACATGGTTGAAAGAGAAAACCAATTCCAACAATTCACACACACACACACACACCACACTCACACACACCCTACGGAATGATAGGAATAACTTTCCAGGTTGAACAACAACAAAAACAGTAAAATGCTGACTGACAATGTGAAAATGTTTCCCTGAGATTCATGTTAGGGTAGATTCACTTGATGGGCATAAATTCAGTTTATTAAGAGTGTGGGGGACCCAGCACTTGGGAGGCAGAGGCAGGCGGATTTCTGAGTTCGAGGCCAGCCTGGTCTACAGGGTAAGTTCCAGGACAGCCAGGACTACACAGAGAAACCCTGTCTCGAAGAAAAAAAAAAAAAATGTTTGGGGGAATATCTGTATAGATATGGTCCAAATTCTAATATGTTCAAGAATTTCAGATGATTGAGAATAAACCTCATATTTTCAGTTGCTATGTATCCATAGAAGTCATTTAACCCTGTGGTCTCCGCTTACTCCACTATAAAATGGAGATAAAATTCTCAACCTCCGAGACTGCCCCAATAATAAAATGACAAAAGCATCCAAACGCTTAGGGCAGTGCATGTACGAAGTGGCTAAAAAATCAAAAAACAAAACAAAACAAAACAAAACAAAACGGCGGGCGGTGGTGGCACACGCCTTTAATCCCAGCACTTGGGAGGCAGAGGCAGGCGGATTTCTGAGTTCAAGGCCAGCCTGGTCTACAGAGTGAGTTCCAGAACAGCCAGGGCTACACAAAGAAACCCTGTCTCAGAAAACAAAACAAAACAAAACAACAACAACAACAACAACAACAACAAAATTGTAGGGCTGGAGAGATGGCTCCTTTAGAGGACCTGGGTTCCGTTCCCAGCATTCACATGGCGGCTCACTACCGGCTACAACTCCAGGCTCAGGGGATCCAACGCCCACTTCTGGGCCTCTGCGGGCGAGTATACAGGGCACACATACATGTAGGCAAAATACCCATACTCATAAGAGAAATAAAAAATTAAAAACCAATTGTAATAATACAATAGAAACCACGAGTCTAGGCTTTCAGGCTAGGAGGCCCCACCGGGAATGAGCCAGCTCAGGGCGGCTCACCTGGCTATGACAGCCGACCGCCTGGATGCACACAGCGCGGGGAGGTCGCAGGAGCTGGCCGAGCAGCGCAGCCCATGCCCTGCGGGGCAGGGGCCCCAGGTGGGGCATTGTGCAGCAGGACGCCGGCTTTCTGGAACAGAAGTCAGGGGACTGGGAACGAGGCCAGTCCGATTTCTGGGAGGCTACAGAGAGCTGGGCACACCGGAGATCGGAGTTAGTCCGGATGGTGGGGCTGAACTCCGATTATCTCACGCTCCCTGACCCGGAAGTGTCCTCTCCACCGTCTCCAGACACGCTCTAGGCACGAAAGGCGGGACTCGGTAACCGGAAGTCATCCGAACCTAGGCTGAGTCTACCAAGGCGGATTTAGACAGCGGTCGATCCCGGTTGGCAGCCAGGATGGCAGATCGTGCTGCGCTGGAGGAGCTGGTGCGACTCCAGGGAGCGCATGTGAGGGGCCTTAAGGAGCAGAAAGCGTCCGCTGAGCAGGTGCGACTCGGGTGGAAGGAGAGGGACCCGACCAAGCCGGAGGAACATAGAAGGTGGTCTGGCTGGAGGACAGGCATGTGGATGAAGGAACCAGGCTAGTAGAGTGAGAGGGGCTGAGTGAGGAGATAGCTAGGGTGGGTCCCGAGAGAAGCGAGGCTACGCCTAAGAGAGAGGAGTATCGAGTGAATGGGAAGGGAGGGAGGGGAGTGACAAATGGTCAGTCCAGCAGCGTTTTTCCCTCCACAGATCGAGGAGGAGGTGACGAAACTCCTAAAACTGAAGGCACAGCTGGGCCATGATGAAGGCAAACAGAAGTTTGTGCTCAAAACCCCCAAGGTAAACTATTCCTGTGAGAGACCTCAGAGAGAGGCCCTGATCCACCGTCTGAAATATCGCAAAGGAGCCAGTGGTTGGTGTAGGCACTGGGTTGGTTTGAACACAACCTGAGTCATTCGGTGATGGCAGTGATGACAGACAGAAACGAGGCCGCTCGGAGGAGACAGCCCTCTAACTGCTGCCCTTTTCATTCATTATGTATTTATTGAGTAAGTCTATGTGGGTGTCATTGTACACTGAATACACCATACAGGATGCTTGCATTCTACTGAGACAAATTTAGGACAAATAATCCCACCCAGGGATGTGCAATTACAAAATGTGAGTGGTGATGTGAAGAAATTTAGGGCTGGAGAGATGGCTCAGCAGTTCAGAGCAGGCAGAGGATCCAAGTTTGATTCCCTGCACCTATATCAGGTGGCTCACGCCCATAGGCACCTGCACCCGCACAGTCCTAGAACCATACACAGATACACACATATAACACACAACGTATACAAAGCCAAGCTGAGGAGGTCATATGATGGATCTCTCAAGTGGGTGAGAGATGGCCAGGGAAAGACTGTTAGAATCATAAGCTCAGCAGAGTATAGAAACTCTGGAGCTGAAAAGAAACTTGATACTTCCTGGGAACTAGAAGAATCCCTGCACAAACGATGCTATTCTGTAACCCCTATAAACAGACCTACTGCACCTTTACTGGGTTCCCTTGGCATGTCATAGATAGTTCTGGTCTTGTACTGGCTTTGAGCTTTCACTTTGGTGCATGTGTGTGGATCCATGCAAGTTAGTGTGAGTCCATGCAGAAGCCAGAAGAGAATGTCCGATTCCCCGGAGCTGGACTTGCAGGCAGCTGTAAGCCAAAGTGCTGGAATTTGAAAGAATTAATGTCTCTGGAAGAGTGGCAAGAGCTTAGTCCATGATCCATCTCTCCTGCCCTCTGCAATCATGTTGAGTAGCTAGTTCATGTTATTTAATGTAATTACTTATAAACTACATTAATAATAAATAGTGCAGTATTATTTAGTAGCTAATTCCATTTATTTACCAGAAGTTAAATCTGGGTGCCTGGAAATAAACATATATTTAATGAATATATTTAAAGTTGATTTCCAAAGATGAAAGAAGCCATGTGTGGTGGTGCAGATCTTTAATTCCAGTACTCAGGAAGCAGAGACAAGCAGGCCTTTGTCAGTTTTAATATTAAGACAGAACATTGGGTTTAAGCACATAGGGGCTAATTGAGGCAGGGTATCTCTGTAGCTCTGGCTGTCCTGAAACTCTCTATGTAGTCCAGGTTGGCTTCGAACTCATAGAGATCCAGCTATCTAACTGCCTCTGTTTCCCCAATGTTGAGACTCAACTCTTTCTTTTTGTTTTTGTTTTTGTTTTTGTTTTTTGTTTCCAAGACAGGGTTTCTCTGAATAGCCTTGGCTGTCCTGGAACTCACTCTGTAGACCATGCTGGCCTTGAACTCAGAAATCCGAAATCCGCTTGCCTCTGCCTCTGCCTCTCTGCCTCTGCCTCCCAAGTGCTGGGATTAAAGGCATGTGCCACCACTGCCCAGCAAGACTCAATTCGTTTACGATTTTTGTTTTTTAATGATTTATTTTATTTTCACTTATGTGTATATGTCTATGTAACTGTGTGCTCTCTGTGTGTGTCTCCTTGGAGGGTAGCTGGAGTTATAGGCAGTTGGGAGCTGCCCTGCTGGGTTGAGAACAAAAGTCAGAACAGCCTGGTATGCAAGTTCCAGGCCAACTAGGACTACATGATAAGATAGTAAAGCCTTGTCTCCAAAAGGCTAGGGGTAGGGTGGAGGGGTAGAGATTTTGAGCCAAATTCACAAAACTATGCCTTTCTACACATTTTTTAAAAACCAAAGCAAAACAAAAATACAAAAAACCCTGACCAGCGCAGACTTGCTATATAACAGAAACTGGCTTTGAAATTCTGATCCTCAGGTCTCACCTAACAGGTGCTGGGATTACAGGCATGTACCACCGCACCCATCCCACACAGTTCTTTTTCAAAGGTTCAAGAGAAGTTTAAGATCTCAAAGATGCCGGGCGGTGGTGGCACATGCCTGTAATCCCAGTACTTGGGAGGCAGAGGCAGGCAGATTTCTGAGTTCAAGGCCAGCCTGGTCTACAGAGTGAGTTCCAGGACAGCCGGGGCTACACAGAGAAACCCTGTCTTGAAAAAAAACAAAACAAAACAAACAAATAAAAAAAAGATCTCAAAGACATGGGGGCTGGAGAGATGGCTCAGTATTAAGGGTGCTTGCTCTAGAAAGCTGAGTGGTTGAGCGCCCACATATAACAGCCCTCACCTGCCTGTAACTCCAGCTGGCCTCCAAGGGCATCCACACACATGCCATAAAAGAAATGATCAATAATGACTCAGACTATTGAATGGCGAGAAAATAGGGAATTTTTGATAGAACAATCCCTCCTCACCTCAACCCAATGGCCAGTCTCAATGTTGCTAAACCAGAAGCAGCAGATATTATTTATGTCCCTGCAGATATGGTGCAATAAGAAATACACAGCACCACCTCTGAATCCTAATCAGGGGAATTTGACTGTAATTAGGCCTTTAGTCTAAGGTGGAGAAACACAGAGTGGAGAACAGGTTAGTGACTCATCAGTGGTATTAGTGACTGGCTAGAGAATGTAATAAACTTTTTGGGACAAATTATCTAGTTTCTTCAACAAATAATGTGATGGGGTGGGAGAGTAAGAAAGTGGTTCAGTGTTAGAAGACCTGGAGTCCAAATGAGACACCACAAAAGGAAAAAAAAGAAAGGAAGAGAGAGAAAGCTGTTGTTTAGTAAGTGGATATATCATCTAAAAATAACATGTTTAGAATCTGATTCAAATAAGCTAATTATGAAAAGATATTATTGAGGTAGTTGGGGGAAGTTGAACATGGCTTGGTCTCAGTATTATGGGATTCCATAGCTATTCTTCAATTTCCTTATGGGAAATGGTTTAGCATTTGCACCTAACCTGTACACATCCTAGGTGATTAAGTCAGCTCTAGGTTACTAACACCTAATATAAGTAGTTAGTGCTCAAAGATAATGACACGGAGAAAAATCTACATGTTTAGTATAGGCAGAATTTTCTTTTAGCCACAGGTATTTTCAGTGCAGTTTACTGAACCTATGGATATTGAACCTGCAGATACAGAGGACGACTGTACAATTCACACTCTTTGCATTCAGCATTAAAAAACGTAGGGCTGGAGGTGGATGGCTCGGAGACAGAGTGCTTGTTGCTCTCCCTAGCACCCAAGTTCTCATAGTGGCTCACAAGCTGTGGTAACTCCAGTTCCAGGAGCTCAACATCCTCCTCTGACCTCTGTAAGCACCAGGCGTACACATAGTGCATAGACATACATGTAGGCAGACACCCATACACATAAAATAAGATACATCTTTCAAAATAAAAAGCTGAACTTAAGAATATTTGGGGGAGCCGGGCAGTGGTGATGCATGCCTTTAATCCCAGCACTTGGGAGGCAGAGGCAGGCGGATTTCTGAGTTCGAGGCCAGCCTGGTCTACAAAGTGAGTTCCAGGACAGCCAGGGCTACAAACCCAGGCATTCAAATAAAAAAATTTTGGAGGCCAGGCGGTGGTGGCACACACCTGTAATCCCAGCACTCTGGGAGGCAGAGGCAGGCGGATTTCTGAGTTTGAGGCCAGCCTGGTCTACAGAGGGAGTTCCAGGACAGCCAGGGCTATACAGAGAAACCCTGTCTCGAAAAACCAAAAAAAAAAAAAAAAAAAAAAATTGGAAAACATATCTTTTACCATGAGTTTGATAACTTTCTGATACTGGGATTATCCTGTTTAGATATGTGATGGTGTTAATAAATGATTTTCTGAATATTATATAATGAAATGTGTCAACATTATAAAGCTCTCTAACTAATCCTTGGGAGGCAGAGGCAGGCGGATTTCTGAGTTCCAGGCCAGCCTTGTCTGCAGAGTGAATTCCAGGACAGCCAGGGCTACACAGAGAAAAACCCTGACTCAAAAAAACAAAAATAAGACTGTAAAAATGTGATCAATGTTACTCTACTCACTACTCAAAATATTGTGTTAATGTGTAATGGTATGTCAATAAAATTTTGCACTTTGAATTTTGTATGTGGCAAATATACATAGAAGTAATATACTCTGGGTTGAGAGTTAATAGCTAAGAATGTGAGGGGGCCCTCAGACCACAGGCTCTGGGGCAGGCTAGAATGGCCTGGACTAAAAGCTCTAGCTTGGGTGGGAGACAGGCTTCACTGTGCACTGGCTGAGCGCTCCTAGGTGGCGACTTGACTCTTGACAGCCTGTAATTTAGCTGTAAAATGCATCTGCCTGACCTGTCTCGGAGCTGTTTGCCCTTCTTAGAAAGGGGTCTCGCTGTTACAGACCAGGATGGCCTTGAACTCTATGGTCCTCCTGCTGCTGCCTTCCAAGTGCCACCACACCAGGCTCTGTGAGAGCCTGCATTCAGAAATAACTTCGTCAAATAGAATTTGAAAGGAAATTAGGTTGGGAAAAAAACTTGCACATAAACTTCAGAATTCAACCTGTGGAGCCACTTTGAATTGATAATATACATGTCAAGTAGGTATTCTCTGCTGTGCAAGGAAATACTGTTACTGTTGAGTTTTCAGAAAACTTGTATTGAGAAAATGGCTCTGAATTCTGGGAAACAGAACTGAGCTGGCCGATGGAGTCACAGGGCCTGTTCTGAGCTGTCTTCCCACTTTTACAGCAGCATTTGTATCCCTTATTGCTGAGATGGACTTTGGATGTTTCTAGAGTTTATTGTTCTTTGTTTTAAACGTCATCCTTGCATTTTGACTTTGACTTTCAAGGGCACGAGAGACTATAGTCCTCGGCAGATGGCAGTCCGGGAAAAGGTGTTTGATGTCATCATCCGCTGTTTCAAACGCCATGGAGCGGAAGTGATTGATACACCTGTGTTTGAACTAAAGGTGAGAACTGGGTAAGGAGAAATTGCACAGTGGAGCCATGGGCTCGTGATGGCCTAAGAGGGGACTGGAGGAGCCAAAGGTTAGAATTAATGGAGCAGAAAGAGTTCATCCACTCTATGACATTAGAATACATATGTTTAGGAGTCCACACACTGGGGCTTTTAAAGCCTTTCAAATCCTGGCTGGTTTGCTCAGAGGAATATAGCATAAGCAGTCGAAGGCATCAAAGAACATGTCCTTGTCATGCCCTTAAGACTTTCATTTTTGTTTCTGACGTTGTTCAGATCTCAGGCTTTATAAAAGCATCTATATTTGCTAACCTGATAATGCATTCCTATAAGCTTATCTTCAAGAAAAAATACTCAAAACCACAAAGCTGTGGGCGTAGATATGCCTAGTAACACATTTTGGAAATGTATTTTAACTGGAATAGCATAAACATCAAATAGGGTGGTGTTAGCAAACAGATAAGTGCAAAGTTTCTTTCTGTTGTTCTGAGACAGTCTCATTATAACCCAGGCTGGCCGTGAATCACAAGCTGGGTGTGTCTGCCTTCCTGCATTACAGGTGTAGCTCACTGCACCTAGACTCTCACTGGAAAATTATACATCTTTTTTACTTGCTTACTTTTTAATGGTGGAGGAGTCAGAGTTCTTTTTAGTTGTGTCACTGTGTGCACATGAGAGCAGGTGCCTGAGGACTCAGAGGTATAGGATGCCCATGGAGCTGGAGTCACAGGAGGTGTGACAACATCGGTGCTGTGAATCAAACTTGGGTCTTCCGCAAGATCAGCACAAAATCCTAACTGCTTCAGTGGAGCTGGAGAGATGGCTCAGCAGAGCGTTTGTTGCTTGTGCAAAGGATCAGTCTGGGTTTTGTTCCCAACATCCATGTGACTCACAATCATTTGCAACACTCTTCTGACCTCCACAGGCACCAGGCATGCATATGATGAACATACAAACATACAAACTATTCATACACATAAATAAATTAAATATATATTTCTTTTTTTTTTTTTAATTTTAAGTAATAGCCAGGCAGTGGTGGCGCACGCCTGTAATCCCAGCACTCCGGAAGGCAGAGGCAGGCGGATTTCTGAGTTCGAGGCCAGCCTGGTCTACAGAGTGAGTTCCAGGACAGCCAGGGCTATATAGAGAAACCCTGTCTCCAAAAAACCAAATCTAAAAAATAAGAAAAATTAAGTAATAATACCTTAGGACTGCCTAAGATGGCTCAATGGGTAAAGACACTTACTACCAGAGCTGGAGAGTGACTCTGTGACTAAGAGGACCTGGGTTCAATTCCCAGCACCCACATAGGAGCTCACAAGTGTCTGGAAGTCCAGTTCCAGGGACTCTTGCGCCCTTGCACAGACATACATGCAGGAAAACACCAACGTACATAAAGTAAAAATAAAATCCTAATTTAAAACAAAACAAAACAAAGACATTTACTTCCAAGCCTGATGGGCCGAGTTTAATGTTCAGAACTCACAAGATGGGAGGACCAATTCTTACAGTTACCCACTGGCCTTAACGCATGCCGTGGCACAGGAACACACACAGTTTCAAATGGTTGTAAAAAAAATGCAGTGCTTTAGCAGGGCCTGGTGGCGCACACCTTTCATCCCAGCACTGGAGGCAGAGGCAGGTCAATCTCAGAGTTTGAGGCCAGCCTGGTCTACAGAGTAAGTTCCAGGATAGGCAGGGCTAAATAGAGAAACCCTGTCTTGAAAATCATAGGGAGTGGGGGTCAGGGAGAGCAGTAATACTTTAACTCTGCCACAAAATAGAAAACAAAGCAGAACATCAACACTGAATTGTTATTCCATTTTAGTTTTTTGTTTGTCTTTTTGAAAAGGTCTTTCAATGTAGACCAGGCCAGCCTCGAACTCAAAGAGATCTACCTGCTCTACCTTCTGAGTGCTGGAATAAAAGGTGTGTCTGGTTACAATACTTTTTAATTGTAACTACATTAAACTTATAAGCATTAAGATGAAAAGCAGAGGGACTATAGAAGTATAGACAAGTTGAAATTAGAGTAGTTTATTGTTTTCTTTTTTCTTTTTTTTTTTTTTTTTTTTTTTTTTTTTTGAGACAAGGTTTTTCTGTGTATCCCTGGCTATCCTGGAACTCACACTGTAGACCAGGCTGGCCTCCAGAAATCCGCCTGCCTCTGCCTCCCAAGTGCTGGGTTTAAAGGCATGCGCCACCACTGCCCAGCTATAAGGTCTTTTTTTAAAGATTATTTATGTACTTTTATGAATTTGAGTGCTCTATTTACATATATACCTGCATAACAAAATAGGCATCAGATCCCATTACAGATGGTTGTGAGCCACCTTGTGGTTGCTGGGAATTGAACTCAGGACTTCTGAAGAGCCACCACTGCTCTTAACTGCTAAGCTGTTTCTCTAGCCCCTATCCTGGTCTAAGGGCAGGGACTACAGCTTAGTGATAGAGAAATTGCCCACCAGAACAAAGCCTGGGTTCAATCCCTAGCATCAAATAATTTAACAACAGAAGTAATAATAGTAATAGTAATAATAATTTAAAAAACCCAGCCAGGAGCCGGGCATGGTGGCGCACGCCTGTGATCCCAGCACTTGGGAGGCAGAGACAGGCAGATTTCTGAGTTCGAGGCCAGCCTGGTCTACAGAGTGAGTTCCAGGACAGCCAGGACTACACAGAGAACCCTGTCTCAAAAAACCAAAAAAAAAAAAAAAAAAAAACTCAGACGGGCAGTGGTGGCGCACACCTTTAATCCCATCACTTGGAAGGCAGAGGCAGGCGAATTTCTGAGTTCGAGGCCAGCCTGGTCTACAAAGTGAGTTCCAGGACAGCCAGGACTACACAGAGAAACCCTGTCTTGAAAAAAAACAAAACAAAAAACAAACAAACAAGCCGGGTGGTGGTGGCGCATGCCTGTAATCTCAGCACTCTGGGAGGCAGAGGCAAGCGGATTTCTGAGTTCGAGGCCAGCCTGGTCTACCAAGTGAATTCCAGGACAGCCAGGGCTATACAGATAAACCCTGTCTTGAAAAATCCAAATCCAAAAAAAAAAAAAACCAACAAAAACAACAACAACAAAAAAAACCCTATTTATACCCAGATGTGGTGTCCCAAGCCTTTAATCCCAGCATTCAGGAGGTATAGACAAGCAGATCTCTGGTAGTTCACAGCCAACCAGAGATACATAGTCAGAACCTGTTTCAAAAAAAAAAAATTAAAGTGTAATTTATTATTGTGATCATATTTTTCCTTGGTTTCTCCAGGAAACACTGACTGGAAAGTATGGAGAAGACTCAAAGCTTATCTATGACCTGAAGGACCAGGGTGGGGAGCTGCTGTCCCTCCGTTATGACCTCACTGTATCCTTCTAAGCTTGGGTTCTTAAAGACTTTGCAGGAAGCCGGGCGGCGGTGGCGCACGCCTGTAATCCCAGCACTTGGGAGGCAGAGGCAGGCGGATTTCTGAGTTCGAGGCCAGCCTGGTCTACAGAGTGAGTTCCAGGACAGCCAGGACTACACAGAGAAACCCTGTCTCGAAAAAACCAAAAAACAAAAAAAATAAAAAAAAAAAAAAAGACTTTGCAGGAATTTCACTCACTGGAGTTGAACTTGGGTTTAGGGGCAGCAGGCACAGGTAAGATTAAATATGAAGCCATTGACAGTGAAAGGAATTTTTTTTTCTCTAAAGCAAGATAAAGAACTTTGGGTAAGCAGAATATGGCCTTAGAAATCTCCAGCTTTGCCAGGTGATGGTGGCACACACCTTTAGTCCCAGCACTTGGGAGGCAGAGACAGGTTGTTCTCTGTGTTTGAGGCCAGCCTGGTCTACAGAGTGAGTTCCAGGACAGCCAAGGCTACACAGAGAAACCCTGTCAAAAAAAAAAAAAAAAAAAAAAAAAAAAAAATCCAGCTTTCTGTTGGGGTCCTGTTCCCAGTTTTACAACAGTCTCCTGACTCATAAACAGCTGTCCCACTGTAATTGATTACTATTATTACTATTTCCTTTATCTTCAGTTGTATCCGTGTTCTATTGCTGTGTAGAGACACCATGACCAAGAAGAGAAAGCATTTAACTGATGGCTTGCTTACAGTTTATAGAGGCAGCCTATTATCATTATGCCAGGGAGCTGGGCAGCACAAAGGCAGGCACAGTGCGGAAGAGGTAGCTAAGAGCTTTACATCGTGATGCACAGGCAGCAGAGGCGGGGTGGGGGTGAGGGGGAGAAACAGACAGACAGACAGACACACACACACACACACACACAGGGGCCAGGCAGTGCACACACACACACACACACACACACACACACACACACTGGGCCCAGGCAGCAGAGGCGGGGTGAGGGGGTTGGGGGAGACAGACAGACAGACAGATACACACACACAGGGCCCAGGCAGCAGACACAAACACACACACACACACACACACACACACACACACACTGGGCCCAGGCAGCAGAGGCAGGGTGGGGGAGACAGACACACACACACACACACACACACACACACACACACACACAGGGCCCAGGGTGGGCTTTTGAAACCTCAAAGCCCACTCCCAGTGACACACCTCCTCATTGAGACCATACTACCTAATCCTTCTAGATAGTTCATTAAGTAAGCATATAAATACTCAAGCCTATGGAGGCCAGTTTCATTAAAACTACCAATCAATCATCCGATTAGGGATTCCACATGGGCCCTTTTCTTGCTGTGTCTAATCTGCCAAGTTCCTTTTTCTCCTCTAGTGTGCACAGTCCAGGGAGACAGTCAAAGAGGAAGGAGCTTTAATCCTCTTTCCTGCTTCAGGTGCCTTTTATGACTATATGGTTCATTCTTCCTGACAATCAGAAGTGCTGTATCTCTTACAGGTAGTGGTTTTATCTATACCCTAGCTTCTGGGGGGTGACGATAACTTCCAACAGCCGCAGGAGGCTCTTTTTTCTTAACGCTGTGTTATCAGGTCCCGTTTGCTCGGTATCTGGCAATGAATAAACTGACCAACATTAAACGCTACCACATAGCAAAGGTGTATCGCCGGGACAACCCAGCTATGACCCGAGGCCGTTACCGTGAATTCTATCAGTGTGTGAGTGTTGGAAAACCATGGAGAATAGTGGGTAGCTCAGGCCCGCTCTCCAGTAGGACCTACTGTGGGCTGTGGCATCCTGAACACACTAGACGGTCTCAAAACTGCTCTTAGATTCCCCTGATATTGGCACGTAGACCTCCTAATGGCTTGGTGGACATGAAGAATAAGATAGACCGTCAGTTATGGGCTCTGGGGACCTGCTTTGGTAGGGGTTTTTCAGGGGGAGTGGGTTGTTTTGTTTGGAGAAAAAAAAATCATTTTTTTAGTGCTGGGGACTGGATGCAGGGCTTTGCGCACACTAGGACACCAGGCAGCTGTTCTGTCATTGAGCTGCTCCCAGCTCCGGGTTCTTTATTACCGCAGTATTAGAATCACAACAGAGAATGAGGAAGTTCTGGATGCGTTGTTATCAAATCTTCTAGATGAATGTTGAAGGATTTCTGACAGATGGGAAAAAATAGCAGAAGACTAAGGTGGGAAGGACTCGGACGGTAGCTCAATGGTAAAGTGATTTCCTCACATGCTTGAGGTCCTAGGTTCAATCCCCAGAATTGCCATGGAGACAGACAGACAGACAGACAGACAGACAGACAGACAGACAGACACAGTGACAGAGACACACTGACTAAGGCTGGGAAGTTTCCCCACAACAGTAGAGAAGCTAAGGACGATGGATTGGGTGAAGAACAGCAGTTCCAGAATGGGCGGGATAGCAGGGCTGCTGAGAGCCCGAGGGCTGATGATGAGACAAAGCTCGGGTGCCAGCACAGTAGAGGCTTCAGGAGTCCACCACACGCCGCCCACCTTCCTCTCCCTGCAGGATTTTGACATTGCTGGCCAGTTCGACCCCATGATTCCTGATGCAGAGTGCCTAAAGATTATGTGTGAGATCCTGAGTTCACTTCAGATCGGCAACTTCCTGGTCAAGGTCAGAGCTGGATAGGTCTGGGAGGAGAAGATGGGCCCTGGCGCCTCTCAGACCAGTAGCCCATGTGATAGAGACTATGAATCAGGCAAAATAAACAGGTTCCTTCTTCCCTATACCTTGCTCCTCCCAGGTAAATGATAGGCGCATCCTAGATGGGATGTTTGCCGTCTGTGGGGTTCCTGATAGCAAGTTCCGCACCATCTGCTCCTCAGTGGACAAACTAGACAAGGTAAAACCCAAACACCTGACTGACCCTTAGACCCTACCCTGTGTTGAACAATGAAATTCTATGAGGAGAGGAGGCTGCCTTTCTGCCTACTGGAGGAGGACTGGCCCCAGCATGTATGCCGAAGGCCACCTTTGCTCTCAGGCTGCTCCTTGAGAAGGGTCCATACTTGTTCTGTGGTAGGGAAAATGTGTAATGGCCTCTGACTGTCACTGTCTGCCCAGGTTCCCTGGGAGGAAGTGAAGAGTGAGATGGTGGGAGAGAAGGGCCTTGCCCCGGAAGTGGCTGATCGCATCGGGGACTATGTCCAACAGCACGGTGAGAAAAGCACCCAGCAGCCACGCCCTCAGTCCTAACGTTGAAGTGTGTGTGTGTGTGTGTGTGTGTGTGTGTGTGTGTTGGTAAAGCGGGGGTGATCATGTGTACTTGTAAGTGCAGTGTGTGTGGCAGGGAAAGTGTTCATGTGTACATGTTAACTGCAGGGGGTTGGGGGGAGTGTTGATGTGTATATGTAACTGCAGCCCAGACCAAAGGTAGCCCTACTGTTGTTTTGGTTGGTTGGTTGGTTGGTTGGTTGGTTGGTTGGTTGGTTGGTTGGTCTTTCTTGTCCATCTGGCCTACAAATTTGTTTCCTCAGGTGGGGTGTCTTTGGTGGAGCAGTTACTTCAGGACCCTAAACTCTCCCAAAACAAACAGGCTGTAGAGGGCTTGGGAGACCTAAAGCTGCTCTTTGAATATCTAACCCTGTTTGGCATTGATGACAAGGTAAGTGAAGTTGGACCTCTGTGGCTTGGGGCCCCTGATCTGATCTTCCACACTGACCATGACCTTGCCTCCACAGATCTCCTTTGACCTGAGCCTCGCTCGAGGGCTGGACTATTATACTGGGGTCATCTATGAGGCGGTGCTGCTACAGACGCCAACCCAAGATGGGGAAGAGCCCCTGGGTGTGGGCAGCATAGCCGCTGGAGGGCGCTATGACGGGCTAGTAGGCATGTTTGACCCCAAAGGGCGCAAGGTGCCATGCGTTGGGCTCAGTATTGGAGTGGAGCGGATCTTCTCCATTGTAGAGCAAAGATTAGAGGTAAGTCCTAGGGCAGATGATGGTACCCGCCATTCCTGTGATCTCCTAGGGACAGGTGCTGCTGAACAGGTCTCTGTTCAGTCTCACTCCCTTATAGGCCAGTATGGTGTGTATGTGTGGATGGATAGGTTTTATGATACTGTAAACTGAAGCTGGGCTTGTGCGTGCTAGGCAAGCACTCTATCACTGTGCACTTTTTCACTTATTTAAGACATGGTCTAACTAAGTTGTCCAGGGTGACTTTGAACTCAGTGTGGAGCCCAAGTAGGTCTTAAATCCTCCTGGCTCAGCCTCTGAATAGCTGGACCAGGTTGAGTCATCAGGCCTGGCTTCTAGGATAGTTTTGTGAATCGTGGTTCTTTCTCCACTGGAGAATAGCAGAAGAAACACTAGTCTTCCTCTCGGTGGGAACCACTCCGAGGCCCTGGGCTTACTCAGATGGCTGCTCTGACTCCCTAGGACCCAGGTTGACACCAAGGAAGTTCCCCATGATCCTCCCTTTGTAGCTGGAACTCTTTTTTTTTTTTTTTTTTGGTTTTTCGAGACAGGGTTTCTCTGTGTAGTCCTGGCTGTCCTGGAGCTAACTCTGTAGACCAGGCTGGCCTCGAACTCAGAAATCCGCCTGCCTCTGCCTCCCAAATGCTGTGTAGCTGGAACTCTTAAGGGCTCGCTGCAATGGGGTTTGAGAAGTGCTCCAGCTGCTTTCCCATCTTCCTGTTGTGTTTTTTCTAAGATTTTTTTTCCACCCCTGTTTCTCACTTGAGGTCATTCATTAGACATCTTAGGTTGTAGCTTTGAAGATAGTTTTTCAGAAAAAATTGAGGAGCAGTAGCAGCGTTCTTTGTGCCTACATCCACACATACCTAGTGTCACAGATGGGAGAGTAAAAGTGGAGACTAGGTACCAGTGGTGGCTTGAAGTGGTCTCAAAGGATTTTCCTTGTGATTGTGCTTGTGACCCCTAACCTCCTGGGGAGAAAGGCGTTTTAACTTTACTGTGCTGCTCTCCTGGAATAGTTACACATTTTGTTATTGTTGTGTTTTGGCGTTTTGTTCTATTATCCTTGTTGTTTTAATTTTATTTTATGTAAATGAGTGTTATGCCTACATGTGCATCTGTGCCTGGTCCCCACAGAGGCCAGAAGAGGCACCAGACCCCTCGGACCGCAATTACAGCTGGTTCTAAGCTGCCATGTAGGAGGCCATCAGTGCTCTTTAACTGCTGAGCCATCTCTCCAGTCCCATTATTTGTTGTTTTTGGATTTTCGTTCTGTTTTGTTGTGTGGTTGTTCAGTTTGGTTTGGTTTAGTTTTGAGACATACTAAGCCCAAACTCATATATTCAAGGCTAGCCTGAGCCACCGGGTTCTTCTCTCTCCACCTCCCAAGTACTGCAACTATAGATGTATACCATATTATACGGAGCCTTCCTTCCATCCACCGTTTATTCTGACAAGTCATACAAGTCAGTTCGTCTCTTCCACCTTCTAACTAGTCCCTGTCCAACTGGCAGGCCAGAGGCTGCCATCCTTCCCTAGTTGAGCTCACTGAGTTGGACTTGGCCTCCCTGCGTGTTCCTTGATAGCATAGTCCAGCCCTGACTCTTGCCTGCCTCTCCCCAGGCTTCAGAGGAAAAGGTCCGGACCACAGAGACGCAGGTACTTGTGGCATCTGCACAGAAGAAGCTGCTGGAGGAGAGACTGAAGCTTGTCTCAGAGTTATGGGATGCTGGGATCAAGGTACAAGGACCATCCCTAGGCTGGCTGCAAACTTGGGAGTCCTAGACACAAACTAATACAGGTTTCCATTGTACCTTCTTCCCATTGCTTCTTCAAATGGAGCCAAGAACAGGGTGCCTCATACACTACAGTGTGTGGTCTTCTTGTGGGACTCTGGACAGTGGGAGCAAGAGCTGTCTCTGACTCTGTTGCCTGCCTCTGGGACCCTTTCCTCCTCATGGGCTGCTTTAAGGAGCCTTAATAGGAGAGGAGGTGCCTAGTCTTACTGCCATTTGTTGTGGCAGGGCTGTTTGATCTCCATGGAGGCCTGACCTTTTATGATGAAAACAGGAGGATGGAGGGGAGAAGTGGGGCATGGGGGGAAGAGAAGGGAGGGGATGCTTTGGCCAGGATAGAAATAAATAAATACATAAATACATAAATAAATAAACAAGGAAGCAAATAAATAAGTAAATAAATAAGAACAGCCTTAAAAGGGATTGAGGATTGAGGGGGCTTTGTCAATTATATTCTCCCAATTGTTCTTATATGCTGTTGACAGCCTTTTTATTCTTATCAATACCAATATCATACATACATTATATTGTTGAGATTCTGCTTTATAGCTCATCTTAAAGTATCATGAAAAGGATTTGGTAACTTATAGAAATGAAAATGAAAGTACTTTTTCAGAGCTGGAGAATTAAGACACTTAATAACAGACCAACAGCAGGGTGCCTGCTGTACCCCTCCCCCTCCTCCAGAGATTACCTCTGAGAACAGCAGAAGTCTTTGTTTTCTTCCCTGGTCATTCTGCAGGCTGAGCTGCTGTACAAGAAGAACCCAAAGTTGCTGAACCAGCTGCAGTACTGTGAGGAAGCAGGCATCCCCCTGGTGGCCATCGTCGGGGAGCAGGAGCTCAAGGATGGCGTCATCAAGCTCCGCTCGGTGGCCAGCAGAGAGGAGGTAGGGAAGCTAGCAGGGAGGCTGGAGGACTGGAGGCCCCAGGCGCCACTCCGCCCAGGCCTGACTGAGACCCGAGCCTCAGAGAACTAACTCACAGGGAGCCCTGGGGCGTAGGTCCTAACTATAATGGCATTTAAGATCTCTGGGGCCCCTAACTGGGTTCCTGTCCCAGTGAGCCAAACCTGGTGACCAGTAGTAGGCACTCGGGGGACAGCTGAGCGGGAGGTGCTCATACCTTCGTCCTCTGTTGTGGCCAGGTGGATGTCCGAAGAGAAGACCTTGTGGAGGAAATCAGAAGAAGAACAAATCAGCCCCTCTCCATCTGCTGAACTGAGCAAACAGGATTGGCCTAAATTGAACTAAAACAAAACTGCATATGTACTTCGACAGTTTGCACATTTCTGATCCGGCAGAAGACTGAAGGGTGATCAGAACAGAGGCTTTCTGTTTTTTTGGTTTTGTTTTTATTATTACGTTATCCGTAATCACTGGCAAAAATATGGCCAGGTACTACACTTTCCTTGTTGGGGATTATAGGTGGACTAATCAAGTCTCTGCCTCCTAAACTCCTGTATGGACTTGAGATGGCATCATTGAAAGCCCCACGGCAGATGAACAGCCTATGGCCAAAAAGTCCAATAAATGTCTCTACCGCTAACACTTGTCTGTGTCCATGATGCTTAGCGCTACCTTCCTCCCGTCCTGACACTGGTGTAAAAAGGAGGAAACCTTCGGCAAACTCACTGGGTCTTGCTAGAAGCTTTTGTAACCAGTGTTTATCCTGCCCCGGGCTCCCTCCACTCCGCCCCCTTTTGCGATGGAGCTCCTCCCACCCACGGTCCTAAGGGGGGTTCGAGATTTCCCAGGGCGCACGCTGCGTGCAAGGATGCCTCCTCGAGAGGCGGGGTCGTGCTCAGAGCCAATGAGAACTTGAGGGGGCGTGGAGGGCAGGGAATCTTCCAGAGGCAGAAGCCCAAGAAGGTTCTAAAGAGGGAACTGCAAGGCTTCGGTGAGAGCTATGCAGTCCAAACGGGAGTGTGAGGTAAGTAAGCGAAGCCCTAGGTGATCCTTGGGCCCGGACTGCAGCAGGGGGTGGTTACAGTGACCCCCAACACCTCCAACGAGGGGGAACAGGGCCGGTGATGCGCCATTCCAACCTTCCTCTCTCCCCCAGCAATGGTGTGAAAGGGTGAATCCAGAGAACAAGGCAGCCCTGGAGGCGTGGGTAAGGGAGACTGGCATCCGCTTGGTGCAGGTCAACGGGCAAAGGAAGTATGGCGGGCCACCCCCAGGTACAGTAGCCCCAGCCCCTGTGGCATTTACCCCATCCTCGGCCATTCTTTATGGAAAGGCTCCAAAGACAGAAAACCTAAATTGCCTCACATACTCTACTAGATGTGGCTGTTTAATCTGGCTTCCTTCCACTCTCCCCGGCAAGGATGGCACACCATTCAGTGCCAGCCTAGTTGTTTACACAGTCTAGTTGCCCAATTCTGGTAATGACCCCAGGAGCCAAAAGGGTATCAATATTTCCAGGTGGTCTCCCTTCTTGCCCACCCCACCCCCCACCCCCACCTCTACCTCCCCCACCCACCCCCCCACACACACACCAGCTTTATCCTGGAGCTTAAAAGCATCATTGTGGACCACAGTAACCAAAAATATCCTCCGTCTAGGTTGGGTGGGCAGCCCGCCACCATCAGGGTCCGAGGTGTTTATCGGACGACTACCGCAGGACGTGTACGAGCACCAGTTGATCCCACTCTTCCAGCGCGTGGGACGTCTCTATGAGTTCCGCCTAATGATGACCTTCAGTGGCTTGAACCGCGGCTTTGCCTATGCGCGCTACAGCTCGCGGCGCGGTGCCCAGGCCGCCATTGCTACGCTGCACAACCACCAGCTGCGGCCTTCTTGCCAGCTCCTGGTGTGCCGAAGCACGGAGAAGTGCGAGCTGACGGTGGACGGGCTGCCTCTTAGCCTGAACCGCCGTGCCTTACTGCTCGCCCTGCAACCACTCGGTCCCTGCCTGCAGGAGACACTGCTGCTACCCAGCCCTGGGTCTGCGCCCTCTCAGATTGCGCTGCTCAAGTTCAGCACGCACAGAGCTGCTGCCATGGCCAAAAAGGCCCTGGTAGAAGGTAGGGGTGGAAGCTGCGGGAAGGTGGCTGGCTTACTTAACAACATATCCCCAGATCTAGTCAGACATGAGCTGAGCTCCTGAACTGCTACCATAGAAGTGTGCTACAGCCTCTACGTACCTATATTTATCTACTGGTTTTGGTTTTTGGTTTTCCAAGACAGGGTTTTCTCTTTGTAATAGCCCTGGCTGTCCTAGACTCCCTTTGTAGACTAGGCTGGTGTCAAACTCATGTGCCTCTCCAATGCTGGGATTAAGGTGGATCCCCAGTGCCAGCACAGCCAGCACCACCTCCAACTCAGTGGAGGATGCTACAGTGCTAAAGCTTAGTTTCAGTTTTCATTGACCAGCAAGGTAGCTATTGTGATGGTTATTAAGCAAATAGAGCCTGACGCTCTGTATTCCCCCCCAGGGACTATTAGGTGTTAAAAGCCCCTTTACAAATTCAGTGAAGCCTAGGGAAGTTGTCACACCACCTAGAAGTGGAGCGGCATTAAACATAGCCTGTGGCAAGTCTCTTCAAAGGCTGGTCTGGTCTTAAGTGCTTGGCTCAAGTCCCAGCGCTTAGCTCTGCCCTTGTCTCTTGCCTTCTTTTGCAGGCCAGTCACGCCTCTGTGGAGAGCAGGTGGCTGTGGAGTGGCTCAAGCCAGACCTGAAGCAGCACTTCCGCCAACAGCTTGCGGGCCCCTCCCTGCGGTTCCTGCGGCCAGATGTCAGCCAGCTAGTGCAGACCAGGAACAAGCTGGGGTCCCAAGGGGCGCGGGCTGCTCTGCAACTGCTGTGTCAGCAGATGAAGCTGGGCAGCCCCGTGTTCCTTACCAAGTGTCTGGGGACAGGGCCTGCTGGCTGGCATCGCTTCTGGTACCAGGTTGTTATCCCTGGGCATCCGGTGCCCTTCAGTGGCCTCATCTGGGTTGTGCTGGCCTCTAACTGGCAGGATGGGCATGAGGTGGCCAAGGATGCTGTGTCTGCACAGCTGCTGGAGACGCTGAGTGAATCTAGGACCAGCTTATGGTCTCCTGGGGCTGAAGCGGGTTCTCTGGTTAAGCAGTGACCCCCTTCTTTCTACAGGCACCCTAAACGGGAGAGCAGAGCCTGTGCCAGCCCCCAGCCCAGCAGGCCTGGGCAGCAGCAGGGCCTGGTGACAGACAGCTTCCCCTGCTGGGACAGAACCCTGTCACACCTAAGTGCTACTTTAGTTGTGAGGAACCTTCCCACCCCACCCCCGCCCACCCCCCAGCCCAGGTCTCATTGGCCCTTTGACCTACTCCTTAGTCAAGTCCGAGCTTGAGTATTCACCACACCCGACCAAGAGCCTACTATGAATCTTTGTCTTTATTCGAAGAACTGGCTGAACTAAAGAGCCCCTCCTCCCAACACTTGTCCCTGGTTTAAGCTTAAATAGTTTTTGTTACTGGTTTTATTTATATTAAAACCCTGGTTGGTATACATGTGTCCGTTATCTTGCTGTTGTGGTCATAGAATTTATTTTACAATGATAGGGGAAACAAATACTTTCCCACTTTGGGGCCCTGAGTTCATGTCATTTCTTACACGATGACAGTAGGATATAGAAAATCCCAGTTTGGGGGAGTCGGGTGTAACTCGGTGGTGGCGCTAAGCACCACAAGCTGAGCTGTAGGTTCAATCTACAGCACCAGCAGATTTCTTCAGGGAACAGCTCCTTGTCCCTCAGTCACTGTCGTCATCGCTCTCCCTCACCACCTCCTCTGGAGCCTTGGCATCCTCTTCATCTTCTCTCAACCCTGCAAAGAAGTCGTCAGTGCTCCAAGCTTTGCTGCTCAGGGCGCGGAGTGGCCCTCCCTTCTTCTTGCGCCGCCGATAGTCGTCCACAACCACAGTTCGAAGCTGAGTCATGTCCCAAAACTTGAGGCGCTGGTCGTGACCACTACTGGCCAGAAAGTGGCCACAGTGGGATAGGGCTAGCTCCTCCACGGGCTCCCCAGCGTGCTGGCCCACGGTGCCGACCACTCGGTTCGGCAGGATGTTCACAGCCCTGAGCGGAGAGGAGTGTTAGGAACCGGCCAGCTTGGTTTATAATTCCTAGGCTGGAGGCTGCTCCTGGTTCCCCTTACCTGATGATGCCGTCGGTGGAGCCGGTGCACAGCAGGTTCTCGGTGACTGGGACCATGCAGTCGATGGACTCTGCTCTCAGGGCAAAGCGGTCACTTGTAGCCCCAAAACCATTCCAATTGAAGAGGTAGATGGTTCCCTCGCTAGAGCCACAGGCCACCTTCTTCCCGTACTGCAGGTCAGCAGAGCAAACCATGTTTGTGGAGTCGCTTCACAGGAAACCCCCCAGTGTACGTACCCCTTCCCGTCATACCCAGCTGTACTTTCATGAGGGCGACGGAGGTTAGATCTCCTGACTGAGGCTCTGAGAGTAACTCAAACCGGCGTCTCTTAATGTTGAAGACACCAAGGCAGCCATCTCCACTGCAAAGAAAGACAGATGAAATGGGAAATTCCATTCTCGGACGACCATGCTAAAAAGTGGACACAGGCAGCCGGGCGGTGGTGGCGCACGCCTTTAATCCCAGCCCTTGGGAGGCAGAGGCAGGCGGATTTCTGAGTTCGAGGCCAGCCTGGTCTACAGAGTGAGTTCCAGGACAGCCAGGACTACACAGAGAAACCCTGTCTCGAAAAAACCAAAAAAAAAAAAAAAAAGTGGGCACAGGCACCTACTCACCACCCGGTCCAATGGGAAGAAATAAGCAGAGAGTTGGGCTTAAGGCTGTACCTGGCTGTCAGCAGTAGCTTTTTGGCTGGGTCTAGAGCCATGTCAGCGATGTACTCCTCATGCTGCCGCATGTCCATCAAAGGGCCCTCTTTACGCTGGTCCCACAACCGGATCCCACCTGTGTCATCCCCAGTAACCAGAACATTCTCATCCACAAGCAGCAGGCTGTTAATGGGAGCACTATAACACAAAAACAACAATGTGTTGTAGTAGAGACCTCTCTACTACTAAGGCGAGCCCTCAGCCCTAACAGATTTTCCTTACCTGTGAGCCTTGGAAATTCGTCTTTCCAACTGTCCCTGTTCGACATCTAATACATGGATTGCTTTGTCCTTGGAGACAGTAACGAGTTCTAGGGGGAAAGGCCCAGGTTATGGAACTGCTCGTTGTCTTCCACCCTCTGCCACAAGCTGGCCTCCTCCCCAGTACTTACTCTGCCCGTCCTCTGAGAAGACAACAGCTCTGCAGGACTTGAGGTGGTGTCCTGAAGACCAGAGCTCCTTGGTTTCTCCCTCCTGACAAGAGTAGGCAAAGCTGAGGAAAAGGAATTGAGAGTCAGTGATCCCATACCACACCTGAAGCTCGGGGCGCACAGACCAACCTTCCCGCCTCAGTAGGGCACTTCCAGGACCCAAGACCTTCGAGCCATTTTCTTGCTTTGTAGTACTAGAGACTGAACTCAAGTCTTCACACTTACTAGACAAATAATTTACAATTGAATCACACACTCCCAGCCTAGTTATCCTTTTTCTACTTTTTCTTCCTTTTTGTTTTGTTGTTGTTGTTGTTGTTGTTGTTGTTTTTAGCTTTTTGACACAGGGTTTCTTTATGTAGCCCTGGCTGTCCTGGAACTCACTCACTCTGTAAACCAGGCTGGCCTCAAACTAACTTAGGGATTCACCTGCCTTTTGAGTGCTGGGATTCAAGGTGTGCACCACCCATGTTAGCCTGGGACCTGTATTCCTTTTTGTCTTACCCTTCTGGATGCTGGAATTACAGGTACAAACCATCAGACTCCACTTCTCTTCACTAATCTCAAAACCCTGAGCCCAAAGAAAGGCTGAGTGTGGACCACTGTGAAGGCCCAGAAATACTCAATAATCTACTGGCAAGCTGGGTGCATTAGTGGTTTTCTATATTTTTAAGAATTCTGAGCCGGGCGGTGGTGGCGCACGCCTTTAATCCCAGCACTTGGGAGGCAGAGGCAGGCGGATTTCTGAGTTCAAGGCCAGCCTGGTCTACAGAGTTCCAGGACAGCCGGAACTACACAGAGAAACCCTGTCTCAAAAAACCAAAAAAAAAAAAAAAAAAAAAAAAAGAATTCTGAGACCAAGATGAGTGGTGGTGGCCCATGCCTTTAATCCCAAGACTAGGGAGGAAGAGGTAAGCAGCCTGGTCGACAGAGCAAGTTCTAGGGCAACCAGGGCTCCAAAGACAAACCCTATCTCGAAAAACCAAGTTAAAAAAAAAAAAAAAAAAAAGCTGAGACCAAAGCCAGAGAATCCTTTCAGACTACTCTAGGCCATAATCTCAAAGGAAAATAACTATCAACAGAAATCCAGTCCCAGAAGTTGGAAGAGTAAAAACCTGGCAAGGCCCACTAACGCTAAAGAAAGACATAGCTAATTACTGTAAATTCTGTCAAATGTCATAGTGCTAATAAATTGCAACAAAATACAGGTGGAGGGCTGGAGAGACGATTCAGTGGACAAAGTGCCTGCTTCAGGTTTGGAGATTCCCCAAAACCTATGAAAAAGCTAAGCAGGTATGGTGGCCAACTCTAATGTCAGAATTTATAAGCTCTAGCCTCAATAAGACACCCTACTTTTTAAAAAAAGAAAAGGAGGAGGAGGGATGTGGAGAAACGTCTGGAATCAATCTGAGGCTTCCACAAGCACACTTGCCGAATGTTACTGAAGGATTCGGGCCGTCTGAGATGTCTTCCCGCCACACTTCCCACCCCTACGTCCTCCCAGGGGAGCTTTAGCACACTCCGCCCTGCGCCCCACTCACACGAACACGTCCCCGTCCACGTCCCCTGCTGCCAGTAGATCTCTAGTCGGATGGAACGCCAGGCCACTGGCTGGGGCTTCCAGCACGATATCTTCTGGAGTATCACGGATCCGGGGTGTTGCCTTCGTGGAGTCAAGGTCTTCCTCTTCATTGTTTGAGTCCTCAGTAGGACTCTCCTCACACGTGGGGTCCATAGGATCCACGCGCGCTTGGGGGGAGGGGGGGCGGGAACTACACGCTACACGAACAGGGGCGTGGCCTAAGTAGTTGCTTCCGGGAGGAGGCGGGAACGGAAGTGCACTGGGAGGACGTCAGAAGAGGCGGGGCTGCCGCAGCTGAGGTGAATGGAGCAAGCGCAGCGCGCCGCTTCTGTGACTGAACAACCCACACCCTTTTATTTTTTTTTTTTAAATGAAGCCGAGTTACAGCTCATTAAGTTGTTCTGTTGGTGTATAAATACGTTTTAAACACAAAGGCCCAGAGAAAAAAGAGCTGAGGAAGAAAGCAGAACGGATAGGGGTGGTTTCAGAGGATCCCCTCCACCGGTAGTTTTTTCGTGTGATATGAGTGCCCTGCCCGTCACGGCGCGAGTGTTAAGAGATCAACCTCATGGAATTGCTTCTCTCCTCCCACCTTTACGTAGATTCAAGGGGTTAAACTCCAATGTAAAGGTTTGCTTTACTACCAATTTATTGGCTATGCTCCCTCACTCCCAGACCCATTTTACTTGACCTACTATATGGCCTGTGCTTGGGGTAGCTAGATTATGTGACCTCTCCTCCAAGCCGCTTCACAGGTTTGGAAACACCCTTCTCTCCACCCAGTCCTTTTTTTTTTTAAGATTTATTTATTACATGTAAGTACACTGTAGCTGTTTTATGAAACACCAAAAGAGGGCATCCCATCTCATTACAGATTGTTGTGAGGACCACCTGGTTGCAAGGATTTGAACTCAGAACCTCTGGTAAAGCAGTTAGTGCTCTTAGTAGCTTAGCCAACTCTCCAGCTCTCGCTCTGAGCCTCGCTCCCCACCCCACCCCCAGCTCTCTATAGCTGTCTAAAGACACCCCAGAAGAGGGCATCAGATCTCATGGATGGTTGTGAACCACCATGTGGTTGCTGGGATTTGAACTCAAGACCTTTGTAAGAACAGTCAGTGCTCTTAACTGCTGAGCCATCTCTCCAACCCCACCCAGTCCTATCTTAACCAAACAAAAGGATCTCAGTTATTCCTGACTTGGTGATACCTAAAACCCAGGCTAGCAGCAGGAAGGTTGTACAAGGAGGAGCAAAAATCCACACACAGAAGTTAACAGACAGGGATCATCTACAGGAGGCAGCCTGCACACATGCTCAAACCGCTACCCACGCCAACATCTCCTAGCCTCCAGAGCAACAGTGAACATTTGTAGTTGAGCTCATGACCAATTGTACTGAGGCTACCAGGAAAACAAGCATGCCAGCTGATGTTCTGGGCATCCCTTTTATCAAAGACCCCAATCGTGAAAGTGTTTTGCGTGGTGGGGCAGTCCATGTGACTAGCTGAAAAGGGCCTGCTCAGATTTCTGTGCGACTATGCCTTTGAAGGCATATGGTGAACCTAAAACTTAAAAAGTGAGGTGAGTGGAACGTGGTAGGGAACACTTTACATGCAGGTGTGGGAGGCAGGTGGGTCTCTTGAGAATTCTAGGCCAGCTTGATATAGTGAGAACCCACTGAAAAGGGGAATAAAAAAATGAACATCAGGTGAGGTTTCAAAGAGCCTATCTGCCTAGTAATTGGAGCGCTAAGAGTACTTGTAGAAACGATATTGATAGTCAACACTCTGATCTGAATTTTATTGACTCTAGGTGTCCATATGAATCATGTCGCTGTGACTTTTGTCCTAATTAGAACTGTGCCCTACAACCATGGGACCAAGGCATCATGTGTTTAAAGCCATCTTTAAGTATGGTTGAAGGCAGCCCATTTTGTACCTCTTAAGCATTACTGGCAAAGCAGAGTTCCTTAAAAAGCACTTTCCTATAGCCGGGACTTTCGTGGTAGAGTGCTTGTCTCATGCAGAGCTGAGTTTGATATGCAACACCACCAAAACAAAAATACCCTTTCTTATCAAGATGAAAATTATCAAAGTCAGGAGCTAAGCCTAGTGACATTCTAGCTTCCTTTGGATCTAAAGAAACCACAGATCATGAGCTCAGTATTTAGCCAGAAAAAAGTAGATAGCCTAATGAATACCCAATGCAGCCCAGACCAAAGTGCTGGCCAAGAGCAGAAAGGAGACTTAGTGCCTTGACAAACTCAGGGTGAAGGGTCAAGAGGACATACCAGTTTTAATCTCAGGGTACCCACCACCCATTAGTCTTTTAGCCAAGGTCTTGAGTTTAATTCAACAGTACTAATGCTCCCCTAAAGGTATAAATTCATGAAAGGTTTTTGTTTCCACAGGTAACTTTCATTAATACAGCTTCACTAAGAGCTCAAGCGTATGAAGCTGTGACAAGATTATCAGGATGATCTTAATCCACAGAGACTCTCTACTCTTGGATTAGGACCCTGGCCAGATAGGACTGAGCAGGTCTGACCATTCAACTTGCCCACCAGTGACTCTTTCTTCCCTTCTCCCCTGGAAACTAGTAAATAGCCTGTCTAGGAACCTAGAATCAATACAGGAAAAACAAAGCAGATGGAATGAAAAAAAAAGAAATTAAAAGACCTGACTATTCCTAGGTATGGTGGAAGTTTAGTGTAGATATGAGGGAAGAGAATGAAAGAGGCATTTGGAGGGTGAAATGAACAAGATCCCATACCAGGCCATGTGAGGAGGGGGCTGGAGGGAGGGGGGTCCCTAGAGTAGCTGCCAAGTGGCCAAAAGGGGTATGGTATATAACCAAAGTAGATGGGTTATATAGGAATCAGAGAAGCTGAGAGAAAGGAAAGCCCAGGATTTAGGGTAAAGGTAAAGGGTAGAGCGTGTCACCCAGGAGGATCCTGGAACAGGTAGGGACTGAGGTATGCTGGGAGAAGCTGGCAGCTCACGTCAGCTTTGATATGTTGATAGGTACCTTGGATAAGACCTGACATTCAATAACATTGCTGGACTACTGGAACTTCATGGGACCTTAAGAAGGAAAGCCCAACACAGAAAAGACAGTAGGTGTTAACTATTTTTTTTTAAAGATTTATTTATTTACTATATGTAAGTACACTGTAGCTGTCTTCAAACACACCAGAAGAGGGCATCAGATCTCATTAGATAGTTGTGAGCCACCATGTGATTGCTGGGAATTAAACTCAGGACCTCTGGAAGAGCAGTCAGTGCTCTTAACCACTAAGCCATCTCTCCAGTCTCAGGTTTAACTACTTTTAATGGAACATGCTGGACATGGTGTTGCATTGCCATTAATCTTAGCATTTGGGACACAGATCTATAAAGAGTTATAGAATAAACATTTATAAACATTCAGAAACAAAAACAGTTTACAACCTTCTGAGGAATTGTAGAAACAAGCAACTAAGAACAGCCAGGTGGTGACGGCTGGAACTAGAGATTAGTACTTTGGTCTTTTCACTTCAACCCTGAAATCAAAAGTAGATTAGCACAGGATCAGTACACCGAACAGTTCTCACCAGGACCAAAGACAAAGAAGGATGCTGCTTACCCATCTGCTTCCATCTTCTTCCTCTTCTCGATGATCTGTTAAAGGACAGTAGTAGTTTATAAGCATGCCGTTAGTAATCTAAGTCCACCTATAGCTCAAAGATGACCTCTCTCAATTTCCATGGCTGCCCCACCTGCCTGTTCTGTCAATGTCTCTTCTCAACTGAAACCCTCCCACCTAAGAGGAGTCCACTATGCCGGTGGTGGGGCAAGCCTTTAATTGAAATACTCAGGAGGCAGGCAGATTCCTGAGTTCAAGAACAGTCTGGTCTACAGTGAGTTCCAGGACAGCCAAGACTACACACAGAAACCTTCTGGAAAAACAAACAAACATACATACAAAACAAAACAAAAAAACAAAAAGGAAAGAAAGAGTCTACTAACTGCACTTATTTTCTTCCACTGTCGATCAAGCTCTGCCTTATCATTGGTTTCTTTGAATCGTCTGGTTTTCCGTCCTTCAGACATCTTAATACCATACTGGAATGCAGCCCTGGAAAGGACCATTATGGGAAGAAAGCATTAGAGATCTCATAGCAGTAAGAAGGTTTTCTTAAAGGGCTCTCACGTGGGCAAAGTACCTACCTGGAACATTGAAGCCACACTACAGTGTACTGCTTAACCCAATATAGGCTAATTCATCCTCATTCTCTGCCGTATTTACTTACTTGGGCAAAGCCTCCTTGTTGTTCATATACTCGCTATATTCCTCCTGAGTATCAAAGTCCCAGCGGCCTAAGGGGCCCTTCTTGTTACCCTGTAGTTACAGCAGATAGAGCTATCAGTGGAAAAGGAATTTTCTCTGAAATAAAACCAGACACCCACAATTCCAGATAATAATAATCCAAAAGTAATAAATCTTACCCTAATGTTTCCTATGCACTTACAATGCACACATTACTCTGAACACTAAACATATACCTTAATTCTAACAAAAATTCTAAAGTGAGAATTATATTTCTATTTTTCTGATAAACAAAGGCATTTGTAAACAGGAAGGCACATGGCAAGGCCACAAAACAAGCAAATGGCAGAAGTAAAATTAAACAAGGCTCTAAGACTAAACCATGTTCTTGGGTATGTGGTTCAGCAATAAAGCACTTGCTCAGCATGTGTGAAGCCCTCTGTTCGACCCATAGGACATCAGAAAACAACAAGGTTCTTCTGAGTAGCTGAGATGCTAAGGTTCCTGGGTTCAATCTCCAGCAGTGAAAAGTCAATAAGCTTTCTTTCATTCGGGCATGGTAGTGCATGCCTGCCATCTAAAGCCCCAGGAACAGGAAGTAGAGGCAAGAGTATCAAGAGTTTTAAGTCATCCTCAGCTGTATGTCCAGCCTGGGCTACAAGATCCTATCTCAAAAACAAAACAACAAAACAAAACCACGTTTATAACCAATCACTACAGGAGAGAACTGTCTTCTACAATTTGTCCTCTGACCTCATGGTCATGAATGGCAAATAACTAAATATAAAAAAATAATAATTTTTCGAATTGCTGATCAAAGGTCCCCAACATTCATAAACACCCTTTTAACTTCATACCTGGTCCATTTTGCTATAATCTACCTCTTCATCACTATCTACAGCCATGTCATCCATCCTAAAGAGAAAGAGCAGTTAAAAAGATACTTTAGATCCATATTACTATAATTTACTCAGAACCCTACCCAATAAACATCCCAGAGCTAAATAGAATTCACCTAAAGTACTCTTAGCTCCCAGCAGGTCAAATTTACACCTCATCAGCCAGTCATCATAACCTCCCTAGTTAGGGTCTCACTTACGTGGCTGGATAGCATTCTGCATAACTGTTGGACATGCCAAAGAAATCACCCAACTGCTTCTTATCTTCTGGCTTCTTCAACATATGCTATGTTAAAGAAAATTCCATCACTGACAGAAGCAGAAGATTCAGCCAAGAGGGACCAGAGGCTAGAGGCTTCAACATGAACATTTCAGAAGCCAGATGTAAGCCTAAACAGTTCTCTGGTTGATACACAGAATTTCATCCTAGCCAACACACAGCATAAAAGAGAGCAAAGACAAGAACAGAGGAACAACTGGAGGTGGATGAAAAGAAAATGACTCTCTACAACCCAGAAACAGCCTGGCATAAGAGTGCAGTCTAGGCACTCAAAAGACAGAAGCTCAAGTTACAGGTCAGCCTAAGCTACAGAGAGAGATTCTGTCTCAATATAAGTAAGGAAAAATAATTAAAACCCAGGGAGAAATGTGAATACAGGATATGATTCAGTGCCTTCCCAACCAGCAGACCCAGCAAATTTTTCATTGATAGACTTGATCAACTCTTTTGCAGATCCAGGTCCTGGAAAAAAAAAAAAAAAAAAAAAAGACAACTCTGCTTAGACTTGAACTAATGTTTTTACAACCTCCTCCCACTAACCTGATTCCAGCCTTAAAAATGATGCAACTCACAAGATAGCTAGCAGGCAATAACTCCTGCTATCAAGCCCCAAAACCCGAGTTTAATTCCAGGAATCAAATGTGGTAGATCTGGGTTTTTTGTTTAACTTTTGTTTGCATTTGAGGCAGTCTTACCATGTAGCCCAGGCTCACCTAGGACTATGGAGTTTAGGCTGGCCTTAAAACTTAAACTTCTGATCCTACCTGAGCCTCCAGAATGCTGAGATTACAGGTGAGTACAACCACATCTTGTGAGTTAAAACATACTTGTAAGCCAGGCGTCGTGGCGCACGCCTTTAATCCCAGCACTTGGGAGGCAGAGGCAGGCGGATTTCTGAGTTCGAGGCCAGCCTGGTCTACAAAGTGAGTTCCAGGACAGCCCGAACTACAGAGAAAAAACAACAAAAAAAACAAAAATACAAAAAAACAAACAAACAAAAAAAAACATACTTGTAAAGTAAAGGATTCCTTTTATCTATCTAGACTTTAACCAGAACTCCAACTAATGAGCTACTCTGGTTACCAGGATAACTAGAACACTCCATACTCAAGCTCAGCTTCACCTCAAAACTTCAGAACTGAAGGAATTCTATTTAAGAGCAAATGTGCCCTGCCTAGTCCATAAATTAAGACATAGTTCTTATGAGAGCCCAAAACCAGGCAGTCCCCCAAATGCTGCCTTTATCAGGTGAGAGCAACAGGGTTCTGCAAGTCGCTGAATGCAAGATGTTGTAAACACAACCCACCTTTGTCAACATCCATGGGCTGAAAAGAAAACAAAACTGAAGTCAGTATCATTATGAGGAATTTCTATTTATCTCTCCCTCAAATCTGAATTGATTCCCTAATCCACTTCTGCACCATTTCCAAAATAGTTCCCACCCTTGGTTAATTGGCCAATTATTACTGTAAAACTACAAAGCTGCCGAGGAGGAAATGGGTCCTGTACTCAGCCTGAAAGGTATTTTTAGGGTCAGTTTTCACTGCCTGGAGTCAAGAGCCTACACCTCACCTCATCATCCACTTTTGGCTTCTCAAAGTAGCTGTGCCTTTTCTTCTCCTCCTCTCGTTCCCGTTCCCGGTCTCGCTCTCTCTCCCTCTCCCGGTCTCGCTCCCGGTCTCTGTCCCGTTCCCGATCACGTTCACGTTCCCGGTACCTCTCGCGCTCCTTGTCCCGAGGTGTTTTGGTTGTGGAAGGAACATAATCCCCAATGTCTTCAAAAATGCTGGGAAAAACAGGTTCCACTAATTGCTAAAATCATACATACCCAGGCTGGCCATCTCTCCTAAAGGCCAGAAGACAAGAAGCACAAATATCTTGTTTACTGATACGTGGGACTGGGATACATACTTCATGTCAGCCTCAGGAGGTTTCTTTTCTTCCAGTTTTCCTGCATTGTAAAGAATATCTCTCAGTGCTTTTTTAATTTTTAAAAAAAATGTTCTATATTAAAAAAAAAAAAATGAAGCATGCCCTTTAGTCCCAGCACTGGGGACAGAGGCAGGCAGATCTCTGCAGCCAACCTGGTCTATATATTGAATTCCAGGGCAGTCAGGACTACATAAAGAGACCCTGTCTAAAAAAAAAAAAAAAACAAAACCACCATCAACAAAATAGTAATTTTTATGTGTATGGCTTTTTTGCCTATTTGTATGTCTATGTACCACATCTGTGCCTGGTGCACTCAGAGGCAAGAAGAGGGCTCTTGATCCCCTGGAACCAGAATTACAGATGGTTGTGAGCAACCCTGAGAGTGCTGGGAATTAAGCCTGGATGCATTTACTACTAAGCCTCTCCAGCAGCCTCAGTGCCTTTTAACCCTCTGCTGTTTTAAATAAATAAATAAATAAATAAATAAATAAATAAATAAATAAAAGCATCTCCTTGATGCTTCAAACCCAACCAGTGGGTTCTGAGTGGGTCAAGCAGAATCCAGACATACTCCTGCCCCAATGCTCCATTTCATCCTTTTCCTCTGCTATCTATAAGCCATCCAGTGTCAATAAGATAGAGGCTTCAAAAGACTTTGTCTTCACCACCAAATGCCCCTCCAAGATTAAAGTTTCCTTCCTTTCCCATTAGGTACCTTTATCCTTCTTCTTGAGCTTCTTGTTTCGGGTCCCCTGCCTCAGGTATGACAAAATCTGGGTGAGCTTGCTAATAACGATGTCATTTGTAGTCAGTGTAGTCTGGGCCTGAAAAACCCAAGAAGAAGAATAACCCTCCTAGAAGGAACCTCACCGTCTTACTATCCATTCACTTAAATTCAAGGACAAGTTATATACAGTTGTTAGTTAAGTAGAGGACTCGTAATGAAGAGACACTCCAAACAGATGAAATGATATGAACAAAGGCCCTGGACCAAAAGTTAATATAAAACATTCAAGACACCAAGGCAATTTAAAGAACATGCTGAAAAAAGGCTAGAAGTCCAGCTGTTGCAGGGCCTCACTTTTTACTCTGAACCCTAAGAACAAGAAACCACAAAAAATTATATACACAGTGGTGAAAAAAAATTTTGCTTTTATAAAATATCACTTTAGTCCTGTATAAAATCTATTAATGGGAAGCAGAGGAGAGATTCAGGTAATGGTATTAACAGAGCACAAGGCTTCTTTTGAGGAATACACTAATGGAATGGCAGTGGCTATACAACTGAGTGAATGTGATAAAACTATCTGCTGTGGACACTAAGAGGGTAGATTATATAGCATGGGAATTACATGTCAATAAAAACAACACAATGGCTAGTTAGTGGTGATGCACCTTTGATCCCAGCACTCGGGAGGCAGAGAAAGATCTGAGTTTGAGGCCCACTTGGTCAACAGAGTGAGTTCCAGGACAGACAAGGTTATACAGAGAAACCTTATCTTGAAAAACCAAACTAAACCAACCAACCAATAACAACAAAAACACACTGAACTAGAAATAGGAAAAATAGTCTTTTAATAGCTCCAGTAAGAAACTGTGGTTTAGACAAGCACTTTGCTGGTGGAGACAAATGTATTCACCTGAGACTGAGGGGATTTTTAAAAATAAAAATAAAACAGAGCATACGGATACAGTAGATGAGGAACAGGACAAGGGCAAGGCAGATTTGAAGATTCTGTGACAGGTTCTTAGAGCCTGGTTACTCACCTCCATAGTGGGGCAGTCAGCCTTGCTGCGTATGAGAGTGGTGGGGATATCTGTGTCTGCATACTCATCATCCAGGTCTACTACATAGGCCATACGTCCTGGTAAGAACAGCTCATTTCGCTCATACGATTTACTCTTGAAAAGCATCCGATACACATTTCGGCCTATACAAAGGAAAAGATTAGCAACAGCCAGTGTAACTTCCGTTGTTACAGTAGTTACTTATTAATTACCTACTCCGTGCTGAGCATCAGGCGAAGTGCTATTTATGCTCTACCACATTACATCGTCAGAAAACCCTATGCTGTGAGATAAGCATTATTACCTTTTACAGGTTAGAAATACTAAAGCAGCCACACAGTGGTGGTAAATGCCTTTAATTCCAGGACTCTGGAGGCAGAGGCAAATGGATCTCTATGAGTTCAAGGCCAGCCTGGTCTATAGAGCTATCTCCAGATTAGCCAGGGCTACACAAAGACACCCCTTCTCAGAAAAACAAAAACAAACAAAGAATACAAAGATAAATCAGGAGTAGTGATGCAAGCCTTTAATCCCAGCACTCAGGAGGCAGAGGCAGGTGACTCTCTGTGTAGCCCTGTCTGTCTTCGAACCCACTCTGCAGACCAGGCTAGCCTCAAACTGAGATCCATTTGCTGTGTACATCAGCTCCACCCAGCTGGTTTAAGATTTTATTAATGACAACAGAAAAACACTACACTGCAAGCTCATTATACACAATTATATATTTCATTTCTCTTCATTCCTAAATAATCACACAGGTACATATTAGGCTAATCTTTAATATAGAAGAAAAGCAAGCCGGGCGGTGGTGGCACACGACTTTAATCCCAGAGCTTGGGAGGCAGAGGCAGGCAGATTTCTGAGTTCGAGGCCAGCCTGGTCTACAGAGTGAATTCCAGAACAGCCAAGGCTATACAGAGAAACCCTGTCTTGAAAAACAAAAAGCAAAAACAAACAAAAGAAAAGAAAAGAAGAGAAGAGAAGAGAAGAGAAGAGAAGAGAAGAGAAAAGAAAAGAAGAGAAGAGAAGAGAAAAGAAAAGAAGAGAAAAGAAGAGAAAAGAAAAGAAAAGTGTACAAAGTACACACCTAGTGTGATTTCATCAGGGGAATCAAATCCAGGTCTCTCCATATTCTTTTTTTGTTGTTGTTGGTTTTTTGAGACAGGGTTTCTCTGTGTAGTCCTGGCTGTCCTGGAACTCGCTCTGTAGACCAGGCTGGCCTCAAACTCAGAAATCCACCTGCCTCTGCCTCCCAAGTGCTGGGATTACAGGCGTGCACCACCATGCCCGGCTCTCCATATTCTTTTACTCTCTAAACATGCTACATTCTTTTCATGTGTGCACACATGAAAGCCAACAGACAGTTGAGGTGTCAGCCTTACACACCATCTTCTTATTGGTCTGGAGTTGACCACATTGGCTAAGCAGGCTGGCCAGCAAGACCTAGGAATCCACCTTTCTCTAGGCTCGCAGCACTGAAATTATAAGAGTGCCACCACACCCAGCTTTTATATATGGGTTCTAGGTACCAATTCAGGTCTTCCTGCTTGCGCTTGAAAAAAAAAAAAGAAAGAAAAGAAAAAAAAAACACTTTACCGAATTATCTCTCTAGTTATCCATGCTACCTTCTCTATATTTTTGTTATTGTTTTATGTTCAGCTTTTTAAAAATGAATTGGCTTTATTAATTTACTCTTTCACTTACTTTGTATTTGAGATAGGAGCCTTGTTCTGTAGCTCAGGCTTGCCCAACTCTTGACTATCCTCCCAAATGCTGGGATTGTACGTATGCATCACCATGCTATCAGTTATTTTGAACTTTTCCAAGCAGGTACTTGCTAAGTACCCAATGCGGCCTTCAACTGGCAATCTTCCCACTTCAGCGGCATGATCTCCAGTCTACAAGGATGCCTCCCACCTCTCCACCCTTCTCTGATACACACACAGCAAAGACATAAATAGGCTCCTGGTCTAACTGAAGAGACATAAATGATATGGAAAATATCTAAGTTCATGCCTGAGCCCTAAAAAAAAATTTCATGCCAGGTGGTGATGGCCCATGTTTAATCCCAACACTTGGGATGACAGAAGCAAGCAGATCTCTGTGAGTTTGAAGCCAGAACTACAAAGTGAGTTCCAGGGCAGCAAGGGCTACACAGTGAACCCGTCAGGAAAAAACAAAACAAAACCAAAAAAATTCCTTATAATTCACCTAAAATGCAATCACTACAATAGAAACTACTCTACTCACCAAGGCGTGTTTTAAATTCAATTTTGTTCTCAGGATCCTCATCTTTCCTAAAAATAGAAGATAAAACTATTGGTGGGAGCAGTGAAGACGGAAGAGAGTGCCCGCTTCCCCCTGTCAAGCCCTCTCTGCTGCTGGCTCACTTGGTTTCCTTCTGGGGCTTTTCCATGAGTTCTTCTTCCTCCTTCTCTTTGCTGGCAATCTCAGCACGCACCTAAAGAAGGACACAAATGTAAAAGGAAGTGAAGATCCAGGCCCTTGACCACACCAGGGAGACAGGGAAGGCTGGAATTCAGTCACAAGTTCTACAGACAAGCCACCTATAATTCTGCCAAACTAATGGTCT
Organism: Apodemus agrarius; assembly: GCA_964023405.1. Classification (NCBI taxonomy): domain Eukaryota; kingdom Metazoa; phylum Chordata; class Mammalia; order Rodentia; family Muridae; genus Apodemus; species Apodemus agrarius. Next base: position 26,465,613 of record OZ030021.1, on the reverse strand, counting down.
GGACTTCACAAATGTCTTTTACTTCACAAATGTCGGAACATTAACACTAGTATTTCTCTCCACATCTTTAAATAGAACTCACCTTTTGAAGCAACGCAAAATCCAAACCTTTCACCAAATGGGTGTGCTCCATATCACCACCCAAGAACTTCGACTCCTGAATCAGCTGTCTTCTCTTCTCTGCTGCTGATTTGTCCCTGAATAACAAAAGAGCAATACTGAAACCATCCTTTAGGAATGACAAATTCCTTCTGAAATGTCTCAGTGTGCTGCAGAGTGGGTTAAATTTTAAGAAGCAGAGTGTGACTATCTCTGATAGGATGAAACAGGCCTTAGGATCCCCCTACTCACGCCTCAGCAGTGGGGCCCACAGCCCTGTAGTTGGCCGTGGTACTTATCAGCTCAGTTTCCTCATAATCTTTGTTCACACCATCTCTCCGCTCCTTGGCACGGTCCCGGTATTTCTCTGCAAGTTCTCTTTCTCTCTCAATTTCTTGCTGGCGAAGCTTGGCATAATAACTGTGACCAGAGAAAGGAAATGTACAGCTTACCAACTCCTATCTCAAGGCCAACACAAATGTTCCTCTTTCCCTATATCCTTGTAGCTCTGTGTGGTGAAAAACTATGTATGTCCTGATAGAACTGCCAGTCAACTCTTGATTGTCGTCAGCATCAGAAATTCAGTTTCCTCTAACTCAGATTTCTCTTTCACTACTATCACATGCCCTCTCCTAGATGTACTTTCACAGTAGGAAACCCCATCTGTTACTATACAACTCCTCCACTCCTATGCTCACAAACAGTGCTCATCTTACAAAGCAATCTCCTCCACTATCCCTTTACCTTTTCTTTTTCCTCCTTCTTGCAGCTGGGTCTTCATCCTCATTGTACTCTCTTGGCATCCTAGAAGATACAAGAAACTCACTCATAGTAAAATTATGCCCCAGCCCTTAAAACTCACAAGGCATTGAGAACACATCAGAGGCTGAGATAACAGGATTATTCAAGGCCATCCTGGACTACATGGTAAAGTCCAGGCAAGTCTAGACAATGTCTCAGAAAAACAAAAAACAAAAAAAACAAAAAACAAAACAAAACAGAACAGCCAGTTGTGATGGCACACACCTTTAAGCTCAGCATTCAGTAGGTCTCTGTGAGCACAAGGCCAACCTTGTCTACGCAGTGACAAGGCTAGCTAGCCATAGTTATATAGTCAGACTCTAATTAAATAAGAGAGGGAAAAAAGGGAAAACAACACAATACAAAAACCAGTGTTGATCAGGCAGTCATGGTATTATCAATATCTGTATCGCTCAAGTTTTAAAAAGTATCATAAACATTTGACATTAACATTAGACAGACACCATCTAAAAAAACCTGCTGTAGACTACATAGTACTAACAGGCCTAGAAATCTGTACATTTGTACAAGCGTGTAGTACTAACAGGCCTAGAAATCTGTACATTTGTACAAGCGTGTAGTACTAACAGGCCTAGAAACCTGTACATTTGTACAAGCAATGACTCTATCACCAGTATTCATGAAGGAATAAGAAGAACCCAGAGCATCCCAGGCATCACTGAAACTTCAGTCTTTATAGAGAAAAAAAAAAAATCAGAAGCAGAGACTTTAAAAAAGAGATCTGGCTTTTGAGAGTCTACCAAACTCTGGTTCCATGGAAATGGACAGACAGGAATAAAAAAAGACTTACTCATGGTGACGTGACTTAGAAGGTGGTGCAGAAGTAGGTGCAGCTCTTGGGGTCATAAGAAGTTTCCTGAAGTCTTCATTGGTAAGTTTTGATCTGTAAGAAGTTGCAAAAAAATTTTTAAAAAATTAAAGTTAGTAGCCAATAGGAAAGAAGCTTGTAAAAGACATGATTAACTTTACTAAAACAACGGAAATGCCAATTTCAACACATTACTGTTAACTACTAAAAGTTCTTGCTTTTGTTTTGTTTTTTAAGACAGGGTTTCTCTGTGTAGCCCTGGACATCCTAGAACTTAACTTTATACCCACACTCAGCCGGGTTGGTAAGCCTACAGCTTCTGATGATTCTTCTGTTTCTGCTTCCCAAATCCCGAGAAGGGTTGTGCTAGGATTACAGACACTTGTACTGCTGTGCACAGCTCTTACCTGGGTTCTGGAGATCTGAACTTGGACTGTCAGGTTTGTACAACAAGCACTTTACCCACTTATCTCTCTTCCCAGCAGTGAACAAAAGAATCCCTATCTCATAGCAAAGTGGAAGATGGGAGACCTAACCCCTAGGTTATCCACTCATCTCCACATGTGCACCTACCCACACACTCAAAGTCATAATAAATATAAAAGGGATTGACTTTGTGAAGTTACAAAAGATAATTTCACCCTCATTTCCAATGCTTAATTTTCACCAGGGAAAATTCTTATATATGAAATAAAGCAACACAAACACTAGACTCTTCCTGGCCATAACTTCTCTTCTAATAAATAACTTAAGATTCACAGAGATAGCCGGGCGGTGGTGGCGCAAGTCTTTAGGCCCAGCACTTGAGAGGCAGAGGCAGGTGGATTTCTGAGTTCAAGGTCAGCCTGGTCTTCAGAGTGAGTTCCAGGATAGCCAGGACTACACAGAAAAACCCTGTCTCGAAAAACCAAAAAAAAAAACCAAAAAAAAAAAAAAAAAAAAAAAAAATTCACAGAGATAAAGAGGTAAATGTTCCAAATTTTCAAAAAAAATTTTTTTGGTCCATAATTACAACTTTACTGAAAAACTGATACCAAAGCAATCTTTTTGTATGGCTTACAAAATTAAGCATAATTACACCGTCTTGGTAAGGTAAATGAATTTATGATAAAGTTTTCTGTGGGAAAAATAAGTTTAGCATGTTGTATAGGTTAGCATTTTCCTCTCAATAAACCATCTTCTATGAACTGTTGGACCATTCTTGCCAACAAAATAAACTGGATTCTTTCACCCTCTCTACCATCTCTCTTGTTCACTGCTAAAGACATTCCATACTCCAAAGACAAAATACTCACTGATGGAAAGAATGAGGATCATCCACATCGTGGCCATCTGGGGCCAAAGGGTTAGAGAAGGGCTCACCTTAAAGGGAAAAAAAAAATTACATTAAATCAATCACTGTTTAATGTGTGAAGTTCCATACAAAATCTAGCGATTACAAAAATGAACAACATAGTAGACAAGAAGAGGAGCAGCGATTATGCAGTAAGTGCTGCACTGGGAGAACCACAAGAAACTCTATTACCAGGAACTGGGAATGGTGACCCACACCTGTAATCCAAGCACCAAAGAGATTGTGGCAGCAAGACCGTCGAGATTTCGAGGCCAGTTTGTGCTACACATTCAGATTATCTCAAAAAGAAACAAGCAAAAGAGCTGTTTGTGGTGGCAAGCGCCTGCTAACTAACTAGCATTTAACTAGCGGGGACAGAAAGGTGAGTTCAAAACCCACCTGCGTTCTAGATCGTAGCTCACTTTAAAAAAAAAAAAAGTTAGAAGCTGGGTTTCTTAAACGAAGAATCAACCATCTTACACACACACACACACACACACACACACACACACACAAAGATCGCTTCTAAAGCACTACATTAAAGAGCTCAGCTTCCGGTAATCCTAACTACTTAGGACTTTAGGTTTGCCTGGGAGCGTAGCGAGCCCCTCCTCTCCCGCGTCAAATGAGCCAACCAAGTCCCTAAAAGTGAGGCACAAGCCATGGTTTACTAAAGAAGAAGGGGTAGGGAGGTAGAGCTGCCGCAAATATTCAAAACGCCGGTCCTCAACAAAGAAACGAAATTTGAGGACAGCTCAGCTGGGCCTCCTAAGGACCAATGGTTCTCGCGGCTCCAACAGTCACTCGACCCCTCGGCTTAAATTCATCAAACTCAACGAGCCTAAATTCTCTAGTCCCGCGGGCCGGAAAGAGTGGTTCACTCGAGCCTTACTATCTCGCTCTGGCATTTTGGCGGCGACCTCTCAACGCCGGCAATCGCGAAATCTCAACAGTGGCGACAAACTTTTATCCACAATGCACCACGAAAACCTGCCTTCCTTCGCGTCACTGCACTCTACCTCATGTCATTGGCTAAGATTTATCCCGCCCCAAATGCGTTATCCAATCGCTGGCGAAGACTAGAGGGTCCGCTATTGGTCAGATTGAGGTGCCTGAAAGGTCGGGATTGGGCGTTCCTTTGCTAGCAAAGATGGCGGCTGCCGCTGCTAGCCGAGCGGCCGGTGCAAAACTGGTGCTTCGTGAGATTCGCATTCACTTATGCCAGCGTTCCCCCGGAAGCCAGGGTGTGAGGTGAGGCGTAAGCGTGGGAAGGCGAGTGGGCTTCGGAAGCCGAGCTATGACCTTGACCTCCGGGGCGCGGGGGCGGGGTCCGTGTACCTCTGCGGGCTAGCGACAGTCTCTCCCCCGCCCTGCAGGAATTTCATCCTGCAACGGTACGTGGAGCTGAAGAAGGCGCACCCCGACCTGCCCATTCTAATCCGCGAATGTTCAGAGGTGCAGCCCAAGCTCTGGGCCCGCTATGGTGAGTACGGGTCGCCGAAGGTCAGGGGCCGGGGTTGCAGAATACGGGATGGAAAAAAGAAGGGACCTCCCAACATCGTGGGAAAACGGGGCTTAAGGACCAAAATGATAAAGGAATTCACATTTACCTGGTTGTGTGATGCTTTTTATTCATGGCAACATATATATGGGGTCTAACTAGGTCTTGGGTTAGACTCAGGAATTTTTTGCTGTTCAGAGTGTATGTACTTCATGTAAAAGACATGCTTTTCATGCTTCTGCATGTCAGCGTAGCCCTTCAGAATCATGTCTTAGCCAGTACAAATTCAGGGACAGAGAATTTTAGTAAGGTTGAGCACTTTATACTTAACAGCTTACGCTGGGTACTTTAACTCATTCTCATTAGTTTATATTAATGTTGTGAATGGGTGCTTTTCTGTTGTAAATATTAGAAAGCGGAGTCTAAACACTATGGAAGGCGCCTACAGTTACGCAGCTTGAATAGAACAGGATTGAGCTTTGGCATTTTGTGCCCCTTCCTTATAGTGTACCATGGCTGGCCCCCATCATTTAGGTTGTTACTTGCCGCTAACTACATATCACTGTCTCAAAAAGCCATTCCTAGCCGGGAGGTGGTGGTGCACGCCTGTAATCCCAGCATTTGGGAGGCAGAGGCAGGCGAATTTCTGAGTTCGAGGCCAGCCTGGCCTACAGAGTGAGTTCCAGGACAGCCAGGACTACACAGAGAAACCCTGTCTCGAAAAAACCAAAACAAACCAAAACAAACAAACAAACAAAAAAAAAAAAGCCATTCCTGAGCCAGCCTGGAAATCCCAGCTTTAGATAATCCCAGGCAGAAGCCGGATCACAAACACAAGGCCTGTCTGAGGCTATAGTGAGTTCAGTGCCTGAGTAGGAAATTTAGTGAAATGTTATCTCAACATTTCAAAGATACAAAGAAAATGGTAATTGCCTTTCACGTGGGAGGCTCTGGGTTTGATCATCAGTACCAGAACAAGGCATGCCCTGGCCAGTTATATAACAATGCCTCTTACATTACACTAGTCCTATTTATTACCAAAAATCTGAAATTTTGTTAATATAATGACTAACAGTAAGTAGGTAATATTTAAACTAATTGGTGCCATTTTAATCATTTCAACCCTGGCAAAGGATTTTCTGTGGTTGGAGAGAGTCACATCCTACTACAAGTTTGTTGTAATCAAGACTCCTATAAACTAATAAAGCAGGTTTCCTCCTAAAGCACACAGGACAGACAGAAGTAACTTTAGTGTGTAGTGCTGTGTGTGCATAGTACCATATTTTATGCTAAGTGGGCTATAGCAGGCCAAAAAGTGGTCAGCCAGCCAAGGCTAGACCCTCTCTCTGGTCAATAGTTAATGCCTACAGTGACCTTAAAGCATCACTCAGACTTGGGAAGCAGAGGCAGGTGGATTTCTGAGTTCGAGGCCAGCCTGGTCTACAGAGTGAGTTCCAGGACAGCCAGGGCTACACAGAGAAACCCTGTCTCGAAAAATAAAAAAAAAAAAAAAAAAAAAAAGCATCACTCAGACACACTTCTTCCCATACAAAGCTGTACTAGGGCCTGGGATTTCTTAATAGATAGACTAGATTAATGCTAAGTACAGGAAAACCACTTCTTTTAAAGGCAGGATTGCACAATATAGCCATAGCCAGCCTGGAACTAGCTGTGTAGCCATGAGCCACTATGTTCAGTGAACCGTATCTCTTCTAACAATTTTGAAAAAATACCCTTTATAATTTTGTGTACCCTTTATAATTGGAATATGCTGGGTATTCATTTAAATCCCCTTTCCTCAGCTTTTGGCCAAGAGAAGACCGTGTCTCTGAACAACCTGAGTGCTGATGAGGTAAGAAGAGCAATGGAGAATGTGCTAAGTGGCAAAGCCTGAAGTGTCTCCACTGAGGACCGCGCCACAGCCCACTGGACTGAAGACAATGTGGGGAAATGTGTTCTTCTGGTCCTTATAAAGCTTACGCTGCACAGTGTTGCTTCAGAATGTTCTCTTTACCCTCTCCCTCTCACTGCGCAAACACTGAGGCAAAGTAGTTTTTTATAAAAAATAGTACTTTATTTCTCATCAAAATACGCCAGCTGTAATGTCACATGTCATTAGCCAACTTGCTGAAGAGGATGAAACAAGAGGAGGAGACCCTCGGATAAATATGCCATAGGGGGACGGGGTGACATTAAGCAGCCAGGTCATCCATGAATAGCAGCTGTCTGTTGGAGAGCATGTATCCTATCCTGAAGCTGAGTTTCCTCCCGATGCTTTTCTAGGGCCTGCAGCCCTGACTGCTGCAGGAAGGCTTGAGCAGCCTGAGGATAGACAAGGACCAACATTTAAACCCAGAATCCCAATTCCTGGAGCTCCGTGGGCCAGCCCACTTCTTAGTACATTCCTTACAAGGTGGAGGTTCTGATCGTCAGCCCACATAGGCTAGCCTTGCCCAGAGAAACAGATATAGATAGAAGAGAAGGGCACTATGGTGGCCGCTGAGTAAGAGACTGCAAACCAGACCCACCTCCGGCTGATGCAGGAATAGCAGCTGCAGCAGCTCCAGACTCTGGCCTACGACTTCGGTGTCAGAGAGAGCCAGGGTGTTAAGCAAGCAGGAGAGCAGGGGTCCTGGCCACAGCCGCCGGCAGTAAGCCGGGCCCTTCTCTACAACATTGCACAGAACCGTGAGCACCTGCAAACACAAAGACGAGTGTCCCTCCCTGAACAAAAGATGAAAGCCAAAAATCATAATAGGATAAGCAAGGCTGACATACCCAAGCTCTACGACAGGCTCTTTACATGTCATTCCCACAACCACCTCTGAGACATTACCCGTTTATAAGGGAAGAGATTGGTGCTTCCAGTAGTTTGTTGATTGCCCAAGGACCATAAGCAGTAGTCAGGCTACAGCTAGACTGTACTAGCTCTGAAACCATACCACACCACCTACCAGCTCTCAATTAAGGGTACTTAAGAAAGCCAGGTCTGCCGGGTGGTGGTGGCGCACGCCTTTAATCCCAGCACTTGGGAGGCAGAGGCAGGCGGATTTCTGAGTTCGAGGCCAGCCTGGTCTACCAAGTGAGTTCCAGGACAGCCAGGGCTACACAGAGAAACCCTGTCTCAAAAAAACCAAAAAAAAAAAAAAAAAAAAAAAGCCAGGTCTGTTCTTCCTGTTTGCTCTGTTCATGAACGAAGATGGTCCGCCAATACATACCAACATGCACACCACATTGGAGACTGGCAACAGCTGCAAGAGCGGCTCGACCAGATCCAGTGAGAGCAAGGAGGTACAAAAAGTAGGACTATTTGCTGAAAAAGAAAATGTCACATGAAGCGCCTTTAGCTCTGAACTGCTACCCCCACAATCCTACCCACTACAACCTAGGCCGGGAAGAACTAGCCTCTAAATCAAAGTCCATATCCTGCTCAGTCTCAAATAAGTACTGATACTATCCAAATAGACATATGGGCCTTCGAGGATAAGAAACATGTCCCTGGAGAATGTCAGGCAGATTTTAGCACCTTCCTTGAGTCTGTGTACCCCCACACTCATCCATGAGGCCCCGACCACAAATGTAGCCCCCAGGAGGATAAGAGTATCAGATACTTCCTTAACTACAACTTTGAGGAACCACCATTTCTGGATCTCAGATAGGGATTGATGGGGGCAGCGACTCCTCCCAATAGGAGATAGGTACATTCTGTCCTGTTGCTGAAGTCCTCTGCCCTCGGTTCTTCCAGTCCAACTGTCCCCACTTCCTGTCTCTAGTAGCTTCAAGCTCTGAGGTCAGTGTACAAAGAGGCTAAACATTCCACAAAAGGTGGCCGGGCGTGGTGGTGCACGCTTTTAATACCAGCACTTGGGAGGCAGAGGCAGGCGGATTTCTGAGTTCGAGGCCAGCCTGGTCTACAAAGTGAGTTCCAGGACAGCCAGGCTATACAGAGAAACCCTGACTCGAAAAACCAAAAAAAAAAAAAAGTTTAAAGGCCTGGGCGGTGGTGGCGCACACCTTTAATCCCAGCACTTGGGAGGCAGAGGCAGGTGGATCTCTGAGTTTGAGGCCAGCCTGGTCTACAGAGTTTCAGGACAGCCAGGGCTACACAGAGAAACCCTGTCTCAAAAAAAAAAAAAAAAAAAAACATGCCACGAAAGGAAGGATTTTGTTTGTAACATGTACATGGCATCCAGTACTCAACATGTGAACACATACTAGGAAGTTATTAGTGTGTGTACTACAGATGAGCTCTCTTGGGTGTGCAAGATACTGTGTGTCCACATGGGGGAGCTCTTACTTCATTTCCAGTCTCCTAATTGCAGGAACTTGAAGCCTAGGGTGGCCACATGCCCCAGATGTTTCAGAATGACTAGGTCAGAAGAGGAGACCCTTGGCTAACTGGATCTACAAGAAGTGCACTTCATCTGGAAGATTTTTCTGACCGAAGCTTCAATAGAGTTTTATTTACAGAGCATCTCTGGCAATAATTGGTGACCAGCTAAGGTTGAGAGACAGGAAGAGGTGTGGGGTGGTTAACCCTGAGGAATTGCTTTCATCCCATCCTGAAGGGACTGAGACCCAGGCAATTTATTGGGAAAGGGAGGAGAAAAAGTTTGCCTGACAGCCATGGGTAGAGGGAGGGAGGGTCTTCCTTCAAAGGGGTCCTTTCAGGGACCCAAGGACCCACCCCTGCAAGATGGTTGTTTCACTGACAGGGTTGGGAAAGGTATGGACCCCTCCTGTAGTTTTTGAACTGTCTCCCAAACACGTCCCCCCTTATTCTCTGCCTTTCTCACAATCTGTATTTTGTTTCCTAACAAATCTACCCTTCCTTTGGCCTTAATGAATATTTTAGTGATGATAAAAGACCAGGCCTCGGCAGAATGTAATCAACACCTGTGAGGTTGTTGAGGAGCCAGAGGCCCTCAGGTAGCAAGGCAGGCTGCTTCTGAAGGAAGAACTGGAGAAAGATAAATAAGGCCGCCACAAGCCGCTCGTCTCCGAGCTCCGTCTGCTGCCCCGTGGCCTCCGCTGGCACTTCCGTTAGCAGGTTGCTTAGACACCGAAGCACGGGGCATGCGAGCTGCAAAGACAAGTTGAGCATAATAGAAAGAGAAAGACAAGGCAGAGACACACAGGCAGAGGGTGAAGCAGGTCCCACAGACCCTCTCCCTCACCAGCTCCAGTCCCGCATCATCCATTCTCTGCACAGCCCCGGCCAAGTCCAACAGCAGCAGTGCCAGCGTGGGCAGAGCCCCGTGGGCGAGGAGCACAGCATTGTCCACCTGGCTGGGTGACAGGAAGCAAGCGCTCACCATCAACTGAATCCTACCTTTAAGCTACAAAACAACCCAGTCTGTGGGTTTCCTAACCCACACCACAGAGGGACGAAAACTCACCAAAGCAATTCGAGAAACTAAATTCAGTCCAGAGACTTAAGTCATGTGTAGGGAGCCCCAGGAAAGACAGCTTCCCAATTGGCCTATTACCTGCAAATGATATAGTGAAGGCACCAGGCAAACTCCATAGCAACCCCAAGGTTCAGCTTCGGGCCTGGTTGCATCAATCGTAGCATCTGCTGGGGAAGACTGGAGGCCAGAATAGAGCTGCCAGCGAAAGCAGACTGTGAGCAGGAACCACAGAGATACCAATGGCTCCTCTCAAACACTTACAGTGAGAAAGTCCCCAAACCCCAAATTGCCCCTAGCCAGACAGTCAAAATGTGGAAATCGGATCTGATCATGCACCCATGGCTATACTACCAAGAGACAGTCACCCACAGCTGGGCATCTGAAGGTAGAATTTGACTCACGGGATGATCTTCTCTGGGGCTTCCTTAGCCTGCAGAAGCTGGGACAAGGCATATCCAAGGGCTTCCAGCACAGCCACGTGGGGGGACTAGGAACAGACAGGGTAGAGATCAGACCGGAAAATGGGTCAAAAGGACCCTTTGACTAAGAGCAGAGGTTGGAGCATGTGGAGAGAAGCTAGGGGAGGCTTGCTAGGGAGAGAGCCAGGAAGCACTCACCTGGATGCAGGCAGCAAAGGCTGGAACAATGCCCTGTGGCAGGAGCTGCCTTCTCACAGCCTCGCTCTCCACGATGAGGTTCCCCAGCGTGTACAGGCACAGCTCCTGAGAGCAGGCGACAAAAGCACGGGGCTGGCTGGGCTCACCTCGCACCAAGCCAGCGACGGGAGAAGGAAGATGGCGTGTCCCTGTCCTCGAAGCTCACGAGAGAGGGGCGATGATGGGTGTGTGCCCTGGTACCTGCCAGCTCAAGCCGGCCCCAGAGGCATATATAAACTCTAAGCCCAGAGCAAGGTTAAGAGAAACAAGCCTTACTATGAAGTCTGAGCTGTGACCAGACAGGTAGGTGAGGAGGTAGGAAGTAGCTGGCAGGCAGGCCTCGGCCACTGCAGACTGCTCAGAGTGAGAGAGCTCATGTAGGCACCGAGCCGCCTCGAGCTGCAACAGGGCCTGGTTGCTGGTCAAGAGCCCGACAAGGGTCCGCATGCTGCCCTCCAGCCTGCATGAATGACACCAGAACCCCGCTAAGCCTGCGGTCTATCCCCGCCACTCTCTTGTCCCTGGAAGGCCCCAGCCAACCACTCACCACCACCCACACTGACCTGATGAAGGTTAGTTGTGTGTCAGGGTGCTGCAGGCCTCGACGAAGGCTGACCAGAGCCTTCTCCCTCTCCTTTTCATCTGTTCCCCGTTGGGCTAGCCGAAGAAACTGCTGGACCTGGATCCCAGAACAGGAAAAGGATGAGACATGTAATTGTCACGAAGCACACCCTAAGTCTCTTGTGTACCAACTTCATCTGTGACATCTTCAATATTAACATAGATCCAGAACTTGTCATTGGTAACCATATGGCCTGGCATGGTGGGACAAACTAAGTTTGAGGCCAGCCTGGTCTACACAGTGAGTTCCAGGACAGCTGGAGCTAGAGGGAGACCTTATCTCAAAAAACAAACCAACAAACTAATATGGCTACTAAGCACCATCTTTCAGGCAGGTTTGTTAGGCAAGGGATCCTGGTACCAGGCCTATCACTAACTTCCAAAGAAACTGAACCTGTTTTAGCATCTGAAAAAATAAGAATATCTACTCTACCTTCTTATAGGGCTATTTCCAGAATAATATTAAACCTCTCCACCTGGTGAATTCCCCTCCTTTCGCCTGTCCTCCCGTGCAGAGTGCAGTCCAGCGGCACCTACAGTGTCTTAATGTTCCCATGTGTCTGCACATCTCTTGTCTCTGCCTGTGACAGACTCCAGACTCTGTCTTTCAGATTTCTGCTCTTCGTGGCCTCAGGGAAGTTAGTATTTTCTAGCTTCCTCCAACAAACTTATGAGTTTTCCTTGTGCCTCATTTTCCTCCTATGATCAGAATGATAAGAAATCTGTTTCCTTCATTGGTCTTTGAACACTCTGAGCTCCATCTTGTCAAGTCTTTGTGTGCCTCAATGCTCAATGTCCTGGCATAAAGGAACCATACAATGAAAAAACCGTCATGGCCTAGCAGCAACTGCTTCAAGTAATATATTAACACAGGCATTACTAAAACACACGCAGTGTCTGCTGAATGTATAAACACTTTCACTTACTCATTCAGTAAATCTGGGCTAGAGATGAAGTACAGTTGGCAAAGGCTTGCCTGGCTCTGTCAAATCCCTGGACTAGAGTCCCAGCACCCAGTAAGGCAGTGTGGTGGTGAACAACTATAAGCCCAACACTCAGTATGTGGAAGAGGATAAAAGTTCAAGGCCACCCTCAGCTACAGAGTTTGAATATAGACTGGGATACAAGAGGAGACCCTGTCAAACAAAATAAAACAAAAAACAAAGTAATGAACAGATGTATTCCCAATATTGTGCAAGTGTATCTGGACTTTTTTTTTTTTTTCAGGGTCTTGCTATGGAGCCCAAATTGCCCTCAAACTCAGGGTCCTTCTGTCTCAATCCTCTAAGTGATGGAATTACGGGTGAGACCCACACATGCCTCCTGTCAGGATCTAGTTAGTTTGGAGAGCTGGATATGATGGTGCATACTAGTAATTCTAGTACCTGAGCTGAAGCAGGAGGATTTGCCAGCTTGTGAGACACTAAGAAAACAAAAGAAACTTTAGATTTAGTGAAAGCACAGACCTTGAGACAGCTGGAATGTTCCAGGAACTGAAAATGAGGCAGTGGCTGGGTTGCGGTTACTGACAAGTCAGTATGAGGTTAGACTATGTATAGTTTAACAGGTCGATGGAAGGATTTTGGTTTCTGTGTTTAAAGAAGCATGCATCATCCTAAAAACAATAGCCTTTGACTTGATTGATGATGGGCTGATGAGGATGGGGGGCACTGAGTGGTACAGGATAACTCATCTTGTTTCCGCCGGCTTGATGCAGCGAATAGCTGGGGGGTAAGAGCGGCTGGCATTCAGATGTGGACAGCCCAGCCTCTCACCTCGGCTTCCTCAAGAAGCACAGCTGCACTCTGGCCTCCTGCTTCTTCCGGGGCGTCTTCCCTCAGCAGCCTCTTGCTGACCAACTGCTGCTCCCTCCGCGCCTTCCGCAGGGCTGGGGGCAGGGGAACGGCTCAGTTAAGGAGAAGCTTGACGGCACACTCGGCTCAGAGTCGGGAGTCTCTTTTCCCTACTCCCAACCGCCACATGTGCATTTCCCCTAGCTTCCTGTCCGTCCACACCTGCCTCCCGCTCCCGCCGGCGGCGCCGCAGCTCCTCCACCCCAAACGCCAGCGTCCTGAGGCGGCCCTGCCGCCGGCTCCACATCTTGCAGCCAAAGGAAACCCCAGAGCTCGGTGGATGCGGCTCGACCCGGGGGAAAGGCTGGAACTGCGCAGGCGCAGAAAACCCGAAGGCCCGAGGGGGGAAAAAAAGTCCACTCCCCGCACCCGGGTGATGGGGTGGGGCCGTGCGTGAGGGCGGGACGAGCGCGAGGGCGTGGTCTAGCCGGAATTTCGTAGTTGGTAGGCCGACTCCGCTGTCTCAGAGCTCAAGCTCCTGAAAGAGACCGCCCCAGGCCTGCGGTGTCACCATCCGCTCAGCCAGCGCACGCTCACTCTAAGAATTCACTGATTAATTGGCTTCCACTAATGAGCACTTCCTAAATGCTTGAATCATGATTATTCCATTGAGAGATGGCTTTAAGAGCATGAACTGCTCTTCCAGAAGGGGCCTGGGACCAATTTCCAGCACTCAGGCAGCTCACAGCTACCTAGCTATAACTCCAGTGCCTGCACGCAATGTGATGCCATGCACACACACTAGACATACCATAAAAATAAATCTTGCTGGGCTTGGTGGCACATGCTCGTAATTCTAACACTCAGGAAGCAAAAGCAGGATTCCTGAGAGTTTGAGAAGCCTGGCTCACACACTGAGTTCTAAGCCAGCCCGGGCTACATAATAGAATCCTATAAAAGTAACTTTTATCCTCCTGATCTAATTGTCACCTCCAAGGCTCACTGCCTTTGTCTACTCACCTAGGCCTGGTCCTGGAAGCTTCTAGCCTCAGTACAATCTAATCTAGGCCTACAATATTTTCAGCCTCTTAGATTTGCTGCTGAATAAGATCACCCCTTCCTAGTTGTTGCTGATCTCTAGGGGGCTGGTTCAACTCAGCTGTTCTGGCCCAAACCCCTCCCTCACCAAGCTGACTGATTCAGTCTGGCTTCTCTCTCAGCCTCTGACTTCTTGCTCTGTTTGACCCGTAAGGGTCCATGATTCACCAAAGAATGATACCCCGGACTCAAATAGTATGTAAACGCAAAGAGTGTTCTATTCTGCCGAATTCCAGCGTGCTGGAGTCTCCCATTACCAAAAAAAAAGAGACACCCAAGTGAGCTTGCAGGACTGATTTACAGCACACTAGGAAATTCCAGGGTAGGCGACCTCTATGTTAATCTGTTGGGTCCATCTCTAGGGACATTCCGTCACAGTCACCGGGGTGTGGGGGCTGGAAACTTGCTGGGGAGGTCTGGAGACTGTTCTTGAGGAAGTAGCTGAGGAATTCTGGAAACTGCTGCCGACCCGTTGTCCTTGCCTCAGGCCGGGTGGCCGGGCAGCTTCTGAGACCTGGACCTGCCCAGTTCTTGGAAACAGGTATTTAGGCCTAGTCTCCTTAACTACCAATCTGAAGCCTGGCGTGGAATCAGCCTGGCCTCCTCAAACCTCAGACGATCTCCGTCAATCTGTGCTGGTCTTTTGGCTCCTCATTCTCCAGATCATTCTGTCTTCACTCGTGTATCTAGCTTGTTCTCTCTCTGCAACCTGTCTCTGAACAACTATCCCAGTAAAAATGCCTCTGTTGCCTTTACTCCTGCCATAGCCTCCTCCCCTCTCTCTTTCCCTCCCTCCCTCCCTCCCTCCCCATTCTGCCCCTTAAGTAGCTTCCCCTTCCTCTCTCTTCTCTTGAGAGTTGGGCATATCCTATTCTGTCAAATCTTTCTCTAATTTGCCACATGAAGTCACTTTCAAACATGGCTGATTCCTTCTACAAACTAACTTTCTTGTTTTTTTTTTTTTAAGATTTATTTATTTATTATATATAAGTACACTGTAGCTGTCTTCAGACACACCAGAAGAGAGCGTCAGATCTCATTAAGGATGGTTGTGAGCCACCATGTGGTTGCTGGGATTTGAACTCAGGACCTTTCTGAAGCCATCTCTCCAGACCACAAACTAACTTTCTTTGTAGTCAACTATCCTGCAACAGGATCCCTTGCAGAAAGAGGGTAGGGGTAGTAACTAAAAATAAATCTTTTTATTTAATAAACAATTTGTTTATTTTTCTGTGTATGAGCGTTTTGCCTGGATGTATGTCTGTGCACTGTTTGTGTACTTGGTGTCTGTTGAGGCCAGAAGACAGTATCAGAGTCCCTGGAACCAGAGTTAAAGACAGGTTTTATTTTGGATTTGTCAGGGTTGGGGGGCCTGGTTTGTTTAGTTTGGTTCTTTTGTTGTTGGGGTTTTTGTTTGTTTGTTTGTTTGTTTGGCTTGGTTTTGGTTTTCAAGACATGATTTCTCTGTGTAGTCCTGGCTTGGAATTCACTCCGTAGACCAAGCAGGCTTCGAACTCAGAGATCTGCCTGTCTCTGCCTCCTGAGTGCCGGGATTAAAGGCAAGCACCACCACCCAGCGTAATTAGTTTTGTTTGATTTTTTTGTTTTGTTTTGTAAAAATAATATTTTAATATTTTACTGCCATTCGGATGCTGGGAATTAAACCCATGTCCTCTGGAAGAGCAACCAATGCTCTTAACACAATGTACCCCAACACCCACCCAGCCTAAGGACCTCTGGTAATACCTAGCAGTCGAGATATTTGTGAATTAGTTGATTTCTTACCATTCCCTGGTCACTCCTAACAACAGCCAATCTCAGGCCAAGAAGGAAGCTTTTGGACCTGTGCTGACTAGTTTTGTGTCAACGTGCCACAAGCTAGAGTTATTTTTGGAAGAGGGGACCTCAGTTGAGAAAATATCTACACAAGACTGGCCTGGGGACAAGCCTGTCGTGTGTTTTCTTGACTGATTAGTGTGGAAGGACTCAGCTCACTATGAGTGGTGCTCTCCCTGGGCTGGTGGTCTTAGATGCTACAAAATGGGGGGTAGGGGTCAGGGGGTGGGGAGGCTGAGCAAGCCATGAGAAGCAAACCAGGAAGGAATAGACTTCCATGGCCTCTATTTCAGTTCCCGCCTTGACTCCCGGCTCTGATTCCCCTCAGTGATAGACTATTGTTACCTGGAGGTATCAGATGAAATAAACCCTTTTCTCCTCAAGTTGCTTTTGGGTCCTAATGTTTCATTACAGCAATAGAGACCTAACAAGGCACGCCCACTCTCCATCCTTTCCTCCTCATTTCTCCCTGTAACTATCCCCAGTCTGTAAGTGGTCCACAAACTCTGGTTTTCCTCAGCTAGAGTCTGCTCTTCCTCAGGTTCTCCCAGGTTAAACCTGTTCCTTTGCGAAGTCCCGTGTTCCCTTGTTCTTCCTCTCTCTGGGCCTTCCATAGCTGTCACACAGTCACAGTTATAATCTGTTGATTGTTTTCCCTCCTGCTTCCTTCCCAACTCCAAGAGAATTAGCATTCTGGCGACATGATGATTCTCCTTGGTGCCTCTACATTTTAAGAAGTTACCCCTAAGGCAAAGCGCTGTGTGTAGCCTCACGGGAATGAAGGTCCTTGAAGAGACACTTGTTTCTCTTATTTTGGTTATCACACTACTGAAATAGTGGACCCCAAGAAAACAGAATTTTCCCCCCAGAAAACTCATACTGGGAAAAAGAGAAAATCTAAAGCTAAACACGTGGCTTCTCTCCTCGTGCCAGGCAGAGGAGGGACCTGTCATCCAAGTTCCAGGAATTTTCTGCTGGGAAAACAAAGAAAGGGGCTAAATAAAGCCTGAAACTGGCCAGACAGAGGAGGACCTTGCCCTCCAGAAAGCGATTTCACACCGTGCTGAAGGCTTCTCTCTGGGACCACTTGCTAGGGAGATTAGGGCCCAGACAGTGATAGGCAAGACCCCTTGAGTGGGGAGCTGCTTAGCTATGCACAGCCCAGACCCTCTCCATAAACTTTAACCTCACTTCGGGATCCTGAAGATAGATGGTGAGAGGCTCACTATATGTCTTTGTTCCTCTTCCCGGGGCGCTCACACCAAATAAATACTCTTTTTTATATGACCCCAGGTCAGGAACAGTACAAATGAAGAAAGTGAATTGTTCTTTTAAACAATTTGTATTTGGGGCTGGAGAGACAGGTCAGAGGTTAAGAGTAATGCTCACTCTTCCAGAAGACCCTGTATAGTTCCCAGCACCCACACGGCAGCTCACAACTGTCTGTAACTCCATTTCTAGGGGCTCCAACACCCTTACACAGACATACATGCAAGCAAAACACCAATGCACATAAAAAAAACAGAATCACCAAAGAAATCTTTTAAAAAGAGATTAATTTTTATTTTATATGTGTGACCATTTTGGCCATGTGTGTATCTGTATGTATATACACCATTTGTGTGCCTACTGCCCCCCAGAAGCCAGAATAGGGTGCAAGATCCCCTGCACCTGGAGTTGTAGGTGGTTTTGAACTGCCATCTAGGTGCAGTGAACCAACCTACCAGGCTGAGAGCAAGTGCTTTTAGCTATAGGCATCTCTCCACAAACTGTGTTTCACACCAACTTCCTTCCTCTTGAGTCAGCCAAAGAAGTCTGCAGTCTCTACCACAGAACAACCCGTTAAATATCTGCAGATATTTAACACCTTGTACTATGTCTCTAACCCCAATATCCTTCCAGCCCCGGGACACATGTTATTCACCATCATCCGGTGGTGATGGAGCTAGTGTCTGGACCCCTTCCTCTTCCAACAAGCTTGCAACAGTGGCTGCTTCTCCTCCCCTGTTTCCTCCTCCTCCTCTTCCTCTGCTTGGTCATCAACCTCTGTCCTCCACATGTACACATGTGTGCGCACACCACACACGCGTGTACACACACACACACACACACACACACACACACACAGAGGAACCCAGATATCTGAGGTCGAGAAACTTGCCCGAGTCTCATAGCCTCAGCTCTTAGTTCTGTGTGTAGTTAGCTATGCTTAGTGAAACTCATCACGGATGTCACAGTGACCTGGCCTGGATTTGAGGCATGATTCAGGGACTATGGGGAATGCTCAACAGGATATACAATAGGCGGTATGCTCTGAGGTTTCCTTGTCTGGACCGAGAACAGACATTCAGCTATTCATCAATTAACATCTCTGTGGAAATAAAATATCTTCATCAGACAAGGTGACACATGCCTGTAATCCCAGGATCCAGGAGGCAGAAGCAGACAGATCTCTGGAAGATCTTGTCTTTAAAGGGGGGGCAGTGAGAGGGAGGAATTGGAAGGAGAGAAGGAGGGAAAACTTAGGTCAGGATGTAATATACTACAAGAGAATAAATAAAATAAATAAATAAAATGCCGGGCGGTGGTGGCGCATGCCTTTAATCCCAGCACTTGGGAGGCAGAGGCAGGCGGATTTCTGAGTTTGAGGCCAGCCTGGTCTAGAGAGTGAGTTCCAGGACAGCCAGGGCTACACAGAGAAACCCTGTCTCGAAAAAACAAACAAACAAAAAGGCAAATGAATAAGGATAAAAGTGATAGATTGAGACAGTAGTGCCACCCTCTGATCTGCATAAGAGCACACACACACACACACACACACACACACACAATTCCAAGTAGGATTCTCTCCCAAAGTCTAGGGATGCAAAGCTGTGAGGGCTGTTATAATTTTATGGTTGTGGTCTTCCACCGGTTTCTTCTCTTCTATCAAAACGAGTGATGTATAGTTAATCCTCATTCAGCATAGTCCAGCTCTAAGAGAAAACGAGAAAGCAAATGCAGATGGAAAGATGCTTCTCTCAGGCCAAACTGGAAGCTGGAATTACCCCCAAAGGCAGATGCATGGGAGTTCTCTTATCAGGGAGCCTCCAACCCTTTAGAGATAGAGTCAGTAGGTTTCCAAAGAAGGAAGTAGCAGATGTGAGGATGATCTCTCTCATGCATTTATTAAAGTACTTAGCTACCAAGAAGGGCTGTGACATCTTCAAGACAGATGGTAAGGGAAAGAGGTTCCTCCTAAATATGTCTGGGTCACAGGAAGTTTGAATGAGGGTTGGAAGCTTACTGGTGTTGGTTTTCTTTTTTCTTTTTTTTTTTTTCTTTTTGATTTTTCGAGACAGGTTTTCTCTGTGTAGCCCTGGCTATCCTGGAACTCACTCTGTAGACCAGGCTGGCCTCAAACTCAGAAATCTGCCTGCCTCTGCCTCCCAGAGTGCTGGGATTAACAGGCATGCGCCACCACCGCCCCCCGGCTTGGTGTTGGTTTTCTATAGAGTTTTAACAATCTAAATATCTTTTCTAATGCCCAGAACCCCTGATTGGGTTAAAAAAACATGACATCTTACAAAGACAGGTTGCCAAAGACACTCTGAATTTCTTGGTCAAGACAAGAAAAAGTGAGGACTCTGGAGTGTCTGGCGGAGTCCCTCCCTGCACAACTCTTCACTGCCATGTTTATTAGAAGTGAGTGGGGCTGCAGGAGGAGGGGAAGTGGGGAAGCAATTAGAGCTCACAGAGGTGAGGGTGACATCCCAGCATTACTTACAGGATTATCCCTGTATAAACTTACAGGGCTGCCAAATTGGTCAGAAACTGCTTTAGAGAACACCTCGCTGTCGTTGGGCATAGTAAGACATGCTTTAATCCCATGCTCAACGACAGCAAGGTGTTTTAAGGTGTAGGCAGGTGACTTTCTGTGAATTCTAGGCTAGTTTGGTCTACATAGTGAGTTCCAGAATATCCAGGGCTAAAACATAATGATGATGATGATGATGATGATGATGATGACGACGATGACAACTACGATGAGAATGACAACGATGGAAAAACCTTGCTACCTTGCTTCCCAATTTTAGGAATGCTGTGCAATGTGATTTGGTCAGTGTATCACTATCAGATACTTTCTTTTGTTTGTTTGGTTTTTGTTTTTGTTTTTTGTTTGTTTGTTTTTTCTTTTTGTTTTTTTGTTTTTTCGAGACAGGGTTTCTCTGTGTAGTCCTGGCTGTCCTGGAACTCGCTCTGTAGACCAGGCTGGCCTCAAACTCAGAAATCTGCCTGCCTCTGCCTCCCAAGTGCTGGGATTACAGGCGTGCACCACCACCACCCGGCTTGTTTTTGTTTTTGTTTTTTTTCTTTTTTGAGACAGAGTTTCTCTGTATAGCCCTGGCTGTCCTGGAACTCACTCTGTAGTCCAGGCTGGCCTCGAACTCAGAAATCCGCCTGCCTCTGCCTCCCAAGTGCTGGGATTACAGGCGTGCCCGGCTTACTTTCTTTTGTTTTTGAAGCAAGGTCCCTATTTAGTCCTAGCTGTCCTGGAACTCTGTTTGTAGACCAGGCTGGCCCTGAACTCAAGCTGGCCTGCCTCTGCCTCTTAAATGCTGGAATTAAAGGCATGCCGCACTAGCCTTAGCTAGCTTTTTAAAGAAAAGTATTGAGCAAGCTGGGCATGGTGGCTTGCACTTATAATCCTAGCATTTGGGAGGCAGAAGCAGGCTGGGCTAGATTGGGCTACTAGACTGAGAGATCATGGGGAGATTGGAGAGGTAGAGAGTGGGAGAAGAATAAATTAATAAAGAACAGAATAAGATGGGGAGAGGGGGGAATTGTTTTCATATCAACTCTCGACCTTGAGCTTTATTCTCCCTCTGGAATCCATAGATAAGTTCACAATCTTTCCACAAATGTCCGATTAGACTCAAAGAAAACCAAGGCTTGGATTAGCAATTAGGGAAATTGCTAGCAACGAAGCCGAGGGGGAAACGGAGCTGAATGGAGAGGAC
Source organism: Apodemus agrarius (assembly GCA_964023405.1). Classification (NCBI taxonomy): domain Eukaryota; kingdom Metazoa; phylum Chordata; class Mammalia; order Rodentia; family Muridae; genus Apodemus; species Apodemus agrarius. The sequence goes on along the minus strand of OZ030021.1, from coordinate 26,444,635 downwards.
TGAGCAACACGTAATGATCTAAGGCACTGGTGTGATTCACCCTTTTCCTGTACGCACCAGACAAGTCCGGTGCGCATAGGTCATCCTCCTGGCACAGGATGCCCCAATGCCACTCAGAATTCTTCCTGTTTTCGTCCCTCCCTGAAGGAAAAAAAAAAACCGCTTCGTTGCAATATTTACTAGAAGTGAGTAGGGCTGTTAGGAGGAAGAGAAGTGGAGAAGCAATCAGAGTTCACAGAGGAAGGGACAGGGGTGACATCCCAGGATTACATAAACTTACAGGGGCTGCCAAATTGGTCAAACAAGCCGGTGGACCCTGGAAGCCAGAGAACACCGCTGTAAAGGAAAGAAACCAAAGCCTTTCTCCGAGCCTGTCTGGGCTGCTCAAACTCTCAGAATCGACCGACCATGGTGAGTCAGACTGTCCCGGGGTGGAACTGGGACCAACCTGAGAAATCTCAGGGACTGGCTGGAGTCTCCCTGACCCCTTCTTTCTCCTCAGAAGCGCGTGCTTGGTTTGTTGCTGTTGCTTCTGAAGCTGGTGCATGCCTCTCCCGCCACACCGGAGCCCTGCGAGCTAGACGAGGAAAGTGTCCGTTGCTCCTGCAACTTCTCCGAACCGCAGCCGGATTGGTCCAGCGCTTTCCTGTGTGCAGGGGCGACAGAAGTGGAGTTCTACGGTGGCGGCCGCAGCCTGGAGCACTTACTAAAGCGCGAGGACACGGAAGCAAATCCGGGGCAGATTGTTGATGTTATCAGGTCTCTACCCTTGCAGCGGCTCACCTTGCGGGCGGCGCGGGTTCCTACTCGGATTGTATTCCGAGCCCTGCGTGTGCTCGGGTATTCCGGCCTTCAGGAATTGACTCTTGAAAACCTCGAGGTAACCGGCACCGCGTCGCCGCCGCTTCTGGAAGCCACAGGACCCGATCTCAACACTTTGAGCCTCCGCAACGTGTCGTGGGCAACAGGGGATGCCTGGCTCGCAGAACTGCAGCAGTGGCTAAAGCCTGGACTCAAGGTACTGAGTATTGCCCAAGCACACTCACTCAACTTTTCCTGCGATCAGGTCCGCGTCTTCCCTGCCCTTACCACCTTAGACCTGTCTAACAACCCTGAATTGGGCGAGAGAGGACTGCTCTCGGTCCTCTGTCCGCACAAGTTCCCGACCCTCCAAGTTTTAGCGCTGCGCAACGCGGGGATGGAGACGCCCAGCGGCGTGTGCTCTGCGCTGGCCGCAGCAAGTGTGCAGCTGCAAGGACTGGACCTTAGTCACAATTCCCTGCGGGATACTGCAGGCGCTCCCAGTTGTCACTGGCCTAGTCAGCTGAACTCGCTCAATCTGTCTTTCACTGGGCTGGAGCGGGTGCCTAAAGGACTGCCGGCCACGCTCAGCGTGCTTGACCTCAGTTACAACAGGCTGGAGAGGAAACCTGGGCCAGAAGAGCTGCCCAGAGTGGAGAACCTGTCACTTCAAGGAAATCCCTTTTGGGACTTAGAATCCCACTCGGAGAAGTATAACTCTGGCGTGGACACAGCTGCAGCTCCTTCATCGCTAGCACTGGGCTTGTCGGGAATTCTGACTTTGCTCTTAGGTGACCGCCTCTTTGTTTAAGGAACATTTACATCCTCCTGGTTTCTGAGGGCCCTCGTCAACGAATCCTCTGCTTTAAATTTATTAAGATCTGAATCCACGATGTAAGGAAAGAAAGGCAGCCAAGATGGCTCAGTGGGTAAAAGCCACCAAGCTTGACCCCTGATTTTGATTCCCCAGATCTACATGGAAGGAAGAAACTCACTCCTGGAAGTTGTCCATCTGTGCTCCCGAATAAATATTTTTTAAAATAACAATGTGGTTGTTGGTTTTGTTTGTTTGTTTGTTTGTTTGGGATTTGTTGTTTTGTTTGTTTTGTTTTTGAAACAAGAGTCTGGCTATGTATCCTTGGCTGGCCTCAAACTCACAAAGATCTGTCTGCCTCTCTCTCGCGCTCTCTCTCTCTCTCTCTCTCTCTTTCTCTCTCTTTCCCTCTCTCTCTTTGGTTTGTCGAGACAGGGTTTCTCTGTGTAGCCCTGGCTGTCCTGAACTCACTTTGTAGACCAGACTGGCTTCGAACTCAGAAATCTGCCTGCCTCTGCCTCCCAAGTGCTGGGATTACAGGCGTGCGCCACCACGCCCGGCTGAGGAATTCATTCTTTTTTGTTTTTGTTTTGTTTGTTTGTTTGTTTGTTTTGTTTTGTTTTTTGAGACAGGGTTTCTCTGTATAGCCCTGGCTGTCCTGGAACTCACTCTGTAGACCAGGCTAGCCTCGAACTCAGAAATCCACCTGCCTCTGCCTCCCAAGTGCTGGGATTACAGGCCTGCGCCACCACCGCCCAGCTGAGGAATTCATTCTTAAGCTTTCTCTGTCTGCCTGGAAATCCTACCTCTCTCCTCAAGAAAAGAACTGCAGAGAAGTGTTCTGAAGCTCCATCCGAGGAGGAAGACAAGGAGCAGTGAGGGCCTTCAGAGCAGATTACTGGGCACTGGGGGTTAAAGGAAGCCAAATGGAAATTGAGGAGGTTTGAATGGGAATGGCCCCCTCAGGCTCATCTGTATAAATACTAGGTCCCTCCATCCCCCAGTTGGTGAAACTGTGTGAAAGGAAAAGAATTAGGAGGAGTGGCCTTGTAAGAGGAGGTTGAGGGGGCGGGGCTTTGAGATTTCGAAAGCTCCTGCCCTTCCCAGTTAGCTCTCTACCTTGTGCTTGGTGATCAAGGTAGAATGAGACCTCACCATGCCAGCGGCTACATTCCCTACCATGATGGACTCTCACCGAGCCTCTAAACCAGTGTTTCTCAACCTTCCTAATGCTCAGACCTTTTCATACAGTTCCTCATGTTGTGGTGACCCCCAACTATAAAATGACTTTTGTTGCTACTTCATAACTGTAATTTTGGCTACTGGTACGAACCATGATATAAATATCTGTGTTTTCCAATGCTCCTAAGTGATGCCCATGAGAGGGTCACTCAACCCCCAACTTTCAAGAGCCAAAGGTAATAAAACCTCCCACCATTTTCTTATACTCTTCCTTTCTCTTCCATCCCCCAGGAGTGGGAATGGGGACACAGAGATGTATCCTGTCCCATATGAACTTTGAGTTTGTTCTTCCGGGTGTCCTTGTCCCTTATATAAAACTTCTGTGGCTTTCACCTTTTCAAACCCTCACCCAACAATGGAGGATTTGTGTAGGATTCCAATGGTGATTTCTGTGCCCCTACCCCAATCCGGCTGCAATCTGTATTCTGAAAACTTTCCATCTTAATGTTGTATAAACATTGCTCCTCAATTAGTCCCCAACTGGTCAATGAAGAAGATGATTAACCAGTGACTGAGCAGAGGAGTAAAAAGGCCTAGACTGCTGTTTTTAAAACAAAATCTCAAACATTTGATTTGTCAAATGAAGACAGATGCTGTGGTGGGAGCCTGCTAGCTCAGAGAGGCAGAGGAAGCTCGCAGCTGACCTCCCAGAAGGACAAAGCTCTTTCTCCTTCTCCATGATGTCTTAAATACCTTCAACTCAAAGACTCTCCTATTTATTCCCTCGGTTTTCTTGGGTTTGATCCCTGTCAACTGTTTGCTTGCTCTGCCTCTTGACCTATTATTGAGTTTATTTAGCTCTAGTTGACAGAAAGCTCTCGGCTTAAAAGTGTGTGCCAGGGCTGAGCCACACCTCAACAATTTCGGGGGTTCACAATAGGATCAAATATTCTGCAACATATGCCAGGCATAAAATGGCCACCATGTCAAGGCCATTTCAGAACCTGAGAATAGACAAACAAGACTGAGTTTCATGTGGTTAGAAAGAGCTAAAGACCGTTGGCATGGAAGCTAGATCTATGTATGCAATTAAGGACTCATTCCATGGCTCATGCACTAAACCCTGGGAAATGGGAAGGAATAAAACAGAAGTTCCCTCTCTTATGGAGTTTAAGTTCTAGTTGGATATGGATGCTAGGAACTAAATAGCGGTGTCTTGTTGGGATATGTTTCACAGCTCATTTGGTAGAGTGCTTGCCTAGCATGCACAGAGCCCTGAGTTCAATAACGAGTGCTACATTAACCCTATAATCCCAGCATTCAAGGATAGAGGCAAGAGGATAAAAAGTTCGAGGTCATCTTTGGTTACATAGTAAAATATAAGAGATCATGTTTTTTGTTTTTTGTTTTTGTTTGTTTGTTTGTTTTTTAAGAACCCACTGAGATTCATATATTAAAAGCTGGGCACGGTGACACATGCCTATACCTCCAGCACCCAGGTGGCTGAGTCAGGAGAATTATGAATTCGGAGCTACACAGTAGAACCCTGTTTCAAAAAAACAAACAAAAATTCATTTGTTGACACACTGATTCACAGAGTATCAGTATTTGGAAATGACTTTCCCAAGGAGCTAATTAGGTTAGTCTTAAAGGTGGGACCTGATCCAGTAGAATTATCAGAAAAGATACTAAGTGCCCACCCTTTGTAGACCAAGGTGGGAATATAAAAAGTGAGAAAGAAGAGAGCCCTCACTAAAACCCACACGGTATCTCATAATTGTCTGGAATTCCAGGTCCAGGGCATCCTGGTCTACATGGAGAGTTTCAGGACAGCCACAGCTACATAGAGAGACCCTGTCTCAGAAAAAGAAAGAAAGAAATTAATAGAGGAAAAAGAGAGGAAACTATCCAAAAGTGGGAGGGGTGTCCAAGGGAGGGAAAGCCATTAAACTACTTTTGTCAAGAGATTTTATAGAGTAATGGCAGAAACGGTACTTAGCTGAAGTAATCTCTGTTAAGACTGGTTAATTCCAGTGATATCATAAGTCATGCTCGCACTATGCGTGTCCCCATGGCCCACCCAGGGAGATGGCTGTGTGTTGCTCATGCCTACCCAGTTAGGGGTGCTTGAAACCCTCTCTGATCATCTCCAACTCAAGCTCTGACTGATTTGCTTTCTGTCAATCTCACATCCGGCCAGTGCTACTTCCCTCTGAACTTGAAGTTGACTCAATTGTGGACCAAGTTGTCTTTGTTCTTACATTTATAGGTTCCGCTTGTAGTTTTACCATGGCAGACAGCTAACTCTATCCCATCTTCCAGGATGTGGCTGTAGTCTTTCTTGGTTATTTGGTGCCTTTTGGGTGGAAGCTTCTTACTAGATCTTTCCTTACACTTGAGTTGGTTACATTTAGCTGTATTCAAAGCAAGACTATATAAAAGGACAATAGGGCCTTGCACATGTCCTTCAAAGGTTTCTGAGTGGGGGTAAAGTGGAGGAGGGGTAAAGACTGGCTCAGATCCTTGTCCATCTTATCTGTTTAGCTTGATTATCTTGCGAGTAGACAAGCCCTCTTACACAACTTTATTAGTGTTCTAAACTCTGCAGTAATAACTCTAATCTTTCTTTTAATTCTGGCATCTATTTATCTATTTTTAAATGATTTATTTATTTATGTGTATGAGTGATCTATTTGCAGGTATGCCTGTATGACAGAAGAGGGCATGTGGTTGCTGGGACTCGAACTCAGGACCTCCGGAAAAGCAGCCAGTTCTCTTAACCACTGAGCCATCTCTCCCACCTGCCAGCGCCTATTCTTAACGTTAACATATGTGAGCCATCTGCAGTTTTCTCCATGAGTTTTCCCCTCTCTATGAACTAAAAGCTAGCACCTGCATGAGTGGGGAAATAAACTGGTCAAGCAACTGTGATAAACGACAAAGCTCGGTGAGATCAGGAGTCTCCCTTAGTCAGCCCCCAAAGCTGTGCCTACAGGTACAGACTATAGCTGTGCCTATAAGTACTCCACCCTTTAATGGAAGATTGACTGAGTGAGAAGAATGGGTTTAGGGACAGGTGTTGCTATCAAGAAGACATAGGAAACAATACTACTGTGCCTATAGGTACACCCTTTAATGGAAGATTGACTGAGCGAGAAGAATGGGTTTAGGGACAGGTATTGCTATGGAGAAGACATAGGAAACAATACTACACAGCACATGCGCCAAAGAAGAACAAGGCTTTTCTAGCTGACTTTGGAGATTAGAGCGCCTGCTCCCGGTGTCAAAACACGTGATATCTGTTTTTCTGGACAGCACCCAGCAGCCTAGAGAGAAAATGTATTTATCTAAGATTGAAATGGGAAGTACAAGGCATCCCAGAGAAAACCCAAGATTGAGAAATTTGAACTGAGAGAGCCAGGCTGAGTAGTGTGCCCTCCCAGTGACGGAAGGAAGTGAAGGAAGGAAGTGAAGAAGGGAAGGAGACGGGATTAAGAGAAGTGGGGCTCCCACATGGCACTCTGTGGCCAGAGAGCTGATGTAGGATGGCTTTTTTTCTGCTGAAGGGTGAAAATGTGGTCATAGGATTTTTTTTTTTTTTTTTTGAGCCAAGATCTGTTTCCTTCTAGCTTCTTCTTTTTCTTTCTGTCATCTGGAGATAACATACCCTAGGTCTTTTTCTCAACCCCCAGAAGAAGAGAGTTTTACCCTGAAAACAAATTCACTTTTTGTTCTTTCTGATCCATTCTGTTCCTCCCAACCTATACCTTCCAGTCATTTCTAATGCTCACTCCCCCAGATCTTTTAAAGATATTTAAAGCCATTTACAATCGTATTACATAAAGAACATTTGAGCCCCAATTTAAATCATTGTGGCAAAACCTTTTGAGGCTATGTTGTATAATTAGGCAGCCCTCAAACAGGAAATTCTGCTTCTACATCCTGGGTGTTAGGCATATGTCACCACTCCCAGCAAGACATTTCTTAAGTTGCTAGTCTTCTTTTTCCTCCTCTCCTCCTTCTCCTTTCTTGTTTGTTTGTTTGATGTGTTCAAGACAGGGTCTTTTCTGCGCAGCCCTGGCTGTCCTCAAGCTCACTCTATGAACAGGCTGACCTCAAACTCAGAGATCCTGAGTGCTGGGATTAAAGGGGTGAACCCCTACATTCAGACTGGCTTAACTTCTTCAAACCAATATAATATCCCACATCAAAGGAATACATTTTTTTTCCTATGATTATTTGAATAGATTCAAAAGAAACTTTTGGCAAAAATCCAACTCCTTTCATGAAACGCATTCAACAAAAGAAAAATCTAGAAAGTTTCCTCTTGTGGTCATGAAGTGTACAGAAAAATGTGAGCTGAAACCACATTTGAGGATGAAAGACTAGATATCTTTTCTCTTAAGATCAGCAACAACACAAGGATGGATGTTTTCAAAGGCTCTAGTCAACAGTTTACTAAAGGTTCTGGTCATGATAATTCATCATGGAAAGTATGACTTTATTTCAAAATACAAAGCAGGCTGGGAAGGCTGCTCTGTAGGCTTGGAGTTTTCAAAACATACTTTAATTAGGGTTCTTTAATGTTTCTAATTCCCTTCTAGCTCCCCTACCAGAGGTAGGGCAGAAAGATGGTTAATGGGACAAGGAGGATGTGGCCCTGTCTAGACGTAGTTCTTTAGGGGGTGATTCCAAGCTTCGTTGTCAGGATATCAGCAGTCCGGTTCAAAATATCAAACATGAGTCAGCAGTGGCAGTCTAGTCTAATCAGCAAACACCAAACACGAACCAGTATCAGCAGTTGGATCCAGAAATAAATGAGAGATTTCACCGAATTGTGTCTGAAGACAGCTACACATGTCATCATGTACATTAAATAAATAAATCTTTTTTTAAAAGTAAAATCTAAGCCGGGCGTGGTGGCGCACGCCTGTAATCCCAGCACTTGGGACGCAGAGGCAGGCGGATTTCTGAGTTCAAGGCCAGCCTGGTCTACAGAGTGAGTTCCAGGACAGCCAGGACTACACAGAGAAACTCTGTCTCGAAAAACCAAAACCAAAAAAAAAAAAAAAAAAAAGTAAAATCTAAAAGAATAAGAAGAAAGAAAGAAAGAAAGAAAGAAAGAAAGAAAGAAAGAAAGAAAGAAAGAAAGGCTGAGCAAGCCACAAAGAGCAAGCTGTAAGCAGTACTCCCCTATGGTTTCTACATCAGTTCCTGCCTTCAAGTTCCTGTCCTGACTTCCTTCAGTGATGATCAATGATGTGAAAGCATAAGCCAAGTAAACCTTTTCCTCCCCCAAGTTGCTTTTGGTCATGGTATAAAAAAATAAAGGCTTTGCCAACTCTAAGTTTGGCCCTCATGGTGAATGCCTTTGCCAGTTCCTCATGGTCCCAAGTCTTTGTTATGGCTGTGCCCACGTCAACAAAACACATTCACCCAGGACCCACTCAGGGGTTTCCTCCAATTCCTCTAAGCAGATCCAGGTCTAGATAAATAAATGTATAGACAAATGGACAGAAATACAAACAACAGGCCACACTGACAGTCGGTACTCAGCCAAGCAGAAACCCATTGACAGACACACGCCTCTCGGTTCCTTTTCAACACACATCAGATAGGCAAATGACAGATCAGTGGCCACCATCACTACCAATGTTAGTGTCTTGCTTTTTTGTTGTTGTTGTTGTTTTTGTTTGTTTGTTTTTCGAGACAGGGTTTCTCTGTAGCCCTGGCTGTCCTGGAACTCACTCTGTAGACCAGGCTGGCCTTGAACTCAGAAATCCACCTGCCTCTGCTTCCCGAGTGCTGGGATTACAGGCGTGCGCCACCACTGCCCGGCTCTTCTTCTTCTTCTTCTTCTTCTTCTTCTTCTTCTTCTTCTTCTTCTTCTTCTTCTTTTTAAAGACAGGATTTCTCTATATTGTCTTGGCTCTACCAGAACTCGATCTGTAGACCAGGCTGGCCTCATACTCACAGATATGTATGTGCGAAGTATCCTCCAGGGTCTTAAGATGGTATTGGATTTTCTAGAACTGGAATTATAGATAACTATTAGCCACCTTGTAGACTGTGAGAACTAAACCAGATCCTCTGGAAGAGCAGCCAGTGCTCTTCACAATGTCTTAGTTAGGGTTTTTCTGCTGTGAACAGACACCATGACCAAGGCAACTCTTATAAGGACAGGTTTAGAGATTCAGTCTATTATCGTCAAGTGGGATACATGGCAGCATCCAGGCAGGCAGGGTACAGGAAGAGTGGAGAGTTCTACATCTTCATCTGAAGGTTGCTAGCAGAATACTGGCTTCCAGGCAGCTAGGATGAGGGTCTTAAAGTCCACACCCACAGTGACACATCTATTCCAACAGGGCCACACCTTCTAACAGTACCACTCCCTGGGCCAAGCATGTACAGTCACAGCCTCTCTCTGGCTTTAATGTAACACTCTTACTTGAGTCTAGAGTGTTGTGTTGAGATAACCCACTCCTATACATATTATGTATCAGCTGGCTATGAAGGTATGCTCCTGTTTTCTCAATTGTTAATTGCTGTGCTGGGCAGCACCTGTGGAGCAGGGGGTGTAAATGTTTGTTCCTTCCTCATCTACACAAAAAGAAAGACGAACTGCTATGGAGAAATCTCCTGTGCTAATAGCTTTTATTGTATGAAAAGGAAGTGTGACATTTGAACAAAAAAGTGCTGGCAGAGGAGAAGTGAGGAGAGAGAGGCAGGGAAGGGTAAATGCAGAAGGAGGGTAGAACAGAGAGAAAGAGCCCGTGGACAAGCTTGTGGGCAGGAACGTTGGGTGGAGTTAGGTAGACTAGCTGAGGGACTGCCCCAGCAAACAGGCCAGCAGCTTTCTTTTGTCTCCTTGTCTTTATTATTAAACAGCAAACGGGAGCCCTGAAAGCCCCCATGGCGGTGTTGCATAAGTTCTCAGGCTTGGTTTTCCAATCTTGCTTTTGTTTTGTTGTCTGTTTTTCAAGACAGTGTTTCTCTTTGAAGCCCTGGCTGTCCTGAAACTCTCTTTGTAGATCAGGCTGGCCTTAAACTCAGGTAGCAGCCTGTCACTTTTTTTTTTTTTTAAAGATTTATTTATTTATTATATGTAAGTACACTGTTGCTGTGTTCAGACACACCAGAAGAGGGCATCAGATCTCATTACAGATGGTTGTGAGCCACTGTGTGGTTGCTGGGATTTGAACTCATGACCTTCGGAAGAGCAGTCAGTGCTCTTACCCGCTGAGCCATCTCTCCAGCCCGCAGCCTGTCACTTTTATGGGCAAATTACTTACCAGTCTGTGCCTCGTGGGTTCCACCAGATGTTGTTTATGTGCTTAAAAGGTGCAGAGTCATCTGCCTCTCTATTCGCCCACAGAATGGAGTCAAATGCTGTTTGAACAGCCTGAAAATCCACTGGTTTACGCAACAGAGAGTAACAGGGACAGCCTGATGTCAACATGAGTTGAGCTAATGAAAGACCTATGTTAGAAAACTCAGACGTCCTGGTTTCAGGCCCTATTGTTTAAACAATAATAATCAAGACAATGTGATAACAGTGTAAGGTAGTGGTAGATATTGATACAAAAGAAGTGAGAGCTCAGCGGGGTGGTGGTGGCGCACGCCTTTAATCCCAGCACTTGGGAGGCAGAGGCAGGCGAATTTCTGAGTTCGAGGCCAGCCTGGTCTACAGAGTGAGTTCCAGGACAGCCAGGGCTATACAGAGAAACCCTGCCTCAAAAAAAACAAAACAAAACAAAACAAAAAAAAAAAAAAAAAAGGAAGTGAGAGCTCAGAAATGAATCAGTGCATCTACATACAATGATTCTGAAGTGGTGTTGATAACATTAAATGAGGAAGCACTATAGTCCTAGTTAGATCATCTTCTTGTAGATGGGTGAGGTTGGGTGCAGACCACATCTTAAAATCAATTCAGCTGGCATGGAGGACATGCTCAGTAAGCGGAGGTCGAAGGATTAAACATGAGTTCTAGGCTAGCCTGAGCTACAGTCATAGTAAGACTTGTCTCAAAAAAAGAAAAAGCAGTCTAGGGATATAGTTTAGTTGCTAGAAATCTTGTCTAACATACAGAACACAGATTTGATTTCCACTACCATATAAACTGAGCACACAAATATCCGCAATCTTTGTACTAGAGGAATAAAGGAAGACGGATTAGAAATCCAAGGTCAGATTTAGCTATGTAATGTGTTCAAGGCTAGTTTAGGCCACATGAGAATCGATAAGTAAGTGAGTAAAGTGTTTTTTTTTTAAAGATTTATTTATTTTATATGAGTACACTGTTCTGTCTTTAAACACACCAGAAGAGGGCATCAGATCCATTACAGATGATTGAGAGCCATGTGGTTGCTGGGAATCGAAGTCAGGACCTCTGGAAGAGCAATCAGTGATCTAAATCGTTGATGTCTCTCCAGCCTCCATAAAGTGTTTTATAACAAAAATTTGTATCAGAATGTTCATATTTGTGGTGCATAAAAGAAAAAAGACACCAGGCAGTGGTGGCACACATCTGTAAATCCCAGCACTCTGGGAGGCAGAGGCAGGTAGATTTCTGAGTTTGAGGCCACCCTGGTCTACAGAGTGAGTTCCAGGACAGCCAGGGCTATACAGAGAAACCCTGTTTCAAAAAACCAAATCCAGAAAGAAAGAAAGAAAGAAAGAAAGAAAGAAAGAAAGAAAGAAAGAAAGAAAGGAAGGAAGGAAGGAAGGAAGGAAGGAAGGAAGGAAGGAAGGAAGCAAGGAAGGAAGCAAGGAAGCAAGGAAGCAAGAAAGCAAGAAAGCAAGAAAGCAAGAAAGCAAGAAAGCAAGAAAGAAAGAAAGAAAGAAAGAAAGAAAGAAGAAAGAAGACTCAGTGTTATTTCCCCAAGAGTGGGCAGTTTTGATCTCTTCTGTTCTCAGTTAACAATAGTCTAATCTAAAAGAAGTCTAATCTGGAAGAGAAAGGTCTAGTCTAAATAATGTCGAATATAAAACAGAGGCATCCTGTCTGTATGTTGAGCACAGGAAGCAGAAGGAATGAGAAAATTTTATCTTAATCAACCTTAAAGGCATCTCATGATGGAGAAAATCATTCGTCTGGACCATCTGTCTCAGAACAGGCCACAAAGCCACACCAGATATCACTTTATACCCACATGTTGTTTCCAACATTTTGGGGTCCCGGGGGACATCTCTTTCAATGCCTGGCTGTCACCGCATCTCATACATGCATATTGTTCTGAGTCAGAGACATGAATGGTTCACCAAGGAAGAGCGCAGAATATGGTACAATGAAAACTGTGCATTCATCTGCGCTTGGAGGAGTTGATGACATTGGAAGTCCAAAATATACTAAGATTGGTGGCATCATTTTTCCTCGAGGTCATATAATTCCAAACAGGCTAAATGCACAGTATATAAGCAGAATAAGTGCTTAGTTATGAGTGATCTCAAAGCACGTTACTAATTTGTAGGTTGGGCAAAAGTTTGATTTGTAAAAGCAAACTTTAAGAAGTATTTTTCAAGCCGGGCGGTGGTGGCGCACACCTGTAATCCCAGCACTTGGGAGGCAGAGGCAGGAGGATTTCTGAGTTCGAGGCCAGCCTGGTCTACAGAGTGAGTTCCAGGACAGCCAGGTCTACACAGAGAAACCCTGTCTCGAAAAACCAAAAAAAAAAAAAAAAAAAAAAAAAAGAAGTATTTTTCAGGAAAAAATATTCCCACACATTTTAGCATTATTCTCAGTGGCAAAAGCTTAAAAGCCATTCAATCAATAGATGAATGTGTTGTGGATCTGGTCTAATGCTGCTTGTGTTATGTTATGAACCCACATGTCTGCAGGTAAGCTGCTGAGGGACCCCAGCTGGTTCTGATTGGTAAATGAAGCGGCCAGTGACTGGGCAGAGAGACAGAGGCAGGACTTTAGGATTCCCAGGCAAGGGACTAAGGAAGGAGCAGGAAGGGACACTGGGGAAGAGAGGAGACCTCGCACCTGAGAGGTGCAGAGAGCAGAGACAATAGACGTCATCATGTAGGTGTCAGGGAATGCAGCTGAGGGGCAGCAAAGATGGAATAGAGATTTTAGTAAGTAATAAATACTTCAGGAATATCGGAGGGAGTATGTTAGCCATGTGGACGTTAGGAAGTGGCCCAACCATTGAGCTATTAAAGACATATTAAAATATAAAGTCTCTCTCTCTCTCTCTCTCTCTCTCTGTGTGTGTGTGTGTGTGTGTGTGTGTGTGTGTGTGTGTGTGATTAGGGAACCCAGAACCCAGAACATTGGGGCAGATAGCAAGGAGTGCTATGTACAGGGTCAAATTACGAAGCAAGAACTGGCATCAGCTACATGAATGCACACGCAAAATGCAGCGTATTAACACTACAGAATATTATCCAACAATTATCCAGAGAAATGGAGTTTTTATACATGTTGCAATAAAGGTGAATCTTAAAAATAAATATTCTAAATGAAATAAGACACACATCCAAAAGAACAAACATAATGTGGCTTGGTTTATATTTAACATTTAAAAGATAAAAATTAAATTAGATAGTAAATTGTCTAAAGGTTACCAGAGTCTAGAAGCAGGGTAAATGGGAAAGTTATTATTTGATGAAAGCAGTGTTTTGGTTTGGAGTGGGAGAAAATATTCTTAATAATGCGGATGGCTCCGTAAGATTGTGGAGTTAAATAACGTCACCACATTACACTGTGCCGGGGTTTTCACTTCATTGTAGACATTAATTCAACATTAATGGAACATGATCAACATGGCAAATAATAAACAATTAAAAGAGCTGGGTGTGGTGGCACGTGCCTTTAGTCCCAGCACTTGAGAAGCATGGGGGGGGGGAGGGTAGATCTCTGTGCATCTGAGGCCAGCCTGCTCTACAGAGTGAGTTCCAGGACAGTCAGGGCTAGGTTGAAACACGTGCCTGTAATCCCATCACTTGGGAAAGAAAACAGGAGGATCCAGGAAGGTAAAGCAATTTCAAGTTCATCTAAAGCTACACAGTGAGTTCTAGGTGGTCTGGGCGCTGTGATGCTTTGTCTCAAAGCACAGCAGCAGCAGCAAGAGAATCCAGCAGAGCTGAGACACAGCTCAGGTGGGGGAGTGCTTGTCTAGGAGGCAGAAAGTCCTGGATTTGGTCCTTAGCACTGTATAAACCGGACCTGGTGTCATCTGCTTGTAACTCACAGGACACAAGTGGTAGACAGAGAAGAATTGGGGGCTTGGTTTATAATCTGAGCACAGGAGGGGCTGGAGAGACCAGTGGTTGGGAGCACTCGTTGCTCTTGAAGAGGACTTGGGTTCGATTCCCAGCACCCATATATAGTAGTTCACAACCATCGGAAACTCCAGTTCCAGGGGATCTATTAGGACCTCTGAAAGCACCAAACCCTCAATAGGGTACATATGTGTACATGTAGACAAAACATTCACACATAAAACAAATAAATCTGATTTTAAAATTAGGCACAGGAAGAAACTGTCAACGATAACTCGCTATAGAATAGAGTAATTCTGACGAGCCCAATCACTATGCCATCACATCGCGGCTCTGACGACTGAAAGACTCAGGGGTAGTGGTTTGTGGTGCCAATACCCTGAACAAAGGAATGAGTCGCATACCAGTGGGGACTACACTCTCAACAGCATGAAGTTGCATCATACTACCCAGAACAAGGTGCAATTGAGACCTTATGAATGACTGCTGAAATTTTCCATTAGCCATTTCCTGACCAAAACTGAGCTTAGGTAACTGAAGCCACGAATAAGGGAAGACTGATGCGTTTGATCTATGAAGAGAAAGAATAAAAGGAAGGGGAATGAGGAACTGTAATTCCTGGGTCGGTTGCCACAGCCTTCACCCTGGCGTGGAGGAGCAGCAACGGTCTGTGTAAACAGTGACTAGAATAAAATCAGAAGTGGAATTTAGAAGTGACGAAACCCAAGTCACGATGAGTTGGGTTACCTCGTGTGTAGGAAAATTTAAACTTGGAGGGAGAGGATAGCTCAGCTAACGGAGTGCCCATCTTGCAACACGAGGTTCTGAGTTTGATTCCTAACACCCACGTCAAAAGCCAGGCACCATGGCATGCAATCCCAGTGCTGTAGCGGCAGAGACAGGCAGAAACCTGGGGCTCGATAGCCAACAAGAAAAGGCCAATTGGTGAGCCCCAAGCAAGTGAAAGAACCTGTCTCAAAGGAGATGGACACATTCCTGACCCAAGGAACAGTGGATAAACAAAATAAAGGCTAAGTATACAATTGCATGGTTGTTGTTTGCAATGGCTAAAATGGTAGGAAAAGATGAGTCAGACTATCTGTCATCCGGTGGCTTGAGCTGCAGCCTTAGTGCGCGAGGTTTTACTGAAGGAACGGTGAAGCCTCGGGCGCACAGTTACTTAGGTGCTGGCTGGCCTTGGAGCCCTTTCCAAAAGGAAGCAGCATATCGAGGCAACAGCAAAGGTGGTCTGCCTGAGTCTTAAGAGAATAGGAAAAGGATGGAAGACGAGAAGAGTCAAGAATTCATCTCTGAGCAGTTAATAAAATGGAACAGACAGCCAGATAATGGCGGCACACACCTTTCACCCCAGTACTCCAGAGGCAAGAGGCAGGCAGATCTCTGAGTTCAAGGACAGCCTGGTCTACAGAGTGAGTTCCAGGGTAACTGGGGCTACACAGAGAAACCCTGTCTTAAAATTAAATAAAATGGAATTGTCAGAAGCAGCAGGAAGACGCAGCCCAGGTCTGTTGTCGGGAGCTGGGGGCCCTCCTTCAGGGCCTCCACTCCGATCGAGTCAGATCTTTGACCATATTGCCGAAGAGAGTTTTAGGATGAATCAGGGTAAAACAAAGTTAGCAAATTTATTACATAGAGGGGGTGGACTTAGGAAACATATGATCACCTGCCCGAAGCATGAGTGTGGGCTTCCCAAGAGGAACGGTCCTCCTTAGATATTTTTACAGTGGCTATATAGATGATTTTATACTGATTAAATTATGTAATTTATGACAAGGTTTAAATATGAAGTAAAGTACAAGGTGGTTTCTCTCTGTTTCATTCTCTCTCTCTCTCTCTCTCTCTCTCTCTCTCTCTCTCTCTCTCTCTCTCCCCCTCCCCCAGGTCTTATAGACCTATGTGCTACATCTCAATGCCCCAAAATGAGAGTCTGGGCTCAGCTCAGGTTGGACTGACCCAGTAAACTCTCAGCATTCCTCAGAAACCTTGTAGAGCGGGTTTGTGTTTGCCAAGAAAAGCCTTCATTTCTTCTCTGGTCCTACAGCTTCCCTGCCCCCCTCCGGAAAGGGCATCTGGTTCTCGGTTAACTCAAGCAAGCCTCCAACAGAACCCCTGGCTAGTTCCCAGGCTGTTCCAGCAAAATCGCCCTCCTCCTGCCTCAACTCAACATCACCTTTATAGCTGACAGGACTCTCCCACCACTTCAGCTATCCCCTCTGTGCCCTAGAGATAGTCCTGGCAATCCACAACCTGCTCCTTCTTCACCTTTCCTCCCTGCTCCGCCCAGTCCCCTGAAAGGTGGCCATTGTCGGAGTCCAGCCTTAACACAGGATCAGAGTTTTCAACTGGAAGTAGGGATATCTAGTAGGTGCATAATAAACACAGACTATTTTTCAGGTACAAACTGACAAGTAATTTTTTTAAAAGATCTATTTATTTATTATATGTAAGTATACTGTAGCTGTCTTCAGACACTCCAGGAGGAGTCAGATCTTGTTATGGATGGTTGTGAGCCACCATGTGGTTGCTGGGATTTGAACTCAGGACCTTTGGACGAACAGTCAGTGCTCTTAATCGCAGAGCCATCTCTCCAGCCCGACAAGTAATTTTTTAAAAGATTCTATTTATTTGATATGCATGATGAGTACACTGTAGCTGTCTTCAGACACTCCAGAAGAGGGCATCAGATCCCATTACAGATGGTTGTGAGCCACCATGTGGTTGCTGGAATTTGAACTCAGGACCTCTGGAAGAGCAGTCAGTGCTCTTAACTGCTGAGCCATCTCTCCAGCTTTTTTAAGGCTTAAAGTTCTCTCTCTCTCTCTCTCTCTCTCTCTCTCTCTCTCTCTCTCTCCTCTTTTTCTCCTCTTGCTCACTCACAGCTCGAGGCTGCATACACTGTATATTCTCTTGTGCACTCTGTTTTTCCCCTGTGTTCTTCTTTTTTCGAACTCTCACACTCCCACACACCTCTGTGCATTCCCCTTTCACTCACTGGCACACTCTTTACACACATCTCACACATACATGTACTCTCTTTCTACTCACACATATATTTTCTATTCACACCTCACATTTTCTCTTCATTCGCTCTTTACATTTTCCCTTCACTCACTTTTTATATGTTCTCATGGTCTCCACATGTTCTCTCACCCTCTCTCTCTAGCCTTTCTCTTGCCCCAGTCTTTTATTGATACTCTAAAGGCAGCTAGACAAAAAAAAAAAACAAAAAACAAAAAACAAAAAAAACATTGTGTAATCATTGTCAAGTCAAATTCAAAAGCATAACCACATCCCACAAAGAATCAAGAGTTACAATCGTTCCCCAAAGTTTCAAGCTTTCCCTATTCCAAGGCCTTTGGACAAAATAATAATAATCATAAACTTATCATTGTTTAAACTTTAACTTTTGAGTTATACTTCAGAGCTCTGAGGTCAGCTACTTGTGTTTTCTTGTGAAGCTCTAACGGTAAATGACATGGGCAAAGCTTCCAGGAAGTGGCCAGAAAGAATCAGGTTAACCCTTAACTCAGTATAGTTCTGCTATCCGCTTCTACAGATTGCACACAATGACTCTCCTAAGAGTCCCAGTGTTCTGACTTAGTTTTACAAGTATAAAATTTTACATATTCTGTATTTGCTTATCCAGGAACCACTCTCAGATATTGTGCAAAACTTATTTCATAACTTTAATAATTTTTTTCTTTCCTGGCTGTCTCAATGTTGGCTCTATTTCTTTCTTTCTTTCTTTCTTTCTTTTTTTTTTTTTTTTTTTTTTTTTGGTTTTTCTAGACAGGGTTTTTCTGTGTAACCCTGGCTGTCCTGGAACTCACTCTGTAGACCAGGCTGGCCTCAAACTCAGAAATCCACCTGCCTCTGCCTCTCAAGTGCTGGGATTACAAGCGTGTGCCACCACGCCCGGCTTCTATCTCATTTTTTTAATAATTTCTTCAAACTTTCTTTGCAAGTCAGGCACTAATCTGGAACCGCCATTGCACAGTTATTGCATTGTCTCCGAGATGAGAGCACACAGCATGTGCTTGGTCCATTAGGACTGCGCTGTGCTGTGCCCCACGCCTCAATTTTTAATTGTTCAAGAATGATTACATCAAGAAACATCTGGTTCCACCGAATTCACCAGAGCAAAAGGAGAAAGAAATAGGAAATTCAGATATAATAGAATAATTATGCACACCAAGGCCAACTGAAAAGCAGTCACGCCAAATGAAATCTATACAGCCACTGTCCAGGGCTAAGGTTAGGAGAAATGGGAACAAATGTTTTTTACAAAGGGCTGCTATGGGCTACTGAGATGTCTCCATCCTGGCCTACTGTTCCAGCTCGCTCACCTTCCTCCCACCTCGGCTTAACATCACCCCTAGAGCTGGCAGGTCTCTCCCACCACTTCTGCCATCGCCTCTGTGCCCTAGAGACAGCCCTGGTAGCCCACCTTCCCTCTCTGCTCCTCCCAGCTCCCTGAGAGGTAGCCATGACAGACTCCCCAGATACCTCTAGCTATTCTCTCTTTCCTATCTGCAATAAAACCTTTCCCTAATCATGGGGTGGCAGTTTTTGTGCTTTCTTTACTACCAGCCCCGATTACACTGGCATTACAAACACATAGCACTGCCACACCAGGCAAAATCAAACTCTCGAATGCAAAGGTATTTGTAGTGCTGGATGTCAAATCCAGGACTTTGTGCATGCTAGGGAAACACTCTAGGACTGAGTGACAGCAACAGCCCTTATTTGTCTATGTTGAAGGTTTTCCTTTCATAAATTAAATTGTAAGATGTTCTATGAGATGCACTGTTGAGACTTAGAAGAACTCTAATAGGTAAACATACTGGCTCTAAGTAAGCTTGCTAATTTTTTTTTTAACATTGTTTGAGATGGTGTAACCATCCTGGCCCAATCAAAATGTTCTAAAGAGACATTTGTGGCCCTCCCTTTGGCTTTCAGTTGAATGAAATAATGGTCCCTGAACAAGCAGGACTCTCGGGAGAAGTCTCCTACTGGGAGTCTCCTACCACTCCAGACAGTGGTCAGCGATAGAACCAACTGCACCTCGGGCAAGACTGGTTAGTTTTGCCTAATTAATCCAATCCCCATGTCAGAATACTGAGATGGACTTGGGTGGTGGTCACCAGGACTTTTATTTGTTCCTCTCCACAGTGTGGCTTCATTAAATACACTTTTTTTAAAAAAAAAATCTGCTTTTCCCTATTATATGATTAACTGGCCTGTTGAGAATGGGTAACCATGCCCAGCTTGTTGGCACTGCCCTAATGACTCAGGTAACAGTAGCTTTAGGAAAACATGCTCAGCCTCTGTTGGTAACTTTGGCTTTGTCAGTTATGTTACATAATAAATATTTGTTTTTGGTTCTCATCCAACAGAAAATAAAAGCTAAGGTCCCAGGGTGAGCTTCTTTTCATTCCCACACCTGCCCCTTTCATGTTCCCCATCTTTCCACCTGCCTCAGAGTGAAGAGAAGAGATAGGATACGGAGCCATGTTCCTAGAGGATAGGTGGACCAATAGGAGCCACTTACTCTCCTCTCTCAATGAGATTTATTCACCTCTGTTTGCAGAAACTCAAGAAACCTGACCTCAATCACCTGGGGAAAGCCCCACAACCAAACCAACACGAAGACTGATAACAAAGGGCCAGAGTTCTTCCCTTCAATCCTTTCTCTACACCCATTGCCAACCCACAGGAGGTACAGGGATGAGGAAAGTACTTAGGGAGTGGAGAAAAGACATTTTGGGGAATTTCCTGATATTGGAGCCATATGCATGACAGAATCCTGTGGTGAAGCTCTAATGGAGACCACAGTCAGACCAGGGCCATGCACAAAGGCAAGCAGCTGAGGTCAAGGAATGGACATGGACTGTTTAAGTGGGCTGTTGTATATGAAAACGTTTTTTCCTTTATCTGGGAAGTTTATGGGAATAAATATTATGTTTGACTAGGGAGCACTTTCCTTACCTAGCATATATAAAACTAAAGTGTGTTGATGTCCTAATGGAGGCTAAAGTTGCAAAGGTTGACAAAAGATTGAATGGAAACTTGTTATTGCCAGGTATGGTGATTCATGCCTTTGATCCTAGCACTAGGGAGGCAGAGGCAATCAGATCTTTATGAGTTTGAATCCAGCCAGGTCTACATTGAAAGACTCAGGACAACTGGAACTACAGATAGACAGGGAGACCTGTAGGCTTAGATTTTTCAAAACATACTTTAATAAGAATTCTCAAATGCCTTGACCCCACTTCTAGCCCACCACTCAAGGGGAGGGGAGAAAAGATGGTAAATAGGACAAGGGAATGTGGACCTGTTTAGAAGGAGTTCTTTAAGGATGACTCCAATCCCTGTTGTCAGGATACCAGCAATCCAGTTCAGTAGTGTCAGGATACCAACAGCGCAGTTCAAAGAGTGTCACCAAACAAGAATCAGCAGTGGTGACTCAATCCAGCAGAAACAGCCAGGCCTCCACCAAATCAGCAGGAGTCAGCAGCAGCTACCAGAATCAGCCAGAAAACCAGTTCTTTGCTGTGCCTTTCTCAAAGAAGTGAAGATCAGTGAAGCTGTGCAAGACCAAGGAAGGGTTGAAAGCATCCTCCCCCAACCCCCTACCCTCCACCCCTGCCCCTTCACTGTCTGTTGTGTCTTACTTATCCTCTCTCCAAACAT
Source organism: Apodemus agrarius (assembly GCA_964023405.1). NCBI lineage: Eukaryota > Metazoa > Chordata > Mammalia > Rodentia > Muridae > Apodemus > Apodemus agrarius. The sequence continues at coordinate 26,423,895 of OZ030021.1, read as the reverse complement.
CTCATGGGTCTGCTTTAGCAAAACATCACATGAGTCTGTATGACATGACACAAACAAAAATTTCCACTTCAGAGACCCTATCTGAATGTTTCTCTCTCTCTCTCTCTCTCTCTCTCTCTCTCTCTCTCTCTCACACACACACACACACACACACACACACACACATACACACAGAACTACTATATTTTGCTGGATGCAGTGGCACACTTTTTTTTTTTAAGATTTATTCTGTGTTTGTTTGCCTGCATGTAATGTGCACCATATACATGCCTGCTGCTCTGAGGGGTTCCCTGGAACTGGACTTATAACCGATTGTCAGCTGACACATGGGGGTTGGGAACAGAACTAGGGCCCAGTACAAGAGCAGCAAGTGCTTTTCACCACTGAACCATCTTCCCAATCTCCATGGAGCATGCCTTTAATTTTAACACTCTGGAGGCAGAGACAGGCTAATCTGTGGTGAGTCAACCTGGTCCACATAATGAAACCCTGACAGAAAACAACCAGAACCTACCAACATTGTTGTGTTTTGGCTTGAATCTGTGATCTCAGCACTGAGGAGACTGAATGAGGCAGGAAGATTGCAAGTTCAAGACCAGACCAGGCTGGCTACATGGTGTGTCTTAGTTAGGGTTTCTATTGCTATGATGAAACCATGACCAAAAAGCAAGTAGAGGAGGAAAGGTTTATTCCGTGTCTTAGTTAGGATTTTATTGCTGTGAGAGATAACGATGATATCCAAGGCAAGTCTAGAAAGCATTTAACTGGGGCTGGCTTACAATTTCAGAGATTCAATCCATTATCATCATGGCAGGAAGGAAATACACATAAATATTTTCTTATTTATGTGTATTTCTTATTTATAGGAAGAAAGGGTAGAAAGGAAGGGAGGAAGAAGAACTAGGGATGCAGGCCAGTTGACCAGAGGTACAGTTCAGTCAGCAAAGTGCTTTGCAGCTTGTTCAAAACCCTAGTTTGTGGGTTTTTGAGACAGGGTTTCTCTGTGTAGCCCTGGCTGTCCTGGAACTCACTCTGTAGACCAGACTGGCCTCGAACTCAGAAATCCGCCTGCCTCTGCCTCCCAAGTTCTGGGATTACAGGCGTGCGCCACCACTGCCTGGCAATACCCTAGTTTGTATCAGCATCATCTCATCTACCAAGCATGGTGGCCCTCAGCTGCAATCCTAGCACTTGGGAGGTAGAAGTAGGAGGATCAGAAGTTCAAGGTCAAGCTCAGATCTATATGAAGTTGGAGGCTAGAAGAGGCTACAGGAGACTGTCTGGAGAGAGAGAAGAAAGAGGAGAGAGGAGAGGGAGAGAGAGAGAGAGAGAGAGAGAGAGAGAGAGGGAGAGAGGGAGAGAGAGAGAGAGAGAGAGAGAGAGAGAGAGAGAGAGAGAGGCAGAGAAAAAGAACCATTAAAGACAAATGATAGCTGGCATAAGGGGCATGTCAGCATCTTACAGCAGGATCTGGTAGATATTACCCAGTAATAACTAAAAAGAGAAAGAGGTTTAGAGAATGTGGTATACGGCAGTGTGGGAAGGGGGTGCCTAGGCGGGCCCATACCCAGGCATCCCTTCCCCTGAGGGACCAGACACACATAGACATGGTATAGAGTAGAGTTTATTCAGGGCAGAGGATGGGAGTTAATGGGGTAGTAGAGGCAGAGAAAGGCAGAGAGAGGGAGAGAGTAGAGAAGTGGAGACCGACCATGACCACGTGGAAAGAGGTGGGAGGGGAGGAGAGACCAAGAGAGGCAAGAAGAGTAAGAGATAAGAGAGAGAGGAGGGTTCGGGAGGTGGTGGTGCACGCCTGTAATCCCAGCACCTGGGAGGGAGAGGCAAGCGGATTTCTGAGTTCGAGGCCAGCCTGGTCTACAGAGTGAGTTCCAGGACAGCCAGGGCTACACAGGGAAACCCTGTCTCGGGGAAAAAAACAAAAAACAAAAAAAACCTGGGCAGTGGTGGTGCATGCCTGTAATCCCAGCACTTGGGAGGCAGAGGCAGGCAGATTTCTGAGTTCGACGCCAGCCTGGTCTACAGAGTGAGTTCCAGGACAGCCAGGGCTACACAGAGAAATCCTGTCTCGAAAAAAATCCAGACAGAGAGAGAGAGAGAGAGAGAGAGAGATAGAGAGAGAGAGAGAGAGAGGCCTAGCATCCTCTTTTATAAGTCAGGCCTACCTGGCTGTTGCCAGGCAACTGTGGGGCGGAGAATACCTAGCTGTTGCCAGGTAATCGTGGGGTGGAGCTTAGACAGAATCTGGGATTTTGAGCCAGAAAATTTTCATTTGTGGAGAAATTCCTAGTTTGCTCTTAGATATTAAGTGACACTTTCCATAGAACTAAAAGACTTAAGACATGAACTGTGCATATTTTAGAGGTGTTGGGAAACTCTCTAAAATACAGTGAAGTACCTAAAAACATTCTTTGGCAAAATGCACATGGTTTGTATACCACCACGCCAGTGGGAAATTGCAAGGAGATGCTGTATTCACTGTGTTTCTTTTTTCTTTTTGTTCTAAACCTAAAATTGGGACTGAGACATTGTCAGATTCAATCACCACATCCTCTGACCAGCAAAGAGCTGCTGGTTTATAATGGCACTTCCAAGGTGGCCACTCAGGACCTTTTCAGAGGAAGCCACGCTCTGATCTCAGACTGTTGAACCCGTGCTGTTGGTTCCCTCTCTTGGTTCTCACTAAGTCCTGCCTGAGAATGATGCCTACTCATAGGGCCAGACAGTGAGGAAAAGTTGAAAGCTAGCTAGTTAAAGGCCAATCCATCCCAGGCACATGAGGCAGAATGATGTCAAACTAAGGACCAATCTAGCTACATAGTAGGTTCCAGGACTGCCTGGGCTACATAGCAAGATTCTGCTTCAAAATAGATAAACAGCAGGTTGTGGTGGTTTATAGCTTTAACCCCAGTTCTCATGAGGCAGAGGCAGACAGAGCATTATGAGTTCAAGGACAGCATGGCGTAGAAGGAATGCCTCTGTGGAATTCACTGTTTAGATTTGAAAGATTAGCATCTAGAGGGGCTGGAGAGATAGATTAGCAGTTAAAAGCTCTGGCTTCTCTTCTAGAGGAAGAGGTTCGATTCCTAGCACCCACCTAGCAGCTCACAACTCTCTGAAACTCCAGTTCCAGGGGATCCAACACCCTATACAGACACCCATGCAGGCAAAGCACCAATGCGTATGAAATAAAAATAAATAAAATTTAAAGTAGAATATAGAGCCGGGCACTGGTGGCATATGCCTTTAATCCCAGCACTTGGGAGGCAGAGGCAGGCAGATTTCTGAGTTCTAGTCCAACCTGGTCTACAGAGTGACTTCCAGGACAGCCAGGACTACACAGAGAAACCCTGTCTCAAAACAAACAAACAAACAAAAAAGTAGAATGTAGAAAATAGAATGAGGGCTGGAGAGATGGCTCAGCGGTTAAGAGCACCGACTGCTCTTCCGAAGGTCCTGAGTTCAAATTCAGCAACCACATGGTGGCTCACAATCATCCATAATGAGATCTGATGCTCCCTTCTGGGGTGTCTGAAGACAGCTACAGTGTGCTTACATATAATAAATAAATTTTTGGGTGGGAGCAAGCAGGGCCGGAGTGAGAAATAATAAATAAATAAATAAATAAATAAATAAATAAATAAGTAAGTAAAGTAGAACGAAGCTCGGTAGAGCAAGTTTCTAAAACTGGAAGTAAGTTTCCCAGCATGCTCACTCAGGGTGAGTAATTAGGAGCTTGAAAGGATTTAGTGTACGAAGTTTGGCAAGCACAAAACAGCCCAGTTCCCCCCGGGGGCAACTTCCCTTAGAAAAATGCGTGGGCTTCTTGAAGCTGCTTGGCATCCAGCGCCTCCCTACCAGTGTGTAATTTAGGGTCAGGCACTTCCTCGTTGGAGAGAATAAACAAGGCTGAGATAGCACTGGGCACACAATCAGCAGGCTGCGCGTGTCCGTCTGCTCTAAAGCAGTCCCTCCGAGGGAAACCCCCTGGTTTCTATTGTCTCTTGTTTGTACTGCCAGGTCCAAAGGAAACTTCAATTCCTCAAACTTCAAAAGGTGGTCCAAACACCCAGAAATGAGCTCAGCCTGGCTTACAAGAGGATTTGGGGGAGTTGTTAAAAGCCAGCATTCCTCAGGAGTCATTGTCCTTTCCTCCTGCAAAAGGCACACATGGCTCTCCAGTTAACATAACAGGGACATCAAGCATCAAGTCCGTGCTGGCCCTCAGGCTCCCTCGGTCCCTACTCACAAGTACGTTAGACATTTCTTCCTTCTTTTCTTTCTTCCTTTCCTTTTATTTTTGTTTGTTTATTTGTTTTTGAGATATGGTTTCTCTGTGTAGTCCTGGCTGTCCTAGAACTCCCTTTATAGACCAGGCTGACCTCCAACTTAGAGATCTCCCTGCCTGGAATTAAATGTGTGTGCCACCACCGCCTGGCTACCTGTTACACATTTCACTGTCCCCGCCGCCACATCTCGCTCTCTGCACTCTGCCGTCTCGATTCTCTGCCCTCTACCATTTTCCCCAACTCTCTCAGAGAGCCCTAGCCAGGTCCAGCCTGCTGACCATGTTCGGTCTGCTCCTTGGTTTTTTTTGTTTTTGTTTTTCCTTTTCGAGACAGGGTTTCTCTGTGTAGCCCTGGCTGTCCTGGAACTCACTCTGTAGACCAGGCTGGCCTCGAACTCAGAAATCCGCCTGCCTCTGCCTCCCAGGTGCTGGGATTACAGGTGTGCACCACCTGCCCTGCCCAGCCAGACTGCTTCTTTCTCTCTCTGCTCTGGACTCATCCAGATGTCTCTCTCTCTCTCTCTCTCTCTCTCTCTCTCTCTCTCTCTCTCTCTCTCATATCTACAATAAAAACCCTTCCAAAACCACATCACAGAGAAGTCATATGGTCAATTTATACAGTGCATGCATATCTTTAAAACTTATGGGATATAAATCAGTGTATGTACAGATTGTCCAAAATTGATAACAGCCCATCCGTCAACCAAGCATTCTATTCCTTCTGGTGGAGACCAAGGGCTTCCTCTGTGGGCAGTGATGGGACAAAAACCAAGTTCCGTTCTGTTGCCTTCAGTGCCCTGGGGAATACCCCTGATCTTTCAGAGACTTTGACTCAAGTCAAACCAGAGTGGTGGTTTCAAAGCAGAAAACACTTTCAGGTGTTACCAATTTGAAGCAGAGTTAGAAGCTTGAGCAGGAGGATTGTGGAAGAAAGAGATGGCCATAGGCTTATATTTTTCTACTTTAATAAATGCACTTAAGCCGGGCGGTGGTGGTGCACGCCTGTAATCCCAGCACTCTGGGAGGCAGAGGTAGGCGGATTTCTGAGTTCGAGGCCAGCCTGGTCTACAGAGTGAGTTCCAGGACAGCCAGGGCTACACAGAGAAACCCTGTCTTGAAAAAACCAAATCCAAAAAACAAAAACAAAAAAAGCAAAACCAAACAATAAGTGCACTTAAATGCTTTTACCTCCCTTCTAGGCCACCATACACCAGAAAGTAGAAAGGAAAGGTTAATAGGGCAAAGGAGGATATGGGCCTGCTTAGAAATAGTTCTTTGGGGCGAATCCGATCTATGTTGGATGTCAGCAATTCAGTTCACACCAATCAGCCGTGGTAGCTCGATCCACTCACAGACACCATTCATGAATCAACAATGGCAGTTTGATCCAGAAGAAACTGGGAGGGTCTGCCAACTGGCCTGAGTTCCAGGAAGTGGCCAGAAGCTGCTGGAACACCACCAGAAGTTCTTTGGTGCCTTTCTCTCTAGGAAGTCACAACAAACTATGATCAGAGAAGAAGGCAAGGGGACCCAGTGAAGACCAGCAAGGAGCAGCAAGGTGAACCAATGCCACCAGTGTTGTCCACTGTCTGTCGGGTTATATGTATACCCTTTCCAAACATCACAGCTTCTCTCAAGCATCCGCTCTAGCAAAACATCACACACCCTTTTTTCCAGGCCGCTTCCAGAAAAAACACTGCATGTCTGTTCTTAGCAAAACATCCTTTCATAAGACAGTTTCTAGAAAAGCATTACATGACACATCTGAGTCTCCAAAGAAACCAGAAATTTCCACTTCAGATGCCAAGAAAGACATACCCACAGGGTTACTAAGGAACAGAAAGAAACTAAGACATAATCTAAGTATGGGTATTGGCTCCTGAAGGGAGATTCAGAATGAACTGTATGAGCATTAGCCATGAATATGTTCTTGTTAGCTCTTAAGTTACATCTCAAGAGGTTGCTAGGAAACTTTTACTCTCTTTCCATGAGTGAGATTACAGGATGGCTCCAGAGATGCATTGAATGGAGTTATGATAAAGTAACAGTAGGGTTACAGGAGGGGTTTAAAACTTATTCTTTCCCTGTAAGCAGAGTTCTTGATGAGAATTTAGAGAATGTAAATGTACTGCTGGGCAGGGAGATACAGGGTCGATAATTGTGCTGGAGTTCTTGTTTCTGGGGTGTCCAGAGGCTTCAACCTATTACTTTTGGCTTTTCCAGCCAGGACTTGTCTGTTCCCTGAAATAACAACTCTGAGACTTATTTGTTTGTTTGTTTGTTTGCTTTGTTTTGTTTTGTTTTGTTTTTTCCAGACAGGGTTTCTCTGTATAGCCCTGGCTGTCCTGGAACCCACTCTGTAGACAAGGCTGGCCTCGAACTCAGAAATCCACCTGCCTCTGCCTCCCAGAGTGCTGGTATTATAGGAGTGTGCCACCACTACCCAGCCTGAGACTTATTTATTAAGAAATGCCTAAACTATAAGCTTTGGCTTGTTCTCCAACTAACTCCTAACTTATTTAATCCCTTTTGTTCTAAGCTGTGTTCAGCTACTTGGCTGGTTTCCTCTCCTTGTTTTCTTACGTTTCCTTGGCATTCTGGAGCAAATCTCCTGTGCCTCTGACTATGTCACAGATTTCTCTCTATACCTGCCAGATGTCCCAACTCCCATGTCCTGTCTCAGGTCATTGGCCATAAGCTTTTAGATCAACAGGTGATGCTTAGATTCTTTCTACACACCTAGATTCCTGGCTAAGGGGTCCTTTCCCTTTAATTATAGCCTCCCCATAATTTCCTCTGCCTCACTTTTATTCTTTAAATTTATTAAGAAGAGCCCAGAAAAGAACACTTGGTAGGGCCTACTCCTATCCTGTGAGGTGATCTCTGTGATTCTTTTTTCTTTTCTCTTCTTTTTTCTTTTTTGGTTTTTTGAGACAGGGTTTCTCTGTGTAGCCCTGGATGTCCTGGAACTCACTCTGTAGACCAGACTGGCCTCTAACTCAGAAATCCACCTGCCTCTGCCTCCCAAGTGCTGGGATTAAATGCATGCCTCACCACTGCCTGGCGATCTCTGTGATTCTTACTCTCATTTGTAATGAATTTATACTTTCATTGCTACTCAAAATCTTGTCCAATTCATTGTTCAAGAAACAAAGAACCTGAACATCACATCATGGGACACCTTGAGATCCCCTTCAGTAACAGTAGGTCACTGAAGCAGCACAGACATCCATTCTTTCACCCTTTGGGGAATAAAGTATCATCAGTAAGTACTCTCCTTGTTCCGGGGAGCCTCTCCAGAGGCTGACACTGTGTATGTGATATGACTTATACCAGAGAAGACCACTCCGACACAATTTATAGCCAATTGAAAGTTTTTTATTTCAGACACTGGGACTACACTCAGGTATTTGGGGGACCTGAGTGTAGCCCTAGGCATTTAGAGAAAGAGGCTTTTAAAAGCAAAAAACCCAAACCAAACCAAAACCAAAACCAAAACAAAAACAAAAAAACCAAAAAACCCATATCCTGGTATTTTGATCTGCAGTTCCAGGGGGAGTTTTTTGCACAAGCAAACAGTTTGACAGAAGCTAAAATCGGTTAGCTGGGCATCTTGACCTCAGGTTCCTAGAATTGTGTTGGATGAATTTTTTTAATTAATTATTTATTTATTTATTTGGTTTCCATGGAATTTTCAATTTTTTTTTTTTTGGTTTTTTTTTTTTTTTTCGAGACAGGGTTTCTCTGGCTGTCCTGGAACTCACTCTGTAGACCAGACTGGCCTCGAACTCAGAAATCTGCCTGCCTCTGCCTCCCAAGTGCTGGGATTAAAGCTGTGTGCCACCACTGCCCGGCTCCATGGAATTTTCTATCAAAGAGATCAAACTCCAGTCAAATCTTAAATGGCCTCAACAAAAACATAAGAGGAGGGCTAATGAGATGGATCAGTGGTTAAGAGGTTAAGAACACTGTGTTCTGCTCTTCCAGGGGACCTGAGTTCAATTCCCAGCAACCACATGGTGGCTCACAACTATCTGTAAAGGGATCTGATGCCCTCTTCTGGCATTTAGATGTACATGCAGACAGTGCATGCCTTTGTTTAAATAATAAATACATAAGTAAATAAATTTAAAATAAATAAATAAAAGAATACAAGAGGAATCTTTCCAGTGTTCTGCCTTGTCACATTTAAGCAGGGATAGACACTTATTTTAGCTAGGTTTTACACATTCAGTGAAAAAAGAAAATCCACTAGTTTTAGTACTCAAAATACCAACAAATAGTTGAAAAAAACAAAAGTGAGGACATTGGCTTAGACCAGCAAGTTACCATTTTCTTTTCTTTTTTTTTTTTTAACCCAAAATCAAAATTTACAGCACACAGAATCAAATAGTGGTTAAAGAGATAAATCTAATGGACATTTCATGTCACATATTCTCTTTAAAGATTTATTTATTGCTATATCTAAGTACACTGTAGCTGTCTTCAAACGCACCAGAAGAGGGTGTCAGATCTCATTATGGATGGTTGTGAGCCACCATGTGGTTGCTGCGTTTTGAACTCAGGGCCTTTGGAAGAACAGTCAGTGCCCTTAACCGCTGAGCCATCTCTCCAGCCCCTGGCATATTCTCTTTAAATTGAAAGTGTGATAGAGAAGTCAAAACAGTTGTTGGGTTTGAAACTCGATGCTCTTGTAGAAGACCTGGGTTCAGTTCTCAGCACCCATATGGTGGCTCATCCCCCAACCATAACTCCATTTCCAGGGGATCTGATACACTGTATTAGCCTCCATGGACAGAAGGCACACCACATGGTACACAGACAAACATGCAAGCAAATCAACCATATGCATAGAAATAAATCTTTAAGGAAACAGAGTTAGCTACACAACACTTGCCTACGTAGAACATCGCTCAGCTACAGGAAGGAAAGGCCTGGATCCATGGCTACAGCATAGGGAAACACTGTGAGTGCCAGGCTAGCCAGGATATGGAGAGAGACTATGGTGGTCTGAATGAGGTTCATCCTCATAGGCTCATAATGTGAATGCTAATTGCCAGTTGGTGGATGGTGGGGAAGGATTAGGAGATGTGCCCTTGCTGGAGAAGGTATGACACTGAGAGTGAATGCTGCTTCTCCGGCACCGTGCCTGCCTGCATGTAGCCCTTCTCTCGTGATGATGATAATGCACTAACCCCTCTGAAATTGTAAGCAAGCCCTATGCTTTTTTTTTTTTTTTTTAATAAGAGCTGCCTTGGTCATGGTGTCTCTTCACAGGCATGGAACACTAAGACATAGATCCTTTAATCTCAGCATTTCGGAGGCAGAAGCAGGTGGATCTCTGAGTTTGAGGCCAGCTTTGTGTACAAAGTGAGTTTCAGGACAGCCAGGGCTATACAGAGAAATCCCGTCTCAAAAAAATAAAAGAATAAAATAAAATAAAATAAAATAAAATAAAATAATAAAATAAAATAAAATAAAATAAAATAATAAAATAAAATAAAATAAAATAAAATAAAATAAAATAAGCAAAAACCCCCAAAACAACAACAGAAGCCTGCTCGGTGGCCCGAAGTTGGTCATGGATGAAGCTAGTCACCCGAGGTGTTTTCTCCACCACTACATTACGTCCCAACCTTTTCATAAAGGGCGGAGGGATAACCACACCGAAGAGAAGGGGGTGCCACTTCCTCTGAGAGATAACCTGTCCTCAGTCACTGACCACCCCACCCTTGGGCCCACGGGTGAGCATCATGAATGATTAAGGGGAATTTGAGCAGCTCAGAAGCCATGGAGGCTGGAGAGGTGGTGAGCACGGGGGCTGCTGTGGGCCAGGAAGCTCCGTGCCCCCCGGGGGCACACTCTGACTCTTCCGTCCCACCTGCCAAACTGACTGTGGTGATAGAGGTGGTGTCGGGTCAAGAATCAGGTAAGGGGGTTGAGGGGGCCGGTTGTCGCTTGTCTAGCATGCATGAGACCCTGGTTTGATTCAGGTCTGTATAAACCTGCCTTAAAAAAAGATAGAAAGATGTGGGAATCTAGTTGAGAGGTAGAATACTTGCCTAGTGCATGAGGGGTCCCAAGTTTATTTCCCCCAAATTACATTCAATAGAAAAAAAAAAAAAAAAAAGAAGGCCTAAGGAGGGCGCCAGAGAGCCTGCTGAAAGCCGGCCCAGGGTGGAGGTTGAGGGCGAAAGCAAGGGCGGTGAGCCCGGTGAGCTCATTTTCTGTTATGAAAACTGACATGACCGCCCACCTCTCTCAGGCCCCCAGGAGAGCCATGGCCCCACATTTCTTTTGGAGGGACCCAAAAGCCTTCGCCTACTTCAGCCAGGCACTCTGGAGCCTCAGGTAGATGGTGTGGGATGAGGGAGTGGGGGGAAGATCAATACGCCACTACTGACCCCCGCTGTGTCCACAGGAACACCGCCTCACCTTTGACAGAGTGCTGGGCCCCGGCGCTGCTCAGGTAGGGGCGCTAAGAAAGGGGCCGGAGGAGGATGGAAACACTCAGGCCTCTGCACCCTGGGATTCTGAGCGGTTCAGTCTTTTTGCTCAGGGCACGCTGTCACCTGACACAGAGGGATGTGCCTGTGTGTTCCTACAGGAAGCAGATCAGGAGCTATTGACACAAGTCCAACCCATGCTGGCCTCTGTGGGACAAGGGTACAATACAGCCCTCCTGCTCCAGGGCCAGGAAACAGAGGCACCCAGGTTTGTGCCTCAGGTAAGGTGCCACCAGCACACAGGTATCCGAATGTTCAAATAGTATTTGGGAAATCGTTGCCTGCTCACCCCAGCCAGACTAGGGACAGTTTAGATCCTGTGGCGCACGGTGGTCCTTGAAGGACGTTTTACCAAGGTTGCTTCATGCAGCCAAGAAGACAAGATGAAAGTCGTGGCTCATGGATGGGCGAATCTGGGAGAAGCGACACCACAGATCAGATCCCCAGAGCTCTAACATTTACGTGTCTTGCAACACCACAGATAACTACACTTGAGAGCTTTACTACCAAGGTTTCAGTCAAAATAGCCCCAAATCAAAATGGCTAGCTACCTCAGAACCTTACCACACCCACTACCCAGCAACAGTAAGGCCTGCCGGAGATGCCTGCTTGCTTTTCAGCCTTCAGGAAATGAGTCTAGGGTTGGGGACTTGAACCCTCTGTGCTCTGTCTACCATGTAACCCGCACCGGCACAGGCCATGTTGCAGACGTCATTCTCAGGAAGTGCTGAGGGACAGAAGGGTGTTTTCTCATCCCCACTGAACTCCTTTCCCTACATTAGGTCCTGCAGATGCTATTTGAGGAAGCTCTGCCTCTCTGCAGATCTGACCCGGTGCTTTGTACTCTCAGTCTGGTGCAGGTAAAGGGAGGAGGGGCAAAAGAAAAGAGGGAAGGCGGAGCTAAGAGGGAAGGCGGAGCTAAGAGGGAAGGCGGAGCTAAGTGACACCACAGAACCCCAGCGATGTTTGTGGAGAGTGAGAGGAGGGATGGGTCCAGTCCCACTCTGCTACTCCAGCCTGGGCTTGCCTCTTCAGGATCACATTTATGTCAATGTCTGCTTTTTTTTTTTTTTAATAGCTTTCTTTATTCACTTTACATCCTTATCGCTGCCCCCGCCCCCCAGCTACCCCCTCCCACAATCTTTCCTTCCATCCTCCCTCTCTTTCACCTCTAAGAGGGTGGAGACCCCCCTGTTGGACAGGCAACAGCTTTTGGGATAGCTACTGCTCCAGTTGTTTGGGCCTCACATGAAGACCGAGCTGTATACACCCTGCTACATATGTGCAGGGGTGGGGTGGGGGTGGGGAGGCCTAGATCCAGCCCTTGTATGCTCTTTTGTTGGTGGTTCAGTCTCTGAGCGCCCCAAGGGTCCAGGTTAGGTGACTCTGTTGGTCTTCCTATGGAGTTCCTATCCTCTTCCAAGCCCTCAGTCCTTCCCACAGCTCTTCCATAAGAGTCCCCAAGCTCCAGCCACTGTTTGTCTGTGGATGTCTGCATCCATCTGAGTCAGCTGCTGGGCGGAACCTCTCAGAGGACAGCCACGCTAGAGTCCTGCCTGCAAGCATAACGAGTATCAATAACAGTGTCAGGGACTGGGTCTCTCGTTGGGCTGGTTATTGCTTGGCCATTCCCTCAGACTCTGCTCCACCCCTCTTCCTGTATCTCTTATAGACAAGATACATTTCGGATCACGAGTCTTGTGGGTGGGTTGGTGTCCCTGTGGATCCACTGGGATTCCTGCCTGGCTGTGGGAGGTGGCATCTTCAGGTCCCATATTCCCGATGCTGAGGTGGACAGCTAAAGTCACTCCCATTGATTCTTGGGTGTCTCTCCTATCCCAGGTCTCTGGCGTGTCCTTGAGATGCCCCCCCACCTCCCCACCCCTGCCAGTTGCAGATTTCCATTCATTCAAATGGCTAAAAGTTCTTGATCTCACTTAACCAGTGGGACCTTCAGGAGGGGAAAGCTTAGCTTGTGACAATTGTCCTTGTGTGTTTGCAGATTAGCCACCGTGGGCAGACTCGGGACCTGCTCTCCCCATGTCTGGAGGACCTGCCAGTACTGGAGGTGGCCCCTCTGGGCTTGTAAGTGTTGCCCAGTGGGACAGGGGCGCTTGCCTTAAAGCCACAGTGACATCTTCAAGATAAGCTATTAGAGGTTCTTACTTTGCCATCCCAGGAATAGGAAGCCCTGAGCTTGGAGTCACGCTTACTTGGGTCTAGATGGGCTTCCCTGAACTCTCTTCCCACTCTCTTTCCTTCATCCCACACCTATATATCATATTGCCCACATATGAAATAGATTTCAATTCTCATGCCCACCTTCATGGCCTGAATTAGTCCAGTATCACACTGAGTGGTTCTGAACACCTCAGTTGAGTGGTTTTTCCCATCTTTGAAATGGTCCTGACTAACCCGTTCCCCTTCCTAGGAAGACCACAGGGGGTTAAAAACAAGGTTAGGAAGATGAGAGACGTTTAAGGAGGCGTACTGAGCTCCGAGCCTTTGGAGCGATCCTTGTGTGCTACCAACACTGTCAGGGGCTTCACACCCAGACACGCTAGAGGTAACTGCATAGCACAGGGGCCGAAAGGCTCTGCTCAGCTCCCCCTTACTTCAGGGTGGTGAAGGACGCCAGTGAAGTGGAAGTGTTCGATGCCCAAGCTGCCTCTTCGCTATACCTAAAGGCTGCTGGGAGCGAAGGCAGGTGAGGACCAAGACATTTGTTATCCACTTACCCTCAGTCCCGGCACAAATCTAGGTTTCATTCCTGAGCTCGTCATGTCCTCTGCAGGGCCTGCTCCCTGCTCACTCTTACCGTGTCCTGCCCTGGGCCTGAGACCCAGCAGCGGTGGCGAGGTACCTTGAGGATCATGCAGCTCCCGGGAGACCCGTAAGCATCAGTGGAGCGAGGTGGAGGCCAAAGTATGGATGTGAATCTAAAGGTCTGAAGCTGAGATTGGAAAGCCCCCAAGTAGCCAGCCTATCTTTGTTCCCTCAGTGTTCAAAAATAACGACGACAGCAAGTAATCATTTCAGGCCAATTTGCAAGATGCGTAAGCATCATGGGAAAATTTCCAAACTCAGAAGTGTCTAAAAACAAAATAGAAACAAAGAAAGAAAGGGACAAAAGTAACCTGAATACTAGGGTGTTCTAAGGCTTTTTCTTTCTTTCATTATGTAAGAGTCTTTTTAAAAAATATTCATTTATAGCTGGTCGTGGTGGCGTATGCCTTTAATTCCAGCACTTGGGAGGCAGAGGCAGGTGGATTTCTGAGTTCGAGGCCAGCCTGGTCTACAGAATGAGTTCCAGGACAGCCAGGGCTACACAGAGAAACACTGTCTCAAACAAACAAACAAACAAACAAACAAACAAAGGATTTTGGATTTCCCTAGAATTGGAGTTACCGGCAGTTTTGAATCTCCTGACATGGATGCTGGGACTTGAACCTAGGTCCTCAGCAAGAGCAGCAATCCCTGTTAGCCTCTGGTGGTATGAAGGAAGTTGTAAAAATCTCTGGTTGGGTCCTTCTGGCCAGGGTTACTCCTCCCATCTACCACAGGGGCATCCTTTGCCTCCCTTCCCTCCCCTGGCAGAGACTGCCCCCTGCTGCAAGCACTGGCTGGAGCTGCTGCTGCTGAGGAGGTGGAGGGCTCTCTGCCTTGGATCGTCTCCTGGCTCCTCGAGGCAAACAGCTACTGTGGAGTACTTCTTCGTCTGGACCCCCGAGGTAGCTGAGAGTGGGGGTGAGGTCCTTCGGAAAGTTTCCCCTTGCTTCCTGCTATTGACCAGCCAGTCCCCGCCCACTTGTAACTCAGTGAGAGAGCCTGATTTGCTGGGTGGGCCAGCATTCAGGGAGGTCCGACTGGGCCAGCATGCCAGAGTCTGAAGACTCAAGGGCAAAGCTAATAGGAAAACCAGCCTCGAACCCTTAACCTTGGAGATTTTCAACAAGTTACCAAACATTTTTCCTCTCCTGCTTTTGGGGAGGAGTCTCCCTGTGTAGCTCAGGTTGTTCTTGAAGTATATATGTAGCCCAGGCTAGCTAGAACTTACCATCTTCCTGTCAGCTTCCCGAGTCTGGGGGTTATAGTGGTTTGCCACCACATTGAGAATTATCAAGCATTTTGACGCCTGTCCTCTTTATCGGGGTCTCACTGTAGCCCACGCTGGCTGTGAACTCCTGGAAATCTGCCTGCCTCCGCATCCTGAGTGCTGGGATTGCAGGAGTAGTTGGCCACATCGTGGAACGCAGAGCTGATTCATAAATGAGAGAGAGGCAGGCCTAATTTGTCGATGAAGAAAGCACCACAGAGGAAAAAGCACTTAACCCGTTTTCACATATCCATTGCAGACGAGGCTTCTGAGGCTGTAATGCCAGAGATTTGGGACGAGGGTACAGTAGGGGACATAGATTAGGCACCCAAAGACTGGGGTAGGAGTACTGCAAACTCAGGCCAGAATGAGTTACACAGGTGTAAGAGGCTGGAAAACAACATCATCACACGGTTGGAGGACAGCTTCTCGTTAAAACACTTGCCTAGATACTTACGGCCTTAGGGTTGATTCCCAACACTTGGGGGAGGGGGCTGCAGTTAAAGCTGGAGGAAGGTAGACGGTGGCCTATGTTGGTCTATGTTTCAAATCTTTCATTAAGTAAAAATAAATAAATAAATAAATAAATAAAAGCTGGGCGGTGGTGATGGCGCACGCCTTTAATCCCAGCACTTGGGAGGCAGAGGCAGGCGGATTTCTGAGTTCAAGGCCAGTCTGGTCTACAGAGTTCCAGGACAGCCAGGGCTATACAGAGAAACACTGTCTCGGAAAAAAACAAATCCAAAAAACCAAAAAAAAAAAAAAAAAGAGTTATTAGATGATGAGATGATGATGGTGGTGGGGGTGATGATGATGATGACTATGAAGAAGATGATGATGATTTTAGAATGGGGAGTGAACCTAGGACCCAAACACATAGTAGGCAAGTCTACTGAACTACATCCCTAGCCTCTGTGACGTTTTGTTTTGAGATGGGTTCACTAAGTTTCAAAACTAAGCCTTGAACTTGCTCTCACGCCTCCGCCACCAGCGTAGCTAATTGTGTTGTCCCTTTCTAGGTAGCTCCCCGAGTTTGCTCCAGGATGCTCTGTTGGGGGCCTCAAGAAAGAGAGTGCAGGTGAATGAGGTGAAGCCCACCCTGTGGGATGCAGGAGAGGAGCTGAGGGCCCGCAGGGCCACCCTGAAGAGGCTGCGTTCAGGCCTCCTCGGAGACACCCTTACAGATGGTGGGTTGAACCGATTAGGAAGGGCGCTCTGGGAACTACAGGTGAGCAAAGTGAGACACGGGGACACATTCCTCAGGGCGGGGAGGGGGGGCGGCCAATACCCACTGAGTCCTTCCCCCCTAGGTGGTAAAAGCCTGGGGCTCGAGAAGCCATGAGCCCAGAGGGGCGAGGGCTGAGGCTGTGAGGCTCCGTGAACCTCAGGTACATTTTCTCATCCAAACTCTTGGGGGCTCCATACACGTCCACCTTCCTCTTCGTTGTTTACAGAGTATTCTACTTATTTATTTATAAAGATTTATTTTTTTATTTATATGAGTACACTGTCGCTCTCTTCAGACACACCAGAAGAGGGCATCGGATCCCATTACAGATGGTTGTGAGCCACCATGTGGTTGCTGGGATTTGAACTCAGGACCTCTGGAGAAGCAGTCAGTGCTCTTAACCACTGAGTCATCTATCTCTCCAGCCCTCCACTTATTTATCGATTCCCAACTATTCGTTGACCATGCACCACATGCTGGGTACTGGGTACAGAGCCACATTACCCCAGGAGATCCCTGCCCTGGTAGAATTTAGTCTGAGAAGCACTTACATTGCTACAGTCAGTGCTCTGAAAAGCTGGGCAGCCCCTGACTCTGAGACATCAATACGCCTTGAAAACAGAGGAAAGCAAGATCTCCTAGGAAGTGAGTTCTGATGGACTTCATAAAGACAGTGAAGAACACTCTAGGCAGAAACTGAAACCAGCAGATACTTTTGACATCTCTGGGGAACGGCAAGCAGCTTAATTTGCTGGAGAACGGAGACAGAGAGAGAGAGTCAGGACTAGACCAGAGCTGGAGGCAGCCCGGGCACACGGGCTTTGTAGATCTAAGGAGACATTCGGTCTGTCCCTTGAAGGTTAAAGGCGAGCCTCCGAACTACCGTAAGCAGGGAAGACACTCTGACCATCTGTCAGGTAAGCGAACTCAGGACCTGTGAGCAGCCCAGGGTCACAGACATCTCACTGCGGGCCCTGGGATGGGATGCTTGAATTCCGTTGAGTCCTGCAAGCCTCAGTCTTCCCCATGCTGCGATCTTTAATACAATTCCTCATGTGGTGATGAACTCCTCCACCCAATCATAAAATTATTTTCATTGCTATGGTCCTAACTGTAACGTTGTTGCTGTTATGAGTCACAAGGGAAACATATTTGTTTCCCCGACGGTCATAGGCAACCCCTACAAACAAATTTCCTTTGACTCACTGGGGTCGCGACCCACAGGTTGAGAATCAATGCTTTAGACAAAGCCTTTCTTGTCCAAAAGGGGGCACTGTCTTCAAGGACTTGCTTCAGAGCGGTTAAACCCAGCCCCTTTTCTTTTCTTTTTTAAGTTTTTTTTTTTTATTTATTTATTATATATAAGTACACTGTAGCTGTCTTCAGATGCACCAGAAGAGGGCGTCATTACGGATGGTTGTGAGCCACCATGTGGTTGCTGGGATTTGAACTCAGGACCTTCGGAAGAGCAGTCAGTGCTCTTAACCACTGAGCCATCTCTCCAACCCCTTTTTTATACTTTCTTTTTTAAGTTTTTTTTTTATTTATTTATTATATATAAGTACACTGGCCCCTTTTCTTTTCTTTTCTTTTCTTTTCTTTTCTTTTCCTTTCTTTCTTTTCTTTTTTCTTTCTTTTCCTTTCTCTCCTTTCCCTTCCTCCCCTCCTCTCCCCTCCCCTTCTCTTTCCTTTCCTTTTCTTTTCCAGACAGAGTCTCACTATGTAGCCCCGGCTGGTCTTGAACTCAGAGATCCTACTACTTGTGCCTCCTGCGTGCTGGGGTTATGAACATGTGTCACTATGCTTGTCCTCTTTTCCCTTCTTTTGCAATTGCATATTCACAACCTGTTTTCACTGACCTAGGATAAGGAATTAGGCTTGTTAGACACACACACACACACACACGCACGCACGCACGCACGCACGCACGCACGCACGCACGCACACACACACACACGCGCGCGCACACACACACACACACACACACACATGCGCACGCGCGCACACACACACACACACACACACACACATGCGCACGCGCGCGCGAGCGCCCCGCAAGTGTTTTACTGCCCTGAGCTTTATTTGTTATTCATCCCATCTTACAGTGTGTGTGTGTGTGTGTGTGTGTGTGTACACTTTTAAGTGACTAATGACATTTTCCTCAAGAGGCAGGAAGAAGAGGATTTCTAGGGTCTGGGCTCCGCCTAAAGCATCCCCTCAGGCACTGTGAGGAACAGGTAATAGCATTTCACACACTCCCAAAAACAACGGAAAAGTTGGGGGAATAATGGGGCCTCAAGCCCTATGCTGTCATCAGCGAGGAATGGAACTTCTGCAGACAAGGACCTAAAGGTTCCCTGGATCTCATAGGGAGGATCATGGGGAGGATCTGCTGACCTACTAGGATGGATCACAGTGGTGGGGTCCTTCTACTACTACAGTATGCATCAGCCGGGCCTATTTCCTCTCTCCGCTGGTGGCCTCCTGAGTCTCACCTCAGTCTGTGGACCCTCCCAGGCCAGTTAGATTCTGGGACCAGCCCATAGCATTGACGTTCTGTTGGAAAGGGTGGTGTTTGTTCCAGATGCCCTGCTTTCTGACTAAGCCCTCAAATCATGCCATTTAGGCCCGTCAGGTCCCAGATGTGGCCCTGCAGTTCTTTCTGGCCCAGGCCCGGAGGCAGAGACTTCAAGAGGAACACCGGATTTGGATCCAAGAAGAACTGAAACATTTGGAACACCAGAAGGAAGTGGCCTGTGACCAGGACAGAGGCACGGTGGCAGAAGAGGTGAGGAGGGAGAAGCATGGGACTCCGTTCCTAGGCCAGACACTGTGGTCAGGACCAGACCGGATCATAACCGGCTGGTCCACGTGCATGCCACACCCCTCAGCCTTGGGGGACAGGGAAGAGGCCATACTCAGAGCTGTTTGCTATGAGGGACAGTCACAGGCAGGTGGGAACAATGAGGTCCACTTTACCCAGGCTGGCCTGAGTAGTCAGAGACCCAGAGGTGAGCTAGAGTCAGCTCAGGAGTCACTGCAGTTAGTGACTCCTCCACGAGGGTGCTCAGTAAACAATTGTTTAAGAGATAAAACGTGTGGCCACATACCACTACCACACACAGTACAGGCCTCTCAGGACCCAGGAGAAGGCAGAAGAGTTCAAGGTCAGGTTAGCACATAAAGAAGACCCTGTCTCATTCCCATCTTCTCCCTGCAAACACACACACACACACACACACACACACACACACACACTAAAACAAACAAACCTGTGTATGTGTCAGGTGGGTATGTGTTCTCAGGTAAGGCAGAATTGTAAACAGAGGGAAACGGCAGCAAAACTGAAACCACGGATTGTTCTGTCTGGCTAGAGCCTAGCAAGTGTAGTCAGAGAGAAGGTTCCAGAGGCAGTGTGTGACATCTCTGGGTCTGGGTTAAACGCTAGTGAGGACGGGGGAACTCTTGAAAGCATGTGTCATTTCAGCTCTGCCCAGCGGTAGCCATGGGAATCTGGTCAATTAGATTACTTCCTTGGTGCACTGTTTGCAAATCTGCAAAAGGGAAACTTTGTCGTAAGGCTGTTAAGGGTTAGATGAGATCATATGCATGAACTATTTAGCACAAAGCCTTGCACAGAGGTGGCACTCGCCGAAAAGTACAACTTATCTTTGCAGGCTTGCGTGGAGAGAGAGAGCCTGTGGAAGGAGCAGGCGGTGCTGAAGCTTCAGGTGGAAGCCCTGCAGGCAGAACGGGACATGGCAGAGCAAGATCTGGTGGCCCTCTACAACTTGTATGTACAGGCCACTCGTGCTCGGACATGCCACCTGCTGCAGGTCAGTGGAGACAGAGGGCAGGCCTTAAGTTGGTGCCAAGGCTGATGGACCAACAAGCACCTCTGAATCTGCACACAGGTGTTCCGAGCATGGCAGGGGATGTGGGAGGAGAAGGCCACGGCCACAGAACGTCACCACCGCAGTCTGCTGGCTGGCATCCTCCAAGACACCATTGATCTGGCCTTGAAGAACCAGGAACTCCAGGCCCAGAACCGGCAGCCTGAGCAGAATGCAGACATGGCCAGCAGCGCTGGAGTCCTGCCTGGAGAGAAATCTGATCCAGAACACTCTGGGGCTACTTTCCTTTGTCCTCATTCATGAAGGTCCAGAAGGGAGGGGAAGGTGGGGGCATACCGACAAAGATGGCTCTCATTACAGAAACCCACCAACACTACCACTAACTCTGTCTCCGTGCACCAATCTCTGCTAAGCACCCAATACCTCGAAGATTTCTTTTTTCCAGCTCCTGTTTGTGCCATTTGACCCTCAGAGAAAACCTGTTCTAGCAACTGCCTAAGGACAGTCGGAGAAGCAGCAGAGGGGCCATGCTCTTCCTCCTGTGCTGGGGATAGACCCCAAGGCCTCGCACACCAAGCATCTTCTCTACCTTTGAACTACTGTTCTAACCCTGCCACCTTTTCTTTTGAGACCTGGTCTCAGATAGCCCAGATAGCTGACCTGGAACTTGCTATATAACTAAGAGTGATCTTTACTTACTGGCTTTCCTGCCCCTAACTTCAGAGCACTGGGACTGTATGCTGGCATCAGGACAACCGGCTCTTGTTTTGAAAAACCCACCCAGTGTTCTACCATAAGAGCAGGATCTGACCTTTCCCTGGCCAGGATTTCAAAGGACAGATGATTAGAACCAGAGTGAGTAAGAGTCAAAACAGTAGCTGGGTACGCCGTCTCATGCCCATAAACTACATTCTAGAATTCATCCCAGGCTAGCCTGGACTATGATACAAAACCCTGCTCCAAGACACATTTGTGGACTTAACTGTTTTCTAGCCTAATTCGTTCTGCTGAGCTGAGTATTTTCTAGTCCCAAGAATCTCCAAATTCCTCAGAGCTTAAGGTGATTATATATGTAGGCAAGTACTTGGTTCCTGAACCATCTCAGCCCTTCGTTTTCTTTGAGGACAACTCAAAATGTAGCTTAGGCTGGGCTATATGACTGCCATGGAGGCCTGAGGTGCCAGGCCCCCTGGAGATGGAGTTATGGGTGCCTGGGACTTAAACTTGGGGTCTCTACAAGAGCAGCATATAATCTTAACCACTAAACCAGCTCCATTTGTACTCTCGGTCCTTCTGCCTCTATCTCCCCAGAAGAGTTACAAGTCTGCATCATCACACACATTCAATGGTTCCAACTGAGATAGGGTCTCATCAAGCAGCTCAGCCTGACCTTAAACCTGAGATCTTCCTGCTCTACCTCACAGAGCTGGGATCAAGGCCTGCCCCACCATAACTGGTCAAAACTGTCTCAGATCCACAGAGCTCCCAAAAGGAACAATGCTACCGGCAACAGCTGGGAGAATCATTTTCTCTCATTCTAGATGTTACCCCAAAATTACTTAGGAAGCTCAGTTAGGAAAATCATGCTTGAGGGGAGCCATGAAACACAGAAGACAGGACAGCTGTAAATGGTTGTAGGAAGCACCTACACCCTAGAACACTTTATTAAGACCTTATTGCTGAAGTAGTTAGACACTGATTGGCTATAACGTTTTCTGGACCTGGTCCCTGGTTACTCTGCAGAGCCCTCCCAAGCTGTTGGAAGTGAGGACACCACGGAGAGTGAGAAGAACAGTACCTCCTAAGTGCTTCCGAGGTAAAGCAGGCTTCGACGGGGCTCTCGAGTGAGCACAGGGGTCAGGAGCATAGGCTTAAGCCAGGGCCCAGGGGCAATGTTCCCTGAGATGAGTCAAGCCCCAGCTCCCTCTGACCTTTGCAGAATAATGGGTGGGTAAGGGGAACAACACTGTGGCACGGCAGACTAAGCATCTCTTATATGGAAGTCACGCTGGGCTGGCACCAGCACCAAGCTTCAGGACAGAGTCTTCAGGAGTGACCACAGCAGGTAAGAAGACTGAAGCTTCACTCGGAGCAGCCATGTGCATGCAGGACAAGGCAGGGTTCTTCAAGGACAGGCTGCCCAGGCCTGGGTTTGGGGCTCCCAGCTCTTGAGTATGTAGGAATACAGGAGTGCAGTTAGGTGTTTCCTTAACCAAGCCCACTCTTTATGCCTCTTAGGGGTAACTCTCCCACCTGAACATGCAAAGGCTAACCCGGACACCTTAGCTTCTCTTACAAGGCACTTGTTACAGGGCTGCTGGGGAACGCAGTGGGGGATGGGAGGTGACTCTGGTGGTTGCATCTAATCCTCACAGTCACAAGTGAGTGGAGGTGGTCAGGGACTTAGGGGCTACCATAGTACAAGCACACAGCCAGCCCAATGAGTGATGCGGCCAGGAAGAAGACGGCTGTGAGCTGCAGCTGTAGCAGCACTGCTGACAGCACAGCATTAACCACTAGCGAGCAGGACACGACGAAGAGGCGCGTGATGCTGCTGCCGTGCTTCATGACAGCTGACATGAGCAGCCCATTTACAGCCTGGTTCAGCACCACAAGCACTGCCCATCCAGAGAAACCCTCTAGGAAGCCGGGGCCCGGGCCACTGCCGGCATACAGTCCAAGGTTCAGGATCACCCCAAAAGTGTAGAGGAAGAGGTTCTGAAGAGCCAAGGGCAACCGCTGTCGCTTCATGATCAGCTCCGTGTACACGGAGGACAAGCCGGAGATGAGGCAGTATAGGAGGAGGAGCAGAAGTCCCAGTGGAGTGATATGCAAGGGCATGGGACGGGCTCCAGCTGCCGACGGGGGCCCAGGAAGGCTGTTCGTGGGTTCCTGAAATCCACCTGATGCATAGCAGGCTCCTGCAGCCATCAGCAGCAGCAGCGCCAACCCCTGACGCGCAGAGAGACGATGTCCAAGGCAGAGGCAGTACAATAGAGCTGTGCTTCCAATCTTGAGATTGCTCAGTACCTGATAGGTGCTGGGGTCCATGTGGTGCTGCAGATAAATCACCAGGTTGTTGTTGGCGCCATAAAGCAGGGCTGATAGTGCAAAAGGCGCAGCCTGGCGCCAGGGTGGTGTGCCCTGGGGCCATGTTTGCCAGCCTACCAGGAGGGAGAAGGCGCACAACAGGAGCTTGGTCAGCTCAGTGAGTAACACAGCTGAGGAGGGCCGGAAGGGCACTCGGCCATCCACATGGCACAGTGCTAGGAACGGTGCGTGGGCACCATACATGGCAGTGGACAGGAACAGCAAGAGGGTCCAGCGAGCCTGTCTTGGGCGGGCTAGGCCTGGCATACCCCCATCTTCTACACTCATGGCCCACACCAGACCCTGGGTGGCCTGGGTACCTAGCAAGGAACAGAGGGACTGGGACACATTTGTAGGGAGTTGAACATAGAACTGTGGTACGTCACCAGAGAGGACACTGAGGGTCAGAGACAGCTGCACATTCCAGTTAGGTCTTGAGGAGGAAATTCATGACCCAGAGTTTTGGGGGTCGGTCCCATGGAACTAGGGAGGGAAGGAGTCTAGGGCGCAGGCTGCCAAAGCACTGTCCACTGTCTGCAGGAAGAAAGGCAGGGACGAGAGAGGCAGAACAGGTGGAGTTAGCACGCGAACGAAGGCAGGGGAAGCCAGACAGAGCGCCTGGGATAGAAAGGTCTCTACCTGCAGGCCTAACATGCTGATCCTGCTTCCCCCAAAGGGTCTAGTCAGGCCCCTTTCGTAGTGACTTAAAGTAGTTCTTCAGTGTCTTCTTCACGTTGGGTACAGCATATGTCTGAGCTGCGTAGAGGCCAGTGCAGGTGCCCACTGCAAAGCCCAGCACTGCTGATGCCCTCAGTTTGGCCACCACGTATCCTGCCAGGAATCCCTTGAAGAATGGGGAGGACACGACTGAGCCATCCTGCAGGGGAAAAAAAAAACACAAGGAAATCAGTGTGCTCTCCTTTTCTCTGCCTAGGCGCTAAGCTGGGCTTGGAGCATTTGGCCACCTGCTCCTCACTGCTGACAGCTGGATTCTTTTCTCTAAAGATTGTCTCAAAATTCTGGAGCTCGAAAAAGAACGTAGGAGTCCCCAGCCCATAATAGGTTCAGTGGACTCTCACCAGAGCCCCTTTCAGCCAGAATGCCAAAGAGGCTTCCGAAGAACCTGAGCCCCTCCGTTTCACCAGCTTCATTTCCTAATATGGTCTCTGATGACTACAAACTAACCTCCTTACTCCTGCTTCATGTTTGTAACGCTGCTTATCACCAAGGCTCTATCTCTGTAGTACCTGGAATGTTCACACACACACACACACACACACACACACCCTTTGTCTATTTAAAACCCACGTATGATCTCAGCTCAAGTACTCTTCCCTTCTCCCTGCTTTAGAGTTTGTTGACAAGTCTCTTGTGTGTAGTATTGGCCTTGTGCAGAGGCTGGCCTGCAGCTTTCTAGGCAGACTGGGTTGGCCTTCAACCTGTGTGCACCACAACAACCAGTTCAAGTGCTATTTTCTCAGGGAGTCTTGTCTTGGGCCCTCAATGTCCACTGCAGAAAAAGAAAAAAAAAGGGGGGGGGGAATCTCTTTTTCAACATTTCTAAGAGCAACTGGACCCTTACCTGGCCTACATCACTGTTGACTTCATCTTCCACACGCTGCTGTAGGCGCTCCAGCTGGTTCTTGAGAAATGTCAGGTCCTTAAGCTTGGGCAGAGAATCCTAGGACAAGGGAGAGGCTGGCTCCAGCAGACTTGACCCAGTCCCATGCCCTGCTCAATTTTATCAGAGGCTTGGAACTAGGTGAGCTGTGGGAGGGATGATGGGAAGAACGAAATAAATCTCTTCCTACGAACTCCCTGAGACGGCAGACACTGAGAGGCATGCACATGGGAGGTGATGGGTGGACTGCACCAGGAACTTACAGTGACGGTTACAGAACCACATAGCAAGCAGAGGAACTTCCATTTTAATTTTATATAGGAAGCACTACGACTAATGCCCAAGCTTGCTGAAAACGGTCATTTGTCTTCTTTAACTACTGTGTTCCAATACCTAAGAAACTCGCAGGCTATTAGGAAATCTGTGGGCGACACTGGACTTCCAGACCAACTGTGGATAAGGGGTTGAAGCAGTTTCATGTACAATTCAAGACTAATCTGATATATGCTTAGGCCATTCCAAACTGAACACGATATGTGACTATGTGAGAGAGTAACTGTCAGCAAGAGTATGACTAAACGACTCGAGTCTGGTAGCATGTGAGTACCAAATTCGACGAGTGAGCAAGGCGTGTTTGAATGAAGGTGGTGGTAAGGGTGGGCTGGAAACGCTGTGTCTGTAAGGCAGACTTCAGGGGCTAGAGAATGGACCCGAGTGAGGATTGTTACAGGGTGAATATGTTTGAATGTGTGCTCATAGTAAGGTACCGTGTCCGTCCCCAGAAGGGTAACCCTTCTGCCCCCTACTGTTGAGGCAGCTGTACAGGAACCCAGGAAAAAAAGTTATCCCTAACGTCTCTGTTCAAAACTAAAATGGATAAGGGATGTGAATACCACGCCGACTGAAGCAGCCCTGGCTTTCAACTCACCTTGTCATCCGCCATCTTCCCCCGCCGAACTTGTTGCGCATGCGCAGCCCCGCCTCTTCATGTCAAAGGCTACTTCCATTTTTAGAGGCACTTCCGGGGCATTTTGAAGGAGGGGGAGGGGGAGGGGAGAAGGCGGGGCGTTTTTGGAGAAGGCCGTTCTCGCAGATCAGGCCACTGTACTGCTCCCGTCTGGTCTTTTGCTGTGAGCGCGCACGGGTAAAGGTCGGAGCGTGATGATCTCATGCTCCACGCGATGATCTCATTCGTGCCCCCGTGCACAGTGTGCGTGATCTCCTCGCCCGTCTTCCGCCGTCCGAGGAACTCATAGTGCGGAGTTCGTAGTGTCAGTACGCTTCGTAGGACACACGCACCGAAACGCGCGAGGACTCGGGAAACCAGACGCGCAAGCATCTCAGGCCCGCCTCTGCCCTTCCCCAAGGCCGTCCCTATTCCGCCCAGTGTTTGTTTGCGCGGTGCTAGTTGGCCCAGGCGTTCTCCGACGCAGAGAGGCTGGGCTTGTGGCCCCTGCAGCTCCGGAGGTCGCCTTGGGCTGAGAGCGCAGGCCGGCAGAGGCTATGCTGGGCAAGGATTATATGCTGGCCATCATTCTGGTCAACTGCGATGGTGTGCACCGAGGGTCCGGTTGGGAGGACCAAAAACCGAGGGGGAGATGAGGGATGAAGGAAAGCTACCCGAGGTTTAAACACGAGGTGGTGGTGGTTGGCGTCTCCGGGATGAGAACCAGGGGATAATTGAACCTTGATCTTTGCATGTGCTATCTTTAAGATGGGAGTTGATACCTAGGTTTAGGGCTGTCTTCCTAGGGGATGGAGCGAGGGTGTTGGGAGCTCACGAATAATATATGCCCTTGCTTTAATCCCTTGTTTCTGTAGATGACTTGTGGGGGGACCAAAATCTGGAGGGGGAAACAGGCCTACCCCCTGGCTGGAGAAAGATCCGTGATGCTGCAGGAACTTATTATTGGCATGTACCCAGCGGTAGCACTCAGTGGCAGCGCCCAACCTGGGAGCTAGCAGGTGCAGAGGACCCAGGAAGGGTAGGTAGAACAAGAGGGAGCCCGAGCTTATGAGGGGTCCGAGGCCTGCTGCTACACTGACTAATCTCTACTCCATAGGGAACAGAGGGGATTTGGGAACTGCGACCCCCCAAGGGGAGATCTTTCTCCAGCCTGGACAGCTCATTGAACCGGAGGTAACAGGGGTGTTCCAGGCCAAATGAAAGCCTTGAGGTTATTGTAGCACTCAAAGGAATGCAGCCGGATCCACAAATTGCTTTTATTTTTTGAGACAGGGACTCAGGCCTCACTGTGTGTGAATGCTCTAACTGGCCCAGAACTCAGAGATGATGCCATGCCTGCCTCCACAATTTGCTTTTAAACTGTGCTTCTGGGTCTCTTGTCTGTTTGGGGGCTCTCTTTGTACTTGACTTTGTCTCATGTCCTTGATTTTGAGTGTTTTGAATTTTGTCCGTTGCAAGCTCTTATCGTTAGATCTGTGTTCTGTGTTCTCTGCCCTGACCTATCGTGTTAATACATCCCATCCACTGGCTTCATTTCTTTTGGGGTTCCTCTTCCAGAACTGTCTTCATCTGGTTTGAAGCTTTTGTCCACATTTTTAATTCATATCCATATTTATGTCTTTTAGTTTATGTCTGTATCTTATGTCCTAAATTGCTTCAAATTTTAAACTACTCTTTGCTGATTTACTATATTCTGAGCCCTATTTTTTCTGGGTTTGTATTTGTGGGGCTATATTTTGGGTCTTGTCCCAAATATATTTTGGTCTGCGCTCCATCAGGTAGGCTAGGTTTCACCATTGCCTCTAATGTGGGAATCTTAATCCTTTTACTGTCTCTACTCTCCGTTCCAGTAATTCTCTAACATGGTATAGTGAAGATTCCTATGTCCGGAGCCTGGAGCCAGGAGCTAAGGTAGTGACTGGACATGACGGCCAGTTTAAGACACTGGGAGATCTCAAGAGAAAGCTGGGGGGTAGAATAGTGAGGAGTGGGGTTGGCTGAGTGTGAAGAGTAGAACTGCCCGAGTGTATGTGTGGACCCTCTGTCACCCGCCACTCCACTCGACATCTTGTCACTTTGTTTTCCCTATCTTGTCAGTGCTTTGCAGTCCGCTCTCTGGGCTGGGTAGAGGTCCCCGAGGAGGACCTGGCACCAGGGAAGAGCAGTATTGCTGTCAATAACTGTATCCAGCAGCTGGCCCAGACCCGAAACCGGAGCCAGCCTCATGATGGTGCCTGGGGTGAGGTGAGCTGTCTCATTTCCCAAGGGGGTCAGCCTATGCCTCAGCAGAGGTAGGGTTTTCCTGAGTTGCTTGTTTGCTAGTCTAGCCACCTTTGTCTGTCAACTCTCTCTCTGTCCTTGGCAGGGCCAGAACATGCTGATGATCCTGAAAAAAGATGCCATGAGCCTGCTGAATCCCCTGGACCACAGTCTGATCCATTGTCAGCCTCTGGTTCACATCCGTGTATGGGGTGTGGGCAGCTCCAAGGGCCGGTGAGGACTTCTGCATTCCCCCGAGCGAGAGTTGCTTCTCCCTCCCCCCTTCCCCTTTGCAGGCTGTAATCCCCACTGATGCTGAACCCTTGGACACAGATCCTCTGATGTGGACCCAGCACGGCCTTCCCTGCCTGGTTCATCCCTGGTTGGGGTGGGTGGGCCCAGCTCAGCAGGGACAGATAGGGGAGAGTCTGAGAGACTGGACTGATTTTCTCCTGTGCTCCCACATGCTTCTGGAACAGTGACAGGTATGTGATAACTAGGCGCACTAAGCCCTGTCCCTGACTTCCCCATCCCAAGGGTGCCATATCTTAACCCTAACTTTAGAAGTCTCCTTCCTGCACTTGGAAGCCTCTGCCCTTAACTGCTTTATTTCTGCTCCTGCCAGGGACTTTGCTTTTGTTGCGGGTGACAAAGACAGCTGTATGCTCAAATGTCATGTGTTTCGTTGTGATGTGCCCGCAAAAGCCATAGCAAGTGCTCTACAGGGGCTCTGTGCACAGGTAAAGGCCAGTGGTGGGCAGGGAATGTGGAGTTGGGATAGGGCGAGTTTGGCCCCTTACCCGATGTCTCTCCTGTGTACCTCATGCTGCCTGCTTTGTATTTTAGATCTTGTCAGAGAGGGTAGGAGTCAGTGGAGAAGCTGCTTGCTGTTCCCCAGATCCTATTTCCCCTGAAGACTTACCAAGGCAAGGTATGGGGAAGGGCTTGTTGCATTGCAACATCAGGATGTTTTTGTGAAAGATGGAGGTAGTAAGGGGGCTGGGGTTCATGGTTATTTAGCTTTTCCCAGGAGAGTCCAGACCAAAGGACCCAAAAGCAGTGAATTGGAGGTGCATCTATAGGTTTTCCTTTACCAGCAACAGTTGTAGCTTGAGTCCCTGCATATTCATTAGTGTGGGGAAGCTGGGGATGGCAAGGCATACCTGTAACCCCAGCACTTAGAAGGCAGAGATAGAAAGACTGTCACAAGCCGGGCGTGGTGGCGCACGCCTGTAATCCCAGCACTCTGGGAGGCAGAGGCAGGCAGATTTCTGAGTTTGAGGCCAGCCTGGTCTACGGAATGAGTTCTAGGACAGCCAGGGCTATACAGAGAAACCCTGTCTCGGAAAAAACAAACAAACAAACAAAACAACGAAATCCAAAAAACCAAAAAAGAAAAGAAAAGAAAGACTGTCACACATTTAAGGTCAGTCTGTTTTTCATAGAAAGTTCCAGGCCGATTCCAGGTTGCATAGTGAAACCCTGTCTTCAGTCTACACATAGGAAGGGTTGGGAAAGGGGTAATTGAGTGGGGTAATGCTTGCTTAGTGTGTGATGTATATATTTCAGTGGAGTTGCTGGATGCAGTGAGCCAGGCTGCTCAGAAATATGAGGCACTATACATGGGGATCCTACCAGTCACCAAAGCCATGGGTGAGGACTGAGGGGGCCGATGGGTGTCGGTATGTTAGGAAAGGGGAAATGGGTGAAGTAAGGTCTATGCTATAGCTAGTCTTTTAAGAGTTCTTGCATGGCTTTATATATCTGAAGTATATGTCTCTTCTTCCAACTCAGAATTCTAAGCTTAGCTCCATCCATTCTCTTCCCATCTCTTTGAATCCTAAGTTAATAAAAGAGTCCTAGAAACTCCCTGGAGACCCTTTCTATCCAAGCCAGACAACACTGTGGGCATGTCTCCTCAGGTATGGATGTGCTGAATGAGGCCATTGGTACCCTCACTGCCCGGGGGGATCGGGAAACCTGGCTCCCTGCTATGCTCAGTGTGTCTGACTCTCTGATGACTGCACATCCTATTCAGGTACCACTGAAGGGTGAAGTTCAACCCTTGGAGGGTGAACGGGCATGTTGAGGTGGGGGTTGTGTCTTTACTTGGTTCTGGAAGTAGTGTGTCTGGCCATTGCTTAGTTTATAGTGATTAGGCTCTATGTGGGCAGGCAGAGGCCGGTGCAGAGGAAGAGCCACTGTGGCAGTGCCCTGTTCGTCTTGTAACCTTTATTGGTGTTGGCCGTGATCCGCATACCTTTGGCCTCATCGCTGATCTTGGTTGTCAGAGCTTCCAGTGTGCAGCTTTCTGGTGCCAGCCTCATGCTGGGGGACTCTCTGAAGCTGTGCAGGCTGCCTGCATGGTAAGTTAGGGATGGAGTGGGAATGGGAGAGGGGTTTCCCTGCGGCCACTCAGTACTGTGGAGTGGACTCACAATGGGCAGCTCTCCTTAAATCATACCCCGTGATCCAAGGCCAAATCTAGTTCACAAACATATCTGCCTTTTTAACACAGTTTTTGCTAAGTTTTGTGTTACCAATATTTGAAGTCTAAGGCATTCCACATAATAATTGCTATTTCCGCTTATCTTAAAGTATGGGGAGTGCTAATACAAGATAAACACCTTCTGCCCCCCCCCACTCTCTCTCTCTCATGAACACACATAACATATAACACATTTCAGCATTTGGATGAAGTTGTGCTATATAGAGTGGGCCCCATTTTACTGATTCAGCATACTTCTTGATGTATGTGGCCATTAAAATGTAGGATGCAGGCTGGAGAGATGGGTCAGCGGTTAAGAGCACTGTCTGCTCTTCAAGAGGTCCTGAGTTCAATTCTGAGCAACCATATGGTGGCTCACAACCATCTGTTATGGGATCTGACACCTTCTTTTGGCATACAGATGTGCATGCAGATAGAGCACTCATACATTAAATAAATAAATATTTTTTAAAATGTAGGATGCTTAAACTACACTGTTCAGTTCACTTAGTTCACTTATTAATTCAACAGATGAGTGTTTTCAGGGTCCAACTACTATAATTAATCACGAGAATTCATCTGTATAGAAGGCCTACACAGCCTTTGCTATTATAGAATACTCTAATAGAACATAAACATATCAGAAATAAGATACATACCACATGATGATGGAGATGGCCCCTCAAGAGGCATAAAGGCAGCAGGGTGGTGGTGGCGCACGCCTTTAATCCCAGCACTTGGGAGGCAGAGGCAGGTGGATTTCTGAGTTCGAGGCCAGCCTGGTCTTCAGAGTGAGTTCCAGGACAGCCAGGACTACACAGAGAAACCCTGTCTCGAAAAACTAAAAAAAAAAAAAAGCATAAAGGCTACCGTAGGGGAGAAAAGGGCACCCAGAGAAGCATGCCAGAGGAAGAGACATGAGGCAGAGACCCCAGAGACCCTCAGGTGTGGACGTGAGAGAGGTGTTAGGAGTGAAGGACCTGCAAGAACATGGCATGAGTGGCCTGTAAGGGGACGGAGAACAACGGGAGTGGCAGAGGCCAGGCCAGGAGAGCCTTATACATCAGCCGCGGCATTGAGGACCCTTGAAGGCTTGGAAGCAGGAAAGTAAAGTGAGATTTGTGGATTTTACCTACTTAAGGTACAGTGCTTACAAGAGGAAGTAGAAAGGCTAAGTAGAATCTGCTCTGAATAATTTAAATAAGTTGATTGGGATAGTTATTTTGGGAATGGGTTGAGTTTATAGACTTTTTCCTCACCAGAGAAACAGAACAGTGAGAGATGGAGGAGAGTCTCATAGTAGTAGGTATAGTTAAGAGTGCATGTTTTGGCCAGGCAGTGGTGGTGAATGAATTCCAGCATTCACTATGAAGGTGGATCTCTGTAATTTTGAGGCCAGCTTTGTCTATAGATTGAGTTCTAGGATAGCCAGGATATACAGAGAAACCGTGTCTCAAAACAAACAAACAAACAAACAACAAACAAACAAAACCAAAACCAAACAACAACAAAAAGAGTATAAATTTGCAGCCGGACAGACTTACATGTCAATGTCAGTTCTAACATTTTCCATTTCTGAGACCTTAGACCAGTGTTTCTCAACCTAATGCTGTGATCCTTTAGTAGACTTCCTCATGTTGTGGTGTCCCCTAGACATAAAATCCATTCCTGCTTTATAACTTTGATTTTGCTACTGTTATGAATTGTAATGTAAATATCTGATATGTAACCCCTGTAGGGGTTGCGATCCACAGGTTGAGAACCACTGCCTTAAACAAATCATTTGTTACCTCTGGACCATGGTTATCCTCATTTGCAAAATGAGTTTAGCAACACTTCATAAATAACTAGGTTAAATTAAATTATCATACAAAGCACTTAACACAGTATCTAGCTTTCCTTAAGTGCTCACTAAATGTCAGGCTTTATGTTTTTGTTGCTGAGAGGTACCCGGGAATGCTATAGGTACTTGAGACATGACAATGGGCATTATATCAAACAGAATTCTTGGCCTGCCCTATGGAAGCTTTTAGGCGTGCAGGGGCAGAAAACTGGATGTTCATATTCCTGTTCTTCCTAGGTTCAGTACCAGAAGTGTCTAGTGGCCTCAGCAGCTCGGGGTAAGGCCTGGGGTGCTCAGGCCCGCGCTCGCCTGCGGCTCAAGCGGACCAGCTCCATGGACTCCCCGAGCGGCCCCCTTCCTCCCCCTCTACTCAAAGGAGGGGTTGGGGGTGCTGGAGCAGCTCCTCGAAAGCGGGGTGTCTTCTC
Source organism: Apodemus agrarius (assembly GCA_964023405.1). NCBI lineage: Eukaryota > Metazoa > Chordata > Mammalia > Rodentia > Muridae > Apodemus > Apodemus agrarius. The sequence continues at coordinate 26,391,212 of OZ030021.1, read as the reverse complement.
ATTTCTTGATGCCTTCAGGCTTAAACCTTCTCTTCTCCATATGTCCTAAACTGATCTTAAGGGCAAAGGAAAGAGGTTCTTCCGGTCCCTAGGGTTCTGTAGCCTCTCACCTTCCTGCCCATCCCTGATCCTTGCCTCCTCTGCATTTATTACCAAGTTTGTGGTTTATATGGATGACTGAGAGGCCCTGCACTGTAACTTAGACCTGTGGCCCCCCCTTTCCTTGGGTCCTTTTGTTTCTTGCCCCTGTCCAGCCCTGGACAATTGGCTCTACCTCAGCAACTTTATAGCAGAATCATTGCAAATAAAAATCCCTCAGTGACCTCACTAGTTATGAGTATATTGACCTGGGCTAAGATTGGGGCCATGAGCCTGTGTGAGGTGGGTATGTATGCTTGGTGTTGGTGACTGCCTGTAGTCATAATTAGGGCATGGTTCATAATGGAAATATGACTCTATTCATTCAGCAAACAGTTTCTAAGGTCTTTCTTCTATCAGATATTCAAGTAGGCCTACTTGTAAGGGTTCCTTCTGAGAGTTTCAGAGGAGAAACAACCAAATCAGAGAAGTCAGAAGATACCATGTAGTCTAACCAGGAATTATCAGAGGGTTGTGGGAGCTGACACTTGTCCAACGCATATCAGAAGACTTCTGAAGAGTTGACAAATCTGAGTACTGAAGATGAGCTCTTGTTAGCAAGCCTAGAGAAAACGAATGTAAAAATTGTGCAGGGCAGCCTACTGATATCTGACCTTCCAGAAGTGGATGTATGTGGTTAGCTAAGGCAGGAACTTTACGGTGTTTGAATTTGCTTCTGAGAGCAAATTAGGATACATTAGAAAAAACTATCTAGATGGTATTGTGTGATAAGGGCCCCCAGATAATTAGCCAGTTGTCCTTTAAAGAACTGGTGCTGGGCTCTCTAGGCAGCTCCAATACCACCCAGGCGGCTTGAGTGAGTTACCGCCCCGGAAATGACGTGATGCCCCGCTGGCGGTGCGGAAGTGGAGATGGCGGAGCTGTACGTGAAGCCCGGTGAGCGCGGCCGGAGGGATAGTGGTACTCGCCCTCTCCCGTCCCCTCAACCCTAGTGTATACTCCGTTGGTCTGTTGGGTTCCTGGTCTCGTTTCACACACTTCCTCGCCTTCGCAGGCAACAAGGAACGCGGCTGGAACGACCCGCCACAATTCTCCTACGGGCTGCAGACTCAGACTGGCGGACCCAAACGCACTCCCCTTACTAAGAGGGTCGCGGCCCCACAGGATGGATCCCCTAGAGGTGGGTGAGGGCTTTGGGCAGAATCCTGTACAAAAAAGAAAACATGGTGTCTGGGATAAACCTGTCCCATCGACCTATTTTCCTCAAGGACTCCATAAGAAGGGTTGGGAATCCCAAGGCTCAGCGCATTTTGAACCTGATCTTTTTGCAGCTCTGATTAGTAAACGGTATGTTGGATAAAAGGACTCCATACTCTCATTTAGACGTTTTCAAATGTTTCTTGCCTAGATCGCTCCCCAGGATCCTATAGTCTTTGTGTTATAAGCATCTTATATTTCTTGTTATTTACTTGTTTGTTTAATCGGTATTTACTGAGCACTTGTCAAAATACTGTTTAAGAGCCAGGAACTGTTTGGATGCAAACTAAAAAAACGGTGAACAAACTAACAGGCTTTTGATTCCACAGTCTACACTAGCTCGAGATAAAATGACATGTGAAATATTGGTAGGGAGTTTGCAGAGAAAACAGGGGAAGCAATAGTTTCCATGTAACCAAGGTATCTGAGGAGTGGGCTATTTAATCACAGAACTATGACAAGTTAGGAACTAAAAGATGCAAAAGCATTTCAAGCACAAGAGACAGGTAAGTGCAGTCTCTTAGATGAAAACAACTTGGTCTAGTTCAGAGACTTGAGTAGAGTGCTCCAAAAGATTTTAATGGAGGGTTGGAAGGTGGTGGGATGCTCTGTTTGATTTGGTATAATGGGTTTGAATATCATCCCCAAAGGAGAGGATGAGAACCTTAGGGTTCTTTAGCACTTAATGAATGCATAGAAAACACTGGTTAGAATTAAATCTTTTTTCCCCTCCAAGACAGGGTTTCTCTGTTTAGCTCTGGCTGTCCTGGAACTCACTCTGTAGACCAGGCTGGCCTTGAACTCAGAAATCCGCCTGCCTCTGCCTCACAAGTGCTAGGATTAAAGGCATACACCACCATTGCCTGGCCTAGAATTAAAATCTTAAATCAATATTGAAGGTAGTTTAAGTTAGAAATAAGAGACCAAGAGATTTAACATTTCTGCAATTAATATTCACAAGCAGTTGGATCTCTTGAGTTTGAGTTGAGCTTGGTCTAAAAAAATTCAAGCTCCAGGACAGCTATGGTTATGTAGGGCAAATCTTTAATGGAGGAAGAGAAAATAGAATGTGAAGGGGTTTTTGATAGCAAATACTGTGCAGCCTATTTGTACATCCATGGCATAATTTGTATTTGATTCCATTTTGTGGACAAAGTTAAGTGAAATGAGAAGATAGGAATAAAATGAGCATTGCAGGGGACTAAATAAATGTTGATGTAAACATTTCAGCCCCAGAAACTTCTGGACCGCCTCCAGTGGATCATCCACCTCCTTCAAGTAAGGCTTCCAGGCCTCCACCTATGGGGAGCTGTCCTGCCACTGGTGTGGAGCCCCCAAGTTCCCCAGTCATTGAGTCTGAGACTCTGATAGAAGACGTGCTGAGACCTCTCGAACAGGCATTGGAGGACTGCCGTGGTCACACGAAGGTAGGCTGTGTCACTTCAGGGGGTGGAAAGGACTTCTATCCAATCAAGTATGGTTCCTAAAGACAGATCTTCTGATGACCTCTTAAGCAATCTCTCAAAATCTTTCCAGGAAAATGGACACTGAAGTCAGAGGGATCCTCAGGACTTTTGAAGGACCAGCCAGTAATAGAGGCTTTGTGGAGATGAGTTATATTTAACTCTTATTAGTGAGTTATAAGCTTATTTATTTTTGTAACAAAGCCATTCAGAATATACTGTTGATTTTGTACTCCATCTGGGAGAGACAAACAAGCTTTGTATGAAGGTCTCTTCAGCTCTCTGGAGGCAAAGGATTCAAAGACACAGAAGCAGCATGATTGTCTGCTTCCAATGTTCAGATATTATATTGAACATTATGATGAGCCTCTGAGGGGCAGAGGAGGCATTGAACATTTAAAATTCTTGTCGTGTATATCTTTTGGGAGGACATTGGCTTTATCATATTTGTAGTGGAAAGCCTCTAAGCATTAGGTAAAGGAATATGAACTCTAATGTCCAAGAATCAAACTCCTGAGCCAGAGTGAGCACATGCCAGTAGCACTGAACTGGATGGGCTTCTGTTTCAGAAACAGGTATGTGATGATATCAGCCGACGCTTGGTGCTGCTTCAAGAACAGTGGGCTGGAGGGAAGTTGTCAAGACCTGTAAAGAAGAGGATGGCACTGCTAGTGCAAGGTATGGTTGGGGTCCTGTAGCCTCCCGTTGATGGCTGCATTGGTGGTAATGTTTTAACTGATTGGGAAGGGAGGAATGGAAGACACGACTTACTGCTATTTGCTTGCTCAAGCCCTGTCTCTCTTCAGAACTTTTACATCATCAGTGGGACGCAGCAGATGACATTCATCGATCACTCATGGTTGACCACGTGACTGAGGTCAGTCAGTGGATGGTGGGAGTAAAAAGATTAATTGCAGAAAAGAGGAGTCTATCTTCAGAGGAGGCCAAAGAAGAGAAATCTACAGTGGCACCTGAGAACCAGACAGTACCAGGCTTCCAACAGTTACCATAATGCCCGTGGCTCCCCAGACTCACTTCACATGACGTCCTATGCCTTAGTGTGGAAGGCCTCTTCTCACTTGGCTCCTTTTTACCACCAGGGAGACTATTGGTCTTGTTAGGCTTGACCAAAGATCCTATCTAGGCCACTGCAAGATCACTTGTTACTCATATGTATATTTCAATAAACATCTCAAGGTGGGAAGTGGGTAGGAAAGGTGAACCATTCTAATGCCAGACTGGTTCTTTCTGATGTCAGCTTCCCTGCTCCATGGATACTACTGCTTGTCCCATTCATCAAGAAAGGCCTTGATAGGGATAGCCAGATTGCTACTGGCTCTTCTCAAAATTAGACTGAACAGTGTATTTATAATGTGGTATGGTGTCTTTGAATAATATCATTTCAGCCTGAGAACAGATTCAGACAACTGGAAACGTCCTGTCAGAAGAAACCATCCTTCTGCTGTATCTCTGGTATATTGCTGTAGAGAACAGAACCAGTGATTGGGTTTTCTGCTATTTAAACTGAAGGAGAAAAGACCAGATTTCTGCATTTCTGTAGAGTGTAGTAGCATACACCCATGGTCCTAACAGTTGAGATTTGGAGGCAGGAAGAGGAGTTCAAGGTTATGCTGTATTACAACTACATAGTGACTTTAAGGCCAGCCTAAACAATGTTGCTATCCTATTTCAACAACTAGACTAATGATACTCAAAGTCAATATAATCTGATTTACTGAACAAGATAATGCATAATTTTGGGCTTCAGTATAGGCCCTAAATTCATTCTTTTTAAGAGAGATTTATGTTCATGAGTATTCTGTCTGCGTGTATGCCTACACACCTGAAGAGGGCATCAAATCCCATTGTAGATGGTTGTGAGATATGCTTTTGTTGCTGGGACTTGAACTCAGTACCTGTGGAAGAGATGCCAAGTGCACTTAACTCCTGAGCCATCTCTCCAGCACCACCCCAAAGTCATTTCTAACACTTAAAAAAAGAAGAATCGGCTGGGACCAGAAATATACTGGTGGTTATGCCGAGAAGAGGATATAAAGTTTCTAGCATTGAACTGGGGATTGGTAACTTGGGAAGTAGTAAGCAGAAAAAGCAGGGCAAGAAATTGGGGATAACTATTAGGTGAAACAGGATCTTTCGGGAGTCCAGTTTAAAAATGGGTAGGGAGAAGCCGGGCGGTGGTGGCGCACGCATGTAATCCCAGCACTTGGGAGGCAGAGGCAGGCGGATTTCTGAGTTCGAGGCCAGCCTGGTCTACAGAGTGAGTTCCAGGACAGCCAGGGCTATACAGGGAAACCCTGTCTCAAAAAACCAACAACAACAAAAACAACAACAACAACAAAAATGGATAGGGAGGGGTTGCTAGAATGGTCCAATTTCAGGAAGGCTGCTACCAGGAAAGACCTTGGCAAGGCTCAGGCTGTTGTTGCTTGTGCCTGGCAATTCCAGTAGTCTTCCCTCAAGCCCTGATTGCTGCTGGAAGTGGGCCAGTGGGAGCTGGAAACACGACTTCCAGCCTCTTAACCAATGTTGCTGGGTCTCACAGATGTGCACCTGTGAATAGCACTGAGGACAATGGAGCCAAGACAGTTTTTTGAAAGTTTACTAAGCAGCCATAAGATGACATACTCTGTTCCCCAGTGCCAGCCCTGAGGGGAAGAGGTTTGGGAGGAATATGTATAGACCAGAGAAAGCTAAAGGCTTGCCAGGTGGCCCACTGCTTTCCCTGGTCTAGCTGCCTCAGAACTAAAGGAAGCCCAGAACCAACAAGTCACTCTTTTCTGGATTAGATGAGGCCAGCTGGCCCTTGGATACCCAGGAAGAGGTGATGGTGATAGTGGCATGAGAGCTCTTTCCATTACTCCACACAGGTCATTTTTCACTAGATTACATGTCCATTTCAAATTGTTCGTCATCTGGGGAGAGAAGGCAAGAGAACACAGTTAACCCATCTAAGGGTTTGTAAGCCCAGCTAGTACAGGAATCCCTCTTACAAATCCCAATTCTACTTCACAAAGGCAGATAATAGTTGATCGATCCTGCTTCTTACCGGTTATCTCTTCCTCTGTCTGCTTCTCCTTCAACAACTCCAGCTTGGAGGGTGGTGCTGTTGGGAGAGTTGTGACCCCGGGAATCTGAGGGAGGCAGCAGGGAGGTGTCCGGGCAATGGGTGAGTTCTTGCACTCCAGCAGGAACTTTCTGTCGTAGATGATCCTGGTGCCTGTGAAGGGGTAAGGATTGAGGTTAAAAGTCAGGAACTTGGACAGAGATTACTGCCGATCTAGGGTTCAGCTGGCAAACCATTAAACTACAAAGGGCTTACACACCCAACCAAGTTCAGTCTAAACATCATTAAGGCAAGTTGAACATTCTCACTAGTCCATGTAGGGGGCTTTAGGCTAGGATGGTGTGTTGGTAGTTACAGCCTCGAGAAGGAACACACTACAGGAACAGTCTACAGTTCAGTTCTCATTGCTTTGATGGGGCTAACTTGCCTCTTGCAAAGGAAGCTAAATTCCTTGGTAAACATGATGGCCCACCCACCCATCCAAAGTTCTTCAGGGCTAGCCTCACCCATGGGAATATATGGCCAGCAAAGTGTTCTCAAAGAGCCCTGCCCTGTTCTTGCTGTTCCCTTCTGCTTCCACATAGTAGAAACCTGTTTGCTAGTCCCAACAGCTTATGATCCAAGTTCTACAGCCACTACATACATAATATTTATTGCTTTCTATTGAGGTCACTTTTGATTGCAGTGGTTTTCAATCTGTGGGTTGCTATACAGGGGGGTGGGGTGGGTGTCAAACGACCCCTTCACAGGGTCACCTAAGACCACCACAAAGAACATATGTTTCCATTATGATTCACGACAGTAGCAACAAAAGTAATTTCATGGTTGGGGTTCACTATAACATGTATTAAAGGGTTACAGCATTAGGAAGTTTGAGAACCACTGTTCTATTGGGACCTAGCGCTAGTGATTTTGGTACAGCATAGGCATGGAGCATGACAGAATTATTCCCCAGAATCATCAGAAAATCAGGTATAAGCCGGGCGTGATGGCGCATGCCTGTAATTCCAGCACTTGGGAGGCAGAGGCAGGTGGATTTCTGAGTTCGAGGCCAGCCTGGTCTACAGAGTGAGTTCCAGGACTACACAGAGAAACCCTTTTTCGAAAAACCAAAAGGAAAAAAAAAAAAAAAGTCAGGTATAAAGCACTGTTCCATTGTTTTGGGTTTTCAGGAAAACAAGTTTCAAATAGTCTTCCCTCAATGCTATAATTTGAAGTCCGAGAAAGCAATGCCAAGGTCAATCCCACCTCACCCTCATACTGTCCCACAGAGCACAGACCCCCTCCCTGCCCTGCCTGCTGACCTCTCGGGGTAGTGGCATATAGTGTGCCTCCAGGTGTGGTGCTGTAGCCGTCTGGCAGCCAGTCCCGGCACCCTGGAATTGGGCAACTCGTGGACGTGGACATAGCAGCAGGAAGGCAAGAGCTGGTGTCTTGAAAGTGTGGAAAACAGCTCTAAGGTGTAGGCAGTGGCAGCAGGCAACACTAGGAAACGTCACACCCGGGGCGGGCCACTGGCCAGTCAACTCAAGGGCTCCGCCCACCTGCTCAGGGAACTCTCAGGTCTGCACTGACCTGAGATGTTGAGAAGTTTATTTATTTACTAGATAGACTTGGATGTTGGGAGGAGTAATGTAGTATTATTAACCACGTTTTATGATGAAAATATCCCCTCAGATCTTATAGGAGGGGAAGACAGGATCCCATTTGAGTGACTTCAGAGTTTGGATCCTTCAGCCCAGCTTTGTAGTGCCTCTGATACCGATTTGTTGTACTTGGTCAAAGTGTCCTGATGGCCTGCCCTTGAGCATAACAGAGGCTTTTTGAATATGACACTTTCAAAGGTCAGTAAACTAGGTAATGGAGAAGAACACAGTAGCCAAAACATTTGGAGTACAGAGCCAGCACTTTGATCAGACACAGCTAACTGAGGGCTTAGTAAGGAAGGCTTAGCCTGTTCAGATCTCTGGGAAGACATCAAAGACAGGCTTGCCTCAGAGAGTGGGTTTTATTTATTTAGATTATTTTTTTAGACTGGATCTCACTGTCAAGTCCTAACTGCCCTGGAACTTGGTATATAGACCAGGCTGGCTTTGAACTAAGAGATCTATCTGCCTCTACCTCAGAGCTAGTCTTAAGGGCATGCACCACTAAGCCTGTCTGAGGTTGGATTTAAAAAAATATTTAAGCATAGTGATTTGACAGATAATTCCTGTTAATGTAGAAGCTGCAGGTTTTCAGAATCACACTGTAGGTAGCAAGTGTACATACATTTTATTATTCCCAAAATGGTACTGACTGGAGGCTCTTACAAAGTGATGCATGTCTGAGCAGACTGGATAATTGCCTGACAATTTCAGTTTTAAGCAAACTGAGAAAGTAGCCTGTTGGTTCTAGTAGGGGACTGGAGTAGAGAGGATGGTGATGCTGCCGATGAGTCCACTGGGTAGTGACAATGAAGATGAGAAATGAAGGACAAAGTGGGGGCCAGTGACATGGCTCAGAAGATTAAGGCACTTGCTGTCAAGTCTGAAGATCTAAATTCAATTCCCAGTACTTCAAGTGGAAGGAGAGAACCAATTCCTGTAAACAGTCCTCTAATTTCTACACAGGCACAGTGACATGCACATGTCCCTCCCCCAATAAGTGTAATAAAAACTTAAAGGTAGAAGATAAAGTGAACTGATCAAGGGCAGGCTGAGGAAAATGGAGATAAGCCAGGGTAACACCCAATCTTCTGGCTTGGGAGTCTTGTAGCTGGAACTATAAAAGAGAAAACAAAAAGGGGCATGGCTTATATTAAGGAGTGAATACTGTGTGCAGAGTAATGAGACAGAGCACTGCAAGGAGCTGTAATAAACTGGTCAGAAGTCCAAGGGAAAACTGTCTAATTATTCATATATGAACGGGACGGGCAGTGGTGGCCCATGCCTTTAATTCCAGCACTTGGGAAGCAGAGGTAGACAGATTTCTAAGTTTGAAGCCAGCCTGGTCTATAGAGTGAGTTCCAGGACAGCCAGGGCTATATAGAGAAACCCTGTCTTTAAAAAAAAAAAAAAAAAAAAAAAGCCAGGCAGTGGTGGCTCATGCCTTTAATCCCAGCACTTGGGAGGCAGAGGCAGGTGGATTTCTGAGTTCGAGGTCAGCCTGGTCTACAGAATAAGTTCCAGGATAGCCAGGGCTATACAGAGAAACCCTGTCTCATCCCCTCCCTGCAAAAAAAGGTTAAAAAAAAAATGCAGTACAAGAAAAGATTTATTAGCACATCAGTTTTTAATTAAGAAAGTGATTCACCAAAACAGATGGAGAAAAAGCAGAAATAGAACTATAGGGGCTGGCTGTATGTGCTGGTACACTCCTTTCCAACACTGGGAAGGCAGAATCAGTCAGATCCCCAAGTCTGAGGTTAGCCTGGTCTACACAGGAGACAAAGAACATAGTGAAGAAGTAGCTCAGCTGGCAGAGTACTTGTGTAAGTCTGATTCCCAGCACTACCAAAATGAGAGCAAAACCCAGCAAGTTCTAGAGATTTTTAAGGAGTGATGTGAAGTGAGGTCTAACTTTTTTTGAATCTCTATTATAAAACAGCAGGCAGGATCACTACTATTGCTTTTCTTAGGTTAGCTTTTCTATAATATACTGTGGGCTGCCAGGGCTAGGAAACTAGAGAGAAAGCCAAACTCCACACCAACACCAAGCATCAGGAGCTTATTTAAGTCACAGGGTTAATACGAATTACTAGTTGATAGAGAAGCCAAACAACCAACCAAAAATCAAAACAGAAACTGTCTAGGAGATACAATTAAACCTATAAGGTGCTGGGCAGTGGTGGCGCACACCTTTAATCCCAGCACTTGGGAGGCAGAGGCAGGTGGATTTCTGCGTTCGGAAGCCAGCCTGGTCTACAGAGTGAGTTCCAGGACAGCCAAGGCTATACAGAGAAAATCTGTCTCGAAAATAACAAACAAACCAAAAAACAAAACCAAAACAAACAAACAAACAAAAAAACCCAAAAACAAAACAAAAAAACCTATAAGGCTAATTACCAGGCAACTACCATTTAAGCAGATAGCTTTGAATTCCCAATAGTACCATCAAAATAAAGCAAAAGAAGCTGGGTATGGTGGCACATGCCTTTACTCCCACAAATGGGTGTGCAGAGGCAGAAAAGTGTCCACAGACAGTTTGAAATCAGCTAATGTCTTCATGATCCCGTCCTCTAATTTAGGTCTTAAGGCCCAGGCTAATGCTCTCTTTTATTATTTTGATATGGAGGACTTCCTCCTATCTTTTTTTTTTTTTTTTCCAAGACAGGGTTTCTCTGTATAGTCCTGGCTGTCCTGGAACTCACTCTGTAGACCAGGCTGGCCTCAAACTCAGAAATCCACCTGCCTCTGCCTCCCAAGTGCTGGGATTACAGGCGTGTGCCACCACGCCCGGCTGACTTCCTCCTATCTTATTCAGATTGGTATTGAGTTCCTAGGCTCAAATGATTCTCCTGCCTCAGGAGGAACTTTCAGCCACATGTCACTATGCCTGGCTTCATGACCTTTATTGGATATAGTATTAACACACTTAAGATTTTGATACTTAGAACCACCTTTCTGGGGTTGGAGAGATGACTCAGAGGATAAGAGTGTGGACTGCTGTTCCAGAGGTCCTGAGTTCAAATCCCAGAAGCCACATGGTGGCTCACAACCATCTGTAATGAGATCTGATGCCCTCTTCTGATGTATCTGAAGACAGCTACAGTGTACTTATAGATAATAAATAAAAAAACAAAACAAAAAAAACCCACCTTTCCACATTCATTTCATAAATTAGAGAGTGAAGGTGAAAGACCTAGCCTGTGTTCAATTGCCAAATCACTGAGGGTAAATAGAAAACATCACAGCCCTCATCCCAGGACAGGGTCCTCTGGGAAGATATTGTTTGGTAGTACTTCTTGCTAGTCATAGAACAATATGTTCAGAAGCTGTTTTCCTACAGGCTTGTTTGCCTCTTCTGGGTTTACAACATGGTCCAAAGGTCTTCAACACTAGGATAGAACCATGCATAACAAGCCCTCCCTTTTGGCCTTTTGCTGGAGAGTTGTTGAGATAAGTGTCTCATGGAGCTGAGGCTGATGTTAAAGTCCTACCTGCACTTAGTAACTGCTGGGCACACAGGGGTGCTCTACAATGTGAAACTCATAAGCCTAGCTTTCCCCTTCTGAATGATAATTCAAACTAAGGACAGAACGTTCGCGTAATTGTATTTCAGTTGGGAGGGGGATAAACAAAAAACATATGGCATAAGATTTCTTACCTCTGGTTAGAAGAGGCCACCATTGGCTGTCCAACTCTCTTCTTTGGTCTGGTTAGCTGAGGTGATGGAATTTCTCCCTTGAGAGCAGGGACTGAAGAAAGCACACTGGCCTATAAAAGGGCAAGTCAGCACACTGTAGCCACAATGGTTTTAAAGAGTTCTAAAACAACAGTCATTTTATTATTGAACTGAACACTATTTGAAAGATGCAGATCTAGAAACCTTGAAGATACAATTTTATCCTTTGAAAGATCCTTTATCCTAATGGGGTCTGACATGTGCCTTAATTAGCAGGATGTTTCTTAAAAACCTGAGGGCTCACTATGGATGTGTAACATTTTCTTCTGCTTCCACTAATTTCAAAATCAAAACTGGTCTCTAGAACAGGTTTTAAATTCCACTTATCAAAACCAAACAAACCTCAGAACTCTAAACATTTCCAGCATTCCCAATGCCATTCATCCATTTTCATTGACAAGAAAAAGAAGAAATTCTGTGTTAGAACTACAAGACTCCTCTGGGTTAATTTGTTTGATTTAATGTTTAGATGAGAAATGGGAAATGTGAAGCCCAGAAAAATGAGATGACTTGCCTATGAGTCACGAAGTTGTGACAGAAATGAAATTAGGGTTTAGTCCTTTAACTCTCACTCTGCTGCACCCACACTGCCTCCCTCCATCCCTTGTATGTTTGGAAAAGAATCAAGTTCTTACCTGAGCTAGGTTTTATCCAATGTTCAAGTTGGTAAAATAGCAGTAAAGTAATGGCAGGAAGAGGCAGGAAGAGGAAGAAGAGATTATAGCAGGTAAAATAGGGCTGGGATTAGGCTACCAAGATTCAAATAGAGAGGAGGGTGATGTTAGTGAAAGGGAAGGGAGGAAGGTCTCCCTAGGAGGTCCTTCTACTGCACAATTCCTTTCTTCTTAATTCTCTAGGGGTTTCTCTTTCCTTTCTCTTTATGAGTTCTAGTTCCTGATCTGAGACAGAATTTCTTCTTCTGTTGTATTGAAGGTTTAGAAATAGATTTAAGGATTCCTCCAGATTATTTGAATACTTTATAGAATAATTTACTTAAGACTACACTTTTCTATTTTATCAAGAGTAGTCTCATTTATTTCACTAATTCTAGGTAATTATTTGTTATCAACAGGGGGAAGTAGCAAGATATGTAAGTGATCAAAGGGATTATTCTGCCCTATAGTGAGATGGCCTTGAGAAGACAATAAACTTCCCATGAGTGATACTTTCAAAATTCATCAAAACAGAAGATAAGAAATGAGCTTAAGGAACCATATGTAAAATGGTATAGAAGACCAAAGAAACTATTTACATATTACATAGAGCATAGTATTTTTGACCTAGTGATGGCTTAGGACACACGCAAAGATTATTAAGAATTCTTCATTGCTATTAGAGTAGAAAAGTGCTGCTTGCATGATTCTTTGCTAGGTTGTTAAGCACACACACTCATACATAGTGAGTGCTGGTGTATGTGTGTATGTGTGTTGGTGTGTGTGTGTGCGCGCGCGCACACATGTGCATTCTCTTTTGCTTTCTCTCAGTCCTCAAAATTCTCTTTTAAATACAGTTTATAAAGCTGGGATACATTAAAACAGAATTGATAACCATGTTTCAGTAGGAGAACCCTTTCTCTGTTGTGTCAGATTCTTGGCACACAATATGGTTTAGCCAATCTATTCCTGTGTTTTTGTGATTGATTTGTTAAGCATACCTTGCTCTTTATCTTTGAGGCCATTGAACTAAACTCAGCACTAGTCATTTACCATTACTCAGAGATTCACCATGAGCTGTCAACAGAAGTCTTCCCTTCCCCAACTTTTTATGTCCCAACTCAAAAGCCAAGAAGCACAAAAAGAGCACAAAGTGAATGATTTTGGTATCCCTAAATCTGTTCAATGTAAAGCCTAAGGTTCTTAGTGACACAGTCAAAAAGATCCAAAAAGAGCAAAATCTATTAAGTGGCCTATTGGCTAATGTCAGCTAAGATAAACTGTCAGGGCTTGAATGTTCTCATATTTAATAAGGTAAAAGATAGGAGAATAAGAAATAGCTAACAAGTGTTAGCAGTGCTTTTATGGCTGTCCAAGATGCTACAGTGTTAAATGTGAAAAACATGTTACAAAGAAATACAGCATTAGCAATCTAATTCAATATGACAGTAGATTGGCTAGTATCTTCATGACCACTGAAAGGATCACACCCCACTTCTAAACACTGTTCATTTTTTTATTGAATATTCTGGTAAATATTTCACATTAATACAGGCTAAATTAAGTAGAGCTGCTATATGACAAGAAATTTACTCATATTTTTCCTTTTAAGTATGTAAACAATTATACATGTATTTATCACCCTAAAAAGTTGAAACATGTAATTATCTAATTCTCTTCTGCACACAAGTAGCATTCATATGTTTAGCCAAAAGCACTAGGTTCATCTGATCTCAAGTCAAAAATGGCTTAACTAACCAGAGAACATATTCAGGTGGATAGGAAGTCATTTTCTGTTCTTACACAATGGGCAATCAATTTTCCATTGCTAAAGCCTCAGAGTATTTTAGATAGGCACATTAAAAAAAAAAAAACAAAATGAAAAAACCCCGAGTTCTTCCATAGTCATAGGTTTTCCAAACAAGGCTAAAAGAGGAAAGACCTTCTAACTTAGTTGACATATTTGAGATGCATGTTTCCAATATGAGGTGCCCACGTGCCAGGCCAAATCTGAAAAGGGGGAGGAAAAATTGGAATTTCTAATTAGGAATATTTACACATTTGTGAAATGAATATATAAATTCAATGGCAATGCACTGTTTCTGCCTAGAAAGAATACACATACAAGAAATAGAATGTTTAGTAGCATCATCTTGATAATGAAACTTAATTCAGATTAATAGTCATTATTTAGATCTTAAATTTCCCATCAAATTCAAAGAGTCATATGACAAATCCGAAAACTGGAAGAGCTTTAAGCCTGTTTTACCTGCTGAGCTTCAGTGCATTCAGCTGAATTCTGGATCACTTTTATCATAGGGTTCCAAGCAGGATCTGGGTTGTGAAGTCCATTGAACAGTGGGCCCCCTGGAACATCAGCAAGCTGAGGATGAGAGGGTATAATGGTGCCTCCATACATGGAAATTGGCAGACCCTAAAACAGCAGAAAAAGAAGTCTTACAAAATGATGACAGATAATGATTCTATTAATACTGCAACCTCTCCAGCCAGGCGTGGTGGCGCACACCTGTAATCCCAGCACTTGGGAGGCAGAGGCAGGCGGATTTCTGAGTTTGAGGCCAGCCTGGTCTACAGAGTGAGTTCCAGGACAGCCAGGGCTACACAGAGAAATGGTCTCGAAAAACCAAAACCAAACCAAACCAAACCAAAACAAAACAAAACTGCAACCTCTCTAACTTTTTTCAAATAACTTCAGAGGATTCTATCAGTATCTCATGGCACAAATGGAGAAATCAAGTGTTTCATATACATTTGCAGTATTTTTCAGTAAGAGAGAAAACCAAACCAACCAAACAAACCAAACCAAGCTAAAATAAATAAAACCAAGTAATCTAATAAATTACCAGAAACTTTCTCCGCACTAGATGAAAATATAATACACTACATTTTCTCCTAGTTCAGCTTCACTAATAAGTTTATACTAATAAGAAAAGAAGCCAGGAGGTGCACGCTTTAATCCCAGTACTTAGGAGACAGAAGCAGGTGGATCTCTGATTTCAAGGCTAGCCTGGTGCTACACAGAGAAATGCTGTCTCAATCTCCCAACCCCCCAAAAAACAACAAAAAATTAAATCTTCACAGTGTTTACAACTATAATCTGGCTATTAGGCAGCCAGGAAACCAAGAGCACAAAAGAAAACCAAATTCAATAGCCAGTTCTTTACAGGGTAGAGGCCTCCTTCAAATGTGTGGCACAGAAAGCCAAGCAGAAGCTGGGTGGTGGTGGTGCACACCTGTAAATCCCAGCACTCTGGGAGGCAGAAGCAGGCAGATTTCTGAGTTCGAGGCCAGCCTGGTCTACAGAGTGAGTTCCAGGACAGCCAGGGCTGTACAGAGAAACCCTGCCTCAAAAAAACAAATCCAAAAAACCAAAAAACAAAGTCAAGCAGAACTCAAATATCTCTTTAGAAGATGGAGACATCCTCAGGACAACAGTACTGTAAGACAGTACTACCCACTCTTAAAACTGAACAAAAAAAAAAAAAAAAAAAAAAAAAGCCGGCGGTGGTGGTGCACACCTTTAATCCCAGCACTTGGGAGGCAGAGGCAGGCAGATTTCTGAGTTCGAGGCCAGCCTGGTCTACAGAGTGAGTTCCAGGACAACCAGAGCTACACAGAGAAACCTTGTCTCGAAAAAACAAAGAAACAAACAAACAAAAAACAAAACAAAACTGAACAAAAGACCTGACAGTACTAGAAAAAAAAGGGTGATTTCCATAAACTATTCCTTAACAAGTGACTATAATGTCTGGCAGTGTATCAAAAGTTACAATGACACATGTTGACTCACTATAGAAAAATCCAGAAAGCCACTTACCATCGGCTGGTGAAAAATGTTAGTGGGAGCAACCATTCCTGAATCATCTCTTTCCATTGGTTGATGCTGGGAGAATGTGCTTGGGTCTGATAACTGTTGGTGCATTGGATGGTTTCCTATAACAGATTGTGACCAACCTGATAAGCCTTCTAGAAAAAAGAATTGAAAACAGTGTTTGATATTTATTTAGGTAAAACAATATTACTTTATATCAAATTTTATGAAAATAATCCTTCTCAAGAGTTCCAAGAACACTTATTACAGTCTGGCAAGTCACAACCAATCAAGAAACAACACGTCACAACCTATCAACAAAAACAAGTTCCTAGAAAAACAGGTGAATGTCCCTGCATATTCCCAATTCCCTATCTGAAAGAACTCAAATAATCATCCAATTCTGCATTGGAATCCTTAAAATAGAGAAATTATGATCTGAGTCATATTCTACTTGAGAAAGGAGCCCTCTCTGGTAGCCCAGGCTGGTCTAGCACCCATGTCAATACTCTTACCTCGGCTTCCTGAGCTACCATGTCCAGCTGAATCTTTTACTCCTGATAAATTCAATATACTGCCTCAAAAAACATTCTAGACACGAATCCTTCAGAAATATAAATACCTTTCTCTCACTGAATGTTAAGGGTTTTTCTTCTTTTTTTTTTCACTTTGGTATGTTGTGTCTGCATGCCATAAAGAACTAAAGTTTTTGCTTCTATGTGCTATTAGCCAGCCCATGGTTTTATGGAGTCAAGGCAAGTGTTCTACTTTTGGGCTATATCTTTAGTCTTTGGTTTTGTGAGAAAAGGCCTCACTGTGTAACAGCACAGACTGGGACATAAACTTCCTGTGTAACTCATGCTGGTCTCGAACTGCTGATCCTACTGCCTAAGGTTCCTGTGTACTAGTATTATATGTGTGTACTAATATACACACACTTAAGGAGTTAATAACTTGTGCATAACCAAGTATACTACCTATATGTGGAGGCCATAGAGGTCTGAAGAGGCAACAGATGCCATGGAACTAGGGTTACAGGCAACTGTGAGCTACCATTTACTCTGTAAGAGCAACAAATGCTCTTAACCTCTGAGTCATCTCTTCAGCCCTTTTTCCCTTACCCCTAGGAATTAAGTTTCCATGGCAAACTCTAATAACTTACTCAAAATGTCTTGACAGAGAGCGTAAGGTAATTGTACCTGACATAGCATTGACACCAAATGACCAGATCCCACTGTGTCCAACAGGAGCAACAAAACTGGTCCCTACAGGGGCTTGTGCAACAGATCCTCCTTGCCGAATCCTGGCCAGTCTCTCTGTTCCAATAGGAGGAGGTATCTTTCGATCCTGACTGGCACTGTTTCCTTTTGGTTGTTGGCCCAATGTTGGAGGTGCTGAAGTGGCTGAAAGAGGTGAAGATGATCCCGAAGAAACAGATGGAATAGGAGAGTCACCTGGTGGCAAAATATTTCTCTATTGTTTTATTACATATAAAAACTAAAGGAATATGAGAAACCTTGTAAAGACCTATTCCAACAACATAGGTTCTGTAAAGAAAAGTTCATTTAAAAGGATAATTCAAATTATCAAATTCTGTAACCACTGTTTACACTACGTCTGCCTTAAGTATAAAGAACTTGTAAGACTTTTCCAGTGGAATTGGACAAAGCTAGAAAAGAATTTACTATTTCTACTAAGTAATCCTCTAAAAATATAATTACAATTTGCATTTACTGATACAATGTTTAAAGAGTACTTAGATTACTGTTTGGAAAACACCTGTGTATTTGTTAATTCTCTCCCATTTCTATAGAACCCTTTTTCCACATGGAAGAGGCTAAATGTTAAAATCATTCTAGAATTTAAGTGATAGGAATTAAGTGATTCATCAATGGACTTATGTAATATATATAGTTTTCTTTGTCACAGACCAGGCATGGTGCTGCATGCCTTTAATCATGGTACTCCGGAAGGTGACTGATCTCTGTGAGTCTGAAGCCAGGCTGGTCTAATTAGTAAGTTCTAGGATAGTCAGGGTTAGGTAGAGAAACCTTATCTCAAAAAACCAAGAGAATAAATAGCTAATAAGAACTACTTCATTACTAAATCAATCAATCAATCAATCAATCAATCAATCATCAATCAGTAACTGTAGCTTAGTGCTAAAGAACTTGGCTAATTATGTGCAAGGCCCATATCATATATTATATATGACACCAAATAATTTACATCTAAATACTAAAATAAGTGAAAATAAAGGACAATAATACATTCATAAAATGCAAAAATAAGTGTGAAATCATACCAGAATGACCACCTACAATCAGCTTCTTTTCAAAGTTGAGAAATTTCACAATACTGCCCTTATAGGGGCCTTTTGTAAACTACGAAGAATATTACCAATTCTTGATCCAAAGTCCCAATGGAAACATTTTTGGTTTGATCATATACAAAACTTGGGTATCTGCATATTGCTTATTTTACTAAAACCACTACATTGTACCCTGAAACAAACGGCTTAACAACTTATTCAAAATTCTTTGGCAAGAATTTCTCTAGTATTCCTACATGTGTTTGAGGCGCTTGTCCAAGGGTGGGGAGAAAAATGTTGTCTGTTGAAACTAGGAGTGCCGACAGGTGCTGGCCCTTGCAGGAAAACCCTTGTCCCTGGTATGCTAGAGAAACTTGTCAGAGGAGCAGCAGCAGATGGGGAGTTGGCTGATGGGTCAATGGATGGTAACCCTGAAATAAAACAGGTTCAAGATATCCATTAGTGAAGGCTTTAAAACAAGAAGTCAAAACATTTACTTAATATTTGTTTTCAAGATAAAGAACATATAGTTTATTTTTCATAAATCAGAGAAAGTGTATATGGTACTGTATTGCCAAAACCAATCTTTTAAAATCAGAAGAATATCACCCAATATTCTATAGGAAAGTAAGCACTTTCCTATAGTTTAAAAGTGAGTTTAAAAATGGAAGCCACCTGAAGTATGTTCTAGATAAATCTTCAAGCTTTTGTTACTGAATGGAACATAAAATAAGACCACATTGTATATGTCTATGTGCTATTTGCCCAATAAGGTCTGCATTCTCTTTTGAGGAAAATCTTTTAAGTATAGCTAGTAAATTACAAAGCTTTAGTAATTTCCAATGAAGGTAAACAACAACATTTACCAATGTTTCCTTCTTCACAAAAAAGAAAAAAGCCTGCTAGAATAACATTAACTTCAGTATTTTCATAAACAAAAACTGCAAACTATATCAAGCTTCTAATAGTTTGTATAAATCTGAATTTAGCACTTTTCTCAAATTCCACTGATTTCCTTAATAAGTGTATTAGGACTATGAAACAATGTTTTAGAAAAAGATTATGGGTAAGAACTCATTTCTGGTCCATAATAAGTACTTTTTAAGTTGTTTTTTTTAATGTGCATACCACATAGATGAGGAGATCATGCATTCACAAGTTGGTCCTCATGGTCTATCATGGGTTTTCTGGGGTCATGGTGGTGATGGATCACCTGCCAGCAACTAAGTGGGCATACCGATGTCCAACTTTATATTTAATATTTTATTTTTTAAATTAATTTTATTTATGTGTATTAATCTTTTGCCTGAATGTATGTATGCATGCCTAGGGCCCTCACAGGTCAGAAAAGGGTGATTGGGTATGGTGGCACACACACTTTAGTTCTGGCACTAGGGAATCTGAGGCAGGTGGCTCTTTGTGAGTTCCAGACTAGCCATAATTATAGCCGTGAGACACAGTTTAAACAAAACAAAACAAACAAACAAACAAACAAACAAAAGGAAAATGTTGACTCTGAAACTGGAGTTACAGGTGGTTGTAAGCAGCTATGGATGGAGCAATAAGAACTCTAAACTGTCTGCGGAGCCATTGCACCAGCTTTTTCTTTTTTTTTGTGAATGGTTTGAAAATGGCTTGAATGGAACTCATTATATAGCCCATTATATAGACTCTGCCTGTCTCTGCATCCCAGATGTGTTACACTTAGAAACATATGCCTCCATGCCCAGCCAAAAAAATTGTTATCATTAAAATAAAAACTTATCAAGCCAGGCAGTGGTGGCACACGCCTTTAATCCCAGCATTCAGGAGGCAGGGGCAGATGGATCTCTGAGTTCAGTCCAGCCTATCTACAGAGTAAAGCACCAGGACAGCCAGAGCTGCAGAAAACCCTGTCTCAAAATACACAAAACCAAACCAAACCAAACACAAACAAACCTTAAGAAGATACTTTTAAACAATTTGATTTCTCATTAAGGAAAATACTCTTGGTATGTAATGCATATGTTCATTTAAAATGTATAAAATTGGGGGTGGATAAATGGCTCAATTGGTAAAACACTTTCTGTATGAGCAAAAGTATCTGAACTCAATCCCAAGTACCCAGGCTCAGTAGTATACACACAATAACCCTAGATGGGGAAGGTAGAATTAGGAGGAGCCCAGAGGGTTGCTGGCTAGCCAGTCTAGCTAAGTTGGTGACACCAAGGTTCAGTCAGAGATCCTGTCTCAAAAAATAAGGTGGAGAAGGACTGCTCAGCAGTCAAAGGCCTTGCCATCAAGCCTAATGATCTGAGTTTTTAATTTCAGGAACCTATGTTGGGTAAAGAAAACTAACTCCTGCAAGTTGTCTTTTAACCTCCACATTGTGCTCTCGTAAGTGTCTGCACACAGACATACATCACACATGTAGACACAGTCAATATAGACACAGACACACAAATTATAAAATATATGTAAGGTGGAGAAGAGGTGAGTCAGAGGTTATGAACACTCTGCTGTTCTTTGAGGACTGGAGTTTGGTCTCCAGTGTGTCTGGTGGCTCATAACTGACTGTAACTTAGCACCAGGGAATCTGCTAGTCTTTTCTTACGTGAGAACACTGGCATGCAAGCACATATGTATAATGCAGACATAAATAAAAAATAAAAGAAATAATAGCTGAAGAATCACTGAGGAGGACATCTGACAATTATCCCCAGCCTCTAGGTGTATTGCACACTCTGCCCCCCAATCTTCTGCCCATTAGGCAAGTCAAAGAAAAACATTTGATATCACTAGCAGTGAGTTATTCTTTGATACTGAAGGTTCTGAAAATTTCTACTAGTTTCCCAAAATGAAGTCATAATAAATGCTTACCTCAGGAAATTAAAAAAAATGTAGACAATGGTTTGGACAATAGTCTTTGTTTCTTTTTGTTGTTTCTTTCTTTCTTTCTTTGTTTTTTTTTTTTTTTTTTTTTTTTTTTTTTTTTGGTTTTTCGAGACAGGGCTTTTCTGTGTAGTCCTGGCTGTCCTGGAACTTACTCTGTAGTCCAGGCTGGCCTCGAACTCAGAAATCCGCCTGCCTCTGCCTCCCAAGTGCTGGGATTACAGGCGTGCACCACCACGCCTGGCTTGGTGTTTCTTTCTTTACAATTATTTTTCATTATGTGTTTTTGGGTCTCTGTGTATGTGTACCTGAATTCAGAAGAGTACTTCAGATCTTTTGGGGCTGGAATTATTATACGCAGTTATGAGGTACATGATGTGGGTGCTGGGAACTTACCGAGGTCCTCTGGAAGAGCAGAAAGTGCTCTTAACAACTGATTCATCTCTCAAGGACCCAACAGTGTTGCTTTTATTTTTAAAATAATATACAGGGGCTGGAGAGATGGCTCAGTGAGTAAGAGCATCGTCTGCTCTTCAGAAGGTCATGAGTTCAAATCCCAGCAACTACATGGTGGCTTATAACCATCCATAAAGAGATCTGACACCCTCTTCTAGTGTCTGAAGACAGCTAAGGTGTACTTACATATAACAAATAAATAAATCTTTAAAAAAATTAAAATAATATACTTTTTTATTTGTTTTTTAAAATTTTTTAAATTATTTATTTTAGGTTTATGGGTGTTCTATATGATGTATGCATATACATACCTAGTGACTATAGAAGTTAGAAAAGAGTGTTAGATCCACTGACACTGGAATTATAGACAGTTGTGAGCTGCTGCCACTTGGGAGGTAAAAATTGAACCTTGGGTTCTCTGTAAGAACAACCAGTGCTATTAACTGCTCTCTCTAGCATCCACATTTTCATTTGAGACAGATCTTGCTATGTAGTTTATGTTATTCTGGAATTTGTGATCCTCCTATCTTAGCCTCCTAAGTACTGCAATTACAGGTGTATGCTACTATTTTCCCCCCAAGTTTTCAATTTCAGACACATAAGAATTACTCATTTTTCAGTGTAGCACATATTAGTCTAAAATTTTGCTCTTAATCTCTGCAAAATAGATTTCCTCTTTCAAATATCTTCAAGCCAAAACTAGTTTCCAGGGTATATTTTTTTTCTAATGCATCAGCAGATAATTATTATTTTTTTCTTTGACAATTTTATACACATATATAATACATTCCATTTACTTTCTCCTGCGATGATCATTTATTTCACTCTTACCTCTGCCAGTTCTCCTCCTTCTGTACAAATCTTTCCCATGTTTACAGAGTTTTATTTAGAGTCCTAAAGAATTTTACTAGTGCTATCTGTGTGACCCTGCATTTGGAACCATCTGAACCTGGTAGGTGCACCAGTGGGTACAACTGGATACTACCCCTACCCATCTCTTAGAATCTGTTGGTTGCCAATAGACAGAAGTAAGTATAAGGAGCTCTGAGAGCTCTTTCTCCACCCATAGGAGCATCTAATATATTGCTACAAGTTCAAGGCCAGTGTGATTACAGAATGAGACATTGTCTCTAAATAAAGAAAGATCTATTGAGAGACAACACAAGGGCTGGAGAGATGCTCAGTGGTTAAGAGCACTGCCTGCTCTTCTAGAGGTCCTGAGTTCAATTCCCAGCAACCACACAGTAGCTCACAACCATCTGTAATGGCCCTCTTCTGATGTGTCCAAACAAATAAATAAATATTTTTTTAAAAAAAAGTTATTTCATGAAAAAAAAAAAAAAAGTCAGCACATGACCAGAATCTCTTTAAGCAGGTTCATCTAATGGAAGTGATATTGAGCAGCATTAATGTAATAGAAAGTAATATGAATGATGGAGCAGTACCTAAACAGTGTGCAGTTCTAATGAATTCAATCAGAGAAACAATAATCATTATATTTTTAAAAAGTCTATAGGAATTTGTACTTGAGGAACAGTTGCAGGCATAAATGTAGTGGTAGCTTGTCCACTAGTGATAGATGTGGAAGACATGGCACTAGTGCTTTTCAGAGAGGAAATCACTGTTGCTGTAGAACTGGTCTTAGGCACACAAGCCAACAACTGCTTTCTGATTGATGAAGAGTATCCTGGAATTAGTCATACATAGTTGCTGACTGGCAACCACAGAAGAGATGGTGATAGGACAATGGGCAGTAGCCGTCCAGAAATACACCATGAATCATTTTCACTATGACATCAACTTCCAAAAACCTGGACCAATATAAGGTATAAACCGTCTTACTATTAGGTACAGAAATAAATAGCTTACTTTATGTGATTTATATATAGTATTTTTTCATTGAAGCAGCATTAATTAAAAGGCATTATTTCTGTAAGGCTAGATAGTACTAGGTACAAAATAAGTGCCAATTAGCTTGGAAGGTGAGTTTTGACAGCCCCTTATTTAGATACAATAATACTTAATGACTTACCAACTGGACTTGTAGAAACTCTCTGTGACGGTGGTCTGAAGCCAGGTGCCTTGGAGTTGTCAGGGTGCACATTTTCCAAGTGTCCAAGTACAGAGTTACTTAGGAAAGCTGACTGAACAGTGAAAGAGGCATCTGCAGCGACTCTTGATGGCAGAGGTCCATCTCCCCACCCTTGGTTAGCTGGCACCTGACCACTATCAAAAAGACTACTGAAGTGATTAAAAAGTGTGGCTGGACCAAATGGAGGTTGCAAAGACTTATTTGCTGGGTTTATATGCATTTGAGAACCATTCATAATATTCACAGCTGATGAAAGCTGCACTGCAGCTGGTGGGCCTTGAGGTGGTGTTAAAGGAACTGGATTGGTAACAAAAATTGACTGAGGATCCTGGTGCATAGTTGCATTTGGTACCACTGAGTAAAAAGAACCTCTGGGCTGCATTCGATGAGAAACTCGAGGTGCTGGTACAGCTAACTGAGGTAAACTACCAGTGTCCTGATTATCAGCAGTAACCAATCTGGGTGATGCCAAAGTCAATGGAGCAGTTTCTGAGTTAGAGGCAAAAGGCATTGACACAGGATTTAAATCAGACACCTTGGATGGCTGTCCCTCCTCTTGTGTATTACTGGAAGGAGGAGTAGGGCTACTGGATGGATGAGTCTCTGGAGCTCCTGAGGTGTTGCTGGCAGAGCTATTACTACTGTTAGCTGTTGGAGATGGTGTACATAGGTTTGTCAAGGGCTGGTCCTGTGTGGGGACTTTCTCTTTGGGAGGTGGTATGACAGAGAAAGATTCCACCTTTTGTGAAGAAAGTTGTACTTGAGGAATAGTTGCAGGCATAAATGTGGTGGTAACTTGTCCACTAGTGATAGATGTGGAAGACACAGAAGGCAAGGAACTACTAGTGCTTGTCACAGAGGAAATCACTGTTGCTGGAGGACTGGTCTTAGGCACACAAGCAAACAACTGCTTTCTGACTGATGAAGGAGTCCGGGAATTAGTCATACATAGTTGCTGACTGGCAGCAACCACAGAAGAGACAGTGATAGGACAACTAGCAGTAGCCAATCCAGGAGATTCTGATGGTAAAACAGGTCCATTCTGATTAGGTAGACGGGCTGTATTATTATGCTTTGGAGAACTACTTGTATTGCCAGGATTCACAGGTCTCACTGGGAATGGCCCCCAGGTGTTAGGTGAAGGTGAGAAGGTTCCTCCAAACTGTGCCATGGGTAAGCGAGGATGCCGAATCTGTTGCATAGTTTGAGCAGCCAGGATAGCAAAATGAGGATGCGGATAAGCTAAGGGAAGAGACACTGGGAAAGGAGATCTTACATTTGTTGGCACATTCTTACTAAGTTTATTAGTGGGCTGGAACGTAGATAATGTTGTTGCTTGTGATGTTACAAGAGCTGGTGCACCCAAGGGAAATGCATTCTTGCTGGAAGTTGCTGTGGTGCCTACTCCAGAGGAGAAGTTTGTATGAATGGACTTGGTGCTGGCAGGTGTCCTGATATGGTTTTTAGGAATCAAGTCTTCTAGCTCCTTTGCAGGATCTTGAATAAGTGCATTGATAAGTTGAACTGCATATCTTGTTGATTCTGTACCACCCCTGGAAAATAAATGACATGAGACCAACAATATAAACAACGATGACACACTTTTTTTTATCATTGAGAATTTTTTTTTCATTCAATACATTTTGATTTGGTTTTATCTCTAGAAAATTTTATGAATTGTGTAAATTTTTTTTCTGGAGTAGGGCTTAATATATGCTAAGCAAGCAATTCACCAATGGGCTATATCCCAACTTTCAAATAAAATTCCTACCTAAAGTATCCCTCTTATAAAATTTTGATCCGGGCTGGTGAGATGGCTCAGTGGGTAAGAGCACTGACTGCTCTCCCAAAGGTGAGTTCAAATCCCAGCAACCACATGGTGGCTTACAACCATCCGTAATGATGCCCTCTTTTGGTGTGTCTGAGGACAGCTACAGTGTACTTACATATAATAATAAATAAATCTTTAGGCTGGAGCAAGCAGGGACTGAGTTAACAAGGTTAACCAGAGTGAGAGGGGCTGACCAGAGCGAACAGAGGTCCTAAATTCAATCCCCAGCAACCACATGAAGGCTCACAACCACCTGTACAACTACAGTGTACTCATATACATAAAATAAATAATCTTTATTTATTAAAAAAATAAAATAAAATAAAATTTTGATCCAAAACTATACTAATATGTTATTTTTATAGTTACCGTATTGTAATCATTCTCTCTCCATTCTTATCTTTTTGTTTATCCACATCAATATGGGCACCAGTAACATCTTGTATTGCTGTAATGTTGCATCCTCCTCTTCCCATTATTCTAGACACCACTGAGGCTGGAACAGATAATTTCTTTGACCTAGAAAATGAAGGCTACCTATGAGTTTATAAAATCAAATATCTTTAAATAATAAATATTAGAATATAAAATTAAATATGTCTAAATATGTTGATGGAATTGTATTTAATATTCTTGAACCTTAAATAATTTAATTCTTACTTTAGAAATTACTATATTAAATTTAGTTGAGGAAAATTAGATTGCCATTTAAAACAAAAATCCTAAGCAGGGTGTGGTATACAAGCCTTTAGTTTGAGGTCAGCCTAGTTCTACATTGTGAGTTCTAGGACAGTCAGGGCTACATACTAAGATCCTGTCTTAAAAATAAAAAACAAACAAACAAACAAAAAAATAAAAATCCTATTTAGCGATTCATAATGTAAGCATTCTAATCTGCTTAAAATATCACGTCGACTAATCTGCAACTAAGATGCTTTCTCTTTCTAAACTAAAACAAAAAACCATACCACTGGGTGAGGAATGGTGGTAGCACACACCTGTAGTACCAACACTGGGAGGAAGAGGCATTTGGATCTCTATGAAGGCTAACCTGGTCTACATAGTTAGTGCCAGGTCAGCCAGGGCCACACAGTGAAACCCTGTCTTAAAAACAAAACACTGAGTAATATATGTTAGCTTAAGCCGGTCGTGGTGGTGCACGCCTGTAATCCCAGCACTTGGGAGGCAGAGGTAGGCGGATCTCTGAGCTCAAGGCCAGCCTGGTCTACAAAGTGAGTTCCAGGACAGCCAGAGGTACACAGAGAAACCCTATCTCGAAACCCCCCCCCCCAAAAAAAAAAAGTTATCTTATAATTTTAAATCATGTAGAGTTCATATTTAGCAATTTTTAAACAGTCTCAAGTTTGTTCTACATAAAATGTGATTCATTACTTTCCTATGTAAAATTAGAAAGAATATATATATATACATACATATACATATACATATATATATATATATATATATACACACACACACACAATATATACGTATGGTGGTAGTATCTGCAATCCTATTATTTGGGCAGTGGAGACAAGTGCATCAGGAATTTAAGATTGGCCTAGGCTGGATCAACTCTAAATAAACAAAACAAAGTAAACCAAAAAGCCATTGAGGGGCTGGGCGGTGGTGGCGCACACCTGTAATCCCAAAACTTGGAAGCCAGAGGCAGGCAAATTTCTGAGTTCGAGGCCAGCCTGGTCTACAGAGTGAGTTTCAGGACAGCCAGGGCTACCCTGTCTCGAAAAAAACAAAAACAACAACAACAAAAAGCCATTTAGGAGCATATGGCTCTATCCCAGCACCTGGGAGACAGAGGCGGAAGTCTGCCAGGCATCTTAGGACATCTTGGTTTACTGCCTAGTTTTAGGCAGGCCAGGACTGCCTAATGAGACCCTGTTTGGAAAAAAGAAAAAAAAGTAACAGATGGGATTAATTCTACTTACCGTCTAACAACTTCTTTCCACCCTTCTTCTCTTTTTTGACCCCTTTTAGGACTAGTGAGATTCAGTTTCATGGTTGGAGAACTTAATGGCAAGGACTTGTAGCTTGTGGACATGGAATTAGCATTTACTTCACCATCAAGGCTGAGAAAATGGAATTATGGAGTTCAACAAAAAATACATTTTAAGATAAAAATTCAAGAGATTACATAGATTAAGTTATAATAAAATATTTTTTGAAGTTTGGTACATTAAATAATCAAGACAGAATAACAAACAAAATAAGCAACCATCTATTTTAATATCAAAATGGGTTATTCAATAAAACTAACACAGTTAACTAAAATCAAAGCTTGGTGATTATTTTTAAACTTTAGACTAAGAATCTTATAAAACATCTAGTAATCTTTACAATGAAAACATGGTTAAGAGAACAGAGACAAATTTTAGTTCTGAAGACTAGAGACAAGATAATATTAAGGAACTGTTCAATACAACTTGTACTTAGATAACATATTGTAAAATTTTATGCTAGGCATGAAATAAGAACAGTGAATAAAGGAGAAAATAGAAACATTTACCGTGTCTGAGTCTTGGAAGTGGTGGTAACTGCCTTCTCCTCTTGAGAACTGACAACTGTGGTGCACCTCCTGTCACTGGTGGGATGTGCATCCACAGGGAAACTGAACTCTTGGCTCTTCCCACCACTGCTGCTCTCACTGTTGCAGTCTGTGCTATCTATGTTGTCCGAATCACTATTCCCACCCGCACCACCACCTCTAGGTTCTCCATTTATTTTATTTTTATCTGCTTTTTGTTGTGCTAAAGATATATGTGGCTCTGGTAAAATTAAATGCGCTGTGGGTGGGGACTCTTTTGTCTTATTCTTCTTATTTTTCCGATTGGTGCTGGGGGTTGTCACTACATTGGCTCTTTTTTTGCCAAATACATTTGTAAATGTGGTAGATGTAGCAGAGATTCCAATTGTAGTAGTGGTGGTTGCACTCGGAGGCTCTATGGGAATTTCTTGTTCCACTGAAAATTATTAAAAAAAAAAAATCAAAATGAGGGCAAAACATGTTTAATCATGACAAAATATATATAAAAATTCATAATCAATCTTTTGGGTCACACTTTCCTTTTCACTAATAAAGAAATACTGTTGTTAGATAATTCTGATGTATAAGTTTGTGAAAAATATATACCATTAATATTTTTTAAAAAATGTTTTATTTATTCTTATTTTATGTGCATTGGTGTTTTGTCTGCAAATATGTCTGTTTGAAAGTGTTGTATTCCCTGGAATTGGAGTTACAGACAGTTATGAGCTGTCACATGTGTGCTAGAAATTAAACAGGAGTTCTCTGGAAGAGCAGCTAGAGCTCTTAAACACAAAGCTATCTCTCTCCAGCCCTACCATTAATACTCTAAAGACTGAAAATACAAGTCCTATGAACTATTAAAGAAACACAATATACTTTGAATCTAGGAAAAATATGGAATAGTATTGAGGAACTAGAATTCAAGAGATGGCACAAGTAATTTGTATACTAAATACCTCTACTGACAAGTCTACCCTCCATGGTTTTAAGCCTTAACCTTCGCTATGAATTCACTGAGGAGTTAGTCTAATCAGGGAAATCAGAAGTAGAGAAGAACCTGAAAGAAAACTGGTCAACTTTTTACTGTACTTGTTTTAATATATACAAGGCGTTTTACAAGAAAACTTAAGTCACAAAGCTGGGTAGCGGTGGCACACAACCACCCACCAACCCACCTCTTTAATCCCAGAAAAACAGGCAGGCGGATCTCTGTGAGTTCCAGGACAGCCAGGGCTACACAGAGAAACCCTATCTTGAAACAAAGAAACAAAAAATAAAACACTCCACTTTTTAAAATCACACTTGCCTGTATCTTCCTGTTTTTTTCTATTAGTTTATACTGTAAAGCATTTAGCAGCATTATTATAAAAGGCATGAACCCACCATCGCCCGGCCAGGTTAATTTAAATTTTATTACTTATTTAATTTAGAAATAGGGTCTTTCCGGGCGGTGGTGGCACACGCCTTTAATCCCAGCACTTGGGAGGCAGAGGCAGGCAGATTTCTGAGTTCGAGGCCAGCCTGGTCTACAGAGTGAGTTCCAGGACAGCCAGGGCTACACAGAGAAACCCTGTCTCGAAAAAAACAAAATAAAAAACAACAACAACAACAACAAAAAAAAAAACCAAAAACAAAAACAAAAAAAAAAAAAGGGTCTTTCTATGTAGCTAGCCTGGTCTTGAATTCATGGCAATTCCCCTGTCTCAGCACCCTATGTGATAGGATTATAGGTTTACTCTACTGTGCTAACTAACAGAGGATAATTTTGTACTTAATTCATGAGTCATTTTTTTTACCGTCTTCATCATTCTCTTCATCTTCACCCTCTGGTTGTTCTGAATTCTCTTTAGGTTTGTTCTCCTCATCTTCCTGTTTCCTTTTCTGTTCCTCTTTTTTCTTTTTTCTCTTTTCTTTTCTCTTCTCTCTTTTAGCCGCAAGAGCTTGCTTTCTGCTTTCTTCTCTTGACTGTAAAAAAAAGTATATCATTTAATTTAATAATGTGAAAACATTTTTTATATTTGTTTTGTATATGGGTGTTTTGCCCGAGTACCATTTGGCATGCTTGGTGCCTGAGGAGGTCAAAAGCAGACATGGGATCCTCTAGAACTAGAGTTATAGATGGTTGTAAGCCACTAATGTGAAGGCTGGGAACTGAACCCCAGTTCTCTGCATGTGCAACACATGTGCTCTTAAAGCTGAGCCATCTCTCCAGCCATAATAATGTAGTAATTTAAAACATTAAATGTTTTGTCCTTTACTTCCCATGCATGCCAGTTTCAAATAAAGCTTTAAAAGCAACAACAACAACAACAAAAAAAAAACAAATTTGTTGTCAAAATTAAATATCTTTATAATTCAAATGATAATCAACAATATAAAAATACGACTATAGGATATCAAAAAATAGACATATGTTATCTGATAAGGTACATGTACACATAAAATATGCAGATATCTCTTATTATTCCCTAATGATCAAATAACCTAACTGAAAAATGAACTATCAGGCTAGGGTTACAGTTCAGTGGTAGAATGCTTGCTAAGCATGGGCACAGACATCAAGTCAGAGTAGATGTGATGGTTTATACATATATTTCCAGAGCTCAAGGCCAGCCCAAATAACACAGTGAAATCCTACCTTCAACTAAACTACAAAATAAAAACTAAATTGCTAAATTAAAATTTAAAATAAATAAAACCATATATTAATTTGTAAATTTTCAGTTATTCCTTAATAGACCGATTTAAAAGAAATAGGCAGGGCTAAGGAGATGGCTCAGTGGTTAAGAGTATGTAATATTCTAGTGAGGACACAAGTTTGTTTCCAACACTCACATTAGGGCAGCTCACAGGTGTCTGTAACTCTAATTCTATGGGGATCTGATGCCTTCAGGCAGTGTACACAGAATTAAATAGAAAAGAAAGCTGGCAGTGGTGGCACACGCCTTTAATCCCAGCACTTGGGAGGCAGAGGCAGGCGGATTTCTGAGTTCGAGGCCAGCCTGGTCTACAGAGTGAGTTCTAGGACAGCCAGGGCTACACAGAGAAACCCTTTGGTCTCGAAAAACCAAAAAAAAAAAAAAAAAAAAAAAAAAAAAAAAAAAGAAACGAAAAGAAAACAAACAAAAACCGAGACTGGGCATAGTAGAGTATGCCTTTAATCCAAGTACTTGGGAGGCAGGTATATCTTTGACTAAACAGGCCAGCTAGGCCTGTTACATAGGCCTGATCTACATAGAAAGATCTTGTCTTAAATAAATAGTGGGGGAGGAGAGATGGCATAAATAGATTGTAGTGACTAAATGCACAAGTCAGTGAATATACTACAGTGATTTGTAAAACTTTAAATGGATAAATTGTATGATAATTTAACCTCAGCAAAAAAACAAAAACAAACAAACAAAAAACAGAAAAATACAATTCTGAGGTACCTATTTGCCTAAACCACAACTATCATAATGTTTATAAGCAAGTTCCAGGACAGCCAAGGATACAGACAAACCCTAATTGATTTCCTAATGACAAGATATTCAAGATTTTTACTTTTGTCCATTATAAGCAATACAACAATGCATGTACATGAAAACTCCTATCTTTTAATCTTAAAATTACTGAGACTGGTCTTGAACTTTGCCTCCTGACTACTGGGGCTGAAGAGTTCTGCCTGGGGGGGGGGGGGAGAAAAAAAAAAAGAATTCTGCCTTTGCCTCCTAACTACTGGGACTAAAGGTGTACAGTACATTACTATACCTGGCCTAGATTGGTATTTATAGAATGTCTTGTAGATCTCAGGTGGCTTTAAACTAAGGATTCTTCTTAATCCTCTGAGATTAAGAAGGTGTGCCACCATACCCAGCTTAAGCATTCACTAGATAGTTCTCTGTTATTAGTAAGTTGAACATTTTCACCTATTTATTGGACATTTCTATTTCTGAGAATGAGTGTCAGATAGGCAATCTGGGTTTTATATTTTAAAACTTTTCCCATTGTCTTACACATCCTAGACAGTGCTGTGAACAAAGCTAGGATTTTCCTAAATACCTAGACAAGAATACAAAACTTTAAAAAGGAACTCTAACAATTATCATTTAATCATATTTTGTTAAAGACTATTTATACAGACAACAAATTACTCTAATCTTGATTTCTAACAGGGAGCTCATCCTACCCCCTCACCTTTTCTAGATCCAGCTCTTTTAGGAGAATGCTTGCATTTTTATTTGCTTCTGCAGCCTGCTGGTCTTTAGCCTTCACAATCGTCTCAACACATTGGTGACACTTCTTCAGCAGTTCCTGAAGAGAGGGCAAAATACAATTACATAAGCACACAAAAAAAAATTATAATATAGGATCCAATATAAGTAGAGCTGAATAGAAAGGTCCACAAGTCAAACCTCCAACAACTAGAAATTGGCCAAATGAAATTAAACTTTGAGTTCAGTTCTGTATCAATCGTTCATAAGAATGAAACACCTTTAAAAAGAAAAAAAAAATTTTTTTGAGATAGCTCAGCTCAAACTAGCTTTCAACCCACTAAACTGTTGAAATGGGTCTTGAAGTTATTTGAGTTGTTGAACCTCCTGCCTCTGACATCCAAGTGCTGAAAATACAGGTAGGAAACTACAATGTGGCAAAAATAAGGCTTTTTTTTTTTTTTTTTTTTTTTTTGAGGCAACATCTCCTTATGTGGCTCTGGCTGACCTCAAACTTGTAGAAATCCTGCCTCTGCCTTTCAAGTGCTGGGATGATAAGTGTGCATCATTATGTAAGACAAAGGCATCTTTCTTTTTTGTTTTGTTTTTCAAGACAGGGCTTCTCTATGTAGCCCTAGCTGTCTTAGAACTCACTTTGTAGACCAGGCTGGCCTTGAACTCACATAATCTAACTGCCTCTGCCTCCTGAGTGCTGGGATTAAAGGCATGTACTACACCTGACTTGGCATCTTTCTTTCTTTTAGAAGGTATTAGAAAGGTATCTTAGAAAAGCTAATCAGGTTAACAAAATTTAATAATAAGCCTTAGCTATAGTCACTACTATTATGATGTATAGGAGAAAGGTAATCTCAAATATGTTACCAATAGAATCATATCCATCTACTTTGCAAATGGATAAGCCAAAAGCCCATGTTCATTCTTTCTTTCCTTTTCACCCCAATTCCCTTCTTTCGTTCTACTACAGGGTTTCTCTGTGTATGCCTGCCTGGATGGTTGTCCTGGGACTCACTATATAGGCCAGGATGGCTTTGAACTCAGAGATCCACCTGCCTGTGCCTCCCCAGTGATGGTGTTAAAAGTACAATGCAGCACCGCCCAGCAAGACCCATGTTCTTAACCCGTAGATGACAAAAAGAACAAATCCTCTGTTTGGTGCTATGACTGAACTCATGGCCTTCTTCTCCACTAAGCATACTCTTATCATGGAATGCATGCCCAGTGGAAACAAGTTCCTAATTATACTTCTTGGCATAGAATACCATGAGTAATAAAAATGTGCTTCAATAACATAGTATACTTACCTTATCAGTAATGGTTGCTATGTATCTCATGCATTCTATATCAGATGGAAACTGATTGACTTCCTTCACCAAATACTGAACAACTTTTACATGACCCTAAGAAAAAAGCACAAAAAAACACAAAAGCTGTTTTTGAAATTTTATCCATGTTTTAACAATTTAATGTAAAAAACATAGGATTTTTAAATTATGAAAATATGGACACTGTTCAGTTTTAAACAGAAAAGGATAAGGAGAACATGCTCTAGGATATGGAAGTAGGCTGGCCACAGTGGTACATGCTTTTTAATCCCAGCATTCAAGAGGCAGAGACAGATGGGTGGATCTCTGTGACTGTGAAGCCAGTGTGGTCTATATAGTTTCAGGATAGTAGGGCTACATAAAGATACTGTTTCAAAAACAAAAGCAAGCAAGCAAGCAAACAATATACGATAGGCAAGATGTTTTCTTCCCATGTCCCACAGAAAAACAGGAAAGCTATTTTCAATAGCCTTTTATATAATAAAGCTAACAATAAAAAATGGGGATTGTAAAATAAATCTCAGTATCAAGGAGGTCTAAGTCTGAAAATACCAATATTTTTAGATGTCAATGAATTATGTGAATTTTATCTTACTATCATACAAAGTGGTGTCTTGCATTTCTCAGCTCTATGACTTGAATAGCTAAAACACCTTCTTTCTTTTTTTGTTTTTTTCGAGACAGGGTTTCTCTGTGTAAGTCCTGAAACTAACTCTGTAGACCAGGCTGGCCTTGAACTCAGAAATCCACCTGTCCCGGCCTCTCAAGTGGTGGGAAAGGTGTGTACTACCACTGCCTGGCTGATAAAACCACTTTCTAAATGCCCTTACTGGGAACTGAATGATAGGTAATAAAGTCTAAGCACATCTACTTTATATAACAAGCTTGCAACTTTTCTCTTCCTACTAAGGTCCCAAAGCATCCTTAAGAGCGTAGATTTCAGGTGGGTGTGATGACTCAGCTGGTGAAGGCACCTGCCACAGAACCGGATAACTTCGATGCAATCCCCAGAACTTATATGGCAGGAGAGAACTGACTCCTATAGGCTGTATTCTGACTTCTATTCACACACACACACACACACACAGCCCCCCTCCATATGCCCCATACAAATATGCTTTTTGTAAAAAAAAAAAAATTTGTATATGAATATACTGTAGCTGTTTCCAGACAGACCAGAAGAGGGCATCAGATCCCTTTACAGATGGTTGTGAGCCACCATGTGATTGCTGGGAATTGAATTCAGGACCTTTGGAAGAAAAGCCAGTGCTCTTAAGTGCTGAGCCATCTCTCCAGCCCACAAATATGCTTCTTAACAAAAGGTACTAGACTGTTTCTGAGGGAGACAAGAAAATAGAAAGTAGTTGCTTCTGGAACATGAAACTAATTAAAACATATTAGATGACCTTCTAGGGATATGAAAGTATCTTTTACCTTTATAGGGTAATGAAGCACATGAAATATGCATTCATGAGCCAGTTGGTGGTGGCGCACGCCTGTAATCCCAGCACTCTGGGAGGCAGAGGAAGGCAGATTTCTGAGTTCGAGGCCAGCCTGGTCTATAGAGTGAGTTCCAGGACAGCCAGGGCTATACAGAGAAACCCTGTCTCGAAAAAACCAAATACAAAAAAAAAAACAAAAAACAAAAAACAAAAACAAAAACAAAAAAAAACCCCAATAAACCAAAAACAAAAAAATATGCATTTATACTGTCATTAAACTATGTGCACTATTTATGTTCTTTATTCTAAAATAGATTTTAATTAAGAGACTTTTTTATAGAACTGGAGAGATGGCTCAGTGGTTAAGCATGTATATTGTTCTTCAGAGGACCCAAGTGTACCTCTCAGGATCCAGGATCTAAAGCCTGCAGTCTCTACTTAAATGCCCCCCTCCCCCAGATATATATATATAAAAAACACATGCACACAATTAAAAAAAATGGGGGTTTGCAGAAATGGTAGAAGTCTGGGGGTTCAGTTGTCTGCATATAAATTAACATTTACAACCATCTGTCACTTCAGTTTCAAAGGATCCAATGTTCTCTTCTGGCCTTCCTGCATACCAAACATGTGTATGGTGTACATGCAGGCAAACATTCATATACATACAATATACTGTTATTTTTAAAAAGTCTTAAACTGGGTTTGGTGGCATATGCTTGTAAGTCCAGACCTTGTGAGGTAGACACTCTGAGTTTGAGGCCATCCTGGTCTAAATTTTGAGTTCCAGGCCAGTCAAGGCTACATAGTTAGACTTGTCTTTGAAAAACAAAACTAAACAAAATAAAATCTTAAATATGTAACAAATAGGAATAAAATGATAGTAATGTTTCTTAGCCCTCATGGGCATAAAAATAATAAAATTGCAAATCAAAAGAAAAATAAAATTTTAACCTTTCTCAAATTGGGTATTAGAGAAAGACTCTGAAGTCATGTAAAATGAGAAGTAAAGGATGAGTAGAATGGTGACCCAGATGGAAGAACAATGGAGTAAATTTTTAAAAAATGGAAATAAATGAGCAAAAGCATATGAACATTTTTTTGAGAAAGGGATATTTTTGAACTTTCCTTATTTACTCTTTTTAAGATTTATTTATTTATTATATATAAGTACACTGTAGTTGTCTTCAGACACTTAAGAAGAGGGAGTCAGATCTCATTATGGATGGTTGTGAGCCAGCATGTAGTTGTTGGGATTTGAACTTAGGTCCTTCAGAAGAGCAGTCCGTGTTCTTAACCGCTGAGCCATCTCTCCAGCCCACATATTAACATTTAAAAATCTAGTGCATTTCAGGCCAGTGACAACACAATGTAGTAATGTAGTATACAAAGATGAAAGGCAGTGTGTTTACACCATAAGTGTGTGTGCGTGATTTCATTCCCTTTTATTCAGAAACAACCCTCTGTATGTATCTATTGCTTTCCTTAAATTCCGTGTGTGTGTGTGTGTGTGTGTGTGTGTGTGTGTGTGTGTGTGTGTGTTTCAGATATGGACACATTATTTTTTTTTGTTTGTTTGTTTGGTTTTTGTTTTTTCGAGACAGGGTTTCTTTGTGTAGTCCTGGCTATCCTGGAACTCACTCTGTAGACCAGGCTGGCCTCGAACCCAGAAATCCGCCTGCCTCTGCCTCCCAAGTGCTGGGATTACAGGCGTGCGCGCCACCACGCCTGGCTTCCTTTTTTTTTTTTTTTAAAGATTTATTTTTATTTATTATATGTAAGTACACTGTAGCTGTCTTCAGACATACCAGAAGAGGGCGTCAGATCTCATTACAGATGGTTGTGAGCCACCATGTGGTTGCTGGGAATTGAACTCAGGACTTTTGGAAGAGCAGTCAGTGCTCTTAACTGCTGAGCCATCTCACCAGCCTCCCCTTCACCTACTCCTAAGTGCTAGGATTACAGAATGTGCCATCATGCCTGGCAATAGTATTGTTTGCTTGTTGTATGTTTGTTTTTTAAAAGATGCTATCTCACTTTGTATCTCTGGCTGGCCTGAATCTCATATAGAACAGGCTGGCCTTGAACTCAGAGATCCCCCTGTCTCTGCTTTCCTGAGTGTTGGGATTAAAGGTATGAAACACCATGTCCAGAAATTGACTTTTATATACAGATACACTTAATTCCACAGTATCAGTTTATATTCTGTACATGGTTTTAACGTAGAATTGTTTTAAAATTATTAAATTTTATCTTTTCCCCATATGTCATATTACCTTGCGAAATGCTGACATAAGAGGTGTGATTTTTCGGTTGTCTGCTGCATCCACATCAGCACTTGCTTGCACTAGCAACTGTACTAC
This sequence comes from Apodemus agrarius, assembly GCA_964023405.1. Lineage (NCBI taxonomy): Eukaryota > Metazoa > Chordata > Mammalia > Rodentia > Muridae > Apodemus > Apodemus agrarius. The sequence goes on along the minus strand of OZ030021.1, from coordinate 26,353,991 downwards.
ATCAAAATGACCACCATTAGATGCCAGCCAAAGTGGTGTATTTCCCTTCTTGTTACGAACATCAATATGTGCTCCCCTACAAACAAAAAAAAAATAACAATAGTCTATTTGCTATAGAGGCTGACATTTTTATAGTGTTCTTTACCATGCAACAACTGTTTTTTTAAATGTTAAAGTTACTTTTAAAAAAAAAAGTGGAAGGGACTATTGGAGTTCTATGTATATCTACAGAAATTTACCTACCTGTTAATCAGGAGTTCACAGAATTTGTAGTGGCCTTTGTCTGCTGCTATTGTCAAAGCAGTGTCTCTAGAGGAAGGCACAGGAGGTGCATTGACATCTGCTCCTTTATCAAGGAGAACTCTTCCAACCTCTGCATATCCTCCAGAAGCTGCTTCCATCAAGGGAGTAAGACCAGTCTATTTAAACAAGTTAAGAATGCAATGAAATTATGTAATTTCTTAAAAAGATTAAGCTAATTAATATTTAAGCAGATTATATTTCTGATTTTCTCTCATTAAAAAAAAAAACCCAAATAACATTCTGTTTTCAATTGTACTAAATTAACTTCTTGATAGCTCATGTAATCCCAACTCTTGGGGAGGTACAATCAGGAGGATCAAGACCAGGACTTCAAGGTAATCCATCCCTAGTACAGACCTAATAAAATCCTGTCTCAGCAGCACCCCCCCCATACCCCAAATAAATAATTTTTACTAAATAGCTGGTGAAATTGTTAGATTTAATGAGGCATGCCAGAGTACACTCACTCACAATCTTATGCAAGAAGAAAAGCAAAGCCAGGCATGGAAATACCTAAATTCAATTCTCAGGATGTTGAGGCAGAAAGACAGTTTGTTTAAGGGAGCTAAAATTAAGAGTGTCAGTTTGCTCATTCTCTCACCTCCAACCCTTTGAAAGACTTACTTATATATATCACATTAGCCTTGAACATAAGTTTTCCTACCTCAGCTTCTATAATATTGGAATTTTAAGAGTATACAATCATGCCTGGCATGAATTTCTTTTTTTAATAATTTATTTTCTTTCTTTCTTTTTTTTATTTTTAGAGACAGGGTTTTTCTGTGTAGCCCTGGATGTCCTGGAACTCACTCTGTAGACCAGGCTGGCCTCGAACTCAGAAATCCGCCTGCCTTTGCCTCCCAAGTGCTGGGATTACAGGCGTGCGCCACCACCACCCGGCTGAATAATTTATTTTTATTTCATGTTTTGCCTCCATGTACACCTGTGTGAGGGTATCAGATATTAAAGTTACAGACAGTTGTGAGCTGCCATATGATTGTTGGGAATTGAACCCAGGTCCTCTTGAAGAGCAGTCAGTACTCTTCACCGAGTCATCTCTCCAAATCCTTTGAGCTGACTATTTTTTTAACAAAAGATATTTCGTAAGCCAGGCATGGTGCATTCAATCCATGTACAAGGGAGGTAGAATCAGAAGGTTGAATTCAAGTCTAGCCTAGGTTACTGTCTCAAAACAAAAAACAAACATTAACAACAAAACCCAAGCCTAAATGAAACAAAACAAATAAACAAATACTACCACTGGTACTAGTCCTCAGACACTGTGCATCATTCCAGGGCTTTTCACAGGTGAACAGACCACAATTAATATTTTAAAGTACCATGCCGTGCGGTGGTGGCGCACGCCTGTAATCCCAGCACTTGGGAGGCAGAGGCAGGTGAATTTCTGAGTTCGAGGCCAGCCTGGTCTACAGAGTGAGTTCCAGGACAGCCAGGGCTATACAAAGAAACCCTGTCTCGAAAAAACCAAATCCCCCCCTCCCCCAAATAAAGTACCAGATCATCTTCTGGATATCATATGGCCACTGCACTCATAAAATCACAAGAGCAGTGGCTACCAATACAAGACTGAACACAACAGCCCATCATGGATGGCAGAGGAGATCCTAATCCACCCCTTAAGGGGGGCTGTTTGCAGTTAACAGTTGCTAGAAGAGAGAAAATCCTTTTCCTCAGTGACATAACTACTTGTAAGGAAATGATGGAAATATAGTTCCTAGCAACCACATCACAGTTCACAGCCACTTGTAACTCCAGTTCCAGGGAACCTGACATGTTCTTCTAGCCCCTACAGTCACTAGATATGTACATGGTACACATACATGCAGACAAACATTCATTCATATAATTTTTTAAAAAAAGTTAAAAGGCTTGGGAGTGGTGGTACACACCTTTAATAGTAGTACTGAAGAGGCAGGGCAGAGTCTGTGGCCAGCCTGGTCTACAAAAAGAACAAGTTCTAAGATAGCTACATAAAGAGACCCCATCTCAAAAAAGAAAAGAACAAGATTAACTGTTAGACTTGAGAGAGGGATGAAATTTCCATTCAACTTTTCCAATCTAAAATAACAAGGTTTCAGCTGTCATCTCACGTACAGAATTTCCACCTGCTAAGACTGGTGGCACCAGCCTTTAATCCCAGCACTTAGGAGGTAGAGCAAGTGAGTTCAAGGCCAGCCTGATCTACAAGGTGAATCCAGGATAGTTAGGTCTCTGTTACATAAAAAGCCTGTCTCAAAAGAAAACAACAGAAAAACCCCAACAAAAACAAACAAAACAAAAAGCCCAAATCTTCCACTTACCTATATGTAAATACCTAGTAATTCAAGTAAAGAAATTCAAAATACTGATGTACTTTTCAAATAGTCATGAATCTCTCAAAATTTGTCATCATTAACCAGATTTTAGTTGTCAGAAATTTTATAACTTTTTTTGTTTAGGGCTTTTAATTACCAATGACAAGTATATGTCTCACTAAAGAAAAAAATTTAAATGTTAGTAGTTTGCATCGCCAGGAATATGAATAAGTTTGGTTCCCTAAACTTGCGTTGGAGATGAGTTGAAATGCCATATTTGTTTCCATAGAACTAAAACTGAAAAAGTTGACAAATTATAAAAGTCTTACCTTTGCCCTGTGTTCAACATTGGCTTTGCGATCCAAAAGCAAACTCACTACTTCTGCTCGGCCCTGGAAACAGGCCAGAGTGAGAGCTGTGTTCCGGTTGGTCTCGATTTGTGCATTGATGTCTGAACCCATATCAAGCAGCAATTTCACTGCAGGAACATGACCATTCATTGCAGCCAACATCAATGGAGAAATACCTAGTTTACTTCCAGTCCTAAGGAAGAAATGTGCTCAGAAAATTAGTATGTTGTCTTGTTTTTTAATTTAAAAAAAGCACACAGCATGACAGATGAAAATGTCAGTAAAGAAAGATTTCTAACATTTCTAAATCAGGAATAGCAAAAATCTCAATTAATTTAAAATATAATTCCTACTAAAGACATTTAACTAAAAGTAAAAACTCAGCAATCATGAATGACAGGCAGTGGTGGCACACGCCTTTAATCCCAGCACAGCACTTGGGAGGCAGAGGCAGAAGCAGGAGGATTTCTGAGGCCACCCTGGTCTACAGAGTGAGTTCCAGGACAGTCAAGGCTACACAGAGAAACCCTGTCTTAAAAAACCAGAGAGAGAGAGAGAGAGAGAGAGAGAGAGAGAGAGAGAGAGAGAGAGAGAGAGAGAGAGAGACTCTCAAAGTAATGATTTGTAAATAGGTAATACCTTGAATTAATTTCTGCCCCAGCATTAAGTAAAATCTTAATAATATTCACATATCCTCCAGATGCAGCCAGACTCAGTGGTGTATAATCAGACACATTCCTATGTTCTTTATTGGCTCCTCGGGCCAGCAGCAAATCTACCACCTACAAAGAAAAATATAAGTAGAAAAACCAAGTTTACCGTAGTGCTCAACTTAAAATGAAGGAAACACAAATAATAACTTCAATTTTCTTGTCTAAATATCTGACATTCAAATATATTTTATTTTATTTTACTAAGCATTAAGTATTAAAATAGCAGCAGTAGATAAATGGACTCAATTTCTTTTTTTGTGGTTATATTTGTTTTCAGACAGGGTCTTGTTATACAGCCAAGGCTGGCCTG